>BSBN01001136.1:5000000-5625000 GCA_027924645.1 Cunninghamia lanceolata
ACAACGACACCTTGTCATTTTTGGCACCGTTGCTAGGGACTAGTTTGTATTAACTAGGGACATTGAGTTAAAACAGTTTTTAGAATAGATCTATATGGTTAGAGCTAGGGATCTAAAAGGAAGATATATTAAGCAGACACCCCAACAACACACCATAGGCAAAAGCAGTGAGGTGGTACAAAATCCTGTTAAAGAAGGAAACCTAGATCTTACCATGGAACCTGCACTTCAAAACAACAATCCCTTAGATCCTCCAGACATCCCACTTGCCAATTAGATCCAGGAATTACAACAAGAAGTTGAGGCAGATTCTTTGGTAGAAAATAATTTCCTAGAACCTCAGGAAGAAGAACCAGTACTAAACATGGAAAATAATGATCATGGGGAAGAGGAAAATCAGGCTCCAAGAACCTTCTCTTATCCTATTGTTTTGGCTACTGGAGACAATGCTCCTATGAAGAATATCTCAGTAGCACATCTACCAAATTTCAGAGGACTTTCTTCTGAGGATCCAGATCAGTTCTTGTTTAAATTCAAAGTAGTCTGCCAAACTTATGATTATGGATCAGATAACCAGAAACTCAAATTGTTCCCTTCAACCTTAAAAGATTCTGCGATTAGATGGTTTATGGATTTACCCCAGGGTTCTATCCATTCTTGGGATCAAATGGAAATAGAGATTTTGGAAAAATACCAAGATTATTGCAGATCCAGTAATAAAAATGAGGAGTTGTTCAAAATTAGGTAGGGGGAGGAAGATTCCTTACAAGACTATGTGGATAGGTTTAATTTTTCCTTGAGAAGGTTTGGCAATCCAGTGGATCACTCCTTTGCCAGAACCCTATTTATAAAAGGATTGGATAAAGAATCAAAATAGGCACTAGACTAATGGGAAAAGGGAACATTAACAAAATGGAAATACCTAACATAGAGGAACTCTGCAGGAACTATTCTAGAACTCAAGATGGAGTAAGGTCATCTAAAACTTTTAAAGGGAAGAATGAGATAGGATAGTTGATGGAGGAAATTACAAATCTAAAAATAGATATTCTGGTCCAACTAAATACCACATTGGATGGGATTCAAGCAAAAACTAGAACAACTGATCAAAATAGAGCAACTGAACCGCTCTCCATCTATTGTCTTGGGTGTAGGAACAAACACCTGTTGAGATAATGTCCCTTGGACAAATCAGAGATTTGTCAGATCTGTGATAGGGAACATCCTACCGGTCAGTGTAGTTAACTTCCAGCCCTGAAAAGATTAAGTAAAAACAATGCTGAGATAGAAGAGGAGTTGAACTATGTGGGACAAAAACAAATCAAAAATTTTCCTTATAATCAATATCCAAACCAGTCTTCCTTCTAATTGGGGAAATAATTAGTGGAATCCAACTTGGCATGGCCCTCAAAATAATCCTCCTTGGGGACAGCAGGATTGGCCAAGTCAACATTGGCAAAACCAAAACTGGCAGAATCAGCCTTGGGGAAATCAATAGTGGCCACCACAGTTTGGATCACAAAATATGCAACCTCAATGGGGTCCTCAACAGGGATATCATCAACAATACCAAGGACAACCTAGACGTTTCCAACCTCAATAGCAAGCTTTACTAACTGGATCCTCCAACACACAGGGTCAAACACAAAATGAACCAGTTAGTCAACCACCTTTACCAGCTCAGCCTATACCAAACCCACTGAATAAACAAGGAGCAGCTGTCTATATGACAGAGCAAGAAAATCTGGCTAGAATTAATGCTATATATTCAAATAATCTCCAGCTGCATTCTAGGAAAGCATTCCCAACACCTTCTCCTCCAACTATAGTTGAAATAACCAATGACGAGGAACCTAAAAATCCATCCAATCAACCCCGAGAGGAGATTATTAATGAAAAAGTTCTAGAAAAATCATCCACAGACAACTTTGGAGTTACCCCTAACAGGCTGGCTCCGGAGAACAGTCCTGAACATAATTCTGATAAGAGCTTCGGAGATGCTCTGGAGATGGAAAAGCTAGCACCATACCCAGAATGACTTAAATAGAATGGTCCCCAGAGGAAGATTCTACCAAAACAAATCCAAACCAATCAGGAATCAGAACTTTTGCAGGAAATCAAGCAGCTAAACATTGAAATTCCTCTTCTCCAGGCCATCAGAGATGTACCAGAACTAAATCAGTTCATCAAACAGTATTGCATCAAAACATAGGCAGAAAGAAAAGTTTTCCCTCCACAATACAGGTGGAAGGAAAAGTAGTGGATCTATTGATGGGAGAAATTCTCCTCCCAAAATATGGAGACCCTAGAAACCCTGTCATAACTGTTTTCATCTCGGGGGTAGAAATTTCAAATGTTCTAGTTGATTTAGGAGCAGCAATTAATGTGATGACAGTTCATACAATGGACAAGTTAGCTCTATCAGGTATCCAATCCATGACTACAATTCTTCAACTTGCTGATCAGTCAGTAGCTGTTCCAAAGGGAGTGATCACTGATGTACCTGTTGTGATAGATTCATGGGAATTCCCAGTGGATTTCTTAATACTAGAACCTAGAAATCAGAGAAATACTTATCCGCTGATTTTAGGAAGACCATGGCTGGCTACTGCAGCAGCATCTATTGATTGTTGAACTGGAGATATGGTCATTTCTAATGGGATAGATTTAAAGAAAATATCTCTGTATCCTCCAGCTATACCATTGGTGCATTACACAGGAAGAGTATGGGTGGATGAACCGGATAACATGGGCAATAGTGCCTCATTAGCTATGGTAACCATTAGGGAACATCTGGGAGAATTAGGAGAAGAAGTATACTATGATACAATGGAAGACTTCACTCACATCCTAATCAATAAAGATGTGATGGAACTCGCCCAAGATCCTTAGAGAGAACTTCTTGTTTCTTCTCATTGTACCCTTGCCAACATTATTCCTTGTGGGGAAACCTTTTACAGGGACTTAGCCACCTTCCACATATTACTCCCACATTCTTGTCCTCTCAATGCCATAACACCAATGTATGGATCTACCACATCTATGGAATAAATAACAAAATAGGTCATGATTCTGCCAGAGAAAAACACTTAATATAAGTACTTAGTTAACAGCAAGTCAGGAAGAAAAACTTATATAGCTTTTGGTCTCCCACTCAACATCTTTTGCCTGGGAATACCAAGATATGAAAGGCATACCTCCTGAGATCTATACCCATCATATCTACACTAAGGATATTAAACCTGTCAGGCAACCACAAAGAAGATTGAATCCTGCCTTAAAGGACATTGTCAAAACTGAAATAGAAAAATTACTCCAAGCAGGGTTCATATATCCAATCTCAAACAGTCAATGGGTCTCACCCCTTGTCATTGTGCCTAAAAAGAATGGGAAATGGAGGGTGTGTATTGATTATAGAGAACTCAACAAGGCCACAAAAAAGGACTACTTTCCCTTACCATTTATTGACCAAGTTCTGGACAACCTTGCTAGGAGAAAGTATTTTTCTTTTCTTGATGGATTCAGTGGGTATAATCAAATTCAAGTAGCACCTGAAGACCAAGACAAAACCACCTTCACATGTTCTTGGGGAACCTTTGCTTACAAAGTTCTTCCCTTTGGGTTATGCAATGCCCCAGCTACATTTCAGAGACTGGTTCTAGCCATCTTTGCTAAACTAGCTAATGAATGCATGGAGGTCTACATGGATGACTTTACTATGTATGGGGATAACTTTGAGGAAGCTCTCACAAACCTTGGAAAAGTACTAAAATGCTGTGATAAAAATTGACTGTCCCTTAGCCATGAGAAATGTTTTATGATGGTGGAGGAAGGAATTGTTTTGGGACACCATATTTCAGAAAAAGGGATTAGAGTGGATCAGAACAAGATAGAAGTCATCACACAGTTGCCTTCACCTAAAAATTAGATTGATGTCAGAAGTTTTCTAGGTCATGCAGGCTACTATAGGAGGTTTATAGAAAATTTTAGTAGAATAGTTGCCCCCCTGTTTACCCTGCTTAACAAAGAAACATAATTTCTGTGGATAGAACACTGTCAATCAGCATTTGAAACTTTGAAGGAGAAGCTTACTGTCACACCAGTCTTAAGGGGACCTAATTGGACTTTACCATTTCACATACAAACTGATGCTTCAAATGAATCCATTGGGGCAGTTTTAGGACAAAAGGAGGAAGGAGAGAGTATGCATGCCATTTATTACATCAGCAAAAACCTTACCTCTGCAGAAAGAAATTATACAACAACTGAAAAAGAATTCTTGGCAGTTATCTATGCTATAAACAAATTCAGGCATTATATCACTGGATATAAAATATTCGTACACACTAATCATGCAGCCATCGAGTACCTAATGAATAAACCAGTAGTAGGTGCAAGGATCATCAGATGGTTATTGCTATTGTAGGAATTTGATATTACCATAGTTGATAATCTAGGAAAGTTTAATTTGGTTGCTGATTTTCTGTCAAGATTGCATACAAGAAGAGAAGATCAACCAATGGAAGACAAATTCCCAGATGAACATCTTTTTGCCATATCCACTACTGCACCTTGGTTTGCTGACATAGCTAATCTTTTAGCTACAGACTTGTATCCATCCCATTTTACTTCAAAACAAAGAAAACGTTTGGTTAAAGAAAGTTTATCCTACAAATGGCTAAATGGTTTACTATTTAAATGTGGTCCTGATTTCATTCTACGCAGGTGCTTGAAGGCTGATGAGACTTTTGATGTGTTGAGAGCATGTCATGATGAACCATCTGGTGGCCACTACTCTTTCCACATGATAGTCCACAAGATCCTTGGATCTGGTTACTACTGGCCTTCTCTTCATAAAGACACAAAGAAGTATGTGCAGCACTGTGACCAGTGCCAAAGGATGGGGTAGCCCACCTTTACCTAGGAAATGCTGCTACACCCTCAAGTCATGATGGAACCATTTGAGCAATGGGGTCTAGACTTTGTGGGACCAATTTCACCACCATCATCAAGCAAGGAGTATATTCTAGTATGCACAGACTATGTTACTAAGTGGGCTGAGGTTCAAGCATTACAGTTTGCAAGAGAAGAAAAAGTTGCTGATTTCCTTTACAATAAAATTTTCTTGAGATTTAGAGCCCCAAAATCAATAGTTTCAGACAAAGGACCTCAATTTACTTCACAGGTAATCAAGGCATTCACAGATTTATACCAAGTCAAGCACAAAAAATCTTCACCTTACCATCCTCAAGCAAATGGGTAGGTAGAAGTAACTAACAGAGAACTTGAGAATATCCTAACAAGGATAGTGGCAATGAACAAAAAAGATTGGGCTAATAGACTACTTGAAGCAGTTTGGGCTTACAACACCACTTGGAAGTCCACAACAAAGTTTTCACCACATGAATTGGTTTATGGGAAAAAGCCTATACTATCTATAGAATTTGAACTCCAGACACTTAAAACTGTATTGGATGTTGGGCTGCCATTGTCTACAATTCAGCAGAATAGAATTCTTCATCTTAATGAGTTGGATGAGATTCAGATAGAAGCCATTCAGCAAACAGAACTGGTTCAGTACCAAAGGAAACAATGGTATGACCAACATATTAAGAGGAGGACATTTCAACAAGGAGATTGGGTTCTTCTTTATGATTCTAAATTCAAAGAATTCAAAGGGAAATTGTAGACTCACTGGCTGGGTCCTTATCAAATAAAGGAAGTATTTGAAAATGGAACTGTATTGCTGCAACCAATTGATGGGAGCACAAACACATTTCTAGTAAATGGTCACTAGATAAAGCTCTACAAAAGACCATCTACTAAAGAAGAGTTTCTAAATGATCTGTGTTTTGATACAGGGGATACCTCCTCTGTCACAGTGTTGGATTGAATGACATTCTTAAAAAAAAAAAAAGAGGTTGAAAACCAGCATTGGCTGCCTTCTGAACAAAAAAAAAAAAAAAAAGAAGGTTGAAAACTAGCAATGGTTGCCTTCTAAAAAAAAAGAAAAAGAAATAAAAAGAGAAAGATGGAAAACCAGCAAATGGCTGTCTTTCTCGACCAAGGGAGTTGAAAACCAGTAAAATGGCAGTTCCCTTCTTCAGGACAATTGAAATAATTGAGCTCTGGATATGATCAGTTGCCAAAAATTGGCCCAATCCATCTCTGGCGCTTCTCAAATGGGAGCATCTCTGGCGCTTTCCAATAAGGAGCACCTCCAGTGCTTTCCAATTAGGAGCACCTCCGGCACTCCATTAATAACACCATCGGTTTCCATAATAAGGGAGGTACCCACCTCTCCAGGTGGTAAAGTAGACAACTCATATGATGAGGTCATCATGACTTATCTTCTACTTCATCGCAAAGCATAATTAAATTAGAATACTAATAATTGTAGGAGTGTCCATGAGCCGACGCTGACATCACCCATGGGTGTGGATTTTAGTGCCACTCAGTGCAATGATTGCAGATCGCATGCAAGTAGGAAGTGGATGTCATTTCAGGCCACTGCTTAAATGCCACGACGTGTGCAGTTTCCAAAACAGTGCAGCATTTCTCTCGTGTACATCGCCTCATCATTAAAACTGATCTAGGTAAATCTTTTTTTTTTAATTAATCATTAATTAGTAACTGTCCTGTCTTTCTATTTTGGGTGCTGCCAAGATGACACGTCCCTCCGCCATCATTTCCTTTTTCACATCCAAGCATGCCGCCATCTGTGCCTTAATACCACCTTACATCTGGAGTGCCTTGTCAGTCTGTTACATTTATGGCTGCCTTGGTCCCTTAACCCATCTGCATAAGCCCAGCCTGAAAACAATAGCATCCCTCATTCAAACCTCTGGAATAGACTGAAGCATAAGATAAATTAAACAACTCTCCGGAGTCTACAGAGCAATTTGAACAATACTCTGGAGCCCACAGAGATAAGAGGGACAGATAGACTGCAAATTGGGGAAGTAAAAGAATAAAACACAGAAAGTGCCATCAATTCAGCAATGGGGGTCAAGAAAAAGTCTGAACCAGAAAATACTGCGGGTCTTCTGAAGGATGCAGCTACAACAAACATTTTAAGGGCTGCTGGATGGTTAGATTTCCTAGACAAGTTCAAAGGGTTTCAGGAGGATATTGTGGACGAATTCCTTAGGAATTTAAGAGACAACCAGACCACTATGAGAGGAAACCAAATCAGTCTCTCCTCCACAATTATCAACCACATTTCTGGACTCCCCGAACAAGGTGAGAGATTCTACCACCTGAAAACCTTATATACTGATTTAATTAGAAATTTTTCTGTTCGTGGTGAACCTGCTATTCAATTACATATGAATAAGAATGAGGTCAAAGGAATTTTGAGGTCCACTCTCCCAAACCCTTGGGCAATTGTTGCTACCTAGTTAATGAAGTACTTTACCTGTGATGGCCAATTCTCCATAGTTTTAGGGCCCATAATGAAAATGCTGATTTTTCTCAGACATGGAAATAGGCACCCCGAATATAACATAAATATCCCCAATTTCCTATATTCTGCCATTAGGGCAACTACAGAGAAATACCAGCAGGGTAAGGGACCCATGAAACATCATGGCCTCATCTTTCTGATAGTCAAGCACCACTTCCTATCTCAGGCCAATGGCGAAGAACTATTGCAGAACTTTCTTGAGCATAACCCTCAAGTCAGAGAACCAGAGATAACACAAATAGAAGGTGAGAGTTCTCCCTCTCACCAGGATGAGGAAACTGAGCCTACAGCCTCCTCCACAGCTATTCACAAAGGGACATCACCCTCACAGGAGGCTACATCATCTGTAGCCCCTATTCCTGACAAAAAGGGGAAAGGTAAACAAATTGCAGAACCTGCTCCTACACGACCTCTATACATGACTCGGTCAGTCAGGTGAAAAATGACTCTACCTGAGGAATCTTGGCCTAAGGAGTTAACAGAGGGAAAGTCTAGACAGGGAATTGTGGAAAGATGGTGGGTTGAAGAACCATCCCATGATTCAGATGAGGTACCTCTGGTTAGGAAGAGGAAGCAAAGTAAAAATTCTCCAGCACCATCTGTTCATGTGGAGTCAAGTCCAGTTTCAACACCATCATGTGCTCCGGAGACAGGAAACTTACCAACTATTACTATCTCCTTAGATTCTGAGGAAGGGAGACCTACCCTAGAGGCATTAGTCCCACCTGTGCTTCGGAGAAGCAAAAGGAAGAGGCAGCTCTCACAAGATGAGAAGGATACTACCCTGCTCACTGAGGCACTCCTGGAATTGAGCACATATGAGGACAAAGCAGGACCTTCATCAGTGCCAGCAACAGTAGAGGATCCTCAAGACAGGAACACTGCAAAAGGAGAAACAGGGTAGGTGGCCATGGATAATATTGATAATCAACCAATAGCCACAGAAACAGAGGCAGAAACTCTATCTCACCCCTCTAACCAAGAGGATATAGAAATCTCAATAGAGCAACAATTAATGGAAGAAATTAAAAATTTAAAAAGAATGCTATGGGAAAGAATTTGATTATTACTGACCTCAAGAAGATCAGAGTAGAGATGGAGATGGAGCTGAAGCAAACTATTGCAAATATCCAAACAGACCTCCAAAACAAGGACAGAATCATCCAGGAGAAGGAGGCAGAGTTGGAAGCATAGAAATGTGAGGCAGCAAAAGTGATGGAAGAAAAGGAAAAAGAAACAGTACAAAAGGTTTCTGAACTCACCATAGCCAGAGACAACGGCCTCACAGTAATGACAGCACTAGTTGAAAATGTACAAAGCTAGGATAAACAATTAACTTGGGCCAATAACAGACTGGATGACCAAGAAGAATATATTCAAGAACTGTCTGGCCCAAGGGCAACCAATGAACAGGAAATTCAAACAGATGCCTATGTGGGTCCAATCCCCATTGACATTCACAAAGCCCTGTTTCATTGGGAGGAAAGGTGTAGGGAATTTGAGGCCTCCAAGCCAATGTTGCAATTACAAAGGGCAGTGACTGCCAGAGCAGAAAGAATAGCAACTTTGGAAAGCAAAATCATTCAAATGGCCTCCCTTTCCTCAGAAAGGAAAGGGTACTGCAAAGGAAACTCTCCTTAGTCCTGTCTAACATAACTGAGGATATCGAAATAGCAGAAGGTTTCATGGCAACTTACACCAGGAGCAATGATGAAGACAAAGACTTCCTATGTGAATTATACTTACATGGGTTCTGCATTAATGATATAGCCTTCATGATTAATCACTTTGTGATAGAATGCCAGCTTAAGGCATTCATGTCCGTCATGAGAAACCACCAGATCTGGAATGAAAGGATGGAAGATCATCTTCAAAAGGATTCAAAAACAGATCTCCTCATCAGAAAAGAATGTCCCAATCCTTTTACTTTTCAGACCCAATTCAGATCCCTTATCTATCATCCTGTAAGTGCAACCAGCATATTGCCATTATACCTGAAAAGTTTGCAGGAATGCTCCATTGACTTTGGTCTTTTTATGATTAATTCAGCAAATCGTGTACTTACTATAGCAAAGAGGAGATGGAATATTTTGACCCCAGAGCAAAAGCTTAGAGAGGTGATCAGCCCTACAAACCTGAGACTATTCATGAGAAAGGCAAAGATGATATCCAAACTGATGGATAAACATAAACAGGAATGGATAGGTGGACAGTTTAGACCTCCTCTGATAATTGAACCACTCCCTGTATGGACAGAATAGCTAGAAGATGAAAAATTGCAAGACTGGATGAAGCAAGTTGACAAGTACAGAGTAAATGGTAACACCAACAGAACCACTTGGACAACCTATCTCTAGAAGTATAGCCTGACTGATAGATTGCTTCGCCAAAACAAATCTAGGATGTGAAAAGCAGGAGGACCTGCCAAACCTTAGGTATGGGGGGGATGATGAGTGCCAAATTGCACTCATGAAACACTCCTTTTTGCCTCTCTTTTTCCCTTTTTCAGTTCATCTTCCTTGTGTCTGCACTCAAATAAGTTAGCAAGATTGTTCTATTTTGTGATTAATTAAGATAGATTACTTGAGATTAGAATTTCTGATTGAGGTGACTAATGTGCATGGGATTAATGGAAAAATGCAAAATTTCTCTCTTTTTGAATCAGCAGGTGTAGATGCCAGGAACAACGATTTTGTGCATCTCTGAAGATCGTCTTCAATGATCTCCAGAGACAATAACAAAGAACAGTGACACCTAAAGTTTTGAAGACATGGGGAATGACTCTCTGGAGCTCTGTGAGAGTCTGGAATATCTCTAGAGCTGCAGGCAGGAACAACTATCTCCGGAGCTACAGACAGGAATAGCTATCTTCGGTGCCTCCTGAGAATAGGGCATGTTTCCAAGCAGAGCTGCCGACCAGACACTTGAGCAGCGATCCTAATACTCCCTCACTTCACTCAAATCATCACCTGAGTGGTGAAGGGTCAACTATCAATTAAACTACTGAAGTTTTATCTTTTCAAAGATTTTGCATGAGTTACGAATTGAACTAATCCAATATCCTTATTTTCAGGGCTTTGATGCCCAACTGTATTAAGACTTAAACTTAGACCTCTAAGTGGACTTCTGTTCCACTCAAGTCTACCTTTTTTGCATGGTGATTTTTCATAAGTTAAACAGTTAAGTACAAATAAGAGATGGTGTCATCTCCTAGAAAGACTGATAGATAAGTTCAGTGATATATCATCACTCATTTTATATATATACTCTCAGAAATAGTAATAGAACAACAATGATAAAATTATTCTGATTCTCAGAGATCTCAGTTCTGTTATAGCCATATTTTCATGAATGCAGAAATGAATGAATTGGACTGAATTTAGTTTTGATCATCTTTTGTGCTGATTTCCTGCTATAGCCTTCAGCCTCAAGGGTGTGAAGCAAGGGCCCACTCTCACCACTCGGGCAGGAGGCTAGTATTACTATTTTATTGTTTCAGTTTTCTTTTATAAAGGTGTTTCCTATTTTAATAGATAGATGCATGTTATTGTTTCTTTGCTTTGAGTACATTTCCTGTTTTCATTATGTTTTCCAGCATTCATTACATTTATTCAACAAGCAGTTAGATTAATCTTTCTTTTAAAAATTAGGACTAGCAATAAACTGGTAACTATAGAATCCCTAGTTGCAGACAGCCGTGGACACAGCCCTAGTTCTTTGACATCTGAAAAACATATTAAATGATGAGGTACAATGACACCTTGTCATGTACTATGCCCAAAATGGCACTCGAAACAGGGTATGGACGTCTATCCAAGCATAACGGGAGGGCTTTTGGTGAGAAGAGGTAATTGCAAGTGCCCTAGCCTATGTGAGAGCTTCAGAATAGGGTATGTAAGAAACACAAGATTTATTAGATGTAAAACATAGGCAATGTAAAGGTGTACAGAAAGCACATGAATTGTATGAACCAAAATGACAACTTCATAAACTATCAACAATCACAATTAAAATTATGCATCAATTCTCTCTTACTAGACTACTATAAACAACAAGCATACTAGTACAACAATTCATCTTAATAAAGAACAGAAAATTCAAAGGAAAGGAATCAAGATTGGGGAGAGGAGAGTTCTTATAGTTTACTCCAGCCCTCCAACAAAAGATGAGTCCCCTTCTTCCTCACAATTCTAGGCAATTTATAGAAAAATCCATCCTCCACTCTCTTTTTTTTAAAAAGATAATGCATCCTCCACTCTTTTATTTTAATGATAATGCATCCTCCACTCTTTTATTTTAATGATAATGCATCCTCCACTTTTTAGTGGATTTGCAAATCTTATTCTCAATTTTTTTTTAAGTGTAATCCATTGATAAATTGTTTATTATTTGTATTTTTAAATGAATATACTTTCAAATTTAGAATTCAAAAATTGAGTTGTGACATCCTTCTCCCCTAAATTTATGCATCGTGCCGATGCATGTTAGAAATAAGATCAAAACATATAGAAACATATATACTTTCCTACTTTAAATTCTATCCTTCAACAAGGTAGGTTAAATAGTTTAACATAGATAAAGATAACAAGGAGTATTATCTAAGTAACTAATTTAGAAAGTCTCATGTAATGTTATGTCATCCTGGGGGTTGTGTACTTTAAGCGGAGTGTGTAGTGCCTCTCTACATAATGCTATGAGATTGAGATGAGCAGTGGATGGCAATTGATTGAGCATATCCTTGCAGCTTGTCCTCGAGTCTGAAATGTTGAATGTTCATTTGAATTTTTCTGTGTCTAGAATAAACACTTGTAATTCACTTTAAAATTTCCATCATCAAAGATAAATCAACTTTCTAAGTGCGGTAAATAAAAATTTAAGTTCATAGATTCTGCCTTGGTAATCCAGATCATTATCAAAAAATTTAGTTACATTTGAAGTTTACTCCAACATGTGCTAGAATCCAAGAGTAGTGATGCACCACTGTAGATTAGAAGAATTATATTCTCTTAGTCAATCTGAGTACTCAGGAAATAGCCAATCTAGGCTAAAGTGTCCAAAACAGGACATACTGAAATAAAGCCAACCAAGTTCTTCTGTCCTTTGGGCAAACTGGTAAATGCAGTTCAGTCACACTGTTATCTTCACTTTCATCTTCTAAAGAAACTTCTGCAACATCACAAAACATCACAAGGTTCAGGCTTAGATTTCAAGTTTTCATTTTCTTTTCTGCATGCTACAAGTGACTTCTCCAACTGATTAACATGTTCTTTGAATCCTGTTACTGTTCTCCCTTTTCAATTCTTTCAAACTGTCTTCTGTTCCTCTCTCTATTTCCAACAACTTTGAATTACACCTTTTGATTTTGCACAATTCTCCAAAATAATGGCCAAACGGCCTACACTGGTCAAACGGATCAAATCTTTATCCCATAGGAAAACACAATAGCCATATGGGCTAAATAGGACAGGAATCATTATACTCTGGCCAGAGACTTTTGACTCCTTGGGAATCAATACGGGTCCATGAGTCACTTCCTGGAGACCACAGTACCTGCCCAAGGACTGTGCTAAGGATGTCAACTAGGAATACACAATATCAACTTGTACACACCTCAGTTTCAGTAAAGCTAGGTACAAGTAATCCACCCCAGGGATTGTTCTGAGTACTAGTGACTTCCATTATTTTGATATCATATAAACATTATACACATCAACACTCAAGTGAAAGGTAACAATTCTAGCAATCATGCATGCTGATTTAAAAAAAAAAACTCTTCCAAACTTTCCACCCATCTCTCTTCGCAACTGTCACATCAATTGGTGCCACCTTAGGGCTTGTTATCTAAAAGTAGTGCTAGCATCCCAAAATTGATAGTAGCTTCCCAAAATAGGAGTCCATGAATGTCATCAATTTCTCAAAAGTTGATAGCTATCTCTAGTACTCATCATATAGTCTCACCTCCAAGGAAAACCAATATCATTGATATCTTAGTGACAAGTAACCGAGAAATAAAGATGGTTTTCAGGGCCCCCTCAAGAACCCCTCCACACGTTTCCTAATACCTTGCATTTGTTTAAGGTGTTATCCTCCAAGAGGGAGGTATGCAAGAAACAGACACATAGATCTAGGGGAATGGATGGATTATGACTGTCCCATACCAATCCCATCCTCACAGTAGAATCTCTCCAGGCCACGTACTCCCCCATACAATCTGCCAGGGCCCTACCTATATATGGGAGTTTTATAGAAGTCACATTACTCCACACATGCCAGCAGTTGTAAAATAAAAATGCCTCAAAACAAGATGGATTAAGTGAAATAAGTTAAATCCTCAATTAAAATAAAACAAGCCAAGAAGAAGTGAAGATCAAAGAGAGCAACTATTGCAACATCCCAAGTTCAACAAAGAATAAGTCCTTGAGGCAAAAAAGACCATCTCAAAATTTAAATAAAGAAATAAGACACTGCAGCTTAACACTTAAGTAAAATCTTTATCACAAGAATAAATAATGCAACAATCTCATAAAATTTGCACATTACAATCACCATGTAGCCTTACAACACGACCACCTAAGGGGAGTATGGAAACTGGGTGGACTTCTATCGTTCCAATAACTAAATCATACAATGGTCTCAAACCACATAGAGAACAATGATAATCGCCATGTCACGTTAAGCATTCGCCACAAAACTTGAAACAACCTTATCATACTTCTATATCAAAAATCCAAATGAATAGTCATATGACCACATACAACCCAGGGCATGCCATTTTAAAAAGATTACGATGTGCCACAAGAGGAATTAGCCATGAAATATGATATTCACTTCACAAGTCTTATGGTTGTCATGTATCCAACTACTGTTGTCCCGTTACACATATCATTACTGACATCAAGCTATCCACTTCACCTTCTAGGGAGGGTTTACTTATGACCTTATCATTTCTTTTTCATGTTTCTATCCATGTTTATCATTAACTAGACGATCATTAGATCACAAGAGGGGAATACTATTAGTCTTATGTCTTAATTCTGACCATGCTTTAGGTTAGCGGGCCTTCAGGCCTAGTGTCCGAACCAAAATCTCTGATACCACATGTAAGGACCCAACTTATCCTAAACTGATTAATATTAAACTCTAAATTCAAAAATATTGAGGAATAAACTTTTTGATCTAATAGATGTAGGAAATGAGAATTTTTTTTCTAAGAAGTGCTAAATGCATGTTACAGAGATGGGACGACTTGAATTTAGTTTTCTAAAACCATCAAGTCCTATAGGATCACCAATTTTAATTCTAGTGAAGAGGGAGTACGTTTCACATGATAACCTATAAGAACAATGGATCAGTGCATACCTTAAGTCATGCATTACATCCTGTATTCATTTCTGATAGCTTGCTTCTCCTCTAGCCACTGTATCTTTATCATCTGCACAAAATTAATTGAACAATCTTATGTTAACACAACTCAGTAATCACTACACAGAGAATTAAGATCATGATGCTAATTGTAGGACACCCTACATCTAGGGTACCTGAGTACTGGGGGCATCCTTCGCCGTCCAGACTACCTACATACCCTATATCCACAGGATCAAGGCCCCCTCCTTCAGATGTGACTAATGCGGGAATGCGAACATGTAGTTCTATTTTGCACTATGTTTGATGTAACTGTGAGCGGGTACCCAGCCCTTTCTAGGGTTATTCCCTACTCCAGATAGTTCTTCGTCAGCTGCCACCCACTCGGTGAAACAGGGACAGAAGTTAGTCCACTACCACAAACACCTAAAGGGGTGTTTGTCAGTTAGTTCTAGTGTGGAGGAATCCCTATAAGGTGTCTACCCATGAAATCTAGCTTACTCCCCCAAGACAAATTAGGTAATTTTTGTATATTGTTACAAGCCCTCATAGTGATCAAAGAAGCATACTTCGTTCACCTATTTAGCTACTCACATATACAATGTAGTTTCTGCTATTTTCTTAAGATGACACTGAGCTCACATAGGTTATTCGTAAAACTATTTAGTTAGTGCATATAAAGTTATTTGCTTGATGAGTTACTAGCATGGTACTCTTATCGTAGTTGAGTATGTAGTTGTTTCTGTCTAGGTCTCTAATTCTCCACAACTGACACTCATTGGATTAGTCATATGCATTTATGTACTTAACTAGAACTATCATAATGCACAAGAAATCACATCGAGTTCTACAATACACCATCTTAAGAGCATAACCCATAGCTGATATTATCTAAGATACTATGGAGGACACAAATAGATTCCATGGTCGTAAGTATGATTTACAACTTAATTTAAAGGGTCGTTGAAGTAGCACACTAACTGAAATATTTATGCAAAATGGACTAATTAGAGAAGATCATTTGGATTTATCTATATTAAATAGACACAGAGATCAATAACTTTCTCCCTACCAAACAATTCGCTAATCTTTTAAAGAAAATGACCATCCTTAATATGCCAAGTTTAATCCCATAAAATTGTTCAAGGTTGAACCCCTTGGAAAGGAAATCATATGGTATGACTATCACTAATAATTATTTTCACAATGCTTCCAACATTGATCAATTAGATTAAAGAGATTAGAAATCCCACTATGTAAGAAATTGTTGTGTAGCCTTGCATAAAAACTCCATGAGTACATCAAAAGTGCATGAAGCTCAAAGTTGTCAAGTATAAAACATAGTCATCGATGTTGATATTGGCACATAAGTGATATCATATAATACCATAATATAGAGCCATGTGCTCTAATACCATTGGAAATATTAGTGTTATACTTAGTAAGTATATAAACATGTGTAAAGGGATAAAATAGGTACACAAGGTACAAAACAAATTTAGGGAGGTACTATTGTACTCTAATATGCAGGAGAGCTCAACAGATAAGACTCCCTATGGATGTTGGCATTGATAGGTTTGTAGCCACTTAACTCTAATTTAAAAGAACAGTAAACATCACATTCACAGAAGAACAAATAAGCTATTCTATAAAAGATACAAACAGTTATAAACACGAAAGAAAATAGAACAATATCAGTTAAACATTAATGTCTTGACAAATCATATTTGTAATGTACATATTCTCCACAATACTTAGTCCTGATTAGATAACTATCTATATGTGGAAAAGAGAACTGTGGATGGAACATAGAATGCTAGTAGGCACATTTGTTGATCACAAAGTCCATCTATAATGCAACCATAACCATTACACATACAAATAAACAAGTGTTCCAAGTAATTTTCATCTTGTATCATCATTCCTTAATTTAATGCAATGTTGTTCACAATTACAGTTAAGTCATGGTAACACCCTAGTTTGATCCCGATATCTAATTGTGCCTTGAACACCTACTACTAAGGTTTGCCTGCTCCACTCCAATATATACACTAACCACTAGGCCTAAACCTATCCATAGCTTACAATGCTCATCTTAATTGCATGACATATTAGTTTAGCTACTAGGCCATTTTTTTTGTACACTAGTGGTTAGTAACTCAGTGTAATGCAGCCACTAACTGCAACACACAGCGGTAAAACTAAAAGTGTGACTTATGAGTTTGGCTGCTAAGTCATTCTTGTGGGATATCAGTCACTGTAGTAGTTGTAAGTATGTGTTTTCTTGGTGCCTTTAGACAACATATGAATATAGGATTATGAATATTTATAGTGAAGCCGCTCTTTATTTGTATCCTACAAAAGCTACCCAACTTAGGTCCTTCTCCCAAACATCTATGCAGAAGTGGGTAGGTGTTGTGAGATTCAATGTAAGGAGATTAGAGAAAGATGGAGGAATTAAAAGATCCCTAGCTGCAGTTAGATCTAAGGCATAAAATGACACATGCTTTTGTGTAGAAGGCAGAGGACATCTGTAGACAAAGAGATTTATGCAAAGTTGGAGAAATTGGCTTGGAAGATGAAGGTAGCAAGGTATTTTCTAGATTCAAGATAGTTACTTAATGCTGTGGAAGAATAGGAAAAATAATCACTTCTCTGTCACCATGGGACAACTACTAGAGTTGTTAATAACCTTCCTGTATGTGCTAATTGACAGGCTACAACAAGGTTTCTCCAAGCTTGTCACAAGTAAACTGTCAGATTTCTAGTAATAATGAAGGGCATAACCGAAGGGGAATTTTTACTAGATATTAAAGATGCAAGAAATCTGGTAGACATGTGTACAAAATGTGGAAGCACAGACAAGGCACGTGAACTATTTGACAGAATGCTTCTAGGAAATGTCTTCTCGTGGAATACAATGATTTCAGGCTCTGTACAAAATGGATTTGACAAAAAGTCTTTAGAAACTTCTAAGCAATTGGGATTGGTAGATATAAAGTCAAATTCTACAGCCTTTACCTAGTGTCGTCCCTGCCTAGTCAACGTGGGAGTTTTGGAGCAAGGTATGGATTTTCTAACAAAGCATAATTAAAAAATGAATTTTAGTCAGATGTTATCGTTGAAATTGCCCTGGTAGACATGTATATAAAATGTGAAAGCATAGACCAAGCACATGCATTGTTTAACAGAATCCCTCACAAAGAGGTTGACTCAGGGAATATCGTAATTGCAGGATATGCACAAAATGGATTAGTTGAAAATACTCTAGTAGACATGTGTGTAAAATGAGGAAGAACAGATCAGGGGTGTGAACTATTCAAAAGAATCCCTCTACAAAGTGTCACCTCATGGAATGCCATAATTTCTAGGATGTGCATGAAATGGATTTGTGGAAAGGGCTTCACAAACTTTTAAACAAATGCAATTGGAAGTGCGTAAAGCCAAATTCTACAACCTTTGATAAAACCCTTCCTTCCTGCATCAAAATGGGACTATATAATGAAAGGGGAATATTTGTCAAATATCACAGTTAAGAGAGCTCTAGTAGACTCGACTGTAGGACAGGGTCTGTGAACCGTTAGACGAAATCCCTCAAGAAGCGTTGCCTCCTGAAATACAATGATTACAAGACCACACAAAATGGATTCGTTGAAACGGAGTTAGGGACTTTCAAGCCAATGGATTTGGCAGGTGTAAAATTAGAAACCAAAACTTTGGACAGCGTACTATGCCCAAAATGGCACTTGAAACAGGGTATGGACATCTATCCAAGCATAACGGGAGGGCTTTTGGTGAGAAGAGGTAATTGCAAGTGCTCTGGCCTATGTGAGAGATTTAGAATAGGGTATGTAAGAAACACAAGCTTTATCAGATGTAAAACACAGGCAATGTAAAGGTGTACAGAAAGCACGTGAATTCTATGAACCAAAATGACAACTTCATAAACTATCAACAATCACAATTAAACTTATGCATCAATTCTCTCTTACTAGACTACTATAAACAACAAGCATACTAGTACAACAATTCATCTTAATAAAGAATAGAGAATTCAAAGGAAAGGAATCAAGATTGGGGAGAGGAGAGTTCTTACAGTTTACTGCAACCCTCCAACAAGAGATGAGTCCCCTTCTTCCTCACAATTCTAGGCAATTTATAGAAAAATCCATCCTCCACTCTCTCTTTTTTTTAAAGATAATGCATCCTCCACTCTTTTATTTTAATGATAATGCATCCTCCACTCTTTTATTTTAATGATAATGCATCCTCCACTCTTTTATTTTAATGATAATGCATCCTCCACTTTTTAGTAGATTTGCAAATCTTATCCTCAATTTTTTTTTAAGTGTAATCCATTGATAAATTGTTTATTATTTGTATTTTTAAATGAATATACTTTCAAATTTAGAATTCAAAAATTGAGTTGTGACATTTTAGTAACTTTAACAGTCATCCCATGGACAGGTGTAACCAACCAAATTCTATTGCCAAACTTTTGTCATGGTGATAGAGGTATAATTATTCTTCTTGTTCTTCCTTAGTGTTATGAAGAATCCTTGAATTTGAAAATTCCTTCTCATTAAGACTCCACTGTCTTTTGACTGATAGCAAATCTCTCACTTTTCTAAAATCTGTGAAATTTATTTTTCTATCTGGAGAGTTATATTAGCAACCAAGATCATTAGTCTTATGATGAGAAGCATCCTTACTTTTAGCATTGTTCTTTAATGTTTGTTGTGGAAGTTGGACCTTGAATGTGCAGCACTAGAAATGCCTTACAGATGCTGATACGAATAGAAAACTTATAAGTTTATTAGAACTTGGATTTTGTTTACTATTTAGAAGACTAGGAATTTTTTTTAAAGAAAGATCAATTTTTTTTGTGTGGTATCTTTAACCTTCTATAGATTTTATAACATGATATGCATAATAAGAGTTTTTTTTTTAAAGACAAGTTTTAACGTGTCTTTGAAAAAGGAAGTATGATTTGGGATTTGATATAAGTTTTTTTTAGATTGATAGGAAATAGAAATAGTATGTGTGGAGTAGAAAATTATTGTAAAAATATTAAATTTTGTTACATAAGTAAATTAAATGATGTTAGAATATAGAGTATGTTAGTAAGGTTGTGATTTAAGTCTCCCTTAGTAATATTCTGGTAGAGTTTATTAAATGATGAATTAATATCTATATTAGTTTTATATCTTTTATATTATGCATTGCTAGTAGTATAGCATTAGTGTTAATGTATAATATGAAGAATTACGGTAGACTCAAGAATAGGATATTTTTTTTTCCCCAAAAGATGCTAAGCACCTGAACTATATATTTATATATAAAGAAAATACATAGAGGGCCCATTTACAAAGACACTAGTTGGATTTTACAATAGAAAACCAAACCCAACATAGTGGGAAGACAAAAATCAAAACAGGCCTAGGCAGTAGCTAGAAAGATTGAACATTAAAATTGAAAACCTGTCTGAATTCATTAGCTTCCTCTTCTTCATCATCTACTCTATCTAGATCATCATTTCCATCATGTTTAAATACATTGAGAATGCAATTAATAGCAAGGGACCTCTGTGTTTTCGAATGCTTGAAAAGACCTCCAAATTTAGCTCCCTGAGAAAAGTAGATGATTCTTGGAAAAGCTTGCAAGAAGTCACAGCCCACGGTCTCCTAAAACACTTTCTCTTCCTCAACAGACTGAAACTTGAAAACTTATTGTAGCATGTCTGAGTCAAAACTGCCTTGAGTTGGGTATTCCCATTTGTGGATTGGGATAAACATGTGCTTTTTCAGCAGAGTCTGCATCTTGAAATATTTGTAAATGTAGTAGAGAGAAAGATATGAAAGATCAACAAAAGTCAATGACAAAAAAGGCTACAATGGAGGTACTTGAATCCCACAACACGAGTGAAGGTGATCAAGAGATCCTTGGTCATGATGAGTAAATTATCAGACTGTCAAAAGAGATCAGAGAGTCCAACAAGATCAGCCTCTGAACAGATTGAGAATCAAAAGACACCTCCTAGTCTTTCTGATCTAAAGAAAAATTGGCCAACCAATCGGCCACTTTATTTGCCTCTCTATAACAATGTGCAATCTCATATGAATCAAAGCACTACAAACAAGACCATGCTTGCTCGAGGATGTGGTAGATGGACCAATTATCAGAATTCTTTGACTAGAAGGCTGAAATAATGACAAGAGAGTACCCTTCAATAGAAATCGATTTAAACCCTCTTTCCTTTGCAAAGAGAAGAGAGTGCAGGAGTGCAAGGGCCTCTACCACATTATTTGTTCCATTGGGAAGTTTCATTGCCTTGGCTGCAAGGAGTTCACCTTTACTATTTCTGATAATGCAGCCTAGGCCTGAAGGACCTGGATTACCTCTGCAGGCTCCATCAAAGTTTACTTTGACTAAAGGGTCATAGGGAGGAAGCTATTTGATGGAAGACCTATCCACTTTGGAAATGGAGGAAAAGGCTCTGTTGGAAGGTTGAATCCTCACAATCTTTTTCTAGTTGGGGAGGATGGATTCATCCCAATTGGTCCACTTGGAGTCTCTACACTGTGTCCTTTGAAACTTTGCATTAACCGTTTCTAAAATAAGGCATTCAATAACCAATGATAGCACCTCCTAATTCTTTGAAGAGTCTCTAAAAACTCTTGAATTTCTTTCTTTCCAAATTAACCACAGCAAGATCGAAGGACTAACAATCCATAAGATGTGGAAAAAAGCCTCCTTGAAATGAGTAGGCCAGCTTTTCATCCATTGAGAAAGAGAAGAGGGAAGAGGAGCCTGCCAATTTAACTTAGACATTAGATGTCCCCAGCATGCCTAAGAAAATCTGCAATGCATAAAAATGTGATCAACTGATTCCTTTTTCTCATGACAAAAAGCATAGTCAAAATTTGCACCCAGTGACAATCTTTCTATTCTATCTCATATGAGGATCTTATTATTGAAAGCGAACCAAGTAAATGTTCCAGCCTTGGGAAGAATAGGATCCGCCCAACAAAGAGAAGAAGGCCACTCCACCTTCGACTTGGAGGAAAGAAACTTATATCCGAACTTGGCTTTATATTTCCCAGACCCATCTCCTAGCCAAACCAATTTGTCCTCCTTGGCAGAGAAAAAAAGACTTCTATCTTTAAGGATCTTAGTCAAAGCACTTTTTTGCTCTTAGGGGAAATTACAGTTATCAAAACTCTTCCAGATGATTTTTGCCGGAAGAGATGTAGCATCCACTATAAAATAGTTAGAAACTTTCAGTCCCCAAAAAGTTTTTAGAAAGGCTTCTACTTCTTTAAAATTCCCCAAAGAGGAAATTTTCTTCCAACCATTCCACAAGTCATCCCAGAAAGCTGCTTTTTTGCCATTAAAGATCGTCCAAGATAACTTTGGAAGGATAAGTTTCCTACATTTCACTATAAAGTTCCAAGATATTCTTACTTAAGCATTTCACTTTGGCATTGTATTAATTGACATCTTAAGGGTAAGGTTACCTCTATAACTTAGATTTGTGGATTCCTTTCACTATTATAAGTATGTTATCTGATTAGATTCAATTAGTGATATAGAAAAAAAAAATTAATGAAATGAGTTACCACGATGATAGTCTAACAGAAAAGTTTTCTCATGGATAATAGAGTTTGTAATATACTCATGATTTTAGAAAATATGTGTCTTGGAATGTTATGTTTCTTTTTTATTGAATAGTTACTTGTTTTAGAAGACAATTTGATTGATTGATTATCTTTATGATATGATCTTGAATCTCGAGAAAGTATAGCCAATGTAATGATGTTGTGTTTTGAGTTAATAACAAATTAGGTAAACTTAGGAACTGTAACTCATGTCGACCTCTTGAACCTGAGTTCAACTTATTTTATAGTCTATCAATGATAGATAACTATTATACCTTATTGTTAAAATTTGTTTTCCATAATGATGATGTATTTACAATATGGCTTGTGTTGATGACTTAATGCATATCTTCCTATATTATAAAGTTTTGGTTATGTGAAACGCATCATTGTACGATGTTTATATTGTAATATAAGTTCTTGAGAATCTCAAGCTTTCATTGTAACTGTTAACCCAAGTTATTATAGATGGTATGGAACCATTTTGAAGTTGCTAGTTTAAGCCCCCAAACTACGAAGTCTCTGCGCTACACGTATGTAGGCAAGGCTATCATGAGCCCCCGAGACAATAGGTCAGCCCCTTAGGGCTTTAGGCTTGTCATTTCATACAATTGATATTTGTATTATGTAAACTATATTATACAGGACTAATATTCCATTAGATGTGCAGTTAAGATCTTAGTCATGCAGGACTCTAGAGCTAAGGAGGTAAATGTGTATAACGTGAAATGATTGTATTTACTAAGTTAAATTTTGTAAATTGTTTTCTATCACCCTGTTAATTTAATTATTTTTATTTTCACAAAATGTGTGTACTCATTTGATGCATTTGGAGTTAGAATAGACTATGTATGTAAATTAGGTCATGTTAGTGTGTAGTAATGCAGCCATGTTTTCCCTAGAGATATTAGTTAATTTGTTGTATCAGACTATGTTATATTTTGTTACCATTACTTCTATAAAAGAAAAATTTCTGCCTTTTATTGTTTTATGTGACTTATCTCTAGGGTTGCATGGCGGGGCATTACAACTTGTTTTATATATTTATTAGAATGATATTTTTACTATTTTGCTCTTATATAAGTTAAATTCCTAATTTACAGGTATAAAGTTACAACTTAATATTTTTGGACAGACATACAGGCCACTGTAAAGTGTCAAAACCTGAATGAAATTGAAATCATTGTGAAAAAACTGCAACAGGCCAACCAAATAGGTAATTGAAATCAATGCAATTCGAATGGGGAAGAGGATGATTTATAGTTGTGGTGCCAACCAAGTAGGTAACTGATGAGAACCAAAAATGCATTCTTGTGCATGCAGGCCTTATAGGTAACGCAAACCAAATTCTAACTTTAGTTGTGACTTGACAAATTTTGTAAGAATTTTATGAATGGCCTATCGGCCAAAATATCTCAATATCTCATTTGTAACTGTAAAGTTCAAAGGCAATAATATTGGGATATTTGTAATTGTATATGATTAGGGTGATACACATATTTGTAATTATATAGGGTGTATCAATTTGTAATCATAAATTTGAAATGCATACTTGCATGGAAGACATTGGGAAATAAATTGTAGAAATATTGAGAAATCAAAAAATCGTTGGCATTTTTTTAACATAATAATTAAAAAATTTATACAAGTGATCAATGCACCAATTGTTCAGTTAGAAATAATTGTTGTGTAAGAATCATTTCATCCTATCTATATTAATTAATGATGTAACTACCCACCAAAATTAAAACCTCTATTCATCACTCTTTCCTCTTTATGAACTCAAAATTTGTTAGGACAAATTTATTAGAAATGAAACTGTGTTTTTATAGCTGTGAAGTAGGAATTAATTATTCTTGCAACTACTTGATAACTGTCTCCTCTTTCCTTGGAGGTTATTATATTTAAAACAAATTGATAACACACATTTAACTTGTGACAGCCAGTGGCAGCTAATATCAGCAAGATTTTTGGTTGATTTATTGTACTATTATCATCTAGCTACATACATTCTGGTTTATAAGACAAAATGATAAGATTCTAGAATATTAACATATTGATCTTCCAAATGTTGATGCACAAACAAATATCTGCTACCGTAGAGATACAACATCAATGCAAAGTTCAGACTATGTTACATTGGATTAATGGAACATCTGCAAAAGATAGCTAAGGAATAGAAATAGCTGCATCATGTAATCTCAATGTTGGACATCAGTCATGAAAGGGCGATACTCTACTTCTGGTTGGACATACATGGCTGCAATTGCTGCAAAAAATTTCAAAACAAAACAAAAGTTCATAGCATATAAGCCCAGCTAATTACCTGTATTAGTTCCTTGGTAGAGAACTGTCCTTGTAGTGCAGGATCAATCATTTCAAAAACCTTATCTCTAGGAAGAGCCTATTTCACATATGAAATGGAAGATAATCAGAATGATTACACATGACCTTGGTAGTTGGGCTTGATCATAACAAAATTCTAAATTAACAAATGCTGCTTAAAAATCTAAAATTATGAAAACTAAATCTTTAAGCAGCATTGATATTTAGGAGAATATTGACAATGATATTTCACTGAGTGACCATTGTGCCTCAGAAGTACACTAGAATGGCTAGACTTTTTTCAGTATGTAATGAGTTGTTGCTCTACATGGTTCAAGGATTTGGTTGCCATATATAATTCATAAGAGTTGGTAATTGATTCTAATACCTACTACCTATTTGCCAAGGATTTCTCACCGATTTTCTTTTCATCTTCTTGCCACTTATTATTGTGGAAAGATTTATTGTTTTTTTTTTTTGAGGTAAGTCCTATATGGACTTTGTGAACAAACATAATGAATTGTGTTTTTCTATTATAATAACTTGAAAACATATACTGGTTTTTAGTGTCATAATTCACTACCTCAATTTCTTGGAGATGTTACCATTCATTCTGTGATAAAGCAGAGCTGCAGTCAAAACTTATGGATCTCCATAATGGTGCAGAGATACAAGGAATAGTGATGGATGTGGCTTACCCAAGAGACAAGAATGCCTTGGCCAGGAGGCCTCTTCATATCGACAGGCACTCTGCCAGTTATAAGCTCTAAAAGCACAACCCCATAATTATAAACATTAGATTTTGTTGTCAAGTGTCCTGTCAAGACATACCTGCAAACATGTTGAGAAGGTGTAAGATGTTGTGTCATTTTTATGTTATATTCATGTATAGTATGATCCAAGTATATTAGAATAAATGTGTGGAGAGAGAGCAGAACTCACTCTGGTGCTACATATCCTTGAGTTCCTAGGACACGAGTTGATACGTGGCCATTAATTTTATCTGAACCCAACCTGGCCAACCCAAAACTAGACACTCTGGCTTTAAAATTTTCATCCAGAAGAATGTTACTAGTTTTAAAGTCTCTATGGATAACATGAGGTGTGACTAGTTCATGAAGGTATTCAAGACCTTGAGTTGCATCCAGAGCTATTCTTAGTCGTCTTCCCCACCCTAGAATTGGAGAATTGCCTGCTGAACCTGGTTATCATTTTCCATTCAATATAATTTGACCAATGAAAAGGCGTTGCATGCAATTTTATAGAATGAAGATTGAAATCAAAATATAACTATCCGAGCACAATTTCACCACATCAAGACCTCAAAATATCCTCACCATAGCCAATTTTTTCCTGTATACGCTAACACACCACAAAAATCTCACAGTTCCTCCTCGGATTCAATCCAGGGTTTCACTTTTGCCACAAGAATCTACCAATTCCTACTCAGATTTAACTACGAGCCTTATCCAAAAAAAAAACTCTACAGGAGTTCAATGAATCCTTGAAATTAAAGCATTTCACTACACAATATTCACTATATACACCACACACTTGTCAAAAATTCTACTCTAATTTAATCTCAGGATTTTGAAAAGCAACCTTAGTATATACTATAACCTCAAATTACATCATATCCCCTATGTCCCTGACATTACAGCCCATTAATAACCATTTTTCCAAGCATGCACCGAAATGAATCTCTCATAATTCTACCCAGATTTAACACAGAGTCCCCCATAACGACTCTGCATCAAGAACACGCGCCTACTAAACCTTCACTGCTAAATTTCCAATTTCTTCTCTGCAGTTCGTGTGATAGATCCACTCCCACTCTCAACTTTACTTTAATACACTCAATTGCATCTGAAAAAGATCAGCGCAACCCCAACAATTATATACAGATTTCCTTACGTCCGCCCCATTGCTTGAACGGAAAGATTTCTTCTCACTAGGGTTTGAGGGGAAGTAAAATTAGGTTAAATTTCAAAATTCCGGGCTATTCTGATTCACAACGGCTTCGCTGTACAAAGTTATTGCATGCGGATTTTTTTTTTTTCATTTCACTCCAACAAATCAAATCTCATCTCAGTTGCATCTGTTCTGTTTTTGTTGGTAGTTTTTGTAACTTCTTTTCTTAAATCATTATTTTTTTTCCCTTCTTTCTTCTGTTTTTGTTGTTGGTTTTAAATTACTGCAATCCTTGGATTTTCGTACCAGATTTGTTATAGCATGCCACTATAATATATAAGTTCACATGGAAAGGGATGGAAAACATTATAACATTTAATTGTGAATCTGCAGTTAGTCAAGGCAAAGGGTGTCCCCACAATGGTTTTACGAACAAAATACAACTCAATCCTTGGCATGCAAGGCAACAAAATACAAATCAAGCCAAAAAAATAATGGATCATTTTTTTCTCTTAAGTTTGAGATGATCAAAAATCTTGTTTTTTCTGTTGTTAGGGAAAATAACTTGATTGTGAATTTGAAAACTAGGAAATAGAGAAAAGCAAAGGGCAAAGTCTACTTAAAAGCTCACATACAAGCGCTTAACCATCCCAAAATCTCGTCTAGCCAGTTTTTTTTATTATTTCATATGATCGAAAAAAATTGTTGCTACGACTAAGCATCCATAATAAGCTAATAATTTCTATTATGATGTGGATGCATGCATGTAAGCATTGTTTACCTCTGGTTAAAATTGTTTGTTTTAGAAATAGAATGTCTACACCCTACTAAGCATTAAACAACATTTCCCACCTTAGATGATCCTATTTTTGCCACTGTTGTAGACTTTGGCTTTGCAGTGTTAAACTTATTTTAAGAGACCCTTGATAAACTCTCTTCTTCACCTTGAGTACTTGACAAACTCTCTACTTCACCTTGAGCATTCAAGTGCTCCCTGTTGTCATGAGTAAACAACTCTCCTTTGGACAATGACTTATGCTCTTGCAGTTCTTTCTCCATTATCAGTGGAGATGTGTTAAAACTTGGAAATTTTGATTGAAACCCCACGAGCCACACCCATGCTCACACTAGCTAATTCGGGAAAAAAGGCATGGACATGCGCAATCATACTGAGTTGCTATTACTATCAGGAGAGTTGTCAACAGTGGACCTGCGAGAAGAAATGCTTCCCATTCTCTTCGAAATGCAAAAAGAATCACTGCCGCTCCTTATATACCAACCACCTTTACCTCTGTATTACAAACCACCTTTGCCCTTTTTCAGCCAATGCCAATGACTCTTCAAGACTGAAAGAAAGTCGAGCAATAACTAATATATCAACAATCAACAATGCATTGCCCTGCAATCACAACACTCCACAATCTAAACCGCGTGGCTATTTTTTCACCCTCTGCCCTAGTCTTGTGCCTCTCCTCTATTTTCATTTAACAGAACGAATTCGCGCATTGCTGACACCAAATCTCATATTTAAGACAATCATCGGGTGATATTACATATAGACAGGATCAATTTAGATAAGCAAAACTGAAAAGGACGATCTCGCCAGAAGAAAACCCAAAGCAATATATAAAGCCCAAAAGATAAGAAATAAACATCGGGGGTTTGAAATTATTTGCAGAGAAAAGGATTCAACATCCAAAGTACCCTTTTCTCGCCCAAAAAATTTCTGATCTCAATATTCGTGCTGTTGTTTCCGATGCTGGCATTAATTGGAAAGTGAGCATACACAAACATCATCTTGTACCGGTATCCCTTGGTGACCCCAGTGATAAGATTCTGGACATGGCTCAATGCAGTCCTAATGGCTGCAATTGTTTTCCTGGATCCAAACCAGGCATCCACCTTCAATTTCCTGCCCTTTTCAGTGAGCTGAAATTCAAGATTTAGGTGGTTAAAATTCCTGGTAACTGTGCCCCGGCATCCTATAACTCTTATCATCTTGGTCGAAATTTAACATAGGCTGTGAAGAATATTGACTGCAGTGATACTCGGCTCCATCATAATCATTCCCAGCTTCCAAATCCCTCATAACAGTTGGAACTTCCATGGCTTCGATAATCTTGAAATTGGAAGAAAATCATAGAAAATAGTTACCAGCCGTGAAAATGAAAAACTGAACGCGAAAAGTTTCCGGGTGTCCAACGAATTTCCGGCGTCAGACGATTTTTCGGGAGCAAAGGCTCCCACTAATAGCCTATCCGTTAATAAAATTAATAAAAGTATTAAGAAACATGTATTTAAATTCCTATTAGTATTAATATTATAATATTATTAGACAGTAAAAATATTATAGTTATATAAGATTCCTATTACTAATCAATATTAATAACATAGATTATAATTATTAAAACTATATTAGTTTACTATAATATAAGAATCTTATATTATATAGATAGTAAACTAGTAAGACTATAGTAACACTAATATTAAACTATAATAAAACTATATTTAGAGTAATATCTTTTATTGTCAAGGATACTATAATACATACCTATTAAAATTATAATATCTATATAAATTGATATTTTTGTAATAATACCAAATTCCTTCCTTTTATATAATCGTTCTTATAGATTGTTTTAGATAACTAGATTTAAATCAGAATACATTGTAATCGTGGAAGTGCGAGTTGAGGTGGCAGACCATTCATGAGTGGGCAGAGATAGAAGTGGAACGAGACTTCTTTTGGAAAACCGTTTCTTGGCTGACAATCGAAAGCTCATTGACATATATACAATTAGCATTTGAGCTCATCCGAGGATACATAAGAGATCGAACTTTTGATTGCGTGTTCGGTTGTGTTAGTTTTAGTCTTCCTTTACAATCTTTCTTTTGAGGCAAAAACACCCATGGCAACTAGTTTTGACCACATATGTTTCAGTTGCATCTCAACAACACCCATCTTAAGGTGTTTCTACAATCCCATTATTATTGTATAATTATTTAGGATTTCTTTTATTTACTAGAAAACATTCCTTCCATTTTTTTTTCCAGATTTTCCAATTAGAATAATCTGTTTTTATTTCTTCTTTATCAGATGAAGACAATGAAAATGATTATCACAGACTGGCCATAGAATACACAGTGATGTTGCAGTCAAAAGTACTTGAGACTGATTCTAATAAAGCACAATGAGAATTTCAAAACGAGGTGGCTACTTTCTCTCTCTCCCTTGTTCTCTTCTTAGCCTCAAATTCTCCATTGTTCTCTTCTTAGCCTCAAATTCTCTAGTAACAAGTGTTTTCTGTTATCTCAGGTAGCCTTACTTTCAAGAATATATCATAAGAATCTTGTAAGCCTTATTGGCTATTGCAGACAATCCATAATGGCATTAGTCTATGATTACATGCATTACGGAACATAGAAGGATCATCTATGGTATTTTGAATTTTAAATTTTATTTTAAATTAATTTTAATGTACCTGTATATCAAGGCAAAAAGGCATACTTAATGGTTTTTTTTTTCCTTTCAAGCCATAGCCAAATTAGAGACACAGCTTGATTGGCAAACTAGACTGAACATTGCTCTACAAGAAGCAGAAGGTATGTTGTCTTTGGCAGCAGCAGTTTATTTATATCTAGTTTTGTACAATGGTGAAATAGAGTATATATCAACTTTTTTACACACATCTTGTAGGCTTGCTCTACCTACATCGGGGTTGTAGTCTTCCTATCATACACAGAGATATAAACTGTACTAATATACTGTTGGATAAGAAAATGTTTGCCAAGTTAGCTAACTTTGGTGTGTCCAAACTGATAGAGAGTTCCAATGGCTATGCATCAACCAAAGTCAAGGGCACCATTGGTTATCTGGATCCTGAGTATTTCACATAACACACAACATTTCTTTTTAATAAAATATTAAATAAATTATTTTGTCATTTCTTATCTTGTAAGTAGATTTGTATTTATTTGGAAAGTCTCGTCCTGAGAGTTTTGTCTTGTTGACCTCACTACTCTATACTCTAAACCCTAAACACATAACCTATGACTACTTTTATTTTTTATTTATTTTTCATCTAATTGTAAACATTATAAGATTAGGTGAAAGATAAGCTGATGTGGTTAATGTACTAAAACTTGAGAAAGTTCTTACTACTATAACTAGTAGATTAAAACTTTTTAAGTTCATGCAGATACTTTGTGACATTATCATTAAATGAGAAGAGCGATGTCTACAGTTTTGGATTTGTTAAATAGCAGACCTTATTGATTTTTCACCCTTCAAAAATAGACATGACACTCCTCCTTGTCAAAAATGTTGTTAGAAATGGTTCACAAGGCACAAACTTAATGCATACAATACAAGCAACATTTTTTAGCGCAAGAGCACAAAAAATAATAATTTTTTTTTAAAGATTATTATAAAGTTATTATATTATCAACATTTTTCCTAAAACTAAGAAAACACAACAAATTAAAACACGCCTATTTATGAACCTTGAGCTCTTGTTTAAATGTAGTTATGCTAGTAATTATATCATTTAGATTATATAACTAATTGGTGAATAAACATTGTTTAGATAGATATTAGAAATGATATTCATCCTCTTGAAGTAAAACTTATAATATTTTTTTTATTTACAGAATATTTTCTATGATTTTTTGTATTGCTATAAATTTGTTTTTAATATATTGCAATGATTTGCTTGATCTCTATATATTTTTATTAAATAAATAGGGTATGGATCTTTTATTATATAATTTATAAGTTAGATTCTTATATTGATCTTTTACAATTTTGTTGTTATGTAATTTATGAAATTGAATAATTATATTAAGATTTTTTTCCAAATGTAAAAATTATCAACTAGTATATTTATATTTAAAAATAAATATCTAAGTATGCTAAGAGATATTTTTTAAGGGGCTTATTTTTATTTTTTGGTTTTTAGTTTTTGATTTTTCAAAAAAAATAAAAGGTTTTATTTATTATTATTTTTTTTAATCTTGCATTTTGTCCTTTTGTGTTTTCGATAGTTAGTAAATAAACTAACTATAAAATAACTAAATAATACAAAATAACTTTAAAATAACTAATCCTACTAACTTAAATATATATATCTTAAATACATCTATCTAAAAGACACGGAGAGAGATATCTGTGCTAGTTATAATTTTTTAAAGAAATTAATTTCCATAGTTGTAATTTTCTTTTTGTTATAATTTAAGAGTAAATAATAAGCAATGCCTAATCTAACATACTATAAATAATAGCAGCATCATTACATCACTTCATAAATTTGAGATTTGGAAGAAAAAAAACTTCAATTTGCTGTTTTTTTTACGATATAATTTTTCTTAAATTTATATTTGAGTACTACTTATATTTATACACATTATTTTATTGGCTTTATTTTTATGTTCATTGATTTAATAAAACTATGTGGGCTATATGTTTATAATTATTTAAAAAATATATGTTTAGTTATTTAATAAACTGTGTGGGCTCTATTTTATTTTTATGTACATGGTCACTATCATCCCCTTGATGCAACTAAATAACTCCTCTCTGTAGTGCCCCTCAAATTGTCATCTTTTGGACTGATGTTTGCTTAGTAGTACTGGACATTTTGACAATATTTTTAGATCGTTGATGATGGATTTCTAGTTATTTTGCTATTTCAGTATGAACCTAATTGTTATGATAACAGATGGTGATGATGGATTATGTCATTTTATGCTTTACAATTTGATAAATGAACTGATGTTTTAGATGCTTGGATGTTATTCATTATATGGGATTGGAAGTTAGTTGATCATTTTATGTCGTAGATTAGTAATCTGATACCTTGTTCAGTATAGTTGATTGTTATTCATAAACGTGAATGGAACAGTGTCGTATTACTCGTTCTCGAGTACCCTACCCCACTGCGATTTCCATTCACGATAGGACTGCATGTGATGTATATGTATATCTTATTATGGTTAACTGTGCGTTGCTGCAGGATGCAGGTACTAGGCATCGACTCCACCTGATTACAGGTCTAAGCGTGCCTTTGCCAATGGATTAGTTGGTTGGAGTTAACGTGAGGTCCCTAGTCAGTGTTCCTTCATCGTCAGTTTACCCTTGTGGTTATTGGTTGTCGTTCGCTCATGTCTTGCTGTCAGGTAATACTGTATCTTGGAGTCTAATAAGTTTTGCAGGTGTCTAAGTATGTGTGGTAATGTTGTGCTTTAATTACAATCATTCTACGGAAGAGTATAAGTGTTGTTATATGGGCATAAAGTCGTTGTTGTCGATTATAGTTATAAATAAATTATTATTTTATGAGAAGTGTTGTTGATAAATAAAGTTGTAAGAAGTTTGTATTATTTGATATAATATTATTTATGATAAATATTTTAAAAAATAAATAGATATAATCATGCTTGTAAATTGTGATTCACAACTTGATTAATAAAATAAATTAAAGGATAGTACAAAATTATATAATTGTCGATATAGTACTATTCTATTTATAACAATACTTTGGGGTTGGCTATAAAGAAATATAATAATAAAATAATAATAAAATAAAATATCTAATAATTGGGATCTTTAAATTAAATAAAAAAAATACATATTCTTTAAAGGAGTTTGCGCGGGATCGTGTGCCAAGCCCTTGGAGAGGAGAGAGGCTGAGTTATAAAAGAGGTGTAGGTGCATCAAGGACAGCATCATAGGTGAAAGGAAAGAAGCAACTGGGAACCTGCAACGATTGGAGCAGCTTCGTCGAGTTGATTGCGTAAGCCAGGTTCCGTCGAATGCTTTATCTCTGAACTTTATTTCGAATCAGCAAATGAAATGATTCTTTTTTTGGTTAAAAAGTTTCTGTCGGGACTTTCTGTCATTTCTGCAATGTGTATTCTCTGTAGACGGGTTTAGATGAAAACCTTGGGTATGTAATAAATGGAATTGTCTTACCATTCTCCTACCGTCCTCCAACAGCTTAGTAGCTGTTTGCCCAGGTTACCTTCAAGGGAGATCGTCTTTGTAAGGGTTCCAATTCGTAGGTGTCTTGCTGTGTTTCTGTAGCTCACCTTCTCTCTCAGTCCTTAGTTGACCCTAGTTTAGAAAGAGAACTTTGACAGGCAGTGGATCGGGCATATACAGATGGTATCGCTTCCATCATAGTTAAAAAAAAACACAGGTATTAACAGTGAATCGACCATTCTAGCAAATGCGTCCCTTTCCTTGTGATCCACTCCATGCCTTTTTCAACCTGCCCTCCCACATCTACATATGGAAATTCTATTTGCTTAGAGACCTGTATATCAATTGTTCACTGGAGATTTAATTTATTCTTTTTATATTCCTTAGTATTGTTTACCAATGATCGATGATAATGGAAAGAGCTGCATATTGCAATGCTAGGTGTGATGGGCAGTTCACTGCTATTGGTCTATTTATTCGATCTGGTTGAAATACTCAATAGTCTTGTTGTTTCCCTGTCCCATATATATTATTGTGTTTTATCTCTTTTGTGTACTGGGCCGATAATACTATATAGACCGCTGCATTTTTTTACCATTCATTTTGAATGGAAAATTCTGATTCCTCTGCTTAAACTGTTAACCTAGCATTACTCGATGTCCGTTGCCTTGCCATCATTCGCGGTGAATAAGAGTCCCGGAGCCTCTTCTTTCGCCATTTACGAGTCGATTGGGTTGTGCGCATACCTGCCTGAGGGAGGACGGCTTGCAGATGGTAGGTATTCTGTTTGCGTGAGTTTGGTATTAATCTTTTGAGGACCGACAGTATTATGTAGCCGCTGCCCTTGCTGCTTGCGTTCTACCTTGTTTTTATTCGCCATTTCTGAGTGTTACACTATGTTCCGTAGTTTAAGTTTACTCCATAACTGGAGCTATCGAACCCTCTCATTATCGGTTATGAAGTATTCTTGTTGGATATTGACTCTGCCTTGCTTCCTGCATTTCTGCCTGGCTTTAATTCGTCTGTACGAAAGTTTTGAATCCCTTTTCTTCGCCATTCACTTAGTATTATACGGTGTTGCCGCTAAATAACCTATGCCATAGCTGGAGCGAATGAAACCTTATCATTTTCGATTATTAAAGGTTCTTCTATTTGGATACAACTTTGCACTCATCCTAGTGTATTCCTAGTCACTTGGGGATAAGCGCATATCTGCTAGAGGGAGGATTCATCATCTCCAGAGGTTTTTCCTCTCATGGATGCTCATAATGGTATTGCAGTTAACGAGTTCTTGGCAAGCAGATGGCAAAATGTTGGAAAACATTGGTGTCAAATTATTGTGCTCTCACAGACTGTTTGCTGATGACTGGCCGAACTGGTCATCCGTTGGGTGCTCTGTGGGTACAATGTTCTCTTTAATGTTCTATACACAGCAGCACTTCATTATCTTAATCGTGAGTACCTCCATCTGCATCCCTACTTGGTTTTCATTGGCATCATAAATTCCTTGCCTGTAAATATTGTGCTTTGTCTACTTCATCAGCTCTTGGAAAGCCTCAGGCTCTAATTTCAGAAGAAGACTCGAAACAAAAGAAAGAATCTACAACTGGTACTCGTAATTTGGAGATGCATGATATATCAAGAAGCATTACCATGCAACCTGAAAGCTGTTCAAACTTACTACAAAAATTAGTTGAATATGTTAACAATTGTAAAACCTATGCAGGTGGGGTTTCAAGAGGACAGAGAAACAACAAACTCATTTTGTGTATACCAGCGAACTTTGTACAACAATAGGATCACCATACAATTGCATTTCCAAACAGTATTTCTGTAGAATTCAGATTTATAACCAGGGATCGCCCTATGGCAAGTTTTTAAAGTTTATGCAACAAATCCAGTATTGTTTGTCCTGCAATCATTCCATCTATTTGGAGAGTTGTACTCAGCTGAGCGCTCAAGTTCCACCTTTACCCTCATTCAACGGTTTTCTTTGAAGCGATTCGTACAATCAGTGCAGAGTTAACAGATATATCAATGACTGAGTGCATGCACTGCCAAGGAAGATGTTTCTACCTTCACACAGTAAACAGCAGTCAAAATTTACAAAGGTTTTGTAATCTGCGACCTTCCGTCAGAGATAAACTTCCTTCAGTTTGTAATACTGTTTCCACACCTTTTTGTAATTGGAAATCTGCATGGCGTTGAGTATTTGAAGAATGCTGTTAGAGGCCGTTAGTGATCTTTTCGACAGCTCCAGTTCATCATTTCTGTGTGTCATTGTTTTCCTACAGTCCTTGCCTTTTTGTTAGAGAGAGAAAACCCTTAAGTTGTGTCATCAATTTATTAAAATTCCAAGTTGACGAACGCTGATACAATCAAATATCATTCACGTCAGTGGTAAAACAGTCGATAGCAATTTTACATCTCAGTAGTAGAATATCCCAAGCTGTTCGCATAGGGCACATTTATGATCGTTCTCTTGAGAAATTATATCACCACAGATAAGATCAACTTCAGAGACATCTTTAAACCATCATAAAAGAATCCATTTGGTTGAGCTCATTAGAATGTCTGATAGACCGTATGAAGGATAACAAACATTTCGTGATTGAACTCTCCTCGTGTGATTACCGTTCAGCTGTAAGACATCTCTCCTAGCGTTATTATCCTTAATAGAATAAAGCTAATCGGACAAGATTGAAGGAAAGTATATAAGATCGTATCAGAAATTAAGTGGTTCTTTTATCAATTATTGTAATGATTTAGTTAATCAATCTATTTATCTCTTGAAACAAAATAAAGGTTAGTTAGAGGTTTAGTTGTAAGGTATTAATGTAATTGTTGTAATATAATGTTGATTTTATTTCAGAAGTTGTTGCATTAAACTGAGAATGAACTGTAGTATTTCATCTCCTGAATTTGAATGGAATTGATTGAGTGTTGTGATGAGTCATATTGAGGTTGTTCAAACTTGTATTCCAGAGGTTAAGTTGTCGTTGTTAAGTATTTGCAACTTGTGTATTGTTGTTTTTGTAATTACGATGTAATAGTGTTTATGTGTATCAAGCATAGTACAAAGTATAATGAGCTACTGTCAAGGTTGAATGTTGTGTCTTGTAAAGTAATAATCTCAGGATAAGATATCAAACCTCTTGTGATCTTATTGTACCATTTTGTCATATGGAGAGACCGAAAATCTGTAAAGAATAAAGTATCGTGATGTTAAAAGTGTTGGATAACAATTGATGTTATGATTCTATTTTGATGCAAGAAGGTTTATGCCTTGCAGTGTACTTATACGTGTGTTGTTATTAAGTCTTGCATGATGTTTAAAGGTTTACTAGGTGTTAGGAAGGAGAGTGGCTTTCAACGTGGGGCCAGTGCCCAAAGTGGCAGTCAGGATAACCCGTTGGAAGTAGATTAATCAAGTGATAACCTAAAAATAAACTAGGGGGTTAAGGGTAGATTTCACATTAATAAGATTAATGGATTCCTCTCCCATGGCCTGTAGTGCTTGTTTAGACTAAGGATGGGTAGAGAAGGCCTGGTCGGCATGATTGACTTCCTTGTCCTCATGAAAGGAAGGTCGATTCCGCATGTGTCACCCTATGGGGCCGGCGCCTACTGAGGGGCTGTCAGGATAACCATAGATGGGGGCCGGCGCCTAGTGAGAGGCTGTCAGGATAACCCATGTTAGGACCGTGCGATGACACTCTCCCTACTACAACCTAGCATCCCTTGTTCAGTCTCTCCTCATTTGTTTTGTGTCGCCTCTAGAAGTGAAAGTGAAAGTTAAGTTAAGTTATGTTGTGTTGTATTGTTATTGCCATGTGTTGTATTGGCATTTGGTCATCCTTTGTTCTTGTTTGTCTTTCGTCTACCTGACTGTCAGTGTTTGGGACCTCATGTTAACTCCTAGCTCTGGGGGTGGACCTTAGGGTTCCACATGGTCGGGTGGAAGAGCTATTGTATCCATTGGTTATTCTTGTCAAGATCATATGCAGAAAGGATTTGTTCCAGTTGTACTTGTTCCAATGATGATGATGATGTAAGTGCATAACCTTGTACCAGATTTGTGTAACAGAACATTCTTTATGTATGTAACTTTGGATGTAGACTAAAAGTGGTAATGTAATGATGTCTTGATGTACTTATATGAAAGCATTTCAGTTATGTATTTAATCATGCAGATTCCGTTATTTGATTATTTGCAATGAATGTGAATAAGTTATTTATTTGAGCATGGATTTGGATCAGTTACTGATGTATGTTAATTTGTGTTAGACGATTTGTTAAGTGATGCAGCCTTGGACCCTTAGAGAATACGTTGTAATTAGTTGTGTTAACGTTACTTAATCAATTTTTTTTAAAAAAAATTCCTGTTTCATATTGCATAAGTGTGTATTCTTTAAGGCATTCAAGGCAGGTGTTACATCTGGTATCAGAGCCAAGTTACCAACACTGGGTACTCTGTTTTTATAATTAGCCCATTGAGCTATGCTATTTGCTTAAACTCTGAAGAACATATTTATTCATGGTCCTTGCCTAACAACCTGAAGTGGTTCTTGGATGTGTTGTCTAGGAAGATGCCTAGGGTACGAGGCCAAGGACGTGGACGAGGTAGGGGTCGTGGGAGAGGTGTTGAAATCAGCCCTCCTCCTAGTTCCCCTCATGGAAGTACACAAGAAGGTGGAAGTGAGAATCAAAAGAATCAGGATCAGCCCGAGGGTGCTCAACTACGCCAGCTCCTTGAGGAGGTGCTTGCTTGTCTTGGTCCTAGGCAGGAGGTGGTACAACCAGAAGAGAGAGAAAGAGAACGATCTCCTAGAAGAAGAGAAATCACAGCTGAACAAGAAGCCATTCTTGTGGGCCACATGAGAGACTTGATGAGAGCCTGTCCTCCTACATTTGATGGCTCCGGTAGCGGTTTGGAAGCAGAGACATGGCTGATTGATTTGGAGAGATGCTTTGCTATGCACCCATATGGTAGCAATACTAAGGCAAGATGCGCCATCATGCATCTAAGAGGATTCGCCTCTACATGGTGGCGTCTTGAGGAACAAAAGTTGCATCTGGATATTGTGACAATTTCATGGGAACTATTTTTGGAAAGGTTTAGAGCTCGATTTTTATCTGATCACTGGAGGCAACGACAAGCGAACGAATTCCATGAGTTGAGACAGATGGCCATGACAGTGGAACAGTATGAGCGCAGGTTTTATGAACTCAAGCAGTATGCAGGTATTGGAAATGATGAGGCCATGTTAGTTCAGCATTTTATTAGAGGTCTGAATGCACGCATCAGTGGAGGAGTTCGTGTGTTCGAGCTGAAGACCATGGAGGTAGCAGTTGAGAAGGCTCAACTGGTGGAGGAGAATTTGACCATGGCCCTAGGAGGTCATACAGGTGTTCAGATTGGGAGTGCACCCTCAACAGGCTTAGATTCTCAAGATGGTCAATCTCAAGCAACAAGTGCATCTAGAGGGCATCATGTACCCGATAAGGAAGAGTAGCAACAGCAGCAGTATTCACAATCAAAACCAAAGAATTCCAAACCACAGCAAGGTGGTGTTTCTCAGTTAGGGAAAAACTGTAATTGGCTACAAGCCAAGAATTACCATTCCAAACAACCTGTTCAGAGATCACAACCTATAGTTAGTAGAGGAAGTTTTCAGCAGTCTAATGCACCTATAGGTGGTGGAGGTTTTGGCAGGGGAACAGGATGTTTCTCTTGCAGACAGCAGGGTCATATTGCCAGGCAGTGCCCACAGAAGAACACTGTAGGATTTAGTCAGAGGCCGGCAGCTTCGGAGCCAACAGTGGGTGATGCAGGGAGGTCTCATAGAGTGTTCTCAGTGGTTGACCACCACCAGATAGAGCATCAAGGGATAGTCTCTGAGACTGCAGGTAGGGGACGAGCAGCTTTCTTTGGAGTTCGTGCGCGTTCCACAGCATCAGGGGCTAACCCTCATAGGTAGGGGTCCAATGGGATCCTAGTGACATGGTTTTAGTTGCCTTGGAGGACGTAACCTTTATGCGAGAAGTATACCCCTTTTTGTCGCAGGCTTCCAGGAGTAAGCCTAATCCTAGGGGGGAGGATGTAGTGCCCCTCAAATTGTCGTCTTTTGGACTGATGTTTGCTTAGTAGTACTGGACATTTTGACAGTATTTTTAGATCGTTGATGATGGATTTCTAGTTATTTTGCTATTTCAGTATGAACCTAATTGTTATGATAACAGATGGTGATGATGGATTATGTCATTTTATGATTTACGATTGATAAATGAACTGATGTTTTAGATGCTTGGATGTTATTCATTATATGGGATTAGAAGTTAGTTGATCATTTTATGTCGTAGATTAGTAATCTGATACATTGTTCAGTATAGTTGATTGTTATTCATAAACGTGAATGGAACAGTGTCGTATTACTCGTTCTTGAGTACCCTACCCCACTGCGATTTCCATTCACGATAGGACTGCATGTGATGTATATGTATATCTTGTTATGGTTAACTGTGCGTTGCTGCAGGATGCAGGTACTAGGCATCGACTCCACCTGATTACAGGTCTAAGCGTGCCTTCGCCAATGGATTAGTTGGTTGGAGTTAACGTGAGGTCCCTAGTCAGTGTTCCTTCGTCGTCAGTTTACCCTTGTGGTTATTGGTTGTCGTTCGCTCATGTCTTGCTGTCAGGTAATACTGTATCCTGGAGTCTAATAAGTTCTGCAGGTGTCTAAGTATGTGTGGTAATGTTGTGCTTTAATTAGAATCATTCTACGGAAGAGTATAAGTGTTGTTATATGGGCATAAAGTCGTTGTTGTCGATTATAGTTATAAATAAATTATTATTTTATGAGAAGTGTTGTTGATAAATAAAGTTGTAAGAAGTTTGTATTAATCAATATAATATTATTTATGATAAATATTTAAATAAATAAATAGATATAATCACGCTTGTAAATTGTGATTCACAACTTGATTAATAAAATAAATTAAAGGATAGTACAAAATTATATAATTGTCGATATAGTACTATTCTATTTATAACAATACTTTGGGGTCGGCTATAAAGAAATATAATAATAAAATAATAATAAAATAAAATATCTAATAATTGGGATCTTTAAATTAAATAAAAAAAAATACATATTCTTTAAAGGAGTTTGCACGGGATCGCGTGCCAAGCCCTTGGAGAGGAGAGAGGCTGAGTTATAAAAGAGCTGTAGGTGCATCAAGGACAGCATCACAGGTGAAAGGAAAGAAGCAACTGGGAACCCACAATGATTGGAGCAGCTTCGTCGAGTTGATTGCGTAAGCCAGGTTCCGTCGAATGCTTTATCTCTGAACTTTATTTCGAATCAGCAAATGAAATGATTCTTTTTTTGGTTAAAAAGTTTCTGTCGGGACTTTCTGTCATTTCTGTAATGTGTATTCTCTGTAGACGGGTTTAGATGAAAACCTTGGGTCTGTAATAAACGGAATTGTCTTACCATTCTCCTACCGTCCTCCAACAGCTTAGTAGCTATTTGCCCAGGTTACCTTCAAGGGAGATCGTCTTTATAAGGGTTCCAATTCGTAGGTGTCTTGCTGTGTTTCTGTAGCTCACCTTCTCTCTCAGTCCTTAGTCAACCCTAGTTTAGAAAGAGAACTTTGACAGGCAGTGGATCGGGCATATACAGATGGTATCGCTTCCATCATAGTTAAAAAAAACACAGGTATTAACAGTGAATCGACCATTCTAGCAAATGCATCCCTTTCCTTGTGATCCACTCCGTGCCTTTTTCAACCTGCCCTCCCACATCTGCATATGGAAATTCTATTTGCTTAGAGACCTGTATAGCAATTGTTCACTGGAGATTTAATTTATTCTTTTTATATTCCTTAGTATTGTTTACCAATGATCGATGATAATGGAAAGCACTGCATATTGCAATGCCAGGCGTGATGGGCAGTTCGCTGCTATTGGTCTATTTATTCAATCTGGTTGAAATTCTCAATAGTCTTGTTGTTTCGCTGTCCCATATATATTATTGTGTTTTATCTCTTTTGTGTACTGGGCCGATAATACTATATAGACCGCTGCATTTTTTTACCATTCATTTTGAATGGAAAATTTTGATTCCTCTGCTTAAACCGTTAACCTAGCATTACTTGATGTCCGTTGCCTTGCCATCATTCGCGGTGAATAAGAGTCCTGGAGCCTCTTCTTTCGCCATTTACAAGTCGATTGGGTTGTGCGCATACCTGCCTGAGGGAGGACGGCTTGCAGATGGTAGGTATTCTGTTTGCGTGAGTTTGGTATTAATCTTTTGAGGACCGACGGTATTAGGTAGCCGCTGCCCTTGTTGCTTGCGTTCTGCCTTGTTTTTATTCGCCATTTCTGAGTGTTACGCTATGTTCCGTAGTTTAAGTTTACTCCATAACTTGAGCTATCGAACCCTCTCATTATCGGTTATGAAGTCTTCTTGTTGGCTATTGACTCTGCCTTGCTTCCTGCGTTTCTGCCTGGCTTTCATTCGTTTGTAGGAAAGTTTCGAATCCCTTTTCTTCGCCATTCACTTAGTATTATATGGTGTTGCCGCTAACTAACCTATGCCATAGCTGGAGCGATTGAAACCTTATCATTTTCGATTATTAAAGGTTCTTCTGTTTGGATACAACTCTGCACTCGTCCTAGTGTATTCCTAGTCGCTTGGGGATAAGTGCATATCTGCCAGAGGGAGGATTCATCATCTCCAGAGGTTTTTCCTCTCATGGACGCTCATAATGGTATTGCAGTTAACGAGTTCTTGGCAAGCAGATGGCAAAATGTTGGAAAACATTGGTGTCAAATTATTGTGCTCTCACGGACTATTTGCTGATGGCTGGCTGAACTGGTCATCCGTTGGGTGCTCTGTGGGTACAATGTTCTCTTTAATGTTCTATACACAGCAGCACTTCATTATCTTAATCGTGAGTACCTCCATCTACATCCCTACTTGGTTTTCATTGGCATCATAAATTCCTTGCCTGTAAATATTGTGCTTTGTCTACTTCATCAGCTCTTGGAAAGCCTCAGGCTCTAATTTCAGAAGAAGACTCGAAACAAAAGAAAGAATCTACAACTGGTACTCATAATTTGGAGATGCATGATATATCAAGAAGCATTACCATGCAACCTGAAAGCTGTTCAAACTTACTACAAAAATTAGTTGAATATGTTAACAATTGTAAAACCTATGCAGGTGGGGTTTCAAGAGGACAGAGAAACAGCAAACTCATTTTGTGTATACCAGCGAACTTTGTACAGCAATAGGATCACCATACAATTGCATTTCCAAATAGTATTTCTGTAGAATTCAGATTTATAACCAGGGATCGCCCTATGGCAAGTTTTTAAAGTTTATACAACAAATCCAGTATTGTTTGTCCTGCAATCATTCCATCTATTTGGAGAGTTGTACTCAGCTGAGCGCTCAAGTTCCACCTTTACCCTCATTCAACAGTTTTCTTGAAAGCAATTCGTACAATCAGTGCAGAGTTAACAGATATATCAATGACTGAGTGCATGCACTGCCAAGGAAGATGTTTCTGCCTTCACACAGTAAACAGCAGTCAAAATTTACAGAGGTTTTGTAATCTGCGACCTTCCGTCAGAGATAAACTTCCTTCAGTTTGTAATACTGTTTCCACACCTTTTTGTAATTGGAAATCTGCATGGCGTTGAGTATTTGAAGAACGCTGTTAGAGGCCGTTAGTGATCTTTTCGACAGCTCCAGTTCGTCATTTCTATGTGTCATTGTTTTCCTACAGTCCTTGCCTTTTTGTTAGAGAGAGAAAACCCTTAAGTTGTGTCATCAATTTATTAAAATTCCAAGTTGACGAACGCTGATACAATCAAATATCATTCACGTCAGTGGTAAAACAGTCAATAGCAATTTTACATCTCAGTAGTAGAATATCGCAAGCTGTTCGCATAGGGCACATTTATGATCGTTCTCTTGAGAAATTATATCACCACAGATAAGATCGATTTCAGAGACATCTTTAAACCATCATAAAAGAATCCATTTGGTTGAGCTCATTAGAATGTCTGATAGACCGTATGAAGGATAACAAACATTTCGTGATTGAACTCTCCTCGTGTGATTACCATTCACCCGTAAGACATCTCTCCTAGCATTATTATCCTTAATAGAATAAAGCTAATCGGACAAGATTGAAGGAAAGTATATAAGATCGTATCAGAAATTAAGTGGTTCTTTTATCAATTATTGTAATGATTTAGTTAATCAATCTATTTATCTCTTGAAACAAAATAAAGGTTAGTTAGAGGTTTAGTTGTAAGGTATTAATGTAATTGTTGTAATATAATGTTGATTTTATTTCAGAAGTTGTTGCATTAAACTGAGAATGAACTGTAGTATTTCATCTCCTGAATTTGAATGGAATTGATTGAGTGTTGTGATGAGTCATATTGAGGTTGTTCAAACTTGTATTCCAGAGGCTAAGTTGTCGTTGTTAAGTATTTGCAACTTGTGTATTGTTGTTTTTGTAATTACGATGTAATAGTGTTTATGTGTATCAAGCATAGTACAAAGTATAATGAGGTACTGTCAAGGTTGAATGTTGTGTCTTGTAAAGTAATAATCTCAGGATAAGATATCAAACCTCTTGTGATCTTATTGTACCGTTTTGTCGTATGGAGAGACCCGAAATCTGTAAAGAATAAAGTATCGTGATGTTAAAAGTGTTGGATAACAATTGATGTTATGATTCTATTTTGATGCAAGAAGGTTTATGCCTTGCAGTGTACTTATACGTGTGTTGTTATTAAGTCTTGCATGATGTTTAAAGGTTTACTAGGTGTTAGGAAGGAGAGTGGCTTTCAACCTGGGGCTGGCACCCAAAGTGGCAGTTAGGATAACCCGTTGGAAGTAGATTAATCAAGTGATAACCTAAAAATAAACTAGGGGGTTAAGGGTAGATTTCACATTAATAAGATTAACGAATTCCTCTCCCATGGCCTGTAGTGCTTGTTTAGACTAAGGATGGGTAGAGAAGGCCTGGTCGGCATGATTGACTTCCTTGTCCTTATGAAAGGAAGGTCGATTCCGCATGTGTCACCCTATGGGGCTGGCGCCTAGTGAGGGGCTGTCAGGATAACCATAGATGGGGGCCGGCGCCTAGTGAGAGGCTGTCAGGATAACCCATGTTAGGACCGTGCGATGACACTCTCCCTACTACAACCTAGCATCCCTTGTTCGGTCTCTCCTCATTTGTTTTGTGCCGCCTCTGGAAGTGAAAGTGAAAGTTAAGTTAAGTTATGTTGTGTTGTATTGTTATTTCCATGTGTTGTATTGGCGTTTGGTCATCCTTTGTTCTTGTTTGTCTTTCATCTACCTGACTGTTAGTGTTTGGGACCTCATGTTAACTCCTAGCTCGGGGGGTGGACCTTAGGGTTCCACATGGTCAGGTGGAAGAGCTATTGTATCCATTGGTTATTCTTGTCAAGATCATATGCAGAAAGGATTTATTCCAGTTGTACTTGTTCCAATGATGATGATGATGTAAGTGCATAACCTTGTACCAGATTTGTGTAACAGAACATTCTTTATGTATGTAACTTTGGATGTAGACTAAAAGTGGTAATGTAATGATGTCTTGATGTACTTATATGAAAGCATTTCAGTTATGTATTTAATCATGCAGATTCCATTATTTGATGATTTGCAATGAATGTGAATAAGTTATTTATTTGAGCATGGATTTGGATCAGTTATTGATGTATGTTAATTTGTGTTAGACGATTTGTTAAGTGATGCAGCCTTGGACCCTTAGAGAATACGTCGTAATTAGTTGTTTTAACGTTACTTAATCAATTTAAAAAAAAAAAATTTCCTGTTTCATATTGCATAAGTGTGTATTCTTTAAGGCATTCAAGGCAGGCGTTACATCTCAATGTAAGTATTTTTATATGTCTGGTGTTTAATAGCTTTTGTTAATGCTCACGCCATTACACTCCACCCCTTAACTACCCAAATGGTGAATAAACATTGTTTAGATAGATATTAGAAATTATATTCATATTGTGAAATAAAAATTAAAATATTTTTTTTCATTTATAAAATATTTTCTATGATTTATTGAATTTCTATACATTTATAGATATTCACATACATTTACTAAGGAAATACATCCACAATACACAACACCCCAGGCTTAAACATCACATCACATATGAATCTTGATAATATTCAAAGAAATAGGGGGTGATGAGAGGATATCTCCAAACTCAAAGAAAAAAGATATCAATAAAACAACTCAACCAAGTATCAATATAAAACAGCCTCTATAAATATTATCCATTCTTCTCCCATAACAAAATTATTTAACCAACATCCTCCACAACATCAACCATTCTCCTCCCATATCCAGCACCACAAAACACCTAACACAACACCTCCAACCTATTCTCATATGAAAACACATAAATATCTTAATGCCAAAAACTCCTTCACAAGGAATGCATTTTTCCTAAGTGAGGTTTCACACCTTTGTCATCCCCACACATGGGTTGCATTTAATCTTATTGGAGGAGAGAAACCCAACACAATGCTCCCTTTTCCAAAGCACATATACAAACACAAGCTAAAACTCAACAAAATGAATTACAACCAAGATCAAGCCAACATATGAATAAACACAAAAACAACAACATATTCATCTTGCATATTCTACAAAGAAGATTCAAATTCTACCTATAATTGCTTCCAAAAATGGTAGAGATGCTCCTTGTTAAAGATTCTTCAAGGAGACTCCTCTACAAAAAATATCTCTTCCAAGCTCCAAAGATCTCAAGACTCCACACTCTCACACAATAACAAGAACTTGATAACCAAAACAAATCTCCCTAAACTATCTAAGAGGGTTATACATAAAGCATGCCATTCGTGGTACAACTCCCCATACAAAACTTACTAAAGAAGGATTGGATGATATCATGTAAATCTTCCTTCTTCCCCAAGAAAAATCTCATCACACCTTTTTTAATGGATAGGAAAGATCAAATCTTGTCTAAATCTCAAAATTTATGCCACAATAATACCATCCCATAGGTATTTAATGGATTTCCCATTGAACAAGAGGTTGAAAATGCAAGCATAAAGATTGTGGATAAACAAAACAAATAGATCAAATGAATTCCACACAACTATTAGCCAAAAAATGTGACTATAAATAGGTTAAATGGAGGAAGTCATGTGTTGAGGTTAAGAGTCCTCAACCATGAGAGGTGGGGAGTTGCCTCCCACAAAATTAGTACAAGGTGGCTAGGTGGTTGCAAACTTGTTGACACCTCTCCCAAGTCGACCAACAACTTTGAATGAGTCAAGGATGAGTCACCCAACAAACTTGACACCACAAGGAGGCATGTGTTAAGAATACATAAATGATACCTAAGTTAGGCTTAAAGCCTATAGTGTACGATAAATGAAATATATACGCTAACACCCCCCTTAAGCATAGCTTAGATGGGTACAATAAGGATGAGTCTGGGGTACTAGGCCTAGTGAGGTACCCATTTATAAAGTAATCTCTCATGAAGTTGAGAAAGATAGAAAATCATGTGGGAAAAAAACTACCCTCCAAAAGAGAGAAAATATGCATGAAAATTATACAAGCAAAGAAGTACTACTTCTTTCACTAGTTACAATATATGATTCCCCCCATAGGAGAGAAAATCATAGAAGGTATATGAGAAAACCCATAATACATGTCCTACTATAGTGAGGTTGGATAGTCGACAAAGGATACAGATGCAGATCCAAGAATGTCGAATAATGTTCCTTCCCTTGGGAAGAAGTGAAAACACATGAAGATGCATGATATCTTCCTATGCAGGAAGAAGTATGTATGATTCCAAATCATGCTAAAGCTAATCAAATGATGATGATGCCCATTGTGATGTCTTCAAATAATTCTCAGGTGTCTCCATGTCGATGTTGAAGGATGCCATAATCAAATTAGGTGAATGCCTAATAGATGAAGATGATTACAATCCAAAACCATGTGTAGATAGATGTAGAGAATGAATATCTGAAGAGGATAATGGAGATACAATTTCATCAAAACTATCATCGAAGAGAAAATTGATGTCTTCAATTTGTTCTTCCATGTTAACAATGGAGGACTTTACAAACAAACAAAAGATGTCAGGTAGAAATTTGTCCCAATTAGCAATGCTAGGATGATTAATGTCCTATTGAAACAAAGTGCTGGAAGGTCTCGAAGGAGAAACTCTAAGATCTGATGAAGCAATAGGAGGAGGTGGTAGAATATCTACCAATGTAGGAGGTGTAAAGAGATGAGATGAAAGCAAGTATGTCTTTGTACGCTCAAAATCATGACTCCGGTTGGCTGGAGCTATCAATTTAGATTTTGCTACGCACACAGAACCTTCCCTCCTTGCTATGGGGTGATCCGCCACGTCACTCTCACTCTCATGGAAGTACCTAGTTGAGAGGAGGTGAGACATGGTGGGAGTTTGGCTCATTGGAGAGTTGGACTTCGCAGAGAGGGGTCGGCAAGTTCTACATGGACTTTGTTCTTATGTGCTAGGTTGAATGTTTCATTTGATGGTAGTTGTTGTTGAGATCACCCTATGGCCCGAAGGGTCACTAGTTTCTCTTCTCCTATTGGGGTTTCTTATATTCCACCTTTCTATGGGTAAGAGATTTCTTTTGTTTATGTCCTCTTGTCTCTCGATTTGTTGAATGAGTTCTCGTTTTATTTGGAGTTGTCTTTGTTATGAATAAGAGGACAAATGGATCTTGTTGTGGTAAAGTAAATGTCTTCTACTATTGTCATGGATTGATTTCCTTGATCTCATTGAGGATAGCCCTTACCCACTCACCTCTTACCCCTAAGCACATTCATGAGCCAAGATAGAGGTCAATGTGTGAATACCAACCTTAACTAGACTTAGGGTTTCAACCTAGGGTTTAGTTGACCTAGGGTTTGGTTATGCTTTGACTTGTGTTTACCTTGTGATGTGATCAAGGGTTTGATTGAATCATTTATCGTGGTTTACCTTGTGATGGTATCGAGGGTTTGCAAGTTTGTCTATCTTTTCTAGGGTTTCTATATGCATGCAAAGCTAAATGAAATGCAAACATGTTTTTGTTCTTTTTTAGTATTTTGTAGAAATAAAGATGTTTTTTCTATTCTAATAATTGAAATATGAAATGTAAGCTAATATGACTTTTCCTAATGTAATTTTAATCTATGTTTTTGGGTTTTTGGTTGTTTTGAAATAATCTAATCTATGAAGGGAAATTACTTCTACAAATACTCTAAATGTAGGAATCTGAAAACAATTATTCTAACATGCAAGATCTAATCTATCAAGGAAAAAGAAAAGATTTAATATTCCCAAGAGAAATTTTGATTTTCTAATTACTATGAATTGAATAAAGTAATAGAGGAACCTGAAAGAATGAATATTTGTGTGACTCCACTACTCTTAGAAATCTTTGATGTTGGCAACCTCGAATCCTCTTGAAGCAGTGGGAAGATCTCTTGACAACAAGACAACACAAAGAAGTAAAAGAATCTTGTTGAAGCTTGAAAGAGCTCAATGTGAGCTTTTGATGAGTACAATGGTGTTGATTAAAGCAGCATAAAGATGCTTGATTGAACAATCAATAAAATAAAATACATGGTCTTCATCTTATGAGAGCATTAGAATGATGATTTGGAGCAAAAATTGGCAAGAGTTGTGTGCACAATGAATTTTCTTCCCTTTCTACTTTAGGGTGAAGGTATTTATAGGTTGGAAGAATGGGATTGATTAAGAAGTTAACTCAATTGATTGATGAGTTAACAAGGATTGATTAGGGAGTGAACTGGGTTAATTGCCCAGTGAACTCAGCTAACTAAAGAGTGATAAATAAATAATAGCCTATCACTGAAGAAGAATTGAAGTTGGAAGAATGCATGAGATTGATGGAGTTGTAAATTTTAGATCAAATGGAGTTAATTATGCATGTGTGGGTTCATGAAATAGTCAACTCCATATTAGGTATCAATAATCATGCAAACTAGAAGAAAAATGGGTGAAAATGGAGCTCTTTTGAGTGAGAAACTCAAGTTTTTCCATGGCTGGAAACATGACAAGGTCACCCCTCTTACTAGTAGGGTCACCCTTGGGTGACCCTAGGTCTCTCGAGGGAGATCTAGGCAAAATAGGGTTTTCGGAGGAACTACAAAAGGGAGATGGTAGAAGAGAGAAAAAGGAGGTGATTTACCTTTGGAAATAGGCTAGTCATGTGCAAGAATCCAAATCTCCACTTGCACTTGTAGGATCTCTCGAGGGAGATCAGGAAATAATAGGGGGAGATTTAGATTGGTTGAGTGAAACTAAAAACTGAAAGTTGGAGATGGATACAGGGAACTTGTCGAAGACTTCTAGCGGGTGTAGAGGATGAAAAATATAGGGGAAAGGTGATAACTCACCTCTAAGATGCTCACAAGGCTAAGGAAGAGGGTTGAAAGCTCACAAAATGCAAATCAACAAGTGTCGTAAAATTGTTGAAAAGCGTCAAAAATAGGGAGAGAGAGAACATGACAAAGAGGAAACAACACAAGACAAGAAAGAAGACACGTCATCAAGAGGTCTACTGCTTAGAGGACATTATTTCATGCTTACATGTACGTGACAAGGATTAAAATCAGTATAGGGGTCCTCGTGGACGCTGCTCATGATTTTTGTTCTTGCATATTTGCCCCCTCGGGGATGGTAGTCTACATGAAAGGTGGGTACCGTTCCTAAACTAGGACTTACCTATTGTCAATTTTCCTGCAATTGTACCTACAATAACTAGTATTAGTTCAGCATTTAAATGTATCAAAACGAATAATGAAAACTGAAATGATGAACTTACCATGGATCGTTCAAGTTCGACTAGTTACTTACCTTTGTCAGTTTGGACTTATAGGAATGAAAGAACACAAAACAACACATGAAAGAGATACATAAAACAAAGAACTAATCTAAAAATGTAAAAAAGAAACTAAGCTAAAGGCAAACAAAGCAAGTCAAACCATGAGATCAGAGTGAAACAATGATGAAATCAATCTTGTGAGCAGTCATTGGAAAGGTATCATTAGGGAGATCACAAAGATGGCCACCTCTTCTTTAGTTGTGGAGAATTGGGTACACAAAAAGTGAAAAACCCTTCTTTAAACCCTAGTTTGAATTTTATGAAAAGTCTCTTTAAATTGTCTATTTTTGTCAATTCTTCTTGTTACATTGTCTATGTTTCATCATTTAGAGTAGGATAGGTTTTTCTTGTAACTTGTTTATAACCTTTTCTGCCAACAGAGTACTTGAGTCGATCTTCACCATGGCTTGAAAATTATTCTTAGCAACACCAAGCATAGTTTGTTTTGTCCTAATTGATTTTATATAAGTTAATATTTCTGTCCGTTTTTCAGAAAACTTAGCATAAACAGTATAAGCATCATGAAGAAAATGTGTACCATCAAATATGATTTTGCTTACCCATTCTTCCACTGCACATCCAAAATATTTGTATCTGCTGATTTGGTCTAAAATCTCAGCACTGACACCTTTAGGGGGTCCAAAAATAATACTTAAAGGTAGAGATTCAGTACCTACAATGGACTTCACATACGAAGTAAATATTTCTACTTGGTCTTCTAAGACTTCAATTTCTCTTTCTTTCTCTTCAACTCAAGCAACAAGTATATTAACAGAGAGTTTAGCATTATGAATGTCACTGTGAGCAGATGGAGGGCCCAAATCCATAGTGCTCACTTGGAAATCATCCACTGATATATGTTTAATTTCTTTATCCACCATCGGTTCAACAATCTCCACATATTGATGTTTGGAAATAGGGTCAACCGTCAATTCAACATTTTCTTTGCCTTTTTAGACATTGAGTCTAGTTTCAGTAATCTTGCCACTGCATCGAATTCTATGTCTATAACCTATGTATCCTCCTTTCGTTATTGCGCATTGTCTTTAACCACGAAGGTGTACTACTCACAAAAAAATCATTAACACTTGCATCAGGTATTTTATCTATTTTTAGGCTATCATCTCCTAATGGCACCTTTGATTGATTTGAGGTTCTCTAAGAATCTGACGTAGGAGACAGAGGAGATGTTTTCATAGGATCAGTATCCAAAACTGTGTCACTAATCCTGTCTTTCTGCATATCTTTGTGGGGAGACTTGTTGGTCATGATGTTAGTCATACACAAACATAGAATAAAAGTTACACAACAACCTTTACTCATCTTGAAAGATACGATGAATTCAGAGAATTCATGATCCCAAGTCTCCATTGATTAGGTCTTAATCTACTGACGTTACTCAGTGGTTGATGTGTGTTGCTGTTTTCCATTCAGGGGCCTTACGTTCTTCAGTAATTTCTACAAAGTTCATCAATATTCCTCCAAATATCTTGTTATTTATGTCTGCCCTGCATAAATCTCCAATAATTCTACCTCTGCACTGTGAATTTAGTCAAATAATGTGCTTACAGGCTGATATTTGCATGATTTCTACCATTATTTGCAATTCTTTGCATGATATTTTCAATACTACATGCATTTAACTCAAATATACTAATGATTTTCAGTTACCTATGGGATTTCAGCATACCTCTCTATTTCTGCTTATTATTTGTCATGACTTACAGTTATGGTGATGAAGTTATGAAATTAAAAAAAGGAAAAGGGTTAAAGAATGAGATTCCCAAACCTACTTGACTGAGATCATTGATCCACATACAAGCTCCCATACATGCAATGAAAAGAAGGAAACTAGAATCATACTTCACCAGGACATTCCAAAAATCCGCATGATCTAGTGCAAATCTTCAAAGGAAAAGTTGACAACATGTAATGAAATGAAAGCGCTTCTAGTTGAACACAGCATTCACCAGTACATATCCAGAAATCAACATGAAGATTACATAAAATTTACAATCAGGATGTAATCTGAAACTTCATATCCATTCAGTATGCTCAAGAACAGGGACATTTATAGTGATCTGAAGAAAGAACCTTGATATTTCAACAATTCAATCCTCATTAGTCTCAGCAATTCGACCTCATATTTGATTCTACAGTAATTTGGCCTTATTGTGCTAGATGTTCCAATGTATCTCTCTCTCTTATCTATATCTCTTTTCGACAAGCTCTGGCTCTTATATAGAACAAATCCTAGAAAACAGTTACAATGATCCAAGGATCAGGATCCTCCCAGAACAATCAATGGTCCAGATGAATAGCACGTGCTTTGCCAATTGGCAAATGTATAGCTGGCACAGAATATTCCAGCATCTTTGATTTGATTCGGTCTCCAACTGGCAAACAGCATATTTGACAATATCCTCCTCACTTTTGGTTCATGTTGCCTCCTTGTGCAACCATACAATGCTCAGCAACAGCTCTAACAACATCATGACTTCCTGCAAATAAACAGACAAACATTAAGTTCATCATCATGTGGAACATAGCATGAAGTTAAAATTCACATTAAAACAAGCCCCATGTTCAAACATATGCAATGGGTTTCAAATTCTATGAAAACCATGCAAAAAATGCATAAACAGGGCTAAAAAATACACTGGTCAACCATCGTTGACTGAAAATCAGGCTATCAGGCTTCAAATGGATTGAAAAATCCATCACTTCATTTTCCCGCCTATTTCCTTCTATATCAAGTTCAAAATAGTGCATATACATCACAGAATATACAATGATTAAATCATTTTTCAAAATCTTTCGAATCCGCCCTTTGTATATGATGCATGTATGTATTTCGGCGTGACCACATACTGTCGGAATGACAATTTTACATTAGGCTGTCAGCTAAACTTATACTGATGCCAAAAATCATGATGATGTCCTTCCATCGAGAAGACATGCTCTATCGGCATGATAACTCAAGATAAGGCCGATAGCGAAAGTTATACCGATGAGGAACCCTTCATCGGGTGGAGGATATATATATCGGCGAGACAATTATGAACTTGGCCGACACTATATGTCAGGCCGATCACCTTTTTGGTGAGAAAACAACTATCGAGGAGAGATTTCCTGACTCGGCCGATATCAAAACTTATGCCGATGAACCTTTCCATCAGGAAGACAAACAACTGTCGATATGAAAAAATCAAAGTTGGGCAGATAGTATAAAATATGCCGATGAGCATATCAGGTAGACAAACATATCAGGGAGACAAAATTAGACTTGGCCGATGGTAAAACATACACCGATGCCCACCCATCGGGGAGACAACCAATATCGGAGTGAAAATTCAAGACTCGACCGATGTTGGAAACTATGCCGATGAACTGCCATATCGGCGAGACTACTCCCATCGGGGAGACAATACAAAGCGTGGCCGCTATCAAAAGTTAGGCTGATGATCAACTTCCATCAGGGAGAGATATAAGATCGGGCAGACCATAACAAGCTCCACTGATGACATACCTTAGGCCGATAACCAACCTTCATCGGGGAGATATATAAGATCGGGCAGACAATGTAGAGCACTACCGATGGACAAAGTCACATCGATGAACCTTATATCGAGCAAACCACAAATATTGGTGAGACTAACTTAAACTTGGCCAACGGCAAAAGTCAGGCTGATCATCCCCCATATTATATATGACGTCACCGTCATATTTCGTTTCTGTATATTGGGGAAAGAATGACATCATCATCATCATCATGTCGAAGGAAAATAGGAGGATTTGAAATATGATCCTGCTGCTGAGAGTATCACCCCCCCTTAAAAGATAGGGTGATCATCATGATCATGCAAAAGGAGATCAGGAGGATATGATGACATCATCATCATATTAGCGAATATCAGCAAATATGACCCTCCCTTGAAAGATCAGGATGATGACCCTCCGATAGGACTTTGACATGTGCATGCAAATATGCAGATGGTGGATTTTCTAAGCAGGGTGATATTATAATATCAGCATGATATTATAATATCAGGTGATGTTATAATATCATGATGCTCGTTGTTATGAAATATGACCCTCCTAAAATCATGTTTGACCAGACCTTTGACTTGTCATAACTTTCTCATATGGACAAATTTTAGGGTGATGTAAAAGGCAAACCTGCCTAGAATTTCAAGCTCTTTCACATGGTAAGCTTTTTGAGGATAGATTCAGACTTTCAAATTTGGCTCAGACTTCAAGATCACAAATATGCCTGAGATTAGGCATATGCATACTGATTGACACTGATTTACCTTTACCGCCCAGGGCACAAAAACAAGGGAACAAGCCAGCAAAGTTGGGTCCCTGTTTTGATAATGCAAAATGGGGCGTGTTGTGTAACCACACAACAACTTGCCACCAAAGAAAACAACAAAATTCAAATAATTCAAAAGGTGAGGATAAATTAAAACATAAATTTCCAACTCCTATTAAGCATGAGCATCCTAATCCTTTCTAACTGGTATCATGTTCATCAATGTAACAATGAATTGATAAGGGATCAATTGTGTGCATGTGATTCATTTACTCATCTTGAAAGTGAGTTGAATAAATCAGTGACTGGTGTTAAGATACATAGTTTGGTTCATCCCTCATAGCCAACCGGATAGAGCCTTGCTGCCAGCAGGCATCCATAGCCCCGACAAGGTTATCGTTGCAATTCTCCTAAGTAGAGCCCCATTGCCAGCAAGCGTCTATAGCTCCGGTAGAGTTACTTAGATGACTTAATCTGGATTCCAGAAAATCCATTTTTTATCTTACTTTAATTTTTTTATTTTGAAATTGATTTCATAAGATATAACAGTTATAGCTTCATGATGTAAGGAGTGGTCACTTGCTGAAATTAAGTTGAGAATTGCAATGGTAGCAAGGGCAACCTTTAGATTTTTCACTTAACACCTCCACTGATATGTTCAATAAACCCAAGGCTGTTAGGTGTGTCATTGTGAGGATCGCCTTGACTTAAGAAAAGTAGTACTGATGAATATGATACCACAGACCTGATCAAGAGTACCTATACTGACATGAGTTACAACCTATGTAAAAACTTATATCCAACTTTTGAATTCTAACAATTTATGTAGTGTTCTTAAGTAACAAGGTGCACCAACTTTGCCCAACCAAAACAAAAGCTCAACAACGCAAAAACACAAAGCAACCTGTACAAACAACTAACCTACAAAAGGAAACAAAAGAAATAGAACAAGACAGCAAAACAAGCAGACTGTACAAACAACTAACCTACAAAATTATATACAAACCACTACTAGGCAAACAAAAACCAGCAAATGACCCAAATACACCTGTATTTGCATACTTCTTTTGATTGTGCAGGAGCATTAGGGTATTAGTTATGGTTCTCAACCTAGCGAATTTATCTTTATATTCTGAAAAATATTCTGATATTCTGAATTCACTGTATTCAACAGAACAACTCTTGATGATCAGCAACTGAGGCAGCTCATCATGTTCATGATTAATCCATGTGCATGTCCTATCTCTCAAATTTCCATAATCAAAATAGTAATCAACATCATTTACTGTGGAAAGGAGAAATACAACCTAGTGTATTTCTGATTCTGTTGGACATGCTTCTTCATTGGCAATTGGTCCTCCATTTAATTCTATATTTTCATTGCTTAGCCCAATGCCTGGTCTCACTTCAAATTGAAGGATGTATGACTCTTGATGCATTAATTTTTTATCTTTATCCATATTTGTTCCTTCATTCTGGATGTTCAGTTTATCCTCCAGTTCGGGAAACTTCTCAATATTTTCTTCAATTTCCTGCACATCAGCATCTAAATAAGTATCTTTATTATCACAACCTGAGATACAGAAATTTATCATTTCTAAATCACTTGACTGTAAAGGAGAATTGGCATTCAACTGATAAGAAGACTTCCCTATTTCATTTTCAAAATATTTCTGGAGTGATGTCTGATCATGCACAACAACTCCAAAGTCTTCTACATCTTCATCTTTCAGAAATTGTTCATTAAATAATTCACATCTTTTATCTAGTAGAGGATCTGGTTCCATTAGGCTACAACATTCCTGTATTTGATCATTCAATTCAAAGAAGTAAGGTAATAAATCAGCATTTATTTTCTTCTCTATGACTTCCTGAGTTACCACCATAGGAACTTCATCCTTAGCAGTGCATTTAAATTGTTCTACTATCTGTTTACACATCTCTCTACCATAGAATGACTCCAGGAAAGATGTTTCATCTTCTTTATCAAAAGTACTAGGATAAGAATCAAAAATATTATCCTGATGAGTGGTTTCTTCTCTGAAATTTTCAAAAGATTCATACCTGCATACTGACTAATCCTTATTTGTATTAGGAAGTAGAGAACTCCTATCAATCTCACCATAAAATGAATCCAGGAAAGATGTTTCATCTTCTTTACCTTCTGGAACTGATTTAGCCACTATATTTTCTAAAATCTTTTCCAACATGACCAAGCAAGGGTAGCAATCTTTCTCTGAATGCTCTTCGTCATGTAATCTGCACCAACTTTCAATCAAGACATCATCAGTGGATAAATCTAATACTTGACTACGTTGTATATTTCTAGACAAGTATAACTCAAAATCTTCAGAGCGGTCCACTTCAGCGTCTGAACTACTAATAACTTCTGGTGCTGCATCTGCTTGTTGCTCCAGAATTTCTTCATTTTCCTGCCAGACTTCGGCCCTGAACACATCCGGGAAGAATATTAGTCCTTTCAAATATAAATCCAACCTTGTAAGGAAAGTTAAACAATTTATTTCGCTGTGTTCCACAGTCTGGTGTATCCTGCAACAGGTGGATAAACCAAAGTTAGACAAACTGTGAGGGTAAAGCTGCCTACTCAAAGTTTCCTGAAATAAAGGAATGTTAATTTGACAATTGCCTTCATATACATCCATCAAAATGAGACTATATTTTTCAATTTTTTAGGATTTTGAAATTTTAATGAGGTCTATCATATCTCAGAATAAAACTTGAAAGTCCAGAAAATCAAACTAATCTTTCAGGTTTCAAGCTAGATCTTGACAAAGGTGCAACCAAAACCTCTCAGATAAGAGATATTTGCAGCCATTTAACTCAAATGCCGAAATATTTATGCAATATTTGTAGAAATCCAGAAGTTCTCTATTCAGCCCTCCTTCTAGCGCCAATTTATGTTGCGTTAGGAGTGAGGTGCCTGCATAAAATGAATGATGACTAAAGTAATGGTGTCTTTTCCCGTTCTGCCCTCCTTCTAGCGCCAATTTATGTTGGGTTAGAAGCGAGGGACCTGCAGATATGTTTGCAAGATTTAAAGCGGGCTGATAAACAGAGGTAGGGGATATCACGTCAATTGAATAGGATTTCTTCGCTGAGAAACAGCTCGCTCTCCTTCTAGCACCAATTTATGTTGGTCATGATGTTAGTCATACACAAACATAGAATAAAAGTTACACAACAACCTTTACTCATCTTGAAAGATATGATGAATTCAGAGAATTCATGATCCCAAGTCTCCGTTGATTAGGTCTTAATCTACTGACGTTACTCAGTGGTTGATGTGTGTTGCTGTTTTCCATTCAGGGGCCTTACGTTCTTCAGTAATTTCTGCAAAATTCATCAATATTCCTCCAAATATCCTGTTATTTATGTCTGCCCTGCATAAATCTCCAATAATTCTACCTCTGCACTGTGAATTTAGTCAAATAATGTGCTTACAGGCCGATATTTGCATGATTTCTACCATTATTTACAATTCTCTGCATGATATTTTCAATACTACATGCATTTAACTCAAATATGCTAATGATTTTCAGTTACCTACGGGATTTTAGCATACCTCTCTATTTCTGCTTATTATTTGTCATGACTTGTAGTTATGGTGATGAATTTATGAAATTAAAAAAAGGAAAAGGGTTAAAGAATGAGATTCCCAAAACTACTTGACTGAGATCACTGATCCACATACAAGCTCCCATACATGCAATGAAAAGAAGGAAACTAGAATCATACTTCACCAGGACATTCCACAAATCCGCATGATCTAGTGCAAATCTTCAAAGGAAAAGTTGACAACAACATGTAATGAAATGAAAGCGCTTCTAGTTGAACACAGCATTCACCAGTACATATCCAGAAATCAACATGAAGATTACATAAAATTTACAATCAGGATGTAATCTAAAACTTCATATCCATTCAGTATGCTGAAGAACAGGGACATTTACAGTGATCTGAAGAAAGAACCTTGATATTTCAACAATTCAATCCTCATTAGTCTCAGCAATTTGACCTTGTATTTGATTCTACAGTAATTTGGCCTTATTGTGCCAGATGTTCCAATGTATCTCTCTCTCTTATCTATATCTCTTTTCGACAAGCTCTGGCTCTTATATAGAACAAATGCCAGAAAAAAGTTACAATGATCCAAGGATCAGGATCCTCCCAGAACAATCAATGGTCCAGATGAATAGCACGTACTTTGCTAGTTGGCAAATGTATAGCTGGCACAGAATATTCCAGCATCTTTGATTTGATTTGGTCTCCAGCTAGCAAACAGCATATTTGACAATATCCTCCTCACTTCTGGTTCATGTTGCCTCCTTGTGCAACCATACAATGCTCAGCAACAGCTCTAATAGCATCATGACTTCCTGCAAATAAATAGACAAACATTAAGTTCATCATCATGTGGAACACAGCATGAAGTTAAAATTCACATTAAAACAAGCCCCATGTTCAAACATATGCAATGGGTTTCAAATTCTGTGAAAACCATGCAAAAAATGCATAAACAGGGCTAAAAAATACACTGGTCAACCATCGTTGACCAAAAATCAGGCTATCGGGCTTCAAATGGATTGAAAAATCCATCACTTCATTTTCCCGCCTATTTCCTTGTATATCGGGTTCAAAATAGTGCATATACATCGCAGAATATACAATTATTAAATCATTTTTGAAAATCTTTCGAATCCGCCCTTTGTATATGATGCGTGTATGTATTTCGGCGTGACCACATACTGTCGGAATGACAATTTTACATTAGGCCGTCGGCTAAACTTATACCGACGCCAAAAATCATGATGATGTCCTTCCATCGGGAAGACATGCTCTATCGGCATGATAACTCAAGATAAGGCCGATAGCGAAAGTTATACCGATGAGGAACCCTTCATCGGGTGAAGGATATATATATCGGCGAGACAATTATGAACTTGGCCGACACTATATGTCAGGCCGATCACCTTTTCGGTGAGAAAACAACTATCGGGGAGAGATTTCCTGACTCGGCCGATATCAAAACTTATGCCGATGAACCTTTCCATCGGGAAGACAAACAACTGTCGATATGAAAAAATCAAAGTTGGGCCGACAGTATAAAATATGCCGATGAGCATATCGAGTAGACAAACATATCAGGGAGACAAAATTAGACTTGGCTGATGGTAAAACATACATCGATGCCCACCCATCGGGTAGACAACCAATATCAGAGTGAAAATTCAAGACTTGACCGATGTTGGAAACTATGCCGATGAACTGCCATATCGGCGAGACTACTCCCATCGGGGAGACAATACAAAGCGTGGCCGATATCGAAAGTTAGGCCGATGATCAACTTCCATCGGGGAGAGATATAAGATCGGGCAGACCATAACAAGCTCCACCGATGACATACCTTAGGCCGATAACCAACCTTCATCGGGGAGATATATAAGATCGGGCAGACAATGTAGAGCACTGCCGATGGACAAAGTCACATTGATGAACCTTATATCAAGCAAACCACAAATATCGGTGAGACTAACTTAAACTTGGCCAACAGCAAAAGTCAGGCCGATCATCCCCCATATTATATATGACGTCACCGTCATATTTGGTTTCTGTATATTGGGGAAAGAATGACATCATCATCATCATCATGTCAAAGGAAAATAGGAGGATTTGAAATATGATCCTGCTGCTGAGAGTATCACCCCCCCCTTAAAAGATAGGGTGATCATCATGATCATGCAAAAGGAGATCAGGAGGATATGATGACGTCATCATCATATTAGCGAATATCAGAAAATATGACCCTCCCTTGAAAGATCAAGATGATGACCCTTCGATAGGACTTTGACATGCGCATGCAAATATGCAGATGGTGGATTTTCTAAGTAGGGTGATATTATAATATCAGGTGATGTTATAATATCATGATGCTCGTTGTTATGAAATATGACCCTCCTAAAATCATGTTTGACCAGACCTTTGACTTGTCATAACTTTCTCATATGGACGAATTTTAGGGTGATGTAAAAGGCAAACCTGCCTAGAATTTCAAGCTCTTTCACATGGTAAGCTTTCTGAGGATAGATTCAGACTTTCAAATTTGGCTCAGACTTCAAGATCACAAATATGCTTGAGATTAGGCATATGCATACTGATTGACACTGTTTTACCTTTACCGCCCAGGGCACAAAAACAAGGGAACAAGCCAACAAAGTTGGGTCCCTATTTTGATAATGCAAAATGGGGTGTGTTGTGTAACCACACAACAAGACTTGGCATCTTTTTCACACTGTACAGATCTGGTTAGATTAGGATTGGCTATAGCACCTCCATAGGCATCCATTTCTTGCTCCTGACGTACATATGAACCTGCATCATTGTTACCAATCTTAGAATTTAACCATGCCAAACTCCTATCTAAAATAGCCTGAGATCTAGTTTTAAGATCATCAATTTCACACAAATCCAAATTGATTTTGCTTAAAAGTTTATTATCTTCTCCTACAAAAGCAACATCAGTTCAATATCAACATAGTCATTAGCAATCTTAGGAAATGTCCATCCAAGTTTATACTTTCTCATCTAATATACATTTAACCTACACCATTCTCTTCTTCAAACTTCATATTCAGCAATGCAATCAACCCAGTAATCTTCAAGATGGCTTAAATGTCCTCTTGACATAGATGAATACAAATTATTTTTTACAAATTCTTTACTATAAAAAAAGCTTCTAGATCCAAATGTTTCTAAATGAAAATGATCCACTATTCTGTCAACATTCTTTGCATCTTCTGGTCTAGGACAACTGTAATGTGTCAATTTTAAGGGAAATGGGTATCCCTTCTTCTTTGCAGCATAATACCTTTGACTTGCCAACTAAACTTGTCTACATATTTCCAAAAAAACTAGATAGTCTAAAGTATATCTCGGTAATTTAAATGATGGATACTCAAAACCTCCAATTCTGATGTATGTAAACCTCTCATATTGTATAAAATAACTACCAAAAGTCATAACATAATAAGCAGCTTCTATGTAAATCTTGACCTCCAGGTTTTCCCATATTCTTCTAACCATTAGCATCAAGAATGCATCATTCACTCTTCTATACATTTTGTTCCCATCTGCTTCCCTTATTTGAGGAAAATAGTCATATGCCTTGGTTTTAGTTGTCAAGAGACCACACATCTCTAAACCTTACCATCTGGGATGAATTGTTGCCAACATATAAATAACATAAGAACACATGTGAAACTTTATCTTATTTTCAAAATTGGTCAATTGTTCATGTAAACAATCACTTATTAGACTAGACCAGTCAACAAATTGTGTCCCTGTACAAATAATCATAATATACTAGCACATCCAATTTTGAAAACTGTCACGCTCTTGACTTCCACTAAATCTGTGCAACAAAGTTATTATATCAAAAATCTCATCTAGGAAATACCCCCTAACCAAATTTTAAGGTAACTTAGACCCTCCCTTCTTAGGATTCTTAAGCCATGTTGTTGCTATCATGTCTTTGCATTTCTTTTTACCATCAATAAAAAAGTCATTACTTTCTCTACAGATACTTCTACATAAACCTCATGACTCAACAAACCTAATCTATCAGCAATAGAGTCACTATTCAGTGACAGGATGCTTTGCCCATTAACAATTTTGATCTCTCTATTTTCGGCATTATAGTTTTATATACAAGCCATTATCAAATCAGGGCATTTTACAACTAGTGAGAAGCCTCCAACATGTGCCAATCCACTGTCAAACACTTTCTATGTGATTGGTGGTCTAGGGTTGGTATTCATTCTCTGCCAGATTTCATGCATATTTACGTGCCAAAAATTTGTGTCTCGTACCCCTGATAATTCATTGCCAATTATGTAAGAGATATCCAATGGCTTGTATTTATACTTCATGTTCACAGTTAACAAGGGACCACTATAAAGGAATTCACACCTTGCTAATGAATGGCAATTTGAAATAGTAACCTGACAGACAACAAGCCTCTATAATTCAAACTACAGCGACATTAATGGAAGTCAATTTGAAACCGTCATATCAGACATAATGGCTTTTGATGATCTAAATTAGGGCCATGATCATATAAACAGTAACACACACAAATTCTATTTCTATCCCAACCCATAGTATTTCATTATCTTGCAATAATTTTTGAACACAAAGAAGGTTGTTGGGTTTACTTGGATAGTGACACTTCGACAACAACATGAACACAACTAGCTCATTTAAGCTCCGGGATCTGTTCTCGTCATAAACTTTAGAAAATGATTATACCATTCAAATATTGATTTATAAACAAAACAAGTTTATTGACATCATTTAATACCCCTTGTATTTAATGTAAAACTTAACCTAACACCATATTATTCAATAATAAGTTATTTTCAGCAACACACAGACTTTATCTGCTACGTATGGCTTCAAACAATTATATATAATCTCCTATCGGTGAAATCAAATATTTATGCCATATTTGATACTTTTTCACTTATCTCTAAAATGAACACATAGCGTTATCGACAAAAGTACCTTCTCAAGAACCTCACCTTTTATAACAACTTCCTTGGTTTCCAAACCTCCTGACTTGCCAATAAAATCACTTTGTTTCAAACAAAAGTTGCAAGTGTGACTAAATCAAAGCCTTATCGGTAAAACTCCCATTGGAGGAACTGATTTAAAGTTTTATTACATCAATGCCTTATCAGTAAAGCTTCCATCGGAAGAACCAAACATTTGAGAACTGCTTCCTTTCTTCCTAATTCTTCGGACTCCCCAATAAAAGCCCTAATTCATTTAAAAAAAAGGTTAAGCTAACACCTTATTGGCAAAACTATAATCGGAAGAACCTCATCTTTTAGAACCAGTACCTTGGTTTCCAAATCTCCCGACTTGCTGATAAAATGATTTTGTTTCAAATGAAAGTTACAAGCCTTACTAAATCAAAGCCTTATCAGCAAAACTCCCATTGGAGGAACCAATTTAAAGTTTTATTAAATCAACGCCTTATTGGTAAAATGTCCATCGGAAGAACCAAATAGTTTAGAACTACTTCCTTGTTCCCAATTATTCTGACTTCCTGATAACAAGCCCTAATTTGTTTCAAAAAAGGTTAATCTAACAGCTTATTGAGAAAACTGTAATCGACAGAACCTCATCTTTTAGAACCAGTACCTCAGTTCCCAAATCTCCCGACTTGCTGATAAGATGACTTAGGCTATTTTGATCAATTTAAGTTTCAAGTCTTACTAAACTAAATCCTTATCGAAAACATCGAAAGAACCGATTTTTAGTCTTTTTAAGGCTAAGCCTTATCGGTAAAACTCCCATCGGAAGAACCAAAAATTTGAGAACTACTTTTGTCATTCCTAATTCTTTTGACATGCTGATAACAATGCCTAATTCATTTCAAATATAGTTGGAACTAATGTTTTATTGACAAAACTTGCATCGGAAGAATCTTCGAACATTACAGAACCACTTCCTTCGATCCCAATTCTTCTGACTTGCCAATAACAAGCCTATCTTCATTTAAAAAATGGTTCAATTAATGCCTTTTCACCAAAACTATAATCAGAAGAACACGACCTTGTAGATTACTAACAATTTTTTTAATTAATATTATTATTACAATATTAAATATAATAATATTATATTTGTATTATACATTATTATAATATTATATATTTTTATATTATATTTATGTTTATTATTATATTATTATAATACTATAATATCAATTAACATAATATATCAAGTGTTATAATAAACATTAATAATATAATTAATATTATTATTAATATTTCAACTATAAGTAATAATAAATTTGAAGTTTACGCAATGAATAAAAAAATAAAAAATAAAACACAATTATAATTACAACTAAAACACATACTATAATTACAACACTACAAGGCACGTACTCCCACTACGTGGCACTTGTTAGTTATGTATTTACATATTTATATATCTAGGAGAAATAGATGTTTTAAAATGTGATAAAAGAAATTATTCCGGTTGTTTATAAATAATATTAGGGAAATATATTAAATACTGGTACAAATAATCTCAATTATTGGTAGAAGTGATTTCAAAGGATGGGCATTACAATTGTTTATCATGGATTAAGGATAAAAAAATGTTATTTTAGACACATGTAATGGAGCATACTTGTGGCATGGAATTTGATGACATGGTCATGAAATCTTAGATTTAAGAGTGAACTTATCAAGTAAGCTACTATAAAAATTTGACAATAATTTAGACAGTCCTAAAGTTAGGGTGCTCAACTTAGTTGGTTCATTTAAGTTACCTATGTTCATTTTTTATTTATTTTTAGTTTATATAATTTTGAGAGGCATGAAATTAAGGTGCTCAACTATAGACTTCTGTCCTAAATACATTTAAAATACCAATACTAATTTTTATCTTATTTATTTTAATTTATATTTTCTCCACTTGGTTTCTCTTAAGAACCTAATACATGACATCTTAACCACGCAAAGCACTCCATGTCAAACACCTATGAAAAACCCAAACCCAATCAAACACCTATAAAAAACCCAAACCCAATACATAGCATCTTAACCATCCGTTGATTAAGCAAAGCACTCCATGTCAAACACCTATAAAAAAAACCCAAACCCAATACACGACATTTTAACCACTCGATGTGAAACACCTAGAAAAAATCCAAATTAAATACACAACATGTTAACCACACATTGATTAAGCAAAGCACTCCATGTCAAACACCTATAAAAAAACCTAAACCCAATACACCACATTTTAAGCATGCAAAGCACTCCATGTCAAACACCTATAAAAAACCCAAATCCAATATACGACATCTTAACCATGCAAGCACTCCATGTCAAACACCTATAAAAATCCCAAACCCAATACAGGACATCTTAACCATGCGTTGATTAAGCAAAGAGCTCCATGTCAAACACCTATAAAAAAAACCCAAACCCAATACATGTCATGTTAACCACACATTGATTAAGCAAAGAACTCCATGTCTAACACCTATAAAAGGAAGTGAATGGGAAAGAATGATGAAATCACAAAGAAAACTTAATAGGGTTGTAAGAATACAAGCCATCAGTTGGGAATCGTTGGATCTGAAAGGAATGGAGTGAGAATTTATTGCAATTGTAGCAGTTGAAGGAGATAGAGAGCAGCGTGGTATATATAAGCTACCTCAGGCTATGAAGGAATTGATATTTGCAAAGCTTCCATTACAATCAATCTATCTTTCCCACTTAGTTTGCAAAGAATGGAATTCTTTTTTGTCCTCGCACAACTTTCTATCTTCATTGCCCACCCAAAATCTATGGCTTCTTATCTGCGGTCAAGAAAACTGATATGGAAATTGGTATTGTATGGCCTACTGCTTTTCCACACAAAAATGGAGAACTATCTCTCTCACTTTTGTTCCAAATTCTAGCAGATGTTACTTGTTACCAAGTGCAGCGCAGGGGTTACTGTTTTTTTTGTCAAACCCCACAATTATGTGTTTGCAAAACCCTCTTATGAGAATTTATGTAGAGATAGAAATTGATCTAACTGCTAAGTTTATCCATATTGTACAAGGAGGAAACAGAGAGCCCTATTTGGTAGTTTATTCGAACACTAACGCTGACAATTTCTCCTTCCAGATCTACCATTATTTTCAAGATTCGTGGAGGATTAAGTTTTAGTTTGCAGGAGAAACGAGGTGTAATATATTAGGTGGTGAAATGGTTGAGTGCAAGGGCATTCTTTTCTGGAGGATAGAGAGGCCTATGACTATTGCCGGTTACAATATTTGAGATGGTTTTATTAAGCTTGTTAGAATACCTCCATTACCCCGCCAACTTGTCGAAGATGAGAATGTGAATGATTTATCTATAGTTGCATATGGGTCATTTGTTTTAGTAGTGATGACCTTTAACTATCCATATAAGCAGGTGCTTGTAACCCTTCTAGATGCAATCACTGCTAACACATTCAATATACTCAATTTGTCGGCTTTTTATTTGCCGCATGCAGTTAACCCATATAATTTGCAGAATGCTATTGGTATTGTTATCTGTGAGCTATTTTAGGACAACCAAGATAAGTTGGATTGGAAGTGTAAATAGTTTGCAAGAATGCCTCGAGACTCCCTCCCTGAATATCTTAATGCAGAATGGTGGCATCGGAAGTGTGTTTGTGTGGGAGATTACCTATGTTTTAGCAGTCTATTTGATAGTGAAGGTGCGAAGGTGTTTACATATAATTTAAGGCAAGGATTTTGGCAACACCTTCCGCCATGTCAAAATCAAAACATTAGATGGAGGATGATGGCATTCGAACCCAACCTCATTCTTTATCAGTTGTTAAGAAAACTGAGAGAATGATAGATAACAAGATTATGGTGATTAGGTGTTATGTAATGGTTATTACTTGTTTTTAATATACTATAATGATTTCTTTTTGATATAATAAGGTAGCAAATACCAGGGACCGAACCCTTTTACAAAACCAAGCCTAAGGGGCAAGAAAACAAAGCATTGACAGTATTCAGCCTGCACAGAGAAAAGACCAGCAACACAGGCACATCAGCCTTGCTGTAAAATAAAAACCAGCAAAGCCCAAAAGATTAAGCAACGAGGCTACAAGGAACAAGAACCTAAAAAATAGTAGTATCATACCTATCAGGTCAAACACCCTTGGCTCAAGTACAGTTCAGTGAAACATGCTTGGGAAGACCTCGCTTCCTCCTTTGGACAACAGTCCAAAAAACATCATCTCCATCCACAAAAGCAGAAGAAGAAGGAGAAACTCTCTCCAAATCCTCGAAAGGGGGTGGAGCCTATGGTGCAACAACACTAGCCCTAGTAACACCCTATGTAACTATAGTATCAGTCTGAGACATAATAACATCAGCAGCTAAGATCTCTATAGCAAACCTAATAGCAGCAACAACGGTAGGGGAGGTCCCTATAACAATTCCAAAAACAACAGCAATAGTAGCGGAGTTTCCTGTAGCACACCTAGTAACACCAGCAATAGGGGAGACCATGACAACACAACAGTAACCCCAACAGAAGATGTTCCCCAATAGTAGTATTAGTAGAAACAACGATAGATGTCTCAGCAACTGTCCCAGTAGTAGAACCACTAGCAGTAGTAGCCTCAGCTGCAAAATCAAGAACTACCTCAATATCAGGAGCAAACCCATCAATATCAGAGGAAGATTTAGCCACCTCTAACCTAGAAATATCCTTAGCAGCACCAACTATAAGATGTTCATGCGAAGCATTCTTCCACCAGGAGGAAGAATGAGGGGTCTTTAAGCGAGGGAACCCAGAAGCTAGATGACTTGTAGCGAAGCACCTACGACACCGAAAGGGAATACCTTCATAGTCCAAAACATGCCTCCAAGAACTATCAACAACTTGCAGCATAATCTCCGTAGGGAGAGACTTAGAGAGATCCATATCTACAAGAACACGAGCATATGTGGTATGAGAAAACAAGGTAGTCACTTGATCTACCATAATAAAATAACCCAAAGAATTACCAATACCCTCATAACAAGATTTGCACCAAAGATGCAATGGAAGATTCGGGACATGAATCCAAACAGGCATTCTATTGAAAGCCTCAGTCAATGGGTTAAAGGAGGGAACCCAAGGCTTGAGAAGGAGGGCATGATGGCCCCAAAACTAAGCCTGAGTATGAAGAACATCATTCTGATTAGAAACTGAATCAAAAATAACTACAAAGAAATCCTTTGCACAAGGGTAAATTTCTATTTTCCCCTCCATGATAGGGCGCCAATGCTCTGAAATCCAGAGGTTCAAATCTCCCAGTCGAGGCCACCAACAGTCAAATCTACAAATCAAACCTTGCTTAGAGAAATAGTCCATATTTTTTAAAACCTCATCCCCTAGGACCACTATAGGGGGAGGCAAGTCCGACTGAGAAATAGATCTCCTAGAAACCAGAGTAACAACAACATTAGCTGACTCCTCACGTCGTCGAGGAGAACCATTACTAACAATCTTTGCATAAGAGGTAGTAGTAACAGTAGTAGCCCCAGATATGGATGGTGTACCAATAGCTACAGACACCCCAACAACAGATAGAACTCCTACAAATAAAGTAGCAGATGAGCCCTAAAAAGTAGCAGCCGTAGACATGGATGACGCTCCAATGGCAACTCCAGTCGCAAAGCCCATGGACGGCGCATCAATAGTTGTAGTCACACTAGTAGCAGAAGAAAACACACCATCCATAGACACCCTAGTAGTAGACGGAACCCCAGCTATAGATATGGATGGTGCACCAACAACCACACCAGCTACTAAGCCCACGAACAGTGCACCAACAGCGATAGCCACACCATTAACAGAAGAAAACCCAACAGTTGCAGACTGAACCCCTACATGTAAAGTAGCAGACGAACCCTATAAGGCAGCAGCCATAGACGCAGACGACACTCCAATGGCAATAGCAGCTGAGCCCATGGACGTTGTACAAACAACTGCAGCCATGCCAACAGTAGAAGACCATGGACGGTGTACAAACAACTGCAGCCATGCCAACATGTACAAACAACTGCAGCCATGCCAACAGTAGAAGAAAATACTGCAACAGATGAATCCTGTGAACTAGGAATATGGGTGGGAAGAGGAGTGCGAGAGCCCATTTTAATCATCATTAAAAACTTACCAGGAGGTTTGAATCTGGGTTGTTGGCTCTACAGGCCGAAGCCCCACCATTTCACCATAGATTATTCCCTCTTGGAGGGTAAGCAACATCAATTTTTGACATGGTAGAGGGCGACCCTGCGGGGTTTGAACCTTGGTTGTTGTAAATTAAGACCAGGGATGTGCCCCCTGGGTGACATGCAAATGCCCCACTCCACATGTCATGGGTATGTCAGGATACAAGATCCTGGGGGTCTCAGAAAATTTTACACCAGCTCGAGCTGGTGGGGGGTATCTCATAGAGGACATGGGAGTGGGATTGGTTTATTAACTTTTCATTTATATACATTTTTTATTAAACAAGTGTCATGTAGTGGTAAGTACCTGCCTTGTAGTGTTGTTATTATAGTATTCATTTAGATGTAATTTTTTTGTTGATTAGCTATTAGTTGTATATAGTATTTTTTTAGTTGTATTTTTTTGTTGATTAGGTATTGGTTGTATAGACAAATTGCATTCCAATAATTGAAAAATTAATTTTTGAAGAGTGTTGAAATGTCTTGGGTAAAGAAAATTGAAATGTCAAAAATAATCTAAGACTAAAATATTTCCTTACCTATAAAACTAAACTTTACAAAACCTATTAAATAACACAAATATTTACTTAAAATGTAATAATACTAATACTTTTATAATTTAAAATGTATTAAAATATTGTAAGTTTGAATAATAAAATAATAAATGTAATAGCATGGCCACATATTTTTGGACTAGATTTTTAACTTTTGACTAAATAAAATTGAAATCCTATATTTTTAACTCTTGAGTAAATAAAATTGAAATCTCTAAATAATCTAATTTCATAAAATAAAATGTGTAGAACCCTAACCCTAGTTGGGTGTGGAGAGATTTGAAATGTCTAACTAACATATTAATTTTATCTTAGTCACTTAATTTTTTGTTTAAGTAATAATAGTAAGTATTTTAGAGAACATGATTTTAATTATTTTACTTAATCTAGTATTGTGGTTTAGTAATAATTTTTTCTTAAGATAAAGAATTGTTTATCATTTCAAATTTGTAACTATTATATTTCTAGAACTAAATTTATGTGAACTTGTTTTGAAATGTCTTGCATAAATAAAATTGAAATCTCAGAAATAATTTAATTTGGTAAAAATAAAATAACACTAAAATATTACTTAACTATAAAACTAATTAAATAACACAAATATTTCCTCAACTATAAAACTAAACTTTACAAAGCCTGCATATTTGTATTATGTGGAGATTTGAAATGTGTGCTTAATATATTATAATGTAATAATATTAATACTATAATTTAAAATGCATTAAAATATTGTATGTTTGAAGAATAAAATAAAAAATGTAATAACATGGGGAAATATGTTTCATGATAATGTAGATTTTTAATTTTTTAGTAAATAAAATTGAAATTCTAGATTTTTAACTCTTGAGTAAATAAAATTGAAATCCCAAAAATAATCTAATTTCATAAAATAAGGACTATTATCTACCCCTTGGGTAATCATGCCTTTACAAATCTATTTCATATTCACAACTATGTACTTATAACCTTTTTGTACTCATTATCTTATTTAAACAAGAATCATGCATTTATGTAGGACATCTATTAGTCTCATATTTACTTGATTTCATAAGACCTCTACCTTTATATCTCATTCATCATGGATCATCTTTGTTTACTTATATGTAGTTCTAAGACTAATCTCATATTGTTGTTTTCATACATGTAGATTCCAATTATATAATTCTATTATAATATTTATTATAATCTCTATATTATATTATATATGTGTGTACTATGCAAAATTTATATTTTATATTATTTATATATAATAATAATAATAATAATTATTATTATTATAATTAATCACTATTATTATAATGATCATTATTATTGTCATCACAATATTATTATATCATTATCCATATGATTTTGTAATTAATTCAAATTGTATCTTGTTCTTATCTTAATATCGCAATTCACTTTAGAATATCTATATACTCTTAGAAATCCAAAAATATATTATTTTCTTCTATACACCCAGCAGACATGTATATATATTTGCTAGCACTTCAATTCTATTGCTGTATTATTATTAACATAGCTTTATACTATATTACTTATGTATTGTCATTATAATATTATATATATTTCTTGAATCATTTCTCCCTTTTGCTGCTGATGTACATATCTCTATATATATTAATTTATGATATCTTGCCGATGATGTCTTCCTTCTATCTCACAACCTTTATTTATTTCCCTTTCAAGGGATATGTTCAAAGAGGCACGTCTTTTATTTTGCTTGGTGGTAAAAGACATACTTACTGTATTATAATTTTTATATTAATTCCCTTTTATGGTAAAACTAGTTCTACCCATACGTAACTCCATTATCATAAGGGGATATATTTATAATATATTATTTATTAATGTGATCGCTAGTGTCAACCAACTTAATCACTGCACTTATAAATATTCTCTTTTGGCCTCCCCTTAATCTTTTTAAAGTACATTATTTATATATAATAATATATCTTATTAATTATTCACATAAATATTATATTAAAATATTTATATTTATAATATATCTAGTTAATTAAATATATATATTTAAATTATATTAAATTAATATTATTTATTAACTAATAGATATTAATAATATATTTTAAATAAATATATTATATATTTAGTTTATATAAGGCTAACTTATTATTTAAATAAACAATTCAATTATAAATCATTATAGGGACATGACAGGGACTCCTCTACAAACAATCTCTCTTCCAAGCTCTAAAGATCTCAGGACTCCACACTCTCACACAATAACAAGAACAATAACTAAAAAGAACCTTTGTAAACTATCTAAGAGGGTTATAAATAAAGCATGTCATCCTTGTATTGATAAGGGCATGGTTCAATGGTTAAGTCACTCAGTTGTAGTGGTTGCCACCAGAGTTCAAACCTTCGCTGGGCCAATGAGCTTGTGGGTTTGAAGTGTTCTTGCTAGGGGATGAGGTCCCCTGTGTTGTGGCCTTACAAGTTCATTTCTATGAGAAAAAGCATTCGTGTGGAGCTGGAGGGCATGTCGCACCAGCGTCGCCAGTCACATTAAAAAGTTTAGCAAGTGCATTATCTTTTAAAAAAAAAGCATGCCATCCCTAGTATAATTTCCCATACAAAATGTACTAAAAAAGGATTGAATGATATGAAGTAAATCTTCCTTCTTCCCCAAGCCAAATGTCATCACACTTTTTTTAATGGATAAGAAAGATAAAATCTTGTCTAAATCTCAAAATTTATGTCCCAACAATACCCATCCCATAGGTATTTAATGGATTTCTCATTAGACAAGAGGTTGAAAATGCAAGCACAAACATTGCAGATAAAAAAAAAGACATCAAATGAATTCAACACAACTATTACCCAAAACATGTGAGTATAAATATGTGAAATGGAGGAAGTCGTGAGTTGAGGATAGGAGTCCTCAACCACAAGTGGTGGTGAGATGCATCCCACAAAACTAATGCAAGGTGGCTAGGTGGTTGAAAACTTGTTGACACCTTTCCCAAGTCAACCAACAACTTCGAATGAGTCACCCAACAAACTTGACACCTCAAATAGTCATGTGTCAAGAATACATAAAGGACACGTAAGTTAAGCTTAAAGCCTATAGTGTATGATAAATGAAATATATACACTAACACCCCCTTAAGCATAGCTTAGGTGGGTACAAGAAAGATGGGTCCTGGCTACTAGGCCTGGTGAGGTACCTATTTACAAAGTAATCTCTCATGAAGTGGAGAAAGGCAAAAAAGGATGTGGGAAAAAAAACTACCCTCCAAAAGAGGGAAAATATGCATGAAAATTATACAAGAAAAGAAGTACTACTTCTTTCACTAATTACAATATATGATTCCCCCCATATGAGAGAAAATGATAGAAGGTCTATGAGACCCCCCATAATACATATCCCACTGTAGTGAGGTTGGATAGTCGACAAAGGATGCAGATGTAGATCTAAGAACGTCGAACAATGTTCCTTCCCTTAAGAAGAAATGAAACCACATGAAGATGTAGGATATCTTCCCATGCAGGAAGAAGTATGTATGATCCTGAATCATGCTAAATCTGATGCAAGGATGATGATTCCCATTGCAATGTATTCAAATAATTCTTAGGTGTCCCCATGTTGATGTTGAAGGATGCCATTATCAAATCAAGTGCATGCCTAATAGATGAAGATGATGGCAATCTAGAACCATGTGTAGATAGATGTAGAGCATGAACATCTGAAGAGTATAATGGAGATGTAGTTTCATCGAAACTATCATTGAAGAGAAGGCTAGTGTCTTCAATGTGTCCTTCCATGTCAGCAATGCAGGACTCTACAAACAAACAATAAATGTTAGGTACAAATCTATCCCAATCAATAATGCTAGGAAGACTAATATTCTACTGTAAGGAAGTGTTGGAAGCTCTCGATGGAGAAACTCTAAGATCTGATGAAGCAATAGGAGGAGGTGGTAGAATATCTTCCAATGCAAGGTGTGGAGAGAGGAGATGAAAGTGAGTATGTCTCAATGTCATCAAGACTTTCTCGATATGTAAGTTCCTCTTCAGTATCTGTAAGAACAAAAATCACACACAGCCTCCACGAGGACCCATATGATAAATCATAATCCTTTTCATGTACAAGCATGCATGAAATAACATCCTCTCACTAGTAATTCTCTTGGTGGCGTGTCTCCTCTTTCATCTTATGTTGTTCCCATTTGTCATTTTCTCTCTCTCTTTGTTGTCGACGCTTTTTGACACTTTTTTACACTTGTTGATTTATGTTTTTTGTGCTTGTGACCCTGATCCTAAGCCTTGTATGCATCTTGTAGGTAATTTTTCACATTTCCCTAGTGTTTTTCATCCATTCCCACCCTTAGGATCCTTTCCAAAGGTCCCCCTAGCCATCTTCCACTTTCAATTTTTAGTTTCACTCAACCAATCAAAACCTCCCCCTATTATTTCCAGATCTCCCTTGGGAGATCCTACTTACGCAAGTGGTGATTTGGATTTTCACACATGACTGACCTATTTTCAGAGGTAGATCCCCTTCTTTCCACCTCCTCTACCATCTTCCAGCCAACATTTTCACCTAGGTGCCCTCCACTGAGGGTCACCCCTGGGTGACCCTGACTGGTGAAAGGGGTGACCCATGGGTGACCCAATCATGATTTCTTCTATGGAAAGACTTGAGTTTCTAACTCAAATTAGCTTTGTTTTCACTATTTTTTCTTCTATTTACATGGATTGTTATCCCTAAAGTTGAGTTGACTATTTCATGCACCCACACATACATAATTACCTCTATTTTTTCTTTAATTAACAACTCATGCATTCTCATGCATTCCCATGCAATTCTCTTTCTTCACTTCTTTTTGAGTTATAAGCTTTTACTAGGTAGATCACTCCAATTTTAGCCCAGATCACTCTTGATTCTTCTAAGTTAACTCTCCAATCAAATTGAGTTAACTATCCTTCTTCGTCACTCCTCATCCCATCTTCTATCCTATAAATACCCCTCTCCCCCAACCACAAAGGAAATCAATTTAATTTGTGCACATAGTTCTTGCAAGTTATTACTCTCCAATCAAGCATTCTCATGCTCATAGAGGACATATGAGCCTTTTGTTTTCATTTTGTTATAGGTTTCACACAAAACTCATATCACATTCATACGTTGTTCACATTAAGCCACAATGCTCATCAAAGCTCTCATTGAGCTCTCTTCAAAAATCTTCAATAGCTTCTTTTGCTTCTATTTTCATCTTATTGCCAAGAGGATCACCCCACTGCAAGAGGATTCAAGGTTGCCACACAAGGATATATGAGGGTAGTGGAGGCTCACGTGTCTTCTTTATTTCAGGTTCCTTCATGCCTTTTTATCAATTTGTAGTAATTAGAGAATCAAAATTACTCTTGGGATTAGTAATCTTGTTGCTTTTTCCTTGATAGATAGATAGATCTTGCATTCTTAGAATATTTTTCTTTCCAAGTTCATAGATCTAATTCATTTAAAAGTAATTTCCCTTTTCTTAGATTAGTTCATTTCAAATATTCAGAAAATGCAAAAAGCATAGTTTAATTGCATTAGGTAAGTTCATTGTAGCTTACATTCATTGTCTAATTCTTAGAAAAGAAAAAAGCACTTTCAATTCCATAAAACACCAAAAAACACACAAAAAGAAGTTTGGAATTCATTTAGTCTTGCATTCACAAAAATCCAAAAAGAACAAAAACATTAGAAACATAGAAGATTTCTAAACCACTAATTCCATCACATGGTCAACTATAGTCAAACATTTGGTCAATACCCTCGATTCCATCATAGGGTCATTCAATGTCAATGCAAAGTAAAACCTTAGGTCCAATAAACCCTAAGTCAAACCCTAATTCTAGTCAAGGTTAGCTCACAAACACCTATCTCTTGTCTTATCTCACGAATGTACCTAGGACTAAGAGGTGAGTGGGTGAGGGCAACCCTTGACAAGATAGAGGAAATCCATCCAAAACCACAATAGGTCCCACTAGTTCTACAACAACAAGAATAATTTAGACAAATCTTGATACAAGAAGCATCTATACATTAGTTTAAAAGACAATGCCAACTTGAAGAAGACATCAATGAAAATAATAGCCAGCCCATACAAAGGTGGAATATCAAGAATCCAAACAAGAGAATGATGACTAGTGACCTTCGAGTCATATAGTTATCTTTACAACAATGATCATAGAACAACACATCTACACAAGCACACAACAATACAAGCCCCAAGACTAGTTAACCCCTCTCCATGAAGTCCATCTCTCCAATGAGCTAGACCATCCCTATGTCTCCCCTCATCTCAACTGGCTAATTTCGTGAGAGTTAGAGTGACATGGCAGTTCATCCCATGGCAAGGAAGGAAGGGTCCGTGTGCATGCCAAAATTGAATCAACAACCCCTAAGTAACTAATGTCATGATTTTGAGTGTACATATTTTTATAAACCTAACGTGAAGAGAAAAAACATTTGTTTATGTTGTTCACATTCCAAAATCTTAGATCCCATCAAAACATTGAAACATTTTCACTTTATTCTTCATAGACACTTCCACCTTTATCACATTCGTCATTGCTCATTCCATTTATTTTGTGGTGTCTATGGCACCCCCAAATATGACGAAACTAGATCTAAACTTAGGGAGTGTTCTTCTAGGGAACCAGAAACTCCCTCTTTTGATAGATTTGTGCCACCTCACCCAGATGTACCTATCACAAACTGCTACAATTATCAAGACTCTGACTATGAACAAGACCAAAGAGAACCCAGGCATTCACTATCCTTTAACAATCTAGCTTAGGAACACAACCATGCCATACCAAATGTACCTCACAAAGCTAGGAGATTAGTGTTAGTGTAATAAATCCATCGACCCGATCAACCATCCACAAGTACCTCTAGTACTCATCTTGATGAGGAAGTAAGAAGGTTGGAGAGACACTTGCAAGAGGCAAGACATGCTCAAGAAGCAGTAAAGATTGCCCTATGAGAAGAACAAATAGACAATGTTGTGTGAGAGGAAGCACAAAATCATGACAACACTTGAAGAGAATACCCTAGAAATGAGGAAGTACCTAGAAGAACCACTCCTATAGACTTAATTGTGACTCTAGTGCAAAGAATTAGAACCTTGGAAGCAGAGCAACCTACTCTAGAAGGAAGATAGAAGTCGTATGACAACATCCTAATGGAACAAGACTATGAGGCATCTCTAAATCCCCACTACCTCAAATATTACTCAAAAAATACAAGTAACGACACACAACCTGAATGGGAACCATCCTGTTCAGAACAACCTAGCAATGCTAGAAAACCAAGTAAATCATACGGTAGGTTACCAAAACCCTCTTAAGGGGTTGATGCTATCAACTCCTCAATCACAAAGTGCCTTTTTAGGGACATATCTAGAGTACTTGAAAGAACCACTTGACTTAAACATAAGGAACATGTAGTTACATCAACCATTACCTAATCTCCCAAAGTTCAAAGGAGAGGGTGATCCAAACTTGCATATCAAATCTTATACTACTATGATAAGGGAACTTATCCCTTGGGATGGGGTTGTTGCCAAGATGTTTCTAAATATCATTGAAGGGATAGCTCTGGATTGGTACTATTGCCTACCAGAAGCTTCAATACACTCATTCAAACAATTGATTAGAGAGTTTGTCATGGCATTTTATATGAAAAAAACTCATCAAAATAGGGATTAGAGAATTCCTGACCATGAAACAAGAGCCAGATGAATCTGTAGCCCACTTTGTTACCTGATGGAGACAAGTCCTCTATTCCTCAACTAGTGCCCCAAACTTAGACCATCACAAATTATGCGACCTTTTCTTACATTCCTTAAACAAGGATACGAGAGAAGACATTTAGAAATTACCCTACAAATCCAATGAAGAAGGCTTGGAAAGCACTTTGAGGATCGATCAAGCTATCATCGACAGTGGCAGAAGGGTCTATGGGTCAAGTCAAAAGTTGATTCAAGGGAGGACATAGGAAACAATGCTCCTATCATCAAGGTTCTTAAAAACAATGAAAATGCAACAACAAATGGGGTAATAGATCAAACCCCAGTCAAGAAGGTAAGGGACGATTATAATAGAAGAGACTATTACCCTCCTAATGTCAATGCAATTAATCAGCCCAAAAATAATGCATACTACCATAGGGACAATTACCATAATTGGAGCCGCAATAGAAATGGTAATTATGGAAGGTATGAAAGACCTCTTATGAGTACAATCAATTTTGTTCTTTTCATAGAACAAGGGGCTATAACACAAAATCCTATAGAGAGTATTACATATTCATAGCAAGATTACCAGAAGACCAACAATGGTTGTTCATAGAAATGTTCCTAAATCTGTAGGAAGTCACATCGGATAACAAGGGAATGAGACAAATCCAATCTTCGATTGCTCCGCAAAATGCCAACATGATAATCTACCAAGACCCATTTTAACATCCACATCCTTAAAACATAGTAAAACTGAAAACAATTACCATAGAGTAATTTAACAAGATAAAACATGAGATAGAGAAAAATTTTCTTTTATTCAACACATAATCAAGTAATTCTATTTTACAAGCTTTTCTCTTTACAAAATACTTTTACATCATATTGTCTTTCTAAAGTTACAATGTAAATCAATTACATAGACAATTTTGGAATAAATACTTTTACTGAATATCTGACATCTATATCACAAGTCCTAGCATATCTTCTTCTTGGAGAGAGAGAGAGAGTATCTTTCCAGTGATTTACCTCCATCCACAGACCAGTGGTCTCCCACACTTCTTCCACATAGGAAGTGGCCCTACCCTTCACGAGGGATGTAGACCAAAGGTGACTAGTGGTAATTTACCTATCCCGACTACATAGTATTGTATCCTACTCAACTCTATCAAACCATACAACCCTAGATACCCTCTAGCTAAGTATGATTTCTGATAGGATGAGCAATCTGGATACAGTGAACCGATAATGCATGTAGAAATCAAATGCATTACTTTGGCCAAAGTTTTTAATTTCAATATCATTCATAATGAACATCATCATTGTGTTCACCCACCCCTACTCGACTTGGATATTGTCATATTTCGTAGTTTATCCATCAACTATGTTTATACAATAGCTAAATCATGATAATAGTTTTTCTAGACTTTAGACATATCTATATGTCTTATCTAATCATTTCATTTCAATTTGACTCTAAGTTTTACATAATATCCCATAATAATATGGCTTTACAAATTATCTGAAACTCATATCAATGAAACTAGGTTAATAACAACTCATAGTTTATCTAAACTAAAAAAAAAAGAGTGAACTATCATTCCAAATAGATATTTCCTCTTATATGAAAATATGAATATTCTCGGTTTACCTATTCATGATGACTTCAATAGTCACGATACATATATATACTTGAATATGATTCCTCTCAAATTCCTACCTCGTTAGACTTCATTTAATCATATCATACTGGTATCCTACAAAGATATTCTCATGTAAAAATTACTAAGTAAGGATAACCCTATGATCCTTCATATTTCTATCGAAGCATTTCCATTGAGTTATCACTCAATTTATAACGAAAAAGGTATCTTCCTAAGCTTAATGAGATTCTAAGTACTCTTGGAAAACAATCATTATAGTTATTCATAACTTAACAAGAAATGGTTCTTATACTTCCATTAACCACCTCAACGATTTAAGCATCCTACTCAACTATGTTTACAATCCTATCATAGTTCTATATGGTACTTGATATATATATATATAAGAATGGTATAAAATATCTCAATAATCAACTCTCAGTCCTTCTTAATGTTGAACCTTCTCTTAATCGACTATATTTTTCTACATAATTGACCACTCATAAAGAAGACCTCTACGGTGTGTTGGAATATCATTTTATAGTTATATATTTCAATAGACTGAATTCTACACATTTCTATGGTTTTTGACTCAGGCTAATAGCCTTTGATAGCATCAGCCAACCAGTGATAATGGAAACAATCATTAACTCCCAATGTTTTAAACATAATGAAAACACTCTTCAATAGGTATGCTGATTAAGAACTGAATATCACAAACATATGAAAAGGGATAATATCGATTCTTCTAAGCATGCAAACAAAAGACAATATAAATCCTTACAATTCTATTATTGTCTCCACATAAATATTGAATGATACCTGGCGATGGCACAAGAGTTATTTGCAGCTATGTTTACTATTCACTCAGCCTAAATGATGGCGTCCACATGCCTATGTTCTGGCTGTGACCTGCTCTCTATGTTTTCCAAAATGATCCCCCCATATGCGTGTCCTCTAACTACGAATCTCATCTCCCTTATGATCAAGGTGAGTCATGCCAATTAATGATGCATCAAAGCTCTTAATGAAATGGTTTCTACCACTCCATTGAATGTACGATAATTGGTAATGCAACCGACCACTCTCTCATTCAGTTTATAACATATCCCACTTTTGTAGTAGAGATAAAAACATGTTTGTTTGAGGTACAGAATGTGGAGAGTTTTCAATGTAAGTAACTATAATACCATACTCCCTCTTAAAGAGGTCGACACAAGCATAACCATCGATGGTTATTATGGATGATCACTTTAAGTGATTCAAATTCTATCATTCAAATTAATGTGGGTGTCATAAATAACATGCCCAAGTTTATTCGATTGATAAGTTTATTAAATAATGTGAGGTATTATCCTATTCCATTATAAATACATCTATGGCTTATATTAAATAAGACTTACATATCATCATTCACATTTGATGATTATGATTGAAATCAATAAGAATAATAGCAATAGAATAACGATTTACAGATATTGTGAATGGGTTGAGTTTACCTCCCCATCACATTCCTTCATTAAAAAAATGTCAATCTAACTTGATGGAATTCACTTTGATGTTCAAGGGTCGACAAATAAACACTAAGTGACCCAAAAATAAAAACATCACCCATTACAAGAATTATGTCGTAACTTTTATGTTAGACATAAATGCTCTTGATTCATGTTCAAATGACATCGTTAACATTACTTACGACTTAATATGACTTACTACGACTTAGAAACATTTGTAAATAATATCGACTACCTATAGATTATGTTCAAAAGAAAACTAACAAGGCAAGACTTACCTCTTATGACACATTGGTTCACATTTTCGTTAAACACTTATACTCGATTTGGAAAATAAACCACTTGTAACCTGAGGTCTATATCTCTCTCCTCAAAAGATACTCTCTCTCTCTCTCTCTCTTCTCTGAGAGTCATCTAAGAATTTGCATTCTGATTTGAACTAATAACCAAAAAATATATGATCATTGCATCATTATTCAAATAATTCAAATAATAAATCAAATCTCATAATGCAATTATTAAATCGATAATAACACATTCTTTTCTATAATTTCATAAATGACATTCAATATAATCCATTTATTTCCTTATTATTAATCTAATCATCATAATAAATTTACTTATGTCCAAGTAATAGTAAAAAGTATAGCAAGGCAAAAATTGGGGATGTAACATATCCTTCCCCTAAAGATTTATCATCCTCGATGATATAAAGTAGCAAAAGTAACTAAAGTAAGTTCATTGTTTTTAACTTATAACAACATCAAATAAATGAGGAAACTTTTGATAAAATTCATGGTAATCCTCCCATGTAGCATTTTCCTCAGCATATTTGTCCTGTTGGACCTTACACTACACGACCTCTCTGTTATGCAAGTAGAGCTTGCGCATTTCTAGCACCTTGAGTGGCTCGATTGTGACCACCCTTAGATCCTACATTTGTAAAGAATTCCAATTCAAAATATGGTTATCACCTGCAACATATTTCTTCAAATAAGACACATGAAAAACATTATGCATTCTAGACAAGGCTAGTGGTAGAGAAATTCTGTAGGCAACTGGATTGACTACTTCAAGCACTTCAAAGGGTCCCACATATGAAGGGGCTAGCTTAGAAGACTTCCCAAACTTAATAGAACTTTTTTGAGGTTTCACCCTCAAAATATTTTTTTTCTCCAATAGCGAATTGCCTTGGAACACTCTTTGCATCCGCATAGTTCCTTTGTCTATCATTGGCTTCAGCCAATCTTTTTCTGATCAGCTTTACCTTCTCTTCCATTTCAGCTAGCATTTCTAGCCCAATGCTAATCCTATCTTCTAGCTTGTCCTAGCTTATAGGAGTTTGACATCTTCTTCCATACAATGCTTCAAATGGTGCCATCTTAATAGAAAAATGATAGGAATTGTTGTAAGCAAATTCCACAAGTGGTAAGTATTCTTCCCACTTATATTGTTAATCCATGCAATACATTTTCAACAAATATTCTAAAACCTAGTTTACTCTCTCAGTTTACCCATCGGTTTCAGGATGGTTAGCTATACTCATGTTGAGTTTAGTCCCTGGCACAGAAAACAAAGTTTGCCAAAACCTTGATGTTACACGTGCATCTCTATCCGATATAATCTTCTCAAAGAAAACCATGCAATCTAAACACTTCTTGCACAAATTTGTGAGCTAACACATGTGCTCCATCAGTCAAATTCCCTAGTATAAAATGTGCTACCTTTGTTCAAGCTTATCCACCACAACTAAAATGGCATCATGTCTATTCCTTGACATAGGAAGACCTTAAACAAAATCCATGCTAATAACTTGCCATTTCCACTCTGGCACATCATGGGGGTACAACAATCCTGTAGGGTGTTGATGCTCTGCTTTTACCCTCAGACATTCTAAATAGCTTGCCACAAAATTTGTAGCATCATTCTTCATTCCTTTCCAAAAACAAAGAGGTTTAACATCCGCTAGGAGTTTGATCACTCATGGATCTCTTGAATATGGTGCAGTATGTACTCCTTTCCATACTAGATCCCTTAAGCTAGATGAAATAGGAACATACATTCTACCCTTGTACCTCAATAGTCCATCAGACTCTATTAGATAACCATCATATCTTGGATCTCTAGGATTATCCTTTAGAGCCTGCTTAACCTATTCATAATACTCATCACTAGACAAATTTTGTAACAACAAATCCTTGAAATTTCCACGAATAGAAACAATAGAAGCTATATATCTTCTACAACTCAAAGCATCGGTTACTCTATTCTCTTTTCCTTTAATGTAGCTTATTTCAAAATCATAGTCAAATATCAATTCTAACCATCTCCTTTGTCGAGCATTCAGATGTGGTTGAGAGAAAATATACTTTTAAGTACAAAAGTCTTCCCCAACAAATAGTGTCTCCACATCTACAAGCATTAGTTACTGCTACCAATTCTAGATCATGTGGTGCATAATTCTTCTCATAGGATTTCAATTTCCTTGATTTATATGCTATCACTCTTCTATCTTACATAAGCACTCCTCTTAATCCTTCTCCTGTGGCATTTGTAATTACCTCAAATTGTCCTTTGGGATCAAGGACTTTCAAAATTGGAGCTGTAGTTAACTTTTCTTTTAAGAGATCATGTGCATCCTGACATTTGTCTGTCCATTCAAATCTCTTTCCTTTCCTCTACAGGGAAGTGATTGGACTAGAAATACTAGAGAAATTTAAAACAAACTTCCTATAATAGCTAGCTAGGCCCATGGGACTATGCACCTCATGCACATTTGTTCGTACAGGCCAATCTAGAATAGCTATGATTTTTGCAGGCTCAATAGATATTCCATCAACAAAAATAATGAGACCTAGATATTGATTCTACTTTTGAAAGAATGTACACTTTGATAGTTTTCCATATAACTTATGTTCTCTTAATCGTTACAGAGCTATTTGCAAGTGTCGTTGATGTTCTTCTTCATTCTTAGAATAAATGAGTATATCATCTAGAAAGACTAAAACAAATTTGTCCAAACAATCTCTGAATATACTGTTCATGAGATTCATGAATGTATCAGGTGCATTTGTCAAACCAAATGGTAACACTGTGAACTCATAGTGCCCATATCTAGTTCTAAAAGCTGTCTTATGAATATCATCATCCTTTAGTCTTAATTGATGATATCCTGATCATAAATCAATCTTTGAAAATACATCAGCTTCACGCATTTGATCAAAAAGATCATCAATACATGGCAAAGGATATTTGTTCTTTACCATTGCTTTATTAAGCATATGATAATCTATACACAACTGAAGGGTTCCATCCTTCTGATTAACAAATATAACCGGGGCACCCCAAAGTGAAACACTGGGTCTGATCAAACCTTTTGCCAATAATTCTTGTAATTGGACTTTTAACTTCATTAACTCCATAGTTGTCATATGGTAGGGTGCTTTTGATATAGGCTCAGATCCTAGTTTAATATCAATTGCAAAATCAAAAACCCTTTTCGGAGGTAGTCCTGGAAGTTCTTCTGGAAACACATCCTAAAATACCTGAAGAAAATGATACTTTTCTTCAAAAGATGAACTAGGGTTTTCTATCCCTTCCTCCACTTGTTCTATTCTATCTAACCCTTTTCAATTGCTTGGAAGAGATAGGTCTGATTTTAACTTCTCTTTGAATCCCTTGGAATTGGGTTTGATTTCCCAAATCATCTAAGCATTCAACTATTTTTAAAAAACAGTCAAACTTAGCTCTATGCTTCCATAACCAACCGATTCCTAGTATTACAACATAGGAACCTAGGGGAGCTACATACATTTTTACTTCAGTTGAGAAACTAGGGAGGTCAATTTTGGCTTCAAACAAACATTGCTTTGCCTGAGCCTTAGATTGGTTAGCATATTCTACTGACCAAGGTTTAGACATGTAGCCAGCTTTTCTAGGAAACTTATTCAAAATTTTAGGAGAATTTTTTTCAATGGCTCCTATATCAATCAAAATAGATATAAGGACTTCAAATAAAGTACATGTCATCTAAATAGGTGTGATTTGATACTCTTCTTGACGATTGTTGAGAGCTACATGAATCCTTTTCTGGAATGCTTCTTGCTGAGTAGGTAACTTGCAGTACCTCTTTGTTGACCATTTTGATTCTTGTTAGGGCAACGATTTGCATAATGATCACTCCCACAAGTCAAACATCCTCCTATGGGTCCTTTCTTATCTAAAACTTTCCCATTGTTATCTTCATTTCTCTTGAAGTTGTCATTCTTCTTCCCATTACTAGATCCATTCTTGTTCTTCTGAGATCCTTTATCCTTCCTCTTTTTATCATAGTTCCTTTCATATCTCTTCTTATATAGTTGGTTGTTAGGAGTTCCATTAAACCTCTTGCAGTTTCTATCACGAAAAGCTGAGATGGATTTCAACTTTTGCTCTTTCTTGATTACTTTCTCATACACTTGATCCATTGTTGCGCCAGGACCATGTACATCTACTTCTCCACCTATTTGAGCATTTAGACCCATGATGAATTTCTTGATCTTGAATCTCTCATCCTTTTGATATTGTTGAACATATTTCAGGAGTTAGATGAATTTTTCTCCATATTCCACCACTGTCATATCTCCTTGTCAAAGATTCTAAAAATCAGTCAGTTTCTGATCAAAATAGAGTTGTGGTAACCATCTCTTGCGAAAGAGTTCCACAAACTCATCCCAAGTTAACCTTAGAGAGCTTAAATTCAATTCCATCTTCTTATTCATCCACTAAGTGGATGCTTCTCCTGCCAGTTGGAATGCTCCCCATACCGCCTTGGTCACCTCTAAGTAATTCCTTATGTCGAAGTATTTTTCCATTTCCCTTAACCAAGCTTCTGCAACATCTCCAATCTCTGTCCCATCAAATTTTGGTGGAGTGACCTTCTTCAAGTCTTTAGAGAGCTTTGAGGTCAGTCTATCTCTTGCCTCTTTATTAGGTTATGTACTCTTACTATGCTCTTTGTGATTTTCTCCACTTTCACCATGAGAGTTTTCACCTCCTCCCTCAGATTTTCATTTATCATCTACTTTCTTCTCCAAATCACCCAGTCTTTTCTTGGCTTCCTCAAGCATGGTTATGATTTGGTCTAGCTTATTATTTGTTGGGTGGTTTTCCTCTTCACTTTCTCCTTGTTTAGTCCTTGTTGAAACCATGTTTATCAATTTCTCACACCTAAGAATATTGAGTTGTCCATTAGTTCAAGATTATAATGCATCCCATTAAACCTAAACATAACAAACTTAATTTAAACAATAGTTTGGCACAAAAACAACTCTTTTTTATTTATTTCATTTCAAAAGTAAAGACTATTCTTCATTTTTACAAGATATGACTTCAAAAGACATGCTCAAGAGGAGTATATTGTTCAGACTCATTTTTTGATACATAATCTTGAGGTATATAACCCTCTGACTCATTATTGGACCTAACTTCTATGATCTCAATAGTTGGGGGTATGCAGGGATCTCGCCTAACCATAATTGTTTCCTCATCTTTAACTCTGTCCAAGTACTCCCTTCTCACTCACTTGATTCAAGTTAAGGAAGTCACTAGATTTTCCGTATCACTTAACAAAATGTCACTCTCATCATTGGTTCCCTCAAAGGTTTTGATAATGGCCTCACATTCTCTTTTTTTCTTTAAGGAAACATTGACTCATATTAACAAACTTTCTTGCTGTCTTTTTAAGACATACCATCTTGGCATAGAAATTTTTCAAACATTAGCTACCTGCATAATGTGTGCTATAGGCAAGCATAGTGGTCTCATAAACCTTAGTACTGAACCTGGCTCTGATACCATATGTAACATCCGTGTTCTTAAAACATAGTAAAACTAGAAAAATTTACCATAGAGTAATTTGATACGATAAAAATGAGATAGAGAAATTTTTTCTTTTATTCAACACATAATCAAGTAATTCTATTTTACAAGCTTTTCTCTTTACAAAATACTTTTACATCATATTGTCTTTCTCAAATTATAATGTAAATCAATTACATAGACAATTTTGAAATAAATATTGTTGGTGAATATCTGACATCTTTATCACAAGTCCTGGTATATCTTCTGCTTGGAGAGAGAGAGTATCTTTCCAGTGATTTACCTCCATTCATAGACCAGTGGTCTCCCACACTTCTTCCACATAGGAAGTGGCCCTACCCTTGATGAGGGATGTAGACCAAAGGTGACCAGTGGTAATTTGCCTATCCCGAGTACACAGTGTTGTATCCTACTCAACTCCATCAAACCATACAACCCTAGATACCCTCTATCTAAGTATGATTTTCGATAGGATGAGCAATCCGGCTATAGTGAACTGACAATGCATGTAGAAAAGAAATGCATTACTTTGGCCAAAGTTTTTAATTTCAATATCATTCATAATGAACATTATCATTGTGTTCACCCACCCCTACTTGACTTGGATACTATTGTATTCTATAGTTTATCTACCAACTATGTTTATACAATAGTTAAATCATGATAATAGTCTTTCTAGACTTTAGACATATCTATATGTCTTATCTAATCATTTGATTTCAGTTTGACTCTAAGTTTTACATAATATCCCATAATAATATGGCTTTACAAATTATCTGAAACTCATATCAATGAGACTAGGTTAATAACAACGCATAGTTTATCTAAATTGAAAAACAAAAGAGTGAACTATCATTCAAAATAGATATTTCCTCTTATATGAAAATATGAATATTCTCGGTTTACCTATTCATGATGAATTCAATAGTTATGACACATATATATACTTGAATATGATTCCTCTCAAATTCCTATCTTGTTAGACTTCATTTAATCATATCATACTGGTTTCCTACAAATATATTCTCATGTAAAAATTACTAAGTAAGGATAACCCTATGATCCTTCATATTTCTATTCAAGCATTTCCATTAAGTTATCACTTAATTTATAATGAAAAAAGTATCTTCCTAAGATTAATGAGATTCTAAGTTCTCTTGGAAAACAACCATTATAGTTATTCGTAACTTAACAAGAAACGGTTCTTATACTTCCATTAACCAACTCAAAGATTTAAGCATCCTACTCAACTATGTTTACAATCCTATCATAGTTTTAAATGGTACTTGATATATATATATATAAGAATGGTAAAAAATATTTGAATAATCAACTCTCGGTCCTTAATGTTGAACCTTCTCTTAATCGACTATATTTTTCTACATAATTGACCACTCATAAGTAAGACCTCTACGGTATATTGGAATATCATTCTATAGTTATATCTTTCAATAGACTGACTTCTACACATTTCTATGGTTTTTGAGTCAGGATAATAGTCTCTGATAGCATCAGCCAGCCAGTGATAATGGTGACAATCATTAACTTCAAAGGTTTTTAACATAATGAAAACACTCATTAACAGGTTTCTTAATTAAGAATCGAATATCACAGACATATGAAAAGGGATAATATCGATTCTTCAAAGCATGCAAACAAAAGACAATATAAATCCTTACAATTCTATTATTGTTTCCACACAGATATTGAATGATACCTATGTTGTAAGGTGTGAACCTTGGTCTCCATGTTCAGTGCTGCACTATGGTGGTTTGCAACAAGGGCTTAACCGCTTCCCATGCTTGTTAAGTCAAGTGGTTGTATCAGGCATTAAAAGGTTGATCTTTTGGTGCAACGACAACTATAATTGGTATCAGAGCTGAGGTCATGGGTTCAAACCTTGCACTTGTGCTGGGGGGGATTGTTGCAAGGTGTGATCCTTGGTCTCCTTGTTCAGCGCTACGTTGCGGTGGTTAGCGACAAGGGCTTAACCGCCTCTGGTGCTTGTTAAGTCAAGTGATTGTATCGGGCATTAGAAGGTTGATCTTTTGGTGCAGCGGCAGCTAACAACCTGGTGATGGCACAAGAGTTATCTGCAACTATGTTTACTATTCACTCAGCCTAAATGATGGCATCCACACACATATGTTCTGGCTGTGACCTACTCTTTATGTTTTCCAGAATGATCCCCCCATAAGTGTGTCCTCTAACTATGAATCTTTTCTCCCTTATGATCAAGGTGAGTTGTGCCAATTAATGATGCTTCAAAAATCTTAATGAAATAATTTCTACCACTCCATCGAATGTAAGATAATTGGTAATGCAACCGACCGCTCTCTCATTCAGTTTACCACCGATCCCACTTATGTAGCAGAGATAAACACATGTTCGTTTGAGGCACATAATGTGGAGAGTTTTAAATGTAAGCAACTATAATACCATATTCCCTCTTAAAGAGGTCAACACAAGCATAACCATCGATGGTTATTATGGTTGATCACTTTAAGTGATCCAAATTCCATCATTCGAATTAATGTGGGTGTCATAAATAACATGCCCAAGGTTATTCGATTGATAAGTTTATTAAATAATGTGAGGCATTATCCTCTTTAGTTTATAAATACATCTACTACTTAAATTAAATAAGACTTACATATCATCATTCACATTCGATGATTACGATTTAAATCAATAAGAATAATAGCAATAAAATAATGATTTATGGATATTGTGAATCGATTGAGTTTACCTCCCCATCACATTCCTTCATTAAAAACATGTCAATCTAACTTGATAGAATTCACTTTGACGTTCAAGGGTCGATAAATAAACACTAAGTGAACCAAAAATAAAAACACCACCCATTACGATAATTATGTCATAACTTCTACGTTAGATGTAAATGGTCTCGATTCATGTTCGAATGACGTCATTAACGTTACTTATGTCTTAATGCGACTTACTATGACTTAGAAAGATTTGTAAATAATATCGACTACCTATCGATTATATTCAAAAGCAAACTAACAAGGCAAGACTTACCTCTTATGACACATTGGTTCACATTTTCGTTAAACACTTATACTCGATTTGGTAAATAAAACACTCATAACCTGAGATCTATATCTCTCTCCTCGAAAGATACTCTCTCTCTCTTCTCTAAGAGTCATCTGAGAATTTGTATTCCCGTTTCAAGTTGTAACCCAACAATATATGATCAGTGCATCATTATTCAAATAATTCAAATAATAAATCAAATCTCATAATGCAATTATTAAATTGATAATAACACATTCATTTCTATAATTTCATAAATGACATTCAATATAATCAATATCTTTCCTTATCATTAATCTAATCATTAGAATAAATTTACTTATGTCCAAGTAAAAGTAGAAAGTATAGCAAGGCAAAAATTGGGGATGTAACACCCATTCCCTGCACATAAGGATACATAAGAAACAAATCAAAGTGAAATGGCCCAGGGTAGAAACACCTTTGTCTCACCACAATTAGGATAGAAAGGAGAAGCTAGGATGATGGGATTGATCAAAATACTACATAATGAAGAAGAGGAAGAAGATCTTGAAAATCAAGAAAAGGAAATATATGAAGGTATCATCTAGGTAGTGGAACCAATACCAGCTCCGATCAGAACTTACAAACTTATTGAAGACCTAAAGAAAATATATGCTCACATATTATTCATTGACCTACTCTGGAATTCCCCTTCACACTGCTCGATACTATTGAAAGAAATAGGGTTGAAGTATCTTGATCAAATTACACCTCCACCTAGTGAATATATCAACCACATAGACTATGACATAAGCCCACCAAATTCAAAACTCAAAGACCTAGATTTCTTCTTCAACTTAAAACAAATGCCTTCTAAGGTAGAGTTACCCAAGAAAGGAGACCCTGTGTTGTACTTGCAAGTGTGGATCTATGACAGCTATATCAAGTGAACATTAATTGATAACAGGGCAGCAGTGAACATAGTTTCATTCTCTCTTTCATAAAGAATGGGTTATAGAAATACTAATAACATAGCCTCTAGAGACACATTGAGAGGGTATGATAATTTGAAATCCACAACAATTGGAAAGATCATGCTTCCTATAACCATAAAACCAAAAACTATCCTCACCACATTTTACATCATCGACAAGGGCACAAGATATTATCTACTCCTTGGAAGACCATAGATACATAGGATGAAAGCTGTGCCATCTATGTTATTCCATGAGGCTTGATTCCTACACTTGGGTAAGGTATACATCATGAAAAGAGATCCAGAACCTTTTAGTATGCTAAAATCAAACACATCAAACAAATGTATAGGCATCCCCATAGATTATGAACTTCCTATGAAAAAACTTTCTATTCCTAGTCGTATGCCTCAATCAATATGCATCAAATGAATGAAAACTCTAGAAAAGACTATAAACACTACAAAGATAAAAACCTTAGAAAATGAGGTACCGCCAAAGAAAAAAGGAATTATTTTGAAAGAAAAGATAGTGAAGATCATGGAATGGATAGAGCAGGATGAACCTCTCCAATTCCCTCTAGAAGTACTAATGATCGATCTATAACTAGATTACAAATTCTTCCATTGTATAGGGGAGAAGTCTCATAGAACTATAGGACTAGTATTCAAAAGAACTACACTAGATTTGAGACATGTAGACCCTCACACTTTTCAGATCCTGAAGAAGATGTGACAGAGAGTTACACTCCTTTGTCACCCTTGAGTGACTCACATGTCCTTGAGACACTAGAGGAAATGGAGTCATATGAACCTCTTACCACAACAGAGGATTGATATAGACCATTAACACCAATGGAGGACATACATTCTACTGACAATGAATCAACCAACACAATACATGTTCTTTTGAGAATGTTCATGGTATCTCAACCATAAGAGAAGCCTACCACTTCTTCCTCAGTCCAGTCAAATGAACTTGGAAAGTGGAAAGCACCTTTAGTACAAATTGAAATGGTTGAGAGACTCCCAGACGAAGATGAAGAAAGTGAGGGAACATTTAACAAAGAATGGAAAATGTGAGTATCAGTCAGAACTTATGTGTTATAAGTATGTGCCTAATCAGTGTTGTCATTGATGTCAACATATTTGTGTTGTCATTGGTGTCAACTGTGCCCTCATTTTGTTACTTTCTTGTAGATGCTAAGGATGTTGAGAAAATTAGCTCATCCAGTAAAAATAGTGAATTGTAGTGTAAACAGTGTAGTACATGCAAAAGAACAATACAAAAGAATGCTCCGCATTTCCTGTAGAATGAATATCTTTGCCTACGGATTGGAATTTATGTAGAAGCCTATATGAAGATGTTACATTCCAAGCTTGAGCCTCTGGAATGAAGATTTGAGTAATTTATGTTTAGTAGTGTGAAAAATGCTTTTCCTGTATGTTTGGTGGTGACAGGGAGAAAGTGTTATGCTCTGCATTCCTCTGCATTGAAGTATTTTGGTTTGCATTTCTAGAATTAAGTCTATGATGATACTAAGTTTCTTCAACTTCAATGGCTCATGATTTTCTGGTCCACAAGATATCTTTTACTTATGACAGTGGCTGACAGTGTTGTTCCTGTACTCCGTATGAAGAATCTTATTGACAGAGTGATTAGAGATCGTGCAGTTGTTCCTAGTGATTACAATGTTCTTGTGGATGTCTCCTGATCATGCTCCTACGTTTGGATTGGTCTGCAAAGAGAAAATTGGATCGTGATTGAAGAATGTTCTTAGCAGACCCAGTGCTATCATCAGTCTTAGTTGACCTAGTTGAATTCATCATTTACAGAGATGCATCGAAGATTGTAGAAGCATGTCATGGCTTGGAGGATTGTGTTTGAGTTTCAACTAAGGCATGGCATGATCCACATGCATCCTTACATATTTCCCTTAGATAAATTTGTATTAGGTCCAAACCTATTTTATGTATGTTTGTAATGCCGACCTTGGAGATTGTTCCAATGGTTGATGAATGTAATGCCAACCTTGATGTTCATTCCAAGGTTGATGAATTGTATAAAAGCATGTAATTTAGTTGTGAAAATGTGTGTAGCGAATATGAAGAGATAAGTGTGAAAAAATGAAAGAACAGAGTAGAGGAGTCATATTGTGCTTCAATGGAACTAAACCCTAGCATGAAGTAGATGCTATTCAATTAGTTCACCATTTTGATAGTGAGCCACCCATCGACAGTGAGCCATCCTTAGGCAGTGAGCATTTTGGGCAGTGAGCCCTGTAGGCAGTGAGCCTCTATTTTTTGGTATTTCTATAACTTATATATTTATGTGGGCTAACAATCACCATGGTTTTTCTATTTTAGGGTTTTCCACGTAAAAATCTGGTGTCTACTGTGTTGGATGTGTGATTGCAATTAACTTTATGGTTTCATGCTTTCATGGTTAAATCTGATTATGAATAGTTAAGTTGTGATGGTTTGATATTCATTTGAAGCTTAGTTTTTGAGACAACTAATTCACCCCCCCTCTCAGTTGTCTGGCGTATTTCAATAATTGGTATCAGAGTAGGTTCCTTAGAAGAAATCCTAATAGCTTGAGGAAGATCTAGTATGTCTTATAAGAAGGAATCTTCATAGTTTGATGGGACAAATTATGCTCTTTGGAAGGTATGAATGAAAAGCCATCTCCTTTTTCTTGGTTATAAAGTATGGAAGGCTACAAAATCAAAATATACCATACCTCAAAATGGTTTGACAACTGAAGATGAAATCAAAGAATATGAGTCGAATATAAGAGCCAGCGATGGCTTGTTAAGTGTCTTGACTAACATTGAGTTGATAAAAGTCATGGACCTAGAAACTACAAATGAGGTTTGGGGGAAATTGAAGAATCTTTATGAACAAGATGATTCTATAAAGGAAGCTAAACATTAGGTCCTAAAAGCTAAATATGAAAGTTTGAAGATGAATGATGATGAAAAAATTACAAGATTCATGCAAAGGGTTGATGAACTTGTCAATTGAATAAAAGGAATGGGAGGAACCGTTGGTGATAAGGAAGTTATGATGAAAATTCTTAGATCGCTACCAAAGTCCTATAGCCATAAGGTAGCTTCTATTGAAGAATTTATGATTGTGAAAACTATTGATAGAGATTAGCTGCTTGAAAAGCTTACAACCTTTGAGATGAGAGAATTTAGTGATGCCCTGCCGAAAGTTGAATCAACTTTTAAAGCCAATACTTCAGAAAAGATTTCTAGAGATGAGAAATATAAGGTGGATGATGACTTTGATGAAATTGAAGCTAACATTGTTGACAAGTTGCAAAGAGGCTTTAGTAAGTTCAAAGGTAAATTACCTTTCAAATGTTTCTCTTATGGTAAAGTAGGTCATTATGCTTCCAAATGTCATGAAAGAATTGAAAGAAATAACAAAAAGATACGAGAACAGGCCTAGAGTTCCAAAGAAATGCTACTATGTCAAAGATTTTTATGATGAAGGTGTGACTGATGATGAATCTGATGATGCTAGTACTAGTGCAAATCAATGCCTATTTATTGCTATTAAAGAAGATCTTGTGTCTACTAATTCTTCTAGTTGTATGAATGAAGAAAACCAGTGGAAGAATGTGCTTTGGCTATTCAGGTAGAGAAACATAAGGATGAATGGATTATTGATAGTAGATGCTCACATCACATGACCGGTGACAAAAGTAAGTTTGTAAGTTTCAAAAAGTATGATGGAGGACTGGTTAGGTTTGGAGATAATGCAGCTGGTAAGATTTGTGGAAAATGATCTATTTCATTTGATGGAAAGCATAATACTGACAATGTCCTATATGTGAAGGGTTTGAAGCATAATATTTTGAGTGTTGGTCAGATGTGTGACAAACGATATGATCTGAGATTCAAAGACAATGGCTGCAAGATCATGGAAAGCTCTGAAACTATGATTGCTAGCAGTAAAAAGACAAAAGGTAACATCTATCAATTAAGAGGAACTAATGATTACTGTTTATTTGACCCAGGTAGATGAAATTTGGTTATGGCATAGAAGGATGTGTCATATAAACTTTCATAATCTGGTAAAGATAAGTTTAGGTTAGACTATGAGAGATTTACTAAAACTTGTGAAACCCTCCAATGCCATTTGTAAGGAATGTCAGTTGGGAAAGAAGACAAGGACAAGTTTCAAGAGAAAAGAACAATTTTCTTCCAGTTTGCTAGATCTAGTGCATACAGATCTCCATGGTCCTACAAGAGTGAGAAGTGTACAAGGTGACAAGTACTTCATGTTGCTTATTGATGAGTACTCTAGAATGACTTGGGTTACTTTTCTAAAAGACAAATCAGAAGCCCTAGAGAAGTTTGAATCCTTCAAGGAAATGCTTGAGAATAAAATAGAGTTGAAAATTAAATGCTTGAGGTCTAATAGAGGAGGTGCGTTCACATCAAATGAATTCAACAATTTGTGTGAAGAGCATGGGATAAAGAGATAGTTGTCTGCACCTAGGACTCCTCAGCAAAATGGAGTTGTGCAAAGAAAAAATAGGACTGTTCAAGAGGCTGCAAGGGCAATGATGAAGGAAGCATATCTACTGGAAGTCTTTTGGAAAGAGGATATTCATACTGCTGTCTGCATTCAAAATAGAGTTCAAGTGAAAGGTAATGGTACTCAAACTCCCTATGAATTATGGTATGGAAGAATACCTATAGTAAAATATTTCAAAATCTTTGGAAGCAAATTCTATATCATGAGAGATAAAGATCTAGGAATGTTTGATGCAAGGTGTGATGAAGGAATCTTCCTTGTATACTCTACCAAGAGTAAGGCTTACTAGTGCTACAACAAAAGGCTCAAAAAGATCATTGAGAGTGCAAATGTGAAGGTGGATGAAGGCAAGGAAAGAATATCATACCCAAGTTTCTATGAACTAGATGAACTAGTGACTATAGTGAATTAAGAGAAAGATGGGCAAGAAGACAGTAAAGATGAAGAAGAGGCTCTGAAAAGTGTTGTCAAGACTCCTAGGTATGTAAGGATAAATCATTCTGAATATTAGATTATAGGTGACAAAAACAAAGGTGTACTAATAAGGAAAAGAGCTGCAGAAGAACAAATGAATTATTGTTTTCTTTCAAAGGTTGAACTAAAAATTGTGAATGATGACTACAATGATGAAAGATAGGTAAAAGCCATGGAGGAAGAACTAATTTAGATAGAAAAAAATGATACTTGGGAATTAGTTCCAAGACCTGCTGACAAAAATGTTATTGGAACTAAATGGGTTTTCAGGAATAAGCTAAATGAGAATGGAGAGGTTGTAAGGAATAAGGAAAGTCTTGTGTGCAACAGATATGCTCAGATTGGAGGAATAGACTTTGAAGAGACTTTTTTTCTAGTAGATTGGATTGAAGCAATTAGAATATTTTTTGCATTTACAGCCTACAAAATTTTTAAAGTATATTAGATGGATGTGAAGTCTGCATTTCTAAATGGTGAGTTGGAAGAGGAAGTTTACATTGAGAAACCAAAAGGATTTAAGTTATCAGACCAAGGTGATGTTGTGTGCAGGTTGAAGAAGGATTTGTATGGACTCAAGCAAGCTCCTAGAGATTGGTATGCAAGGTTGAATAATTACTTATTGTAGTTAGGTTTCAATAAAGGTATTGCTAACAGTAATCTTTATTTGAAGATTAATGGTGATCAAATTTTGATTGTTGAAGTCTTTGTTGATGATATCATCTCTGGAGGCAATGAAGGTATGTGTATGAAATTTGCTGGTGAAATAGAAAAGGAGTTTGAGATGTCCATGTTTGGTGAGATGAATTTATTTCTAGGTCTGCAAATAAATCAATTAGGTAAAGGAATCTTCATATCTCAGTCTAAGTATGTGAAAGAGTTGTTGAAGAAGTTTGGGATGGAAAACTCCAAACCGGTGTGTACTCCCATGGTAACTGGTTACAATTTGAGAAAATCTAATGAATCACCTAAGGCTAATAAAAAAAATATAGATCCATGATTGGAGGATTGCTTTATCTAACTCAAACCTGACCTGATATCATGCATGCAGTTTGTCTTGTTGTAATGTTTCAAGTTGATCCAAAGGAATCACATGTGATGGTAGTTAAGAGAATCCTGATATATTTAAAAGGTACTCTGGATCATGGCTTACAATATCCAAAGGACAATGATTCCACTCTTAGTGCTTATATAGATGCAGACTGGTCCAAAGATATTGATGACATAAAGAGTACAAGTGGAGGTACTTTCTTTTTGGGAAATAGATTTGTTTCATGGCTAATCAAAATACAAGATTCAATCTCTTTGTCAATTGTAGAAGCAGAGTATATTGCAATAGCATGTTGTTGCACTCAAGTGTTATGGATGAAGCAAAATTTGAAGGATATAGGAGTTGTGTATGAAGATCCAATTGCATTTTTTTATGACAATACAAGTGCATATACATTTGAAAGATTCCAGTGATGCATTAAAAAAAAATCACATATCAATAAGGTATCACTTTTTGAGAGAGAAGGTTACAGAGAATGAAGTAAAGTTGGAATATGTGCCCACAAACAATCAGTTTGTAGACATTTTCACTAAGCCTTTGCCTAAAGATACCTTTGAGTATCTTAGAAAAAAGTTAGGAGTCATTACCCCTCCTTCCCTAAACTAAGATGCATAGGAATACATCAATCTAGTGGAGCTCAAAGTGTCATTCTTTGATCCGGATTGATGATTTGAAGGCCACCACTTAGGGGGAGTAGGTAGATGTTTCTGATAAAGTAAGTATTGATAACAGAGAAAGTTCAGTAGATCAGAGTAGTAGTATGCAAGTGTGTGCCCTTTTCTATTAATGCCAAAGGGGGAGAGAAATCATGTGAAAAACTTAGGGAGAAAGAGTGCATATGTGTAAAAAGAAAGGGGGAGTATCTTGTCTTGATGGTCATTAAGTTTTTCACATCATATGTTGCCATCAATATCAAAGGAGGAGATTGTTGCAAGTATGTGCCTAATCAGTGTTGTCATTGATGTCAACATATTTGTGTTATCATTGGTGTCAATTGTGCCCTAATTTTTTTACTTTCTTGTAGATGTTGAGGATATTGAGAAAATTAGCTCATTCGGTAAATGAATTACAGTGGAAATAGTGCAGTACATGCAGAAGAACAGTCCAGAAGAATGCTTCGTGTTTCCTGTAGAATGAATATCTTTGCCTATGGATTGGAATTTACCTAGAAGCCTGTCTGAGGATGTTATATTCCAAGCTTGAGCCTCCAAAATGAATATTTGAATAAGTTATGTTCACCAGTGTGAAAACTACTTTTCTTGTATGTTTGGTGGTGATAGGGAGAAAGTGTTATGCTCTACATTCCTCTGCATTGAAGCATTTTGGTCTGCGGTTCTGGAATTAAGTTCGTGATGATTCTAAGTGCCTTGAACTTTAATTGTTTGTAATTTGGTGGTCCATAAGCTATATTTTATTTATGACAATGGTTGATAGTGTTGCTCCTATACTCCAGTGTGAAGAATCTTATTGACAAAGTCATTAGAGATCTTGCGGTTATTCCTGGTGATTACAATGTGCTTGTGGATGTCTCCTAATCATGCTCCTACATTTGGATTGGTCCACAAAGAGAAAATTAGATCATGAATGAAGAATGTTCTTAGTAGACCTAGTGCTATCATTAGTCTTGTCTGACTTGGTTGAATTCATTATTTGCAGAGATGCATTGAAGATTGTAGAAGCATGTCGTGGCTTGGAGGATTGTGTTTGATTCCTAGCTAAGGTGTGGCATGATTTACACGTATCCTTATATCTTTCCCTTAGATAAATTTGTATTAGATCTAGACCTATTTTATGTATGTTTGTAATGTGGACCTTGGAGATTGTTCCAATGGTTAATGAATGTAATGTCGACCTTGATGTACATTCCAAGGTTGATGAATTGTATAAAAGCATGTAATGTAGTTGAAAAAAGTGTGTGTAGCAAATATGAAGAGATAAGTGCGAAAGTGTGAAAGAGAAGAGTAGAGGAGTCATATTGTGCTTTAGTGGAACTGAACCCTGACATGGAGTAGATGCTATTCAATCAGTTCACCATTTTGGCAGTGAGCCATCCTTAGGTAGTGAGCCATTCCTTGGAGTGAGCATTTTGGGTAGTGAGCCCTATAGATAGTGAGCCTTTGTTTTTTAGTATTGTTATAACTTATATATTTCTGTAGGCTAACACCCACTGTGATTTTTCCTTTTTAGGGTTTTCTACATAAAAATTTGGTGTCTATTGTGTTGGATGTGTGATTGCAATTAAGTTTATGGTTTCATGCTTTCATGGTTAAATCTAATTATGAATAGTTATGTTGCGATGGTTTGATATTCATTTGAAGTTAAGTTTTTGGGTCAACTGAGTCATCCCCCTCTCAGTTGTCCAGTGTATTTCAACATGATGATCCTATAATCTTTGAGTTACCAGGAAGTTACATTGGATATTCCATGGATTTGAGGCTTGAGCTTAATGGGAGGATGAGTATAAGCTTTGTCCTTCTTGATGAACAAAGGGAACCTTGAACTCATTTTGAACTATACCAATTCTTACAACACATTCAAGATAGAAAAGATGTAAAGATTTACATGCAGGAGCAATTCGACTTGCTAATGGAATTGCTAAGATGAGATGGAGTCTTAAATTGGACCCCTACTCACCAACAAGCCTTTTGAGACTTACTATGTCTCACATTACCAAAAGAAACTACTAAAGTAGAAATGATAGAATCAAATGATAGACCCTACAGGATACAAGAGCTTGTTCTAAGAAGAGGTCGCACGAAAAATAAAAAATAAAAGACAAAAAAGAGCATTCATAGGGGAGTGGAAAGGTCCCTACATGGTTAAATAAGACAGTAGAAATGGTGCCTATCTCTTGTGCACAATGGAGAGAGAGGAATTTGGTAAAACATCTAATGTCTTTCACCTCAATAAATACTATGTTTGAAAAGCATAAAAATCATAAACATAAAAATACAAAAAAATTATAAAAATCAAAAATTACAAAAATAATTTGTTTCTTGTATTTCAGTATCATTCTATTCATCTTGCATCATAGTGAATGAATCACTCTTATATTATTTTCATTTCAGTAAGGAGTCTAAGGTTGCCTAGGTATATGTGATCCTTTCAAGTCTTAGAGATTCCCCATTTTCACAATCACCATTTCCCCTTTCATTCCTAGTGATTGTAATCAAAGCCTAGCTCTTGGATTTACACTGATCCCAATATTAATAAGCCAAGATATTAGGTCTAAGAAAATTTAGTATTCAAACCTATAGTTTTCAAAGGAAGCTTGCAAGTAGACCTTCCCAATTCTTCCCTAGTAGAAGATAAGTCCAACTAGATTACAAAAACTTTACGTGGTGCTTAGCCCCTTATCTTTCCTAGACAAAAATGTCAAGAGGATTACAACTCTAAAGGAAGTAATCTAAAATATGAGTGATCAAAATGAGTGTATTGAGAAAAATGAGAATTGAGAAATCAAGCTATTGCATATTAAAAGTTCCAAAAGCATTCATTTCTTAAAAAGTCAAAAAATCCAAAAAAATGAGAAAATCAAGCAAAGCATTCTAGAAAATACAAAAAAAAAAGAGAAAAAACAAGAAAAAGAGTTCTAAAAAAAAGAGTGAAAGAGAGAAAATTGCTGAATGTCCATATCCTTGGGTGGAGATCAGTCTAAGCTTAAACATTGAAGGGTGACATTGTAACAGAGAAAATAAAAAAGAAAGGTACAAAACACACACACGCACTAGCTAAGCAAGGCCAAGAGTCTAGTAGTCTTTAGGGCCATTTTCTACCTAGGGACCCTTGTTGTTTCCCATTTATCCTTTACCTCGGGCCTATCTTACTTGCCATCTATGATCTGAGTCTAGCGAACATTAGTAAAATTTGTTACTTGTCTAAAGTTGAAAGCTTGTCAGATTGTCTTATCTAGATAAGGATCAGTGTTTAGCCTTTAGTGAAAGCCCAAATTTAGAAGCACTCCATTTCACTCTGGCTCCCTACTTGAGTAGTAAATCCCTATCTCATGAATTTGACTAGGTCTCTTATACCAGAATGACCTACAATCCCCTAGATTGAAAATCATGCTAAAGTGTAGTCATATTGTTTGTTTCACAATGCACTCATACCAAAATAAAAAAAAGAGTTCTAATGCAATAAATTCAATGTCATAACTCGTGACATTCCATAGAAATAAATGATTCATTTAAAGCATCCCTTATGTTCTTGCATCTTCATATCATACCCTGCATTTCATATATGTTCCAAAAAATTACAAAAATATGTCATCATTATCATACCTACATTGTTAGAGTTAAAGGTCAAAACTTAATCAAAGAGTTCTTAAACTTCCAAAATGCACAAGAGATGAGTACCCATACAATAGCTAAAACCATAAAAAGACAAACATTTGAATTGATATATCAAAAGTTTACATGTACAAGGGTACAAGAGCTAAGACAAAATGCTCTCGAGGAAAAGTAAGGCTCCCCATGCAAGGGGGCATGATTTCAGGGAAAAAAACTCAAGGGAAGTTCCCTCCAAAAGAACCCTCAAGACTCCTACTCCTCTAGCTATGTGTGCCACTAGTTGCTCCATGAGACCTATGGGAGAAAGGTACCCTACCATGAGTGCACAAATGTGAAGGGCTCATTGTAGTAAAGTATCGCTGTCCAAACCCAATGCGAGCCATCTCACGAAGCACGATATTCTCACCCATAAGGATGAGATTCTTGGCTTTCAAATCAGCACTCACCTGCCATCCATGATAAGTAGGGGCAAAAATTTTAGTGTGTCATCCAACAGTAGGGGCACACCAGGATCAACTAAGAGCATCTCTTGAGTCATCCTAGTGAAGGGGGCAACCAAACCAATATTTACCTCATGAACAAAATCGATCCACTCCTCAAACATTACTTGCAAAGAAAACTAAAAATGAAAAGTGTGTTAGTTCTTGACAAAAAGGAAATAAAAGGAAGGAAAAAGTACAAAAATAGTAAAGAAAAGGTAGACATACGTGGGTCACTAGGCTGCCAGGCAGGGTCAAATTACTGCATCACCTCACAAAGTGAGGAGGTCTAGGAACCATAAATAGACCCTTAGGAGCATCGTCAACATCATTGGCATCATCGCCACCATCAAAACCAATATCCTATGCATCCTCAGTCGACCTCTCATTTGATGAATCATCCCCATCAGAAACATAGTCCTCATCAGTAGATTCTGAATCATCAACCATGATCAGTGCTTGAGAAGGAGCTCCTCTCCCTCCCCTCTATCCTCCTCTCGAAGTCCTAGAGGCTCTGGTGATAAAAAAACTCTAGGAGTCAAGTGGGTCTAAGTAATAGCCCTCTGGCCAATCTCACCCATATCTTGGATAGATTGATAGTAAGTAGGCACTGGGGGTAACTCCTTAGGGAAGTCCTTGCCAAACTACTGTGGGACATGCTCAACATGATGAACCTCAACTAAACCAGTCTAAAATCTCTAATACACTAAGATAATAGTCCCTAATCTCACCATCATGTGACCATGTCCCCTCCATATCTAAGTAAGGATCAGAAGTCATATTTACATCAGTAAGGGTAGCAACATTAGGTAAAGAAGTATCAAAATAGCCCACATGAGCCCACCTAGCTACCCTCAATAGACACCTCTCTAGAAGTGGAATCTCCTTCTGATAAGGTCTGATGTGCTCGAAGATCCAAGTCATGATCAAGGAATAATGGCTAAAGGCAAGAGCTCTCTATGTTACAATATGGTAGAAATCCCTGTACACCATGGGCAAAATGTCTAGCCCCCAAGCGTAGACTCTTCTCTTATAAAGAGCCTGTATAATTGGTGCCCAACACCATCTCAAACTAGCTGAGGTCTTGTCTTAGAAACAACCTCGACACAATCAAACCAATCAAAAACATCCAAAAACATCCAAAAACAATGAATGCGAAGTTGTGGCACTGAGGTGATATGAACTCTGGTCTGATCCTTAGGATGACTCACCCCATAAATTGACCCCAAGAAGCCTTGACCTTGAAGGACTCACTATTCGGTAGAATGAGAGGGTGCCCTCTCACAGGAACTCCTAGAATGTGATAAACATAAAAAAGAGTGATGGTCCACTCTCCTCAAACCTATGAAAATATAAAGGTGTTCCTGTCTGCATCCTCTAGTATACTAGAATGTCACAACAGATATGTGTCATAGGATGAAAAACTGAGACGTGGCAAACTCTAGAAAAGCTCGCTCTCCTCAAGATGGTAAGCTCATCATGGTTCAGTGTAGAAAACATCTCTAAGAGCCATAACTGCTCTCGATAAGTATTCCATCAAATGTGCATATCCTATCAATCAGAAAAGAAATTTAGATTAGATCTCGTCAACTCAACAAACCCTAATACTAATACTAGTTATTCTAGGTACAATTGTAGGAAAATTGACAATAGGTAATGCTTAGATCAGGAAATGGTACCCAGCTTTTATGTAGACTACCATCCTCCTGGGGTAAATATGTAAGCACAAAAATCAGGCACAGCCTCCATGAGGACCCCTATAATGAGTCATAATCCTAGCCACATACATGTAAGAATGAAATAACATCCTCTCAATGGCAATTCTCTTGGAGATGTGTCTCTTCTTTCATCTTCTTTTGTTTCCCCTTTGTTGTTTTCTCTCTCTCTTTGTTGTCAATGCTTTTCAACACTTATTGAGTTATATTTTCTATGCTTGCAACCCTATTCCTAAGCCTTGTATGCATCTTGTAGGTGATTTTTCACCTTTACCTAGTGTTTTTCATCCATTCCCACCACTAGGAGCCTTCTAGAGGTCCCCCTACTCATTTCCCACTTTTGGTTTTCATTTTCACTCAACCAATCCAAATAGCCCCCTAATATTTCTAGATCTCCCATAGGAGATCCTACTTACAAAAGTGGAGATTTGGATTTTCGCACACGACTTACCTATTTCTAGAGGTAGATCCCCTTCTTTCCACCTCATCTACCATCTCCTAGCCAGCACTTTCACCCAGGTTCCCTCCTCTGAGGGTCGCTCATGGGTCACCATCCAGTGACCTTGACTAGTGAAAGGGGTGACCTAGTCTTGATTTCTTCCATAGAAAGACTCGAGTTTCTAACTCAAATTAGCTCCATTTTTTGCTCATTTTTACTTTTGTTTGCATGGATTTTTATCCGTAAGGATGAGTTTACTATTTATAGCACCCACACATACATAATTAGCTCTATTTTGTCTTTAATTAACAACTCATGCATTCTGATGCATTCCCATGCACTCCTTTTTCTTGACTTCTTCTTGAGTGGTAATTTTGTACTTGGTAGATCACTCCAATTTTAGCCTAGATCACTCTTGAGTCTTCTAAGTTAACTCTCTAATCAAATTAAGTTAACTCTCCTTCTTCCTCACTCCTCATCCCTTCTTCTAATCTATAAATACCCCTTTCCCTAAGCACAAAGGGAGGCAATTTCATTTATGCACACAATTGTTGCAAGTTATTTATCTCCAATCAAGCATTCTCATGCTCATACAAGACATCGGAACCTTTTGTTTTCATCTTGTTATAGCTTTCACACAAATCTAATTTTGCATCCATATGTCATTCACATCAAGTCACAACGTTCATCAAAGCTCTCATTGAGCTCTCTTCCAAAAGCTTCAATAACTTCTTTTGCTTCCATTTTTGTCTTGTTGCCAAGAGGGTCACCTCGATGCAAGAGGATTCAAGGTTGCCACACAAGGACATCTTCAATAACTTCTTTTGCTTCCATTTTTGTCTTGTTGCCAAGAGGGTCACCTCGATGCAAGAGGATTCAAGGTTGCCACACAAGGACATCTGAGGGTAGTGGAGGCTCAAGTGTCTTCTTTATTTTAGGTTGCTTCATGATTTATTTCAATTTGTAGTAATTAGACAATCAAAATTGCTCTTGGGATTAGTAATCAAAATTGATAGAATAGATAGATCTTTCATTCTTAGAGTAATTTGCTTTCCAAGTGCATAGATCTTATTCATTTAAAAGAAATTTCCCTTTTCCTAGATTAATTCATTTCAAATATTCAAAAAACCCCCAAAACATAGTTTAATTGCATTAGGTAAATTCATTGTAGCTTGCATTGATTCTTTAATTCCTACAATAGAAAAAGCACTTTCAATTCCATAAAACACAAAAAAAACACAAAAAGAAGTTTTTCATTCATTTAGTCTTGCATTCATAAAAACCCAAAAAGAACAAAAACATTAGCAACATAGAAGGTTCACAAAACCTTGACTCCATCACAAAGTCAACTATAGTCAAACATTTGGTCAAAAACCTTGATTCCATCACAAGGTCATTCAAAGTTAATGCGAAGTCAAAACTTGGGTCCAACAAATCCTAAGTAAAACCCTAAGTCTAGTCAAGGTTAGCTCACAAACACCTATCTCTTGTCTCGGCTCACTTATGTGCCCATGACTAAGAGGTGAGTGGGTGAGGGTGATCCTCGACGAGAAAGAGGAAATCCATCCAAGACCACAATAGGACCCACTAGTTCTATAACAATGAGAAGAATTTAGACAAATCCTAATACAAGAAGCATCCATACAACAGTTTGAAATACAATGTCAACTTGAACAAGACATCAATGAGAACAATAGCCAACCCACACAAAGGTGGAATATTAGAAATCCAAATAGGAGAATGGTGACTAGTGACCCTTTGGGTCATATAGTTATTGTTGATGCATAAATCTGTGGGTTTAATCCAGAAACAACATGAGAAACTATAAAATGTGGGATTGCTTCTTAGAGTGACCTCCAAATTTTAAGGAAGATGGCTCTTCCATTCTTCAATGGGGTTTTGAGAAAAATCTTAGAAGGAAAACGAGATTTGCAGAAATAAATACCTAGATCTAAGGCGAAGTACCAGATTTAAAACAACTAGTTGCACAATGATAAACCTTGAAAGATTTACTGGAAATCAAAGAGCTGAGAGGCATGATTAATCATGTAGTTTGTAAACAGGTTTAATAGAGGCAAAAAGAAATAGAAAACTAAAGAAACAAGAAATAGAAATCAACTCAGCTATGCATAGGACAACATTCTCATTATTTGAATAGTAATAAGCTACAAAGGTTGAAATTGTTGCACAAAGTAAAATATTACATTGTCCTATAAGAAAGAACTGCAAAGGCAAAAGAAAAACATCTATGTCCACTACTCCAATTTTCTGATCTGAAAAATATGTGGAACTTTGTATATATATGTCAAACTGTCTCAAATCTGCATTTATAGCCTGAAAAACCCCAACAAAATATCTTCAACGGCCTCCAAAAAAATCTGCAACTATCTCCATGAAATCTAGCATAAAATCTGCCTAATAATTGTAACTGAAATTGAAAATCTCTTTTGTATCAGTGGCTAGAAAACATCTTTGGCCTATGTCTTTAGTTTGTGTGAGAAAACAAAATCTCCTGCCGATCTCCTCCTGTATCTTACCGTAAAGAATGAAATAGCTGCAATTTCAGGGTTTCATCTTCTCTTCTACCTTCCCATGGAAGAGTTACTTAGTATCTTGTTTCATAAAGCTTCATTTTATAAGTAGAGGGACCCACGATTTAAAAATGAGAGGCTTTATAAAATATTCTATTTAGAACTTACCTCTCCTGTAAGCTTTAGAATATGAGAAACTTTAATAAATTCTTGACTTATTTAGAGGGGCCTGCCACACATAAGAGATTCACATTATTAAAATAATGCTCAGCCTTCTTGGAAGCTCATGTCACCATTAAAAATTTTAATTAGTTTCAATAAAATGAAATAAAGTATTTTCCTGTGTCTCTTTAGTGCTCTCCCACTTGTCCACTTATGAGGGTCTTGAGCTTCTTCTCAAACTTCTGTCAGTGACTCCACATGACACATTCTGAAGCCTCTTGAGAAACATTTATCACTTCTCTCTTGTTGCATCTGCAACTTGCATGTGGATCACTCCATTTGTTGCTTTTGCTTCCCCATTTCTAGCTATCGATCTTCATTTAATCCAATGGTGGCTGTAGCATCACATTTGAAACCATAAAATTTGTGTCATTGATAATGCTCTATATCTGAGCCTTGTTGGCTGCATGTAGCTTGAGGGGCCAATCCTCTCGTTTCTATGACTAGTAGCCTCATTCTGATATGCCACTATAGTGGCTATGCCATGTTTTATTGGGCAGCATGCCTACATCAATTTAAACGCAGACATCTTTGCTTGACACTTCTTATTATTCACTTCTGAGACTTGTGCATCTATTGTGCCAGTCACAACACATGCCTCACATTTTACTAGCTAAGCACTGTGATCCTGTCCCTTATTTCTGCATTTGGAAGTGTTTCTCAAATCTCCCACCATTCTTATTTTGCAGTCACCTTGATATGGTTGTGAGGTGTGCCTCCTAAGAATGGTCTTTGCTTAAAAGGTGTGTGTGGTGATTTGTATACTGACACATTGAAAATTTTTGACAGGGTGTGCACAAAATGCACAACAGTTCATGGCAACAGGCTGGGCGAGTGAGCCAGCTCACTATGAATTCCAATATCTCTAGTTTGGTAGATCAATGTCTTATAACTGGCAATAGAGTCACAAAAGATGAAACTAAAACATCCATTAACTAAAAAAGAGTGACACCCAAAATCTGTGTAACCAGACTGAAACACAACTGATCATTGAAAATGGCTTCTTAACTAAAACCAATTGAAACTAAGGCATAGCTAAATAACTGAAACTGGTATTGCAAGTGAGACCAACTGACCATAAATCTTTTACTGCAGTTGAAACTTATTGAAATAAAACTAACTAAAATTGAAACTAATGCTACTATTGTATCTTTATTTGAACTTATGATTCTAACTTACTAACATATTAAACCTATAGGAATATGTCCATTCATCGAGACAACAAAATAACTACTAGATCTGATGTTGCTTCTCCATTGAATCCATAATGAACTGATAGCTGACTAGACAAAATACATGAAAAAGTATAATAGAAACTTGTACCTCTTTGCCTCTCTCCTCTCCGGAGGTTCTTCCTTTGTACAAAAATACTAGTCATGTCAATCAAAATGCTTTTCCTTCTTTAGAGGAGGGTGGGAAGGGAAAACCAGGCATTGAAACTTGTTCCTCCATTTGCATTTGAAAACTTCTATCAGTAATACCCCATCAATGACCTCTTTTGTTGGCCTTTTAATAGGATGATGACTCATGAAAGTTTTTAGGCTAGGCTTGCAGGTGACAGAACAACTAATAAGGGTCTTGAACCTAATCTAAATTCCCTCTTGCAAGAAGAAAGGTGTATAATAGGGCTCAGTGCATGACTATTGGATCTTGTAAATACCCCTTTGATTGTCATCCTCATGAATCTTTTGTTGCATATGTGGGTCCTCATGAAGAAGAAGATAATAACCATCTTCAAAAATAGAAAATAGATCCTCGCAGGCATCTACCTTTGTTTCAACATTTTCTTTATAATCATCATCGACAGACTTTGCAAAGTGGCCATTTACACATTCAATGATAGGATCTTCTGCATTTAGTAACTGATAGCCTCGTTGAAAAAGTGAGAACAAATCTTTATCATTTTGTCCCTCATGTATATCGATGCTATGTTCATGAAAAAAATAAAGATAATCACCCTTTATAGACTCTGGTATAATATCATTTGCAAACTCCTCCTGAAAATGAGATATAGATGCAGTGTTAGGCTGGACCTAGTACTTTTCAGCTTCTAGAAGTGTTACTTCATAATCAACTTCTAAATCTTCTCCATGACTTGACTAAGTTTCTGAAGTAAAACTTGCTACATATGCATGATACTAATAACCAGAAGGACACACAAGAGACACTATCTTTCTTATAATTTGATTCTTGAAACTTGATTCTTCTTGGATGCCAAAGTGACAAAGCACCTGATCTATGGCTTCTATGGACTGATTATATTGGTATTGCTGTTCATCAGGGTCTTAAGGCATTAAACATGGATCAACATGATACAAGTTTTGATATTTTAACTCATTCAGCTCATGGGTGATGGTTTTTATAGATTCTTTTACCTCCATCATCTCCTCATGATTCGGTAAATCGGTAGGGAGGGTGGGTGGACTAAAATTTATATGCATCTAGCTACAAGAAAGGACTTGAGACATGTTATTTATATGAGGCATCAAAGGTGTTAAAGGCAGAGGAGGTAGGTTACTAACCACTATGAGGTTACTTTCAGCCTTAATAGAAAGGTCATATGACTAGGCAAGAGTTTCACCTCCTAAGGCTTGTATCATCATAGAGATCTGAGGATCTAAAGCCTTTAAATAATACAAGAATGCAAAAATTGGAAAAGGCCTGATACCAACTATGAATTTTTTCCATACCTTGCCAAATCTTGAATTGAAATCATGTATGGGCTCCATTAGATGCCTCTTTATGGTAATGAGATTTTGGGTGAGAGTACTAACATCTGTTCTCTCTCCAAATTGATTGTAGATGAGCCCACCAAGCTGATCCCATCTAGTGATTGAACCTGGTTACAATCCTCTTTACCATTCTTTTGCTTTGCCTTTGAGAGAAGATGCAAGCAACAAGAGAGCATGATTCTCAGTAGTGACATTATGAACAATGCATAATTTTGCAACATCTTGAATGTGATCCATAGGAGAAACTGAGCCATCTCCAAGAAAGTGAGGCAGTGCCTTCCAGGTTGTGTCAGGAACTTGACCTTGCTGCTAAAGAATAAGAGGGCTTGAATATTCAGATGTACATAGATACCAGGGGCTGCCATGGTCTGCGGGTGCAAAGATCTGAGAAAGAGCCTTCAGTAGAGTCACCAAATGGATGATTCATGCTCCAATGAGCAGATATTTCTGTGATTTTCCATCAAAATCACAAAATATAGGGAAATGATTCACTGAAAACAAACAGCCAAGTATTTGAATCTAGTCCCACCAGGCATGCCAAAAACTGTTGATGCATAAATCTATGGGTTTAATCCAGCAGCAACATGGGAAACTTTGAAACATGGGATTGCTTCTCAGAGTGACCTCCAGATTTTAAGGAAGCTAGCTCTTCCATTCTTCAATGGGGTTTTGAGAAAAAGATTAGAAGGAAAATGAGATTTATAGAAACAAATGCCTAGATCTAAGATGGCACACCAGATTTAAAACAACTAGTTGCACAATGATAAACCTTGAAAGATTAACTAGAAATCAAAGAGCTGAGAGGCATGATTAATCATCTAGTTTGTAAACAGGTTTAACAAAGGAAAAAAGAAATAGAAAACTAAAGAAACAAGAAACAAAAATCAACTCAGCTATGCACAGAATAACATTCTCATTATTTGAATAGTAACAAGTTATAGAGGTTGAAATTGTTGTACAAAGTAAAATATTAAATTCTCCTGGAAGAAAGAACTACAAAGGCAAAAGAAAAACATTTTTGTTTGCTACTCCAATTCTCTGATCTAAAAAATATGTGGAACTCTGTGTATATGTCGAACTGTGTCTCAAATATGCATTTATAGCCTAAAAACCCCCAACAAAATATGTTCAATGGCCTCCAGAAAAATATGCAACTATCTACATGAAATCTGGCATAAAATCCAGTTGATACCTGTAACTAAAACTAAAAATCTCTTTTGTATTAGTGGCTGGAAAATATCTTTGGCATGCATCTTTATCTTGTGTGAGAAAAAAAAACTCCCACCGATCTCCTCCTATAGCTTGCCATAAAGAATGAAGTAGCTGCAATTTTAGGGTTTCATCTTCTCTTCTACCTTTCTGTGGAAGAGTTACTTAGTGTCTTGTTTCATAAAGCTTCATTTTATAAGTAGAGGGACCCACCATTTAATAATGAGAGGCTTTATAAAATATTCTATTTAAAACACACATCTCCCATAAGCTTTAGATTATGAGAAACTTTAATAAATTCTTGACTTATTTAGAGGGGCCCGCCACACATAAGAGATTCACATTATTAAAATAATGCTCAGCCTTCTTGAAAGCTCATGTGACCATTAACAATTTTAATTAGTTTCAATAAAATGAAATAGAGTATTTCCCTATGTCTCTTTAGCGCTCTCCCACTTGTCCACTTCTGAGGGTCTTGAGCTGCTTCACAAACTTCTGTGGGTGACTCCATGTGACACATTCCAAAGCCTCTTAACAAACATTTATCTCTACTCTCTCTTTGCACATGTAGCTTGCATGTGGATCACTCCTCTTGTTGCTTTTGCTTCCCCATTTCTAGCTATTGATATTCATTTAATCCAACGGTGGTTGTAGCATCACATTTGAAACCTTAAAATCTGTGTCATTCATAATGCTCTGTATCTAAATCTTGTTGGCTGCATGTAGCTTGAGAGGCCAATCCTCTCATTTCTATGACTAGTAGCCTCATTCTAATATGCCACCATATACAATGTCTATGCCATGTTTTGTTGGGTAGCATGCCTATATCAATTTAAATGCAGACATCTTTATTTGACACTTCTTATTATTCGCTTTTGAGACTTGTGCATCTATTGCACCAGTCACAACACATGCCTCACCTTTTACTAGCTAAGCGCTATGATTCTATCTCTTATTTCTACATTTGGAAGTAGTTCTCAAATATCCCACCATTCTTATTTTGCAGTCACCTCAGTATGGTTGTGAGGCGTGCCTCCTGAGAATGGTCTTTGCTTAAAAGGTGCATGTGGTGATTTGTATACTGACACATTGAAAATTTTTGATAGGGTGTGCGCAAAATGCACAACAGTTATCTTTACAACAATGATCATAGAATAACACATCTACACAAGAGTATAAAAACATAGGCCCTAGGATTGGCTGACCCCTCTCCACGAAGTCCAGCTCTCCAATGAGTTAGATTGCCCACGTGTCTCGCCTCCTCTTGACTAGATAATTCCATGAGAGTGAGAATGACATGCTGGTTTGTCCTGTGGCAAGGAGGGAAGGGTCCATGTCCTCGCCAAAATTAACTCGACAACCCCTAGGCAAGTGATGTCGCCATTTTGAGTGTACAGTATCATCATCATACAAAGGATTATTGACATCATCAAGGGAAATAAGTATGTCTATAGCAGGATCATCTTGGAATGAAGGTTCATTGGGGTCTCCATACATTTCCCATAGTTTGGTCCAAAGAGCTCTAGGGCATTTAATGTATGATAGAGGAACCCACTGAGTGTGGTTCATAACACTTAAACCAATTAATCCTAAGACATGATTATTCTTATTTTCCAATACAATTTTCTACCAATTTGTGCTTGGTTTAGGAATAATTCCATACAGATGTGGCAATAGGTTAATCCATCGACACTGTGCCATGATACCATTTCACCAAGACTTGTACTTTCCATTTTCCAAGGTAATGACATATGGGTGACTCATTATCCCCATTAGTTGACTTAGATAAAATATCCCCTTTTAAACTTTAGGTTAGTTCAATGATTAGAAAATTCCTATGTATAATCCCCTAGAATAATACATGAAAGTTACACTTTATAAGATTAGTACATGAATAACCCTTCATCTTTGATAGGTAGAAATACAAGAGTTAAATACACCCTAATTTTGGCACTTTATTATACAATGTTATAGGTCTAAGCATGTCAATAAAATTGATCCCTAATACTTAGCCTTTCTTACAAAATTTTGCAATTAAGAACTTACATTTGAAAAATAAGCTCTAAATTTCTCCTCCCTAAATTTGTAGTTTATTTCCTAATGTATTTTAATAAACATTTGTCTATTAAAAAAATTAAAGTTTAGTTTATTCTTGTACATATCCTTACATAATAGCCTGTGGACGTTTGTTCTTGCATGAGAGCTCTCTTAGGATGCACAAGAAGAAGAAAATGTTGGCAAAGAATTGGCTATTAGTAGTTTTTAGGAACTTTGAACTCACAACAAGAGGAATTAGCAATATATGAAGTTTGAAAACTCATAAAACACTCGATAATAAAGCATCAGCTATCGACAATTTCTATGAACTTTGAAACCTTTGAATAAAGTTCCATTTTTCCAATGTGAAGTGAAAAGATGACAGAGAAGAATATAATCAAGTTTTTAAAAATTTCTAATTTACCGATTAAGTATTACTTGAAACTTTTCACTTTCCATGGCATTTAATATACTTTTAAAAATGGCCGATCGAAGTAAATCTTTTCACCTTGTCCAAAGGGAAGGTAAATAAATTTCCAACCACTTTTTTTAACCAACTTGGACAAAAATAATAATAATAATAGATTCTTAAGTCTTCAGACTATAAGAAAAGATATAACTATTCCAAAAATAGTATTGGAAACCAAAGTGCCAAAAATGGGAAAATTTAGCTTCTTTGGCTGGAAAGAAATTTACAACTAGGAACTAACCATTTGATGTGTGATAACTTCATGAACTCTTGCTCCTTAATCCAATACTTCATACTTGAAAACCCTCATGATGGTTGCTAAAATAGTGAAATAGTCTAAAAATGATGAGTATGATGACATTTACTAGCAACCAAAGTTTAAAATTTGTCAGGTTCAAAATGGTGGGTAACAACCTGCTCTAATCGGGGACTGCATTTTGTGCCAAAAAGTAGTGAACTCCAACATCTCTGGGAAAACCAATGTCTTATTTGTTGGGCCATAGAGTCACCATTCAATAGATTCATAGAAGAGAACTGCAAAATACTTGATCCAAACCAAAACAACACACACACAACAGAAATAGAAATCTTTTCCAAAACACCAATGTACCCTTAACTAGGTACAACACACTCTAACCACCTAGAAATATCATGTGAAGCCATTAATTGGTTTAGAAAATAAATGCCTTTGCATAAGAGGAAGATGTACCCATGAAGTACCTACAAAATTAGAGTCCACCTCATGATTATACAACAAAGAGACTTCTTGAGTGATATGTCAAAACCAAACAACCACATTGCATCATAGACCTCTAAAATCTCCTCAATAGGTTTCTACACATAATCATTTCTACCTGCAGTAGACAAATTGATATCACATGCCTAAAAATAACCATGACTACTCAAACCATCTGAAGACTAATCATGGACCAAGAGTGTATCAAGCAAAAATGGATGTGGATCGAGCTTAAAATCTATAAATTGTAGGTCTGATATAATCACTCCTCCACACAGAATATCATCATCAGATGTATCAAAGAACGAATTTGGGATATAAACCAAATTGGGTTCAACAGGTTTATCTATTTGATCATCTTTATCAAAACTTTTATGGTTGTTTGTAACATTATCCTCTATTCTTTGTTTAAAAATATTCGTATTCAAATTTTCAAAATGAAATGTCTCAAAAACAAAATCATTTTTTACCTATTTTTGTAGTAGCACATCTGCATTGCCTTGTTTAGGAAACTCAAAAACTTCATACTCACATTGCATGCAACTCAAAGGGAGGATATTTGAGCCTTATCCATGTGCTTTATAGTTTCAAACTGATATTCATATCTTGTAAAAGTAAACACTTCCATTTCAATGGTAGACAAAGAAGTCATCATATCCATGCTCTTCCCTTCACATGATTCTTTATCTTTTTCATGACATGATGACCCATATTCATCCTCTTCATAGTGTAGGCTATACATTTCATATCTTCCTTCAACATTAGGCTTGATTCCTTCATCACTTGTCTCATTTCTAGAAAAATGTCCATCAAAAACAATAAAGTTGAAACATTCAATTGAAGGAGGTTGCACATATTGAAAATCTAGCTTTTGCATGCTATATTTCATCATGTGTTCACTACTTGAATTATTCACAACCTGATTAACTTTCCAAAGACCGCTTAAAATTAAATCATCATCAATTTTTAGAGCCTCCTGTAGAACAGTTTCAATGTCACATAGCTTGCTCCATTTTAGGAAAAACTTGACATCATGATGCAATTCAAAAATGAAAACACACAACTAGTTTTGCTTACTTGGATGAATGGAAGAAGGAATTCTTTTAAGAAACATGGTGTAGCAGTCTATGAAGTCTCAAATTGGCTCATCTTCTCCCTTTTGAATGTTAAAGAATTGACACAACAAGCCAACTTCATCAACAAAACCTTTATGTCTTCCAAGAAACTTATTCTTTAATGTGTCCCAGTCAGTAATGCATCTATCTTCCAAATACTGAAACCAGTTCACTGTAGGCCCAACAAGAGATTAAATAAATAATGGAACAAAAATATTTTAATCACTTACCCCCAAAATTCCGCATAGGATGTGATCTTCTGCATCTTGATATTTCTCTCTACTGAACTTCACGAAGTGCTTTGTGTAACCATCAGGTAGAGGTGGATATTGAGGCAAAGACAAGGGTCCAAAGTGTTTTCCCCATGGTTGAGAAGAAACTAATGCCATACTGCAAACTTGAAAAATATAACAAGAGCTCTATGATTTTTTCTGAGTAAATTCTACCACAGAGAGTCACCAACCTCCTTTCTTAGGGAGCTACCTTTATATTTCTAGGGAAAAAAGAGCACTAGTTCTTCAATTTTGATCCCTAGCAGAGTCTTCAAAAATCTATTGGTATATAGATTTTGTCACCTAGCTCTATATTCTCTCACCCAGACATAGGACAACTAAACCAATAGTTGAATCAATTGCAATGGTATTTTGCAATGATTCTTTTCTTATTTTACAAGGTGTGGCTACCTTCTAATGATGTGTAATGAATGAAAGCCATGTATACTTTTAGCCATAAAGCACAAAAAGGTAACTTAGAAAGAAGGAAAAAGAGAGAGAGAAGAGAAATTAAATTGCGTATTTCTCAAGAGGGAAGAAAATAAATGAATAAGGAGCATAGAAGATCTCCAAACCTGTACACCAAGAACAAGTATAATAGATTATAACACATGAAGATATCGACTGGACACACAAAGGAAATATGAACTTAAGAACACACTTCTCCATTAATATTTACACCTCAAAGTCTCTAGTATATCCTTTGTACATACCTCTCAGGTTATATAGCAAGATAAAAATTAGAATCCTTTACAATTGGCCTCCTTTCTCTTTTGAAAGGGCTCTTTTTCACCTTTTACAATTTCTCCTTGAAAATAATTCACCTTCTTTTCTAGCAACCGATTCTTGAAATGACTCCTCACAACTCAATTTGCCAATCTATTTTCTGAAGGGTAACTTTTGGAATTCCAATAGTTTGAAACCGAAATTATTCAAATGATAAAACTAAAGTGTGGCCCCATGATGAAATCTTATGTCAATAGGATGCCACACCAATACAATTAAATCAAAGGATAATGAAATGAGGCCATATTGATACAAACATTACACGACACTAACATGGCATAAACATGATGAAAATTCAGAGAAAGTAGCTTCTAGCAACCAAAGCTGCTCTTTCTCAAAAAAAATGTTTCTAAACAGTGCAAAGGGTCATGTTGCGTTGATTGAATTGATTATATTATAATTCTCAGTCGATTCCTTTTTCTGTAATCTTCAAAGGAATTAAGACAAATAGATACAACATACTTTGGAGATGTACATCTGTAAAGAAATGTACCTGGACATGGGAGGTGCAACTATGAGGTTGACTGAGTGAATATCTATTAAATTATATGAGAGAATCCAACCTATTAATCTATTGTAGAGGTTCTAGTATATCACTTCAATCCCTCTCTATATGAGTCCTCCACATGAATGATGGCCTTTAAAACATTAATGGTCGTCTTCTTGCCTATAACTTCATTGTACTCACCACAAGAAAAATTATGAACATAATTTGGGAAACTTGTACCAGTTGAGCACTCACGTTAAATTAGCACCTCCACAGCTACTTGAAGCAGTTCAGGAAAGAGCAGACGTGCCTATAGTGCAATACCAATACTTCTAAGATGTTGATCAAATAACAGAAGTCTCTCTGGGAAGTAGCAGCTATCATGTGGATTGGCATATTTTGTACCTAAATCTAAAGGATTGCACATAATATGCAATGGCATTATGTTGAGCAATGCATGAGAAGCAACATATAGGCCTGCACAGAAAGAAAGATTTTTGTTTTTAATATCTTTTCCAATTTGATGTGGCACTCATATCCAAACTGCTTGTGACTCAAATGAGTACTCTGGAAGAAAGAGATCAACAACTTATCAAAAAATTCATTGCTCCTGTGGAAAATATAGTGGATTCAAATCCACTTTGTAGTTACTTTACACAGATTTACTTGAGCAGTAGTTGCTTGATGCTCCAATCCTAAAATTTTCAGTGGAGATGCTTTGGTGATTCCTGAAAGAGGAAAGTGACACATACATTGGATCTAAGTAACAACAACTTTTCTCCACAATAATCTCTCAATTCTTCTCACCATTTGCACATTGAGTTCCCAATACAAAAGTTCCATCCCAACTTGACATAAATGCAACTGGTCCTTCATGAGAGAAATGGTCTCCATTGTTCATATGATACCAAGGTTTGTAAATCATCTCTAAAGGAACTTTAAAATTAAATGAAGAGTGCTATAAGCTAGAGAGTCTAGCTGTATTATTTGGAATTATATCATGTGAATGTGGAGAAAATACACTTCTATCCTTTCTAGGCAAAGATGAGAACATCTGATTAACAAGTTAATCACCATGAAAACAGGGTGTATTAAGATCAAGTGAGTGAACTATAAGCAATGTCTCAATAGATTGTTTAGTACACCCTCCCACATCATATAGGTTGCATAGATCTATCATAGCTTTTCCATAGATATAAGACACTAGACTTAGAGTAAAAATATCCATTTTTAGATCCATTAGCCAAATGATGAAGAAAGTGTGTAATAAGAGTTGCTCCTAGTGAAATGCAATCTCCATCAAAAGTCAATCCAATAGTGATTGGAGGCAATCCTGGGCTCAAAGAATTTTCAGACCTATCAGAGATTTAATGCTTCAATTATAATGCAATAATTTGTGAAGTATTCTACCAGCAATGCACAATTTTTCACATTCTAATGCACATGCTTATGGTCTTCAACCATAGCTCCAACCAAAAAAATGACCTTCACACCTACCACCAAAAGTTGTTGTTGTGTGCACTTCAATATCCCATTCATATATCTCTTTTCCAAACTCGACAAAACCTTTGTAATAGTTCCAAATTTGTTGACTCCTCCATGTCTGTATACTCTCATGTAGAAATGCTCATAGTCTAGTGAATTTAAATTATCAAATCAACTTCATCTGTGCAACAATCATTCCAACTGTAATATCTGTAAAAGCACCTATTTTTGATGAGCAGAGAGGATTCTATCGAATTATATGGGATATGGAATTACATATACTAATTAAATCTACCTGAAAGCTTGTATAGATCTTGCAATGAGTACGAAAATCTCGCATGCCTTGTTTTATGGTTTCACATTTTGTATGCATATATTAAAATATATCCACTTGAACATTTATTTATATTGGTTTTGATATGATATTTCGATGTGATATAGACTAGGAGCATGGTTATGAAGGAAGTAGCCTTTTTACGTTACACTTTCCAACTATATTTGTTTGAAAATTTCTAAATTCCTTTCAAAACTGATACACTTCATGTATCTCCTATCAGAGCACACAAGAAGAAGAAAATGATAGAAAAGAATTGGATATCAGTAGTTTTTAGGAACTTTGAACTAACAACAAGAGGAATTGGCAATTTATGAAGTTTGAAAACTCATAAAACACTCGATAATAAAGCATCAACTATCGGCAGTTTTTAAGAAATTTGAAACCTTCAGATAAAGTTCCATTTTTCCAATGTGAAGCAAAAAGCCAATCGAGAAGAATCTGATCAAGTTTTAAAACTTTCTAATTTTTCCATTAAGTAATACTTGAAATTTTTCACTTTCCACGACATTTAATTATAAACTTTTAAAAATGGCCTATTGAAGTAAATATTTTCACCTTGTTCAAAGGGAAGGTAAATAAATTTCCAACCACTTTTTTTTTAATCAACTTGGACAAAATTTATAATAATAATAGATTCTTAAGTCTTATGACTATAAGAAAAATATAATTATGCCCAAAATAGTACTGGAAACCAAATTGCCGGAAATGGGAAAATTCAACTTCTTTGGCTAGAAATAAATTTACCCCTAGGAATTGACCATTTGATTTGTGATAACTTCACAAACTCTTGCTCCTCCTTAATCCAATTCTTCATATTTGAAAACCCTCATGATGATTGCTAAAATAGTGAAATAGTCTGAAGATGATGAGTATGATGACATTTACCAGCAACCAAAGTTTAGAATTTGTCAGGTTCAAAATGGTGGGTAACAAATACAACTATAAGAATAGTGCATCATTCTCAAAAACTACAATGCCAACATTATACAAAGAAAGATAAGTGTATTATTCACTCAAAGTAATAATTTATATATAACCCACTCATAAAATATTGCACATAATTTCTACTCAATTTAATCTATTTCAAATTAACATTTCAACATATACAAAATCTATAATATATAATTTTATAAGGGCCATTATAGATAACTTTATCCTTGTATCCTTGATATGGTCCTAATTAATTATCGAATGAAAGACTCACAATTAGACAAGGGAAACTCCTTGGGTTCTTCTCCGTTAGAGTCTATCAATACATATTTTGAGGAAGTGTGGAATCATTTGTACTCTTCTATGACTTCCTTACAAATAATTGGTGCAGTTCACAAACATCCAAAAGTCATGTCCCAATTCGCTAATAGTTTGACCATCATGGTTTCTCTCCCCCTCTTAGTCATCTTTTGTTTTCCTTTATTTGTTTTGATTCGATTTAAGGTAGTTTCTATAGTTTTTTAATATGATATCCATATTTCTTCATGTTGAGGTACCTCCATTGGTTGAGTCCCTTTCTTAACTACAAATTTTCTTATATCCTTTCCTCTTGATTTCTTTACCCCTTTCTGAGCTCTAAAATCTACCATGTATGCCCCTCACTAGTGAGTCCTACAAATGGAAAAATTTAACTTAAGTGTCAAAATTATGACTCAAGAACTTTCCAAACATCTAAACTTCTACTTGGTTCCATACCAAACCATCTAGAAAAATATAGGTTCCTACTTGTTTAAGGAAACATTGACCCAAAACTAGGATCTTTAAAAAAGTCTATACGCCTATACAATTAGGCGATCAGAAAATACTTACTTGATTATAATGCAACCTTAAGTGTAGAAGAGTACATACCCTAGTGTTGAACTCGACTCACTCTGATACCATATGTTATACCCTTGTAAAATAGATATAAAATATTAATTAAATGAACCAAGTTATCCGTTAGAATAACCACAAGTTTTATTTCATATAGAATAATATTATTCTTATAAGGTTTATACACATGATTTCACATAAGGAACTATTTCCTTTACACAAGACCATAGGTCAAATTTCATCATCGACCAAGAATATAGAATGTTTAGATCAATTATCAACATTCAACAATGAAAATATAATGTTTATACATGTCTCAATTCTTCCTCACACAATGTTAATAAAAGAGAGAGTATCACAGAAGCATTTTTCTACCCAACCATGAAGCTTTCGCTTCCCCAGTTTCCTTCGAACAAGGAAATCCCAACCCTATGCGAAGGGCCTAGCAAACTAAATCTAACTAGGGTGATGGGATCTAGTGCAACATGATATATCTATCATCTCTATAGCATGTGTCAAATGCATATACTGATCTAATACCATGATATGGTAGAGAGAGAAATAAAACATGAAATAGTATTTATTACTACTTTGACTAGCAAGCTTTGGCCAAAGCATCTTTTTTGGTCATGTTCAGTAGATGGATTGCAATTTAGAATCTTCCCTTCTCTGTTGGCCCATATTCGGCACCCATCAAAAACTATACTTCAAGTTGAATTAATTGATTATATTTATCTAACTAAATTTAAATTGCTTTGCCAAAAACATGAATGCATTTAAAACATCTAGTTGGAATGGCATGTATCCATCTAAAATTAATTCTAAGAACTCAAGAAAATGAGATGATGCATTTAAATGTTTAATACTAATTTTCTCCTCCATTAAACAAAGAATTAACCTTCTAAATACTTTGAATGACGGATTCTTTATAGTCTTGTAACTTTTCAAGGAACATTTTATTTAACCACAATAAATATATAAAATGACTATATTATAAATTGTCTCTACCTATCATATTCCATTTCAAAGACTCTTCATCTAAAGAGAATAATTAATTTTTATTTCTTTAAATTAATAATAAATGGAAACTTTATATTAATGTCAGATCAATTGGTCCATGTCCAAATTGGGGGCTCTTATTAGACTACTAAATTAAGAAAAATGAAATCAACACAAAATACAATACCAAACCCACAACAACTTGTATTATTTATTCAGTAGCAACAATGAATTATAGGAGTACAAATCCAAGTTCTACAGTTATGCGTCAGAATCAAAATATCTGCCTCTTTATAAAGTGCTATGTAACATGTACATTCATTAGGAAAATCAAACCCAACTCCTTATCAAAACTAGAAGAAGGTATTTATGAGACTCTGTCCAAAATAGTTTAACTACCATTGTCTTTTAAGAAACTGAATAAACTATCAGAATACAAGATGAACCATCAAATTAGTTGTGAAGTTACAGAATTGAAACACCACAAATTAAACCCCTTCGCTAGCATACAAAAATCATCACTGTGTATAATCAGTAGTTGGTACAGATTCAGGCTCTAAAATAGATATCAACAAAATGTAACTCTTTGCCAACTTAGAAGTTCTCCATCATATGCTATCGGCAAAGTAGTTATTTTACAAATTAAATGTTTGCCAATATAAGCCTTTAGTATCAACAAAGTATAACTTCCTCAAACCTTTTTTCAATATATAAAAAAATTGTAGTAATCAGGAACTAGTTTGCAAACTATAAATTTTGCCAATATTAAGTGTTAGGCTATCAACTCCATCTATCGGGAAAACTTATCTTTTAGGAACCCTTTGTCTTCTCAATAACTTCATTTATATGCTTATTGGTGAATCAACAACTTTCAAAACCTGCGAACTAACCAAAGACTTAAAAATTTTCTTCTATCGGCGATATTTCAATCCTATGAACCAAAGAAACATGTCTTCAACTTTGAAAGGCTTATCAACAAAATGAACCCTCAGCAAACCTAAGGGTTCGTGAGCTAGTAATTTTTCTGCCTAAGTTCACAATCTTGCAACTTCACTAACAACAAAGAGATTTCATTCAAATTCATTAAAGTGCAATTGGTAAAAACTCCCAATAGTTAACTTTGAACATTGTGAACTTATGTTTAGGCTTTATTAGAGAAATCACCCATCGATGAACTAAGCTCACAAAATAGAATTTTTTCCAACAAAGCCTTTCATTTATCTAACATTGAAAATATGAACTTATCTTTTCATCTTGTCGGTAAACTGTCAAATCGGCAAACTACTAGTTGAGCAAACTAAGCAGTTCAGAAACTGAGGAAATCACCGACTAGCTATAACTTAGCTAATTTTCACCCAATCTTCACCAAATTTGAACTGGAGATACCCAATTAGGTCTTTAACAAGATGATGTCCTTAGTTTGGCCAAACAAATCTAAAATTTCTTCCTGAAACAAAAACCAACTTAGGAAATAAAACATTTATTTGATGACATAGGATTGTAAGTGAAGTCAAATGTTCCTGCATCAAACACACCAAGTACGAGAAATGTTCCTTAAGGCTGCAACTCAAGAACATTTTGACAAGTCTAGAATATAAATCTCATACTTAACCAATTCATCTAAACTTGCATCCAAGAGGCTCCATCAACTCGTTTATCCTTCCACCGGACAAGATAGTCCATGTATTATTTTCCCCTTGTTCACTTAGCCACACAAGAATCAATCACTCAATCAACCCATTCAAACTTCTTTTAAGGAAACTAATCTATCCACTTACATTTATATTGAACATCTAAATTGAAACCTTCTTGTCTGCTTGACTCCCCTTTATAATATCGATACAAATCTGCCACATTGAAAAAGGGAAAAATATCTACACCTGGTGGATGTTCTATTTTGTAGGCATTGGTTGAAAACTTATGCAAGACCTTACAAGGTCCAATCTTCTTCCATTTTAATTTATTATATGTTCCCTGTGGGAACCTCTCCTTTTGTAAACGTGTGAAGACCAAATCTCAAACCTGAAATTTTTGCTCTCTCTGATGAATATCAACATGCTCCTTCTATTTGGCATCACTTTCCTCCAAATCTTATTTCACCTGTTTATGCAAATCATAAATATACTCTGCAAAATCTTCAACTACAACACTCTTCAGATTCAAATCAGTACTATCACACAAATCATCTATGCCTCTCAGGTTTTAACCATACATAATATGAAAAAGACTTTTCCCTACACTCCAATTGACCAAATTATTATAGGCAAACCCTACCTAAGACAAAACTAGGTCCCATTGGTTAGGCTTATTCCCTACCAAACATAATAACAAATTACCCAAACTTCTATTGACAACTTATGTTTGACCATCACTCTGAGTATGATACATTGAACTAAAACCCAATTGTGTACCCATTTTCTTCCATAAGGTACGTTGAAGATTACTAACAAATTTCACATCATGATCAAAAACTATGCTCTTAGGAAAATGATGTAATCAGACTATCTCCTTGAAAAATAACATAGCAATGTGGGAAGCATCATTACTCTTTTGACAAGGAATGAAATGAACCATTTTTAAAAATCTATCAACAACAACAAAAATAGAATCATTACCTCTCTGTGTGTGAGGCAATCCCAAAACAAAATCCATACTTATGTGTTACCATGGTCTTTTTGTTGTAGGCAATGGCTGATATAAACCAATATTTTGCCTAACTCCTTCAGCATGTTGACAAACATTGCATTCTTATACCAACTTATTTATATCTGCAGCCATACCAGGCTTAAAATATCCTTCATTTAATAGTGCCAACATTTTATCAACACCAAAGTGTCCACCTAAACCATTGCTATGCTTCTCCTACATCAAATTATCCCTCATTGACCCTAAGGTATACAAAATCATTACCCTTTGAACAAGAAGCCTTCCTAAATAAAATATTCCAACTAGGGCATTCTATCTTTGTCTATTGGATTCATACAGGGAGCTCATGCTTCTTTGAAAACAATATCATCCTTATACAATTCCCTCATAGAATGAAAACCAACCACATTTACCCTCAATTCATTCAACAAAAGACATCGCCTAGTCAATGCATTAGCTACCCTATAAGATTTTCCACTTCTATGTTTCTAAAACAAAAGAATAACTCTGCAAATATTCAACCCATTTTATGTGTCTCTGACTCAAATTACCTTAACTATTAATGAGCTGCAAAGCATGATAATCAGTATACAACACAAATTTATTTGGAAGCAAATAATGTCTCCATTTCTTGAGTGCATGTACAATTGCATAGAATTCTTGATCATACACATAATATTTCTTCTTTGCTTCATTCAAAATCTCACTGAAATATGCAAAAGGTTTCCCTTCTTGACTAAGGACACCTCCAAATGATATCCCACTTGCATCACAATCCACTTGCAATTTTTTTCCAAAATCAGGGAACACCAAAACTGGTTGTTCAGTCACTTTACTCTTCAAAATTCTAAAACTCTTCTCAGCTGCTGCTATCCACATAAACTCCTTCCTATTACATTTCATTTTTTCTGTAATAGGTGTGCAAATTCCACTAAAATTGTGAATGAACTTCTTATAGAAGCTTGTCAAGCCATGAAAACTTCTAGCTTCAAACATACTACAAGGTGAAGGCCAATCCACAATCTCCTTGACCTTCTTTGGGTCCATTTTCAAACCATCACCAAAAACTACAAATCCCAAATATACCAACTCCTCCATGAAACTACACTTCTTCAAATTTACTAGCAATTTCTCTTCTCTCAATCTCTGCAATTATGGCCTAACATGCAACAAATGTTCTTCTTTTGTTTAACTAAAAATCAAAATATCATCAAGATATACGGGTAAAAGTATAAAATGGTGTCACACTTTATAAAGGAATTTGGCCAACATAAAAAAAAATCTCAACTTTGACCACATAAAACCAGTCTTTATGTTTTGAATTTCAAAATAATGTAAACTAAGAAAATGTAGATCTCTTGTTGATGTTTATTCCTCTAATTTTTAGATTTTTTTTAAAATTGTTTTGATATTTTTTTATCAATTTAAGAGCAAATTTTGTATTGTTGAAAATTTGAAGAAAAAGTGATGTTCAGTTGACATCAAGAAACAAATAGAAAAAAATTGCATTTTCTTCTAGTTTTTTTCCCAAATAGGTGGCCTCAATATCCAAGACATGGAAAAAAATTGAATTTTTGATCTATATTTTTCTCGTAACAATGTTTTAAATTCAAACTTACCTAAATTTGATAGTTTTCAGTTGACATCAACTATTGTTTAATTTTTTTTCATTTTCAAAAAACAAATTATACACTTTTGAAGATGATTCTCTCCTCTAGGGCATCATATATTTTCCCATTTTTTTTTATCATGTTTTACTATTTTTTTAATTTCAAATTAGCCTCTTTTTTAACTTGAACAACCTACTTGCATTATTTTCAAATATTTATATCCTAAAATTACTCAAAATATAAAAATATATATTTTTGGATTCAACACTCTGATCTCTACAAAAGGGGATTTTTCATTTAAAAATAATAATTTTGATTGTAGAAATATTTAGCAGAAGTTGGAAGTTTCAAATAATTTTAAAAAATGGTGACTTGGCTACCAAGTAGGATGCCACCTAGATAGATTTGATTGAATGGGATTCGACCTAATGGGATTCGGCATAAACATTTTTGAATTCAACACTCCAAACTCTACAAAAGGGTATTTTTCTTTTTCTTTTTAAAATAATTTTGATTGTAGAAATATTTAGCAAAAGTTGGAAGTTTCAGAAAATTTGAAAAAATGGTGACTTGGCTGCCAAGTAGGACACCACCTAGATAGATTCAATTGAGGGGAATTCAACCTAATGGGATTCAATTGAATCCCATTCAGTTGAAACTATTTGATTGCTTTTTTAAAAGAATTAGTGGCTTCTTTAATTTTTAAATTATTGAATTACAATAAATTTAGAGAAAAAAAAAGACTGATTTCGACAGGGTAGAGTCATATTCAAAAACACCATGATCTGAAAGTGTTTTTTTAATACCATTATTTGGCTTTATTTGGCTTTTCTTAATTATTAAATTATAATAATTTGGAGAAAAAAAGAAACATTGATTTCAATAGGGGCAGAGTGGTATTCTTAGGTACCACGATCTAAAATGTTTAATTGATTAAATCATTGATTTATTGAATGTAGACCTAGATCTTTAATAATAGAGGTTAAAGTATTTGTATGTGTTATTTTTATATACAGGTGACTTCAAATTTGAGCAATTTCTGATGGGCAATAAAAAGACAAGAAAAAGGTTGTATGATCGAAGAAGAGATACTACAAATGTCGATGAAGGAACATCTACTCAAGAACAACCCATGGAAATTGTTGATGACCAAGGAGTACAGGTACTAGAACAAATTTAAGGTGGTGATATAAATTTTTTCCTTGGTATGAAAAATCTGACCTAGAGATGGACGAGGATTCTCTTTTTGAAAAATATTTCATCGAAAGATATGGTATCTGAAGGCACAATAAAAATTACACTCTAAAAATATATGGGACAAATTTTTTGAAAATAAGTCTATAATTAGAAGAGCACAATTATTTACAAAGTTATTTAGGAGGAAAGAGATGACCCCTATTTTGGAGTTGTTAGGAGTTGATAATAAGAAAAAGTCATCAGGTTCATTAAAACAAACAATAGTTGAAAACCTACTTGAGAAGCATTGAATTCTATTGAAAGCAAGAGTCGAGCTATTGATTTAAGTGTTGCATGTAGAGCATTGATGACTGTACTTTCTAGTAAGAAATTATCACATACAAGATAATTTCAAGCAATTTCCCAATTATTCAATGTTTCTAGGAGAAATGTTCAAGGATATATTGCAAAGAGAAATAGATTGGATGGGAATATTGAGAATAATTGGGTAAATATTTGCAGGTTTCCCCAAAAAGATACAATCTTAGAAGATGTAAAGGAACAGGTGATTAAATATTAGACTAGCCACTCTTGTGTTTCTTCCAATAGAAGGGACACTATACAGATAAAAGGTGACTTGATGGTACAAAAATTTCACATCCAAAACATTTTATAGATACAACACAAAGTGAACTTTTTGAAGCATTCAAGCAAGAATTTTTAGATGTGAAGATTTCTCAAAGGATGTTTGAGAGACTACAACTATAATGCCCCGCCATGCAACCATAGAGATAAGTTCAACTAAAGCAATAAAAAGGTAGATTTTTTTTTGAAAAGGAAGAAACGATAAAAAAACATAACATAGACTAATAGTATCAAGTTAAACTATCATCTCTAGAGATTACATAGCTACATTATTGCAATTTAACAACAATCAACGTGCGTAGTTAATCCAATAACCAACTGAATCAAACTAGCATCTTTCATTATGACATCTAAATACATCAAGAATTTGCATTAAGATTACAAGTACAAAATAATATATGTTACAAGAGGAATTACATAGTTTCATTGTTACAAAAGCTCTTTTTTTGAATACATCAAATTACATAATGAATTCCATTGATACATAAATCTAGATGCAAAAAGTACAAATAATTGTCTTCCTATACAGGTGCAAACTAGAATCTGCTACAAGAGATAGATCCATGAACCACAGCACCAGATAAACCAATGGAATAAAGCTCAACCACCCGACCGTGTGGAACCCTGAGATCCACCCCCCTTGCTAGGAGATAACAATGAGGTCCCACAATGACAATAGTCAAGAAGACAGTAGGATAAAGAGTGCAAGGACTACATAGGACTCCAATACAACATGGATCAATATGAAAATCACAAGTAACTTTACAACACTTCCAGAGGCAACCACACTAGTCAATGCTAGGCTGCAGTAGGGGTGAGTGTCAGTGCATGGTCCTAACATGGGTTACCCTGATAGTCTCCAGCTAGATGCTAGCCCCCATCCATGGATTATCCTAATAGTCTCTCGCTAGGCACTGACCCCATCTATGTTTACCCTGATAGTGTCTCACTAGACACCGGCCCCATAGGGTGACACATGCAAAGCCAACATTCCTTTTGTGAGGACAAGGAATTTGATCTAGCTAATTAGGCCTTCTCATCCCATCCTTAGCCTAAACGAGCACTACAGGGATGAGTGAGGAATCCAATTATCTTAATTAGTGTGAAAACTACCCAACCCCTAGATTTATTATTAGGTTATCAATTGATTACAAAACTCCCAATGGGTTAGCCTGGCTAGCCACTTTGGGCACTAGCCCCACATTGGAAGCCACTCCCCCTTCCCTGCACTTAGATTCTCACAACCCAAAACATACACCACACATGAACTATCACTTTTCTTAAAATATATATCATTTCACATTACACAAAGCAATGCATTCCTATCTTGCATGCTCATTATAAACACATGAATAAGAACCCTGAGCAAGGCATTCTCCATCTTGCTCATGTATCAAACCAACATGAAACATGAGACAATATTACAAGAGTGCATTTCATTCAACTCACATTCACACCCTCCTAGGCCTCTGGAAACAACTTCTACAACACTTGACATAATTAAAACATAATGGTCACACATCACATTCACTTTCCAAAGTACATCCTAAACCAAGATCAATAATTCAATTAAAACTACAAATATAACATATGATCTGATGCACTAATAATAGTATTAAAGAATGTAACATTATTCCAATCATGATCAATCATCTAACAACACAAGGTAACTCTAATGTAGACAATAATAACTTGAATGGATACCAATTATTCTATAATAGAAAATTCAGACAAACAAGATACTACCCATTATTAGACTAACCCACTTTCTACACTGATGTGGATCTTACTAAAATTCTAGACAACTTTGTGATTTCTATTCAAAATAATTGTATAAGCAAAATATAAAGGATCATAAAGTAGATTAAAACTGATCATCCCTTTTAAATCTTTAGAAAGTATATGAGTTAAATTCTAAACATTTTATATCATATCAAACCTAACCTCCACTTACCCAATTTCATAACTAAGCACAATCTTTAATTTAAGTCATAAATAAGATTAGACTCCATTATATGACCACAAAGTTGCTTAAGGTGAAGAGGAAGCAATATATATATATATATATATATATATATATATATATATATATATATATATATGTATGTATGTATGTATGTATGTATGTATGTATGTATGTATGTATATATATGTATATACATGTATATGTATATACATGTATATGTATATACATGTATATGTATATATGTATATACATATATATGTATATACATATATACATATACATGTATATACATATACATGTATATACATATACATGTATATACATATATATACATATACATACATACATACATACATACATACATACATACATACATACATATATATATATATATATATATATATATATATATATATATATATATATATATATATATATATATATATATATACTTGACAAGTCTTACGAAATCTGTAATGCCCTGTCATGCAACCCTAGAGTGCTAGACTAAAAGTGTAAAAGTTACAGAAATAAATTTTTTTTTTGAAAGCAAGATAGTGCAAGTAGTAACCAAACATATCATATTACACCGTATACACGAAATTACTCTTCTAACAACTCTAGGGCAACATAACTGCACTAATGACAGAAAATAAAACTACAGAAGCAATAGCCATTACACTGCTACAATAGATACAAATAACTTTTACTGTAACAGGATAATTAATTACAGAGTCTCAGTACAGAATTACATGATTACAAGATTATAAGACTGATCATGTCGATTTACAAAAGAATACATAAGAAAGCATACAACTCTGAAGGAGGAAAGTGAACTGGATCTGGAACACCTCTATGCAGAACTCGAACCGTATCTCCAAAAAGGACCAATGGATAGCTGTTACCACCCAACCATGTGGAACCCTGAGGCCCACCCCTCCGAGCTAGGAGATAACATAAGGTCCCAAAACATCAAACAGTTAGGTAGACAAATGCCTAACATGAACAAGGACTATACATGGTACCATTACAACACATGACAACATCACCAGCAACTCAATATCACTTCCAGAGGCAACACACGACAAATGGGGACTACAACTAGGGAATGCTAGGTTGTAGTAGGGAGAGTGTCATCGCATGGTCCTACATGGGTTACCCTGACAGTCTCTAGCTAGACGCTGGCCCCCACCCATGGGTTACCCTGACAGTCTCTCTCGCTAGACGCCAGCCCCCATCCATACCCTGACAGTCTCTCACTAGACGTCGGCCCCATAGGGTGACACATGCAGAATCAACATTCCTTTCATGAGGACAAGGAAGTTGATTTGCCAACCACGGCCTTCTCATCTCATCCTTAGCCTGAACGAGCACTATAGGCATGAGTGAGGCATCCACTTATCTTGATTAGTGTGAAAACTATCCAACCCTCTAAATTTATTATTAAGTTATCACTGGATTAACAACTTCCAATGGGTTACCCTAACAACCACTTTGGGTGCCGGCCCCACATTGGAAGCCACTCCCCTACCTGCACCTAGAAACCCTATCCATAAAACATAACAACTATCATCATAACAACAAATATACATAACAATGCAAGGCATCAACCATCTTGCAACCAATCACAACATAATAAATCACCAGAGCAAGGCATGGGTCCTCTTGCTCCAACATCTCAACCATAACAAGGTGTAATCCAGAGCAAGGCATGGGTCCTCTTGCTCAAAATTTCAATCATAACAAAGTGTAATCTAGAGCAAGGCATGGGTCCTCTTGCTCCCAAAATCAATCCTTTTCACAGACCAAGATAGAATTTTAAAACAAGCTCAACACAATATGGAACCACAACCTTCAAGAAGAGCTCAACAACATGGATTCAAGACATAACAACAGGACTAGATATACTTAGCAAGGCATTATCTTTCTTACACAGTCGTTAAAATCATATAAACCATAAGCAGAGAGAAGTCAACATCACATAAAACCAAAACATGTTGATTCTTTAACAAGATTGAAATATCACAAGGGTCAACTCACAACAACCTCTCCTAGCCTCTGGAATCAACTTCCACTAGACACCACTGTAACACAACAATTCCACATCAACATTTACTCTTAAAAGCACAACTCCTTTAAATAGACCAATCCAATTAACATACCCTAAGTGCAATATATAATATGACATAATAATCATGGGTCTTCAAAATAGTACCGTACTCATAATATGCCCATGAATCAATACAACATTCACTTCAATTATTCTACTATTCCTTGTAACTAAGAAGATATAAACAACAACATAATTTATTATATCAAATGGGATCCATGAATGTGGACTTCATTATGAATGCAAACAACAAATCATCAAAGTCCAAAACACTTATAACAAAGAGTTAGCACTTACACTCAACATTTAATTCACTACTAAGAAAAGTTAACAATAACCATTACTCGACAAGACACTTGACGAGCAACGCTTAGAACTAAACTATCTAAAAGACATCACAATTGATTCTATTCCTAACCCAATAACATGATAAGCATATCACTTTTAAACTAAGATGCGATGCTCACTAAGAACCTCAAGATCCAAACCCTACATCCTACCTTATTTATGATAACTAAAGTTCTCATACAAGAGACATAATACTCTACCAACATATTATTATTAACAACATTACCTGGTATAAAACATAGACAAGCTAGGTCTCAATAATTCACACTTGATCACTTGCATAACCTTTATTATGCTAATCATTAAACTTTACTTACACAAGGAGTTCCTAACCAGTTAAATTCTAGTATGGATGCCAGTCTAGTAAATCAAGATAAGAATAAGTCATAGTCTAAACTCAATACAACATCCTATCTTCAAATGCAATGAAGAACAATTATAACCAAATTAGATACTAAAACAGCTTTAACATAATACACTTGGTTTCTCACTTATTCACTCCTAAACACAATTTTTTGTTAGATAGAATAATTAATTTGAACTCATATTTTCACTTCCATATATCTCAATACAATAGTTAATTAATAACATATTTTAATACAATAACCAATTCAATGCCAATAAGATAGCCACATACACTATATTTACTAAGACAATGGACTAATTGTTCCATAATCTATCTATTAAGGTAGTAAACTTATTTGATAATAATCATGCAAACTTGGTTGAGATTGGATTTGATGCATAGTGTAGTGTAAACCAATAACATAACTTCGTTTGATACATATCTAATCCTAACACATAGGTAATTATTAAACCTATTTCCAAAAGAGTTATATATTAAATCATTTATAACTAAATGATAATTTTGTTAGTACTAACCTTTATAAGATTAAATCGTAATTCGCTTCAAGAACATAGATGAGTTTATAAAATAAATTGTCATCAAACCATCTAAGAATACTTCAATTCCAAAACTTGCAGATCATGAAAATAAATAAAGTTAGACTCCCAAATAATAGAGAGGGATAGAGAGAAAGCTTACAGACAGGTGTCAAGTTTTAGGGAACATGGTAAAACACTTGTGCATAATGCTTCGGTTTAAGGCAAAACATTGATCGATACTACTTCCTGGCACAGAGGGGTCAATCTATCAAGTTCACTATCGAGCAAAAGAATAATGGAAGGAAAAAGGATATAAATGTCATGGGATTAAATGGTCCCTAATTCCAACACAAGGAACTTCGATATATATAAAGATGTGGCCAGTTTCTGAAGTTGTGGCAACAAAGAGCTTAAATGGCAAAATCAATTTATAAACTGGATTTTCATTATCTAAGTTGTATTTAATACTAACCATAAGAATGTTTGACAAATGAAATGTCAATCTAGCCAAATAATTGTATACTAGTGTTTGAAAGGGGAAGTTTAGGAAGGAACAAGAATCATAGTTCTATGCAAGTCAAAAAGAGATAGAGAGGTTACATTCTTTGCAGGAGCATATTGCAGAGTTACCATTTATGCCATTGGCACGTCAAGAATGATAATAAAAAGCACATAATCGTGGCAGTGTTTAGCTTGCGAAACATCATGCTGCATCTAGAGGCATGACCTACAGCCATGGGTGGAGAGAAGACAAGAGTAACAAGCATGTCTCTGCATTTTTAACATATTTGATGCATTATTTGTGCCATAGTAATAGGTTAGTGATGGCATAGCAGGACAAGCAAGATATAAACATGAAGAGTGTAAGAATACCATCTGGAGTAGATTGGTGGGATTGTAACATATTTATAAATTGAATAAAGGGCAAGGTAGATTAAGAAAACATCTGTGTACTTGGTTCACATATCTATGCATAAGTCGACAGGAGTGATGAGGGTCAAATTTGGTAAAGAGATAAAAGAAAGATAAAGGGATTAAACATATCACTGGCTGCACTTGGATTTAAGGGTATAAAATGGTATATGCTTTTGTGTAGTAGACAGATCACATCCATAGATGAAAGAGACCTATGCAAAGTTGGAGAAATTGGCTTTGAAGCTGAAGGCAGCAAGGTATTCTGAGATTCAAGATATTTACTTAATACTGTGGAGAAATGGGAAAAGAATTATTTCGCTGACACCATGGTGGGAATCGCATTCGGTTTGTTAAACATGCCCCATGGAACAACTACTAGAGTTGTTAAGAACCTTTGAGTATGTGCTGATTGCCCCAGTGCAACAAAATTTATATTCAAGATTGTCCCGAGACAATGATCTTGTGGAGATTATCAGTGATGCTAAACGAAACAATCTGAAAAATTGGCTTGCATTATAATAATGTGCACCATATCAGACCTCCAGTAATAATGAAGATAGTGATACATTCATCGAAGCATAACACGAGGGGAATTTTTGTCAGATGTGGCAGTTGTAAGTACCCTGGTGGACAGGCGTGCAAAAAAAAAGTGGAATCCTTAAGAAATATGGTCTCATAGAATGCCACGATTGCATGATATATTTAAAATGGAGTTTTTGAAAAGTACTTAGAAACTTTTTAAGCAAATGCAGCTGGTGGGTGTTAAGCCCAACCAACCGACCTTTGCCAGCATCCTCCCTCTATGCAAGCCAAGTGGGAACTTTGAAACTAGGGTATGGAAATCCATCAAGACATAAAGGATAGGGGAATATGTTAGATAACATGGTTGCAACGTCCCCACTGAATATGCATGCAAATGGTAGAAGCATGCACAAGGCACGTGAGATGTCTGACAGCGTGCCTAAGAGGAACATGAAATCATGGATTGCAATGATGACCAAATATGCACACAAAAATGGATTTGATTTTAAAAGGCTCTAGAAACATTTTGAGCGAATGCAATTGGTAGGCGTAAGAGCGAATGCAAGGATTGCAGGGTGTTGTCTCCTAGTTGAAACGAGATCATTTAGGATCCTGTAGCCTGCATCGATGCCTAAAGGAATACTCCTGATTTTATTCGTAAGAAGCCTGAGGAGGTTCCATGAATACACCGATAGGAACAACCAAAAGTTTAGAAAATTTCCAGTGTGAAGTTTTATTTTTCCAAGGCAAGTGGCAATCTTCTAAGCTCTATAATGTTCACCTATAATAGCCTATCGGCTGAACCAGCTTTTATACCTTTAAGTACAAGAATGTGAGGAGATAGCTCATGAACCATTAGAAGAGAACTGAGACAGATCATTTGTTACTTAACAGATTGGCATTCCTGAGAAGTAGTCTCAACAATTTCCCATATAATGACTGGATTTCCGTCCCATTCGACATGGTGATCACAAAAATTAGAGATGCTGGGAAAGCAAGGGTTTATTGATTTGCTAGATATGACATGAAGGTAGAATGTGCACCAATGGGGATTATGAAAGAAACTTTTAAATGGAGCAACAAACAGAAAGAAGCCAAGACATAACATTTCCAATACTCTCCCCTGAAGAACTGTGTTCCCATGAAATGCAATGAATGCATACCTAACGGAGATTAAAAGTGCTCTTTCCTTGGTTGATCGATACCCTACTCCCCAGCTACTGGTGAAGAGCCTCCATGTTCCTTGAGCATCATCCTAAGGCAAGCTTGGGCATCGAGGCCAGTGTCACAAAACATCTTGAGACCTTCAACCCTTTTGCCCTAGACCTTCTCGGCAATTCCAGATCAACGTCCCACTCAAAACACACCGCCGGTAATGAATCTGTGTCCCCCGGAGAAATCCCAAACCCCTGAATTAAAATCCCATGCGTTTTCTTGGACAAAGCAAGGGCCTTCATCCCCACGCTCTATTGTACCTAACAAGATTATCCACACCCCCTCAGGCCTTCACTCCTTTTGAGGAAGTTGTCTGCTAGTATACTTGTTGCTACTGTTTCATGCTTATCCAAACTCCAGTTATCTCATATAGTCTTCAATCTATGTGTTCTCTAGTTATATTTTGTTTTGGATTTTATTATTTTTTTGTCCATATAAGTTTACTAACAATCATGGTGTCCTGACATTGGTCTTGGAGTAGCTTTCAAGATTTATTAGTCTAGTCTTAGAATTCATGCCTTACCACAAATTTAGTAGACTCGAGGAATTAATTAATTTTGTCTGACCAAGAGATTCAAGTCCGCAAGCTAACCAATTTCAAGTAGAAGTGAATCCCCTGACCTGAGACTGTTATAAGATTTGATTTATGTGCATCTTCACATTCTCTACTTAAGAGACTTGTATTTATGAAAGTATATACACATAGCCTAAAATTAAATTAAAGGTTAGCCACAATATAATGACTTATACCAGTTTTCAATATGATACCTCAAGATCTAAAACACTTCAAACCAAACTTCACACATATACTCAACATTAATAACTAAAAAGGATAACTCGACTTCTCCATTAACAACTTTAAACCAACAAGATTATTCCTCAAGGTACTTCACTCACATGACATGGCCCAAAACAATAAAGAAACCCTACTTCTCCAAAGCTATCATACTTTTTTTGCGATACCATTGAGTTGAGCTACAAGGCAATACACACTGTTACATCTCCAATATTAGTGATTCTAGAATAGTAATAGTAATTAAATCTATTACAACAATGTTTAAAGAGAATAACATGATTCCAATATGGCATTAGTCTCTTTCCTCAATTAAATATGCATAAGTAATTAGAGACCAAGTTACTCATCATTTGGGCAATTTCACTTCTTCAAGTCCCTAATACAAATCCCAAGGAAGAACAGAAGAACCTAGCTACTGCTAAAGTCAATCCTATGGTTGACCAGGTGCACCGCAACATTGAATTTTGGAGTGGTGAATTTTAAGTGTTTTGATTGCCATACTTGCTTCCTATAAGTATCTTGAACTAGGTAATTATCAATTACCATTTTAAATCTTATTAAATAATAATAATAATAATAATAATATGATGTAACCCTGTTAAATATCATAGTGGATCAAATAATAGCATGACTATCTAATGAATTTGGGAATACAACATAACCCACTGAGCAGGACAACTGTCAAAAGCCAAATCAAAAATGTTCACAAGCCAGGCCAAAACACACTTAGCCAACAAGCTCCATCAAATATAAATCAATTTCAAGACTGACATACTAACATAACTGACAAGTTGAACTAGACATGTCATCCATCCTGATCGAGGATAATGACTTGGGATGTGAGACCTTAAGTTATCTCTGAAACAACATATCCATTGGGTTCAAGGCATGCTCAGAGCTATTAATTCAGGTGGAATCGATGCCTGGTACCTGCATCTTGCAACAAATGTCATGGTCAAGTGTGTATAGATGCATATAAGCTAGCACTAGGTGGAAAAAGGAATCGCAACATCACAGGGAACTCACAAGTGAGTGATGCGACATCATCCCTTCCACGTCGTATTAATCTAGATTAGCTCAATCATAACCAAATCAAATCTATCTCTTAATCTGAACAGAACCCTACACTTAACATACAAGTGCATGAAATCATAAGTGTTAGAAGTACCATCATAACAAATAAATCTAATAGAATCAGTCACATGAGATCCATTCTAATATATAACAATTGTAGTAAGATCGACATCTTAATCATTGGAATGCAAAATAATATCAAAGCCTACATTATTAGTGCCGCAATAGAGGTTATCAATAAAGCACATTAACTATCATATGAAACCACACATGGATGAAGCATCTATCTATATTGTTCAACATCAATTGATTACCTTACCTTGAATATTCCTGTTATTTTACCTTCACCTTCATGCGCCTTGACCAGTTCACCTATACATCCAAGGTGAGAATGGGGGGGGCACTCATCCTCCCCCCCTAAAACTTGACTTACTCCTATAAGTCATAGACTAGGGTGGAAACATAACATATTAGTTTTACAATTTTCTATTGCCAACATACGCATTCACATTAAACAATTGTTCTGAAGACAAACACAATCGTTCAATAAAGGCATAAAAGACACCATTTCCTACCCTTTAAGGTGTATCATGTGATCTACTTATAACCAATCACACATATTTTGAGAATTTCATACGATTCAGGGAATATATTTATAGATTATCAAAAAAAATTACATCTCATTTCCTATTTCCACTATGGTTCCAACTAATTACTAACATGTAAAGTACAATTCTCCGTAGAGTCCTCCCTTGTACATACTATCAGAGGTTTGAAATGAACATGATAGAAACCACACTTAACACAGTACGGGGCTAACAGAAACAAACATTCAGAGTAGCCACCATTTGAAATTTTAAAGAAGGTGAAAACCCAAGTGGGAAAATAACCAAATCCAATCTTAAGTCACAAAATGCTGGCAATTTCCAACAATAACTTAAGTATAAAGAAAATAATTTGATGGCCACTCCTATCATAAGAAAGTTTAATGAAAACAAATTCACTGTTAACCCCTAACAACACATGCAACAACCATCAAAATTTTCAAAATAACCAAATTGCAAACAAATCCACATCACAATGTAGCTAGTTTTAGCCACAAAAAGGGAGTATCCGCTACACAACACCTAGGACACAAGGTCTAGAATGCGTTAGAGAATGTACGCCAACACATAGATAATTAGGTTATCTACATCCTCATACCTAAACAAGTTTTATACAAGGATTTAAGTCAACAAAATCATTACTTATTATCAACAATTTCTACCTTTAATGCAATACCATTTCTTTATGTGAGGAAGAGTAGCTAGTATCGCACACAAGAACATACTTAATCAAGACTACATTGAACTTATAGTATCACATTTATAACACATGGGTCTAACACAAATTCAATTGTCCTCCTACCGACCGTTCTTACACATGCTTACACAATGGTAACTTTAATAACCCACCACAGAACTTCCACATGAAGTCATGGCCAGCAAGAGAAAGATATAAGATTATCAAGAAAGCACACAAAGATACCTCACAAGGTATGGTTACTTCACCAGCACAGGGAAGACAAAACACCACTGCCCTTTCACAATACCTCACCTCAAATGGGTTCAGGATATTCACACCACTAGAGGGGAAAAATTCCACTCTCCTAATTCCATGCACTTCCTTCTAACACCATACTAAGGTTCATAGGTGAGACGCACTATTACCAACTTGCCATAAGGAGAAAACTGTTTAACCTAAAACAACGACAAGAGCCAGAGATCCCAGTGTTGCATTCTTGGCTACAGTTACCCTATAGAGTTTAAGCACTAGGTCACATAATGGGCTCAATTGTAACCAAAGTACCCAGTGCTTAAACTTGGCTCTGATACCAGATGTAATGCCTCGTCATGCAACCCTAGAGTGCTAGACTAAAAGTGCAAAAGTTACAGAAATAATTTTTTTTTTTGAAAGCAAGATAGTGCAAGTAGTAACCAAACATATCATATTACACTGTATACATGAAATTACTCTTCTAACAACTCTAGGGCAACATAACTGCACTAATGACAGAAAATAAAACTATAGAAGCACTAGCCATTACACTACTAAAATAGATACAAATAACTTTTACTATAACAGGATAGATTAATTACAGAGTCTCAGTACAGGATTACATGATTACAAGATTATAAGACCGATCATGTCAGTTTACAAAAGAATACATAAGAAAGCATACAACTCTGAAGGAGGAAAGAAAACTAGATTTGGAACACCTCTATACAGAACTCAAACCATATCTCCAAAAAGGACCAATGGATAGCTGTTACCACCCAACCATGTGGAACCCTGAGGCCCACCCCTCTAAGCTAGGAGATAATATAAGGTCCCAAAACATCAAACAGTCAGGTAGACAAATGCCTAACATGAACAAGGACTATACATGGTACCATTACAACACATGACAACATCACCGGCAACTCAATATCACTTCCAGAGGCAACACACGACAAATGGGGAGAGTACAACTAGGGAATGCTAGGCTGCAGTAGGGAGAGTGTCATCGCATGGTCCTACATGGGTTACCCTGACAGTCTCTAGCTAGACGCCGGCCCCCATCCATGGGTTACCCTGACAGTCTCTCTTGCTAGGCACTGGCCCCCATCTATGGTTACCCTAACAGTCTCTCACTAGACACTGGCCCCATAGGGTGACACATGCGGAATCAACATTCCTTTCATGGATTCAAGACATGACAATAGGACTAGATATAGTAAGAAAGGCATTATCCTTCTTACACAGTCGTTAAAATCATATAAACCATAAGCAGAGAGAAGTCAACATCACATAAAACCAAAACATGCTCATTCTTTAACAAGATTGAAATATCACAAGGGTCAACTCACAACAACCTCTCCTAGCCTCTGGAATCAACTTCCACTAGACACCACTATAAGACAACAATTCCACAACAACATTTACTCTTAAAAGCACAACTCCTTCAAATAGACCAATCCAATTAACATACCCTAAGTGCAATATATAATATGACATACTAATCATGGGTCTTCAAAACAGTACCGTACTCATAAGATGCCCATGAATCAATACAACATTCACTTGAATTATTTTACTATTCCTTGTAACTAAGAAGATATAAACAACAACATAATTTATTATATCAAATGGGATCCATGAATGTGGACTTCATTATGAATGCAAACAACAACTCATCAAAGTCCAAAACACTTATAACAAAGAGTTAGCACTTACACTCAACATTTAATTCACTACTAGGAAAAGTTAACAATAACCATTACTCGACAAGACACTTGACGAGCAACGCTTAGAACTAAACTATCTAAAAGACATCAGAATTGATTCTATTCTTAACCCAATAACATGATAAGCATATCACTTTTAAACTAAGATGCAATACTCACTAAGAACCTCAAGATCCAAACCCTACATCCTACCTTATTTATGATAACTAAAGTTCTCATACAGGAGACATAATACTCTACCGACATATTATTATTAACAACATTACCTGGTTTAAAACATAGACAACCTAGGTCTCAAGAATTCACACTTGATCACTTGCATAACCTTTATTATGCTAATCATTAATCTTTACTTACACAAGGAGTTCCTAACCAGTTAAATCCTAGTATGGATGCCAGTCTAGTAAATCAAGATAAGAATAAGTCATAGTCTAAACTCAATACAACATCCTATCTTCAAATGCAATGAAGAACAATTATAACGAAATTAGATACTAAAACAGCTTTAACATAATACACTTGGTTTCTCACTTATTCACTCCTAAACACAATTTTTTGTTAGATAGAATAATTAATTTGAACTCATATTTTCACTTCCATATATCTCAATACAATAGTTAGTTAATAACATATTTTAATATAATAACCAATTCAACGCCAATAAGATAGCCACATACACTATATTTACAAAGACAATGGACTAATTGTTCCCTAATCTATCTATTAAGCTAGTAAACTTATCCGATAATAATCATGCAAACTTGGTTGAGATTAGATTTGATGCACAGTGTAGTGTAAACCAATAACATAACTTCGTTTGATACATATCTAATTCTAACACACAGGTAATTATTGAACCTATTTCCAAAAGAGTTATATATTAAATCATTTATAACTAAATGATAATTTTGTTAGTACTAACCTTAATAAGATTAAACCGTAATCCGCTTCAAGAACATAGATGAGTTTATAAAATAAATTGTCATCAAACCATCTAAGAATACTTCAATTCCAAAACTTGCAGATCATGAAAATAAATAAAGTTAGACTCCCAAGGAATAGAGAGGGATAGAGAGAAAGCTTACAGCCAAGTGTTGGGTTTAAGGGAACATGGTAAAACACTTGTGCATAATGCTTTGGTTTAAGGCACAACATTGATCAATACTGCTTCCTGGCACAGAGGGGTCAATCTATCAAGTTCACTATCGAGCAAAAGAATAATGGAAAGAAAAAGGATACGAATGTCATGGGATTAAATGGTCCCTAAGTCCAACACAAGGAACTTCAATATATATAAAGATGTGGCCACTTTCCGAAGTTGTGGCAACAAAGAGTTTATATGGCAAAATTAATTTATAAACTGAATTTTCATTATCTAAGTTGTATTTAATACTAACCATAAGAATGTTTGACAAATGAAATGTCAATCTAGCCAAATAATTGTATAATAGTGTTCGAAAGGGGAAGTTTAGGAAGGAACAAGAATCATAGTTCTATGCAAGTCAAAAAGAGAGAGAGAGGTTACATTCTTTGCAGGAGCATATTGCAGAGTTACCATTTATGCCATTGGCACCTCAAGAATATTAATAAAAAGCACATAATCATGGCAGTGTTTAGCTTGCGAAACATCATGCTGCATCTAGAGGCATGATGTACAGCCATGGGTGGAGAGAAGACAAGAGTAACAATCATGTCTCTACATTTTAAACATATTTGATGCATTATCTGTGCCATTGTAATAGGTTAGTGATGGTATAGCAGGACAAGCAAGATATAAACATGAAGAGTGTAAGAATACCATCTGGAGTAGATTGGTGGGATTGTAACATATTTATAAATTGAATAAAGGGCAAGGTAGATTAAGAAAACATCTGTGTACTTGGTTCACATATCTATGCATAAGTCGACAGGAGTGATGAGGGTCAAATTTGGTAAAGAGATAAAAGAAAGATAAAGGGATTAAACATATCACTGGCTGCACTTGGATTTAAGGGCATAAAATGGTACATGCTTTTGTGTAGTAGACAGATCACATCCATAGATGAAAGAGATCTATGCAAAGTTGGAGAAATTGGCTTGGAAGCTGAAGGCATTAAGGTATTTCCCAGATTCAAGATATTTACTTAATACTGTGGAGAAATGGGAAAAGAATTATTTCGCTGCCACCATGATGGCAATCGCATTTGGTTTGTTAAACATGCCCCATGGAACAACTACTAGAGTTGTTAAGAACCTTTGAGTATGTGCTGATTGCCCCAGTGCAACAAAATTTATATTCAAGATTGTCATGAGACAATGATCTTGTGGAGATTATTAGTGATGCTAAACGAAACAATCTGAAAAATTGGCTTGCATTATAATAATGTGCACCATATCAGATCTCTAGTAATAATGAAGATAGTGATACATTCATTGAAGCATAACACGAGGGGAATTTTGGTTAGATGTGGCAGTTGCAAGTACCCTGGTGGACAGGTGTGCAAAAAAAATGTGGAATCCTTAAGAAATATGGTCTCATAGAATGCCACGATTGTAGGATATATTTAAAATGGAGTCGTTGAAAAGTACTTAGAAACTTTTTTAGCAAATGTAGCTGGTGGGTGTTAAGCCCAACCAACCCACCTTTGCCAGCATCCTCCCTCTGCGCAAGCCAAGTGGGAACTTTGAAACCAGGGTATGGAAATCCATCAAGACATAAAGGATCAACATTTACTCTTAAAAGCACAACTCCTTCAAATAGACCAATCCAATTTACATACCCTAAGTGCAATATATAATATGACATACTAATCATGGGTCTTCAAAATAGTACCGTACTCATAAGATGCCCATGAATCAATACAACATTCACTTCAATTATTCTACTATTCCTTGTAACTAAGAAGATATAAACAAAAACATAATTTATTATATCAAATGGGATCCATGAATGTGGACTTCATTATGAATGCAATCAACAACTCATCAAAGTCCAAAACACTTATAACAAAGAGTTAGCACTTACACTCAACATTTAATTCACTACTAGGAAAAGTTAACAATAACCATTACTCGACAAGACACTTGACGAGCAATGCTTAGAACTAAACTATCTAAAAGACATCACAATTGATTCTATTCTTAACCCAATAACATGATAAGCATATCACTTTTAAACTAAGATGCGATGCTCACTAAGAACCTCAAGATCCAAACCCTACATCCTACCTTATTTATGATAACTAAAGTTCTCATACAGGAGACATAATACTCTACCAACATATTATTATTAACAACATTACCTGGTTTAAAACATAGACAAGATAGGTCTCAAGAATTCACACTTGATCACTTGCATAACCTTTATTATGCTAATCATTAAACTTTACTTACACAAGGAGTTCCTAACCAGTTAAATTCTAGTATGGATGCCAGTCTAGTAAATCAAGATAAGAATAAGTCATAGTCTAAACTCAATACAACATCCTATCTTCAAATGCAATGAAGAACAATTATAACCAAATTAGATACTAAAACAGCTTTAACATAATACACTTGGTTTCTCACTTATTCACTCCTAAACACAATTTTTTGTTAGATAGAATAATTAATTTGAACTCATATTTTCGCTTCCATATATCTCAATACAATAGTTAATTAATAACATATTTTAATACAATAACTAATTCAACGCCAATAAGATAGCCACATACACTATATTTACTAAGACAATGGACTAATTGTTCCCTAATCTATCTATTAAGCTAGTAAACTTATCCGATAATAATCATGCAAACTTGGTTGAGATTGGATTTGATGCATAGTGTAGTGTAAACCAATAACATAACTTCGTTTGATACATATCTAATTCTAACACACAAGTAATTATTGAACCTATTTCCAAAAGAGTTATATATTAAATCATTTATAACTAAATGATAATTTTGTTAGTACTAACCTTTATAAGATTAAATCGTAATCCGATTCAAGAACATAGATGAGTTTATAAAATAAATTGTCATCAAACCATCTAAGAATACTTCAATTCCAAAACTTGCAGATCATGAAAATAAATAAAGTTAGACTCCCAAGGAATAGAGAGGGGTAGAGAGAAAGCTTACAGCTAGGTGTCGGGTTTTAGGGAACACAGTAAAACACTTGTGCATAATGCTTCAGTTTAAGGCACAACATTAATCGATATTGCTTCCTGGCACAGAGGGGTCAATCTATCAAGTTCACTATCATGCAAAAGAATAATGGAAGGAAAAAGGATATGGATGTCATTGGATTAAATGGTCCCTAAGTCCAACACAAGGAACTTCGATATATATAAAGATGTGGCTAGTTTCTGAAGTTGTGGCAACAAAGAGCTTAAATGGCAAAATTAATTTATAAACTAGATTTTCATTATCTAAGTTGTATTTAATACTAACCATAAGAATGTTTGACAAATGAAATGTCAATCTAGCCAAATAATTGTATAATAGTGTTTGAAAGGGGAAGTCTAGGAAGGAACAAGAATCATAGTTCTATGCAAGTCAAAAAGAGAGAGAGAGGTTACATTCCTTGCAGGAGCATATTGCAGAGTTACCATTTATGCCATTGGCACCTCAAGAATGATAATAAAAAGGACATAATCGTGGCAGTGTTTAGCTTGTGAAACATCATGCTGCATCTGGAGGCATGACCTACAGCCATGGGTGGAGAGAAGACAAGAGTAACAATCATGTCTCTGTATTTTTACCATATTTGATGCATTATCTGTGCCATTGTAATAGGTTAGTGATGGTATAGTAGGACAAGCAAGATATAAACATGAAGAGTGTAAGAATACCATCTGGAGTAGATTGGTGGGATTGTAACATATTTATAAATTGAATAAAGGGCAAGGTAGATTAAGAAAACATCTGTGTACTTGGTTCACATATCTATGCATAAGTCGACAGGAGTGATGAGGGTCAAATTTGGTAAAGAGATAAAGAAAGATAAAGGGATTAAACATATCACTGGCTGCACTTGGATTTAAGGGCATAAAATGGTACATGCTTTTGTGTAGTAGACAGATCACACCCATAGATGAAAGAGATCTATGCAAAGTTGGAGAAATTGGCTTGGAAGCTGAAGGCATTAAGGTATTTCCCAGATTCAAGATATTTACTTAATACTGTGGAGAAATGGGAAAAGAATTATTTCGCTGCCACCATGGTGGCAATCACATTTGGTTTGTTAAACATGCCCCATGGAACAACTACTAGAGTTGTTAAGAACCTTTGAGTATGTGCTGATTGCCCCAGTGCAACAAAATTTACATTTAATATTTTCACGAGACAATGATCTTGTGGAGATTATCAGTGATGCTAAACGAAACAATCTGAAAAATTGGCTTGCATTATAATAATGTGCACTATATCAGATCTCCATTAATAATGAAGATAGTGATACATTCATTGAAGCATAACACGAGGGGAATTTTTGTCAGATGTGGCAGTTGCAAGTGCCCTGGTGGACAGGCGTGCAAAAAAAATGTGGAATCCTTAAGAAATATGGTCTCATAGAATGCCATGATTGTAGGATATATTTAAAATGGAGTCGTTGAAAAGTACTTAGAAACTTTTTAAGCATATGCAGCTGGTGGGTGATAAGCCCAACCAACCCACCTTTGCCAGCATCCTCCCTCTGCGCAAGCCAAGTGGGAACTTTGAAACCAGGGTATGGAAATCCATCAAGACATAAAGGATAGGGGAATTTGTCAGATAACATGGTTGCAACGTCCCCACTGAATATCATGCAAAGGGTAGAAGCATGCACAAGGCACGTGAAATGTCTGACAGCATGCCTTAGAGGAATAGGAAATCATGGATTGCAATGATGACCAAATATGCACACAAAAATGGATTTCCTTTAAAAAGGCTCTAGAAATGTTTCGAGCAAATGCAATTGGCAGGCGTAAGAGCGAATGCAAGGATTGCAGGGTGTTGTCTCCTAGTTGAAAGGGGATCATTTAGGATCCTGCAGCCTGCATCGATGCTTGAAGGAATACTCCTGATTCTATTCATAAGAAGCCTGAGGAGGTTCCATGAATACACCGATAGGAACAACCAAAAGTTTAGAAAATTTCTAGTGTGAAGTTTTATTTTTCCAAGGCAAGCAGCAATCTTCTGAGCTCTATAATGTTCACCTATAATATCCTATCGGCTGAACCAGCTTTTATACCTTTAAGCACAAGAATGTGAGGAGATAGCTCATGAACCATTAGAAGAGAACCGAGATAGATCATTTGTTACTTAACAGATTGGCATTCCTGAGAAGTAGTCTCAACAATTTCTCATATAATGACTGGATTTTTGTCCCTTTCGACATGTCTAGCCTTAGAATTCATGCGTTACCACGAATTTAGCAGACCCAAGGAATTAATTAATTTTGTCTAACCAAGAGATTCAAGTCCGCAAGCTAACCAATTTCAAGTAGAAGTGTATCCTCTAACCCGAGACTATTATAAGATTTGATTTATGTGCATCCTCACATTCTCTACTTAAGAGACTTGTATTTATTAAAGTATATACACATAGCCTAAAAGTAAATTAAAGGTTAGCCACAATATAATGACTTATACCAGTTTTCAATATGATACCTGAAGATTTAAAACACTTCAAACCAAACTTCACACATATACTCAACATTAATAACTAAAAAGGATAACTCGACTTCTCCATTAACAACTTTAAACCAACAAGATTATTCCTCAAGGTACTTCACTCACATGGCATGGCCCAAAATAATAAAGAAACCCTACTTCTCCAAAGCTATCATACTTTTTCTACGATACCATTGACTTGACTTACAAGGCAATACACACTGTTACATCTCCAATATTAGTGATTCTAGAATAGTAATACTAATTAAATCTATTACAACAATGTTTAAAGAGAATAACATGATACCAATATGGCATCAGTCTCTTTCCTCAATTAAATATGCATAAGTAATTGGAGACCAAGTTACTCATCATTTGGGCAATTTCACTTCTTCAAGTCTCCAATACAAATCCCAAGGAAGAACAGAAGAACCCAGCTACTACTAAAGTCAATCCTATGGTTGACCAGGTGCACCACAACATTGAATTTTGCAGGAGTTGTGAATTTTAAGTGTTTTGACTACCATACTTGCTTCCTATAAGTATCTTGAACTAGGTAATTATCAATTACCATTTTAAATCTTATTAAATATAAATAATAATAATAATATGATGTAACCCTGTTAAATATCATAGTGGATCAAATAATAGCATGACTATCTAACGAATCTGGGCATACAACATAACCCACTGAGCAGGACAACCGTCAAAAGCCAAATCAAAAATGTTCACAAGCCAGGCCAAAACACACTTAGCCAACAAGCTCCATCAAATATAAATCAATTGCAAGACCGACATACTAAGAGAACTAACAGGTTGAACTAGACATGTCATGCAACCTAATCAAGGATAATGACTTGGGATGTGGGACCTTAAGTTATCTCTGAAACAACATATCCATTGGGTTCAAGGCACACTCAGACCTGTAAATTCAGGTGGAGTCGATGCCTGGTACCTGTATCCTACAACAAATGTCACAGTCAAGCGTGTATAGATGTATATAAGCTAGCACTAGGTGGAAAAAGGAATCGCAACATTGCAGGGTGCTCACAAGTGAGTGATGCAACATCGTCCCTTCCACGTCATATCAATCTAGATTAGCTCAATCATAAACCAAATCAAATCTATCTCTTAATCTGAATAGAACCCTACACTTAACATACAAGTACATGAAATCATAAGTGTCAGAAGTACCATCATAACAAATAAATCTAATAGAATCAGTCACATGAGATCCATTCTAATATATAACAATTGTAGTAAGATTGATATCTTAGTCATTGGAATGCAAAACAATATCAAAGCCTGCATTATCAGTGCCGCAATAGAGGTTATCAATAAAGCACATTAACTATCATATGAAACCGCACATGGATGAAGCATCTATCTATATTGTTCAACATCAATTGATTACCTTATCTTGAATATTCCTATTATTTTACCTTCACCTTCATGCGCCTTGACCAGTTCACCTATACATCCAAGGTGAGAACGGGGGGGGGGGGGGCACTACAAAATCTAAACTAAATGTTATCTTCCACCAAAATATAACAAAGATAACTATACATGTAACAATCATAAATTAAATTCATAGACTAACTCTATGCACACTATTTAAAATATTCTAATTCATACTAAAATTAAAGACTTAACTAAGGTCATCATACTCACCTTATAACTAGATCTAAAATAACAATTCAATACTTATGATATGATGATTTACATCCATTTGAATAAGACAAATATATATTAAGAAGCCTTATTTATTATCCATCTCCTACTCTCTTACAATAGATAAAACTATTAATATTCTTAAATATACAAGATAAAATAATAAATCAATAAATTATTTTAAAAGACTTTGACTTTTTATTTATAAAATAATGCTTAAATATAACATATCCTTAAATAATAGGGATAAAATAAAATAATACTTAAATATAACACATCCCTAAATAATAGGGATTTGATTTCTCATAAATGAAATAAAATAATACTTAAATATAATAATACTTAAATATAACACATCCTTAAATAATAGGGATTTGATTTCTCATAAATGAAATATAATAATACATAAATATAACACATCCCTAAATAATAGGTAATTGATTTCTCTTAAAAAAAATACTTAAAAATAAAACACAATCATAAAATTATTCTTCCCTATTAAATAGGGAGTTGACATCACACCTTCAAAATAATAATAAAACTCAAATTAAAACACTAATTTATTAAAGGACAATTTTAAAGATAATTAAACTTTATAATTAACATTATGCAACATCAAATACTTAATATTTAGCTAATAAGGTTTAATTATTTAAATTCTTAAATTAAAATTAAAATAAGTTATTATATGCAAGAATTAATTAAATCAAATTCTAAAGAATAAGATATCATTCTTACTAAATAAATTACTTAAGAAGAAAGTTATGGTTATAAGGAAAGAGAACATTAGTTTCTAATTAAAGAGACTGTAAGGGAATCCCTAAGTTTTCACTCCTAATTAGAATGTTTAAAAGAATAAAAATCAATGATTAGTAATATTTTAAAGAGAAGAACCACTCTCACAATTTATGCTTGCAATCAAGTTTTAATTAAAAAAAAAAAAAAAAAGAACCAGGTGAAGGTAAAGAAAATGGATTTTCAAAAGCAAGGAGACTTATTAAGGATTACACAATAGTAAAGTCTGGCTATGGCTCAAGGATGATTCAATTTATTTTTCATATCTAAGGTCTTCCATGCTAAGTAATATTTTCTATCCAATGTCCCCCTTAAAATATATTTCTTATATACAATACATTCATAAATGATGACTTCTATAAAACATTTGCTAACAACCCATCTTAAATTGGTCCTAAGAGGTACTAGGAAAAAGTTATCAAACACTATAGGTAGCATCAAGACACAATTACAAATAATTCAATTAAATAATCAATATCACTACATTAGATTTAATGTTTAAATAACATGACACTTGCAAAAATAATTATGTCAATCAACTAACAAATACCTCCCTAACTAGTCCCATTGAATTTATTTAATATAATGATTTAATTTACATAATATATTCTAGTTATAAATTTACAATATCTAAATTGACTATATTTTAATTGATGAGATAATTAATAAATATGCTTATTTCAATAATCATAACAAATGGATCAATTAAAACTATTTTATTACTAAATCTCATTACATTCTAAAACTAAGATTCATTTAGATTCTAATAAATGTTATATGCATATATGCTCTATTAGAAATCCTAGAGTTCAATTAGAAACCTTCTATTATCATTCCAATTCCTTTAGAACTTATAAAAATACCAATTTCTATACAAGGAGGACTTACTATATTTATTAATTGGCATAGATAAAATGATTATTTTTATGGGAAATTAATTCAGATTATTCCAGCCAACTATTACATTCAGAGTAAAAGAGTTTAATGTAAAAAACATTTATGGAGAAAGCTACAGAAATGGATATGAGCATGAAATTGAATGGCTTAACAACAGAGAGGCTGAATGGTGGAAGAAATAAATTTTATTATCTCAAGTAACATTAATTTCGGGAGATTATCACAGGGATAGCTCCAGAAGAAGATTGGCCAACTCCAGAGATTCAATGCAAGATCATGCAAGGATTGCACCAAGGAAGTAATGTCTACGAAAACAACTTTGAAATTTATACATAATTTTTTATAGGGTTTAACTGGATTAATAGAATTTTCTTCTAGATCATCACCAAGAAGCTTATAACCATTAGCGCCAGGAGAGAGAGAAACTAATTTGAAATGCCATAGGGATGTTCTAATAGGTCTATTGAAGTGATAATAAGAGGCATCGACTCAGAAATTAATAGTTTGAAATGCTATATGGATGCCCAACAACTTGCTAATAACCTACAGGAAGGTCGATTGGTATAAAGGGGATTGTAGGGATGATCAATTATGGAAGATTGAAATGTGTTCATAAAAAGATCCAGGGTAGGATTATGAGAAACTCTCTCTCAAAATAGAAGGCGACAGAACTCTCTCTCAAAATAGAAGGCGACAGAAGAGTATTTACATTTATCAGGTCATGATGATTGCAAATTGAAGAAATGATCAGATGAACAAGCATACACATAAGAATTTTTAGACAAACAAAATTAATAGTTTAAATAGAGATCCATATACAGAGACACAAATATTATTCAAATGGACATACCTATAAATTTTATCCTTGAGCCTCCTCCAGATGAATCCTCTTTCTTCCTCCCCATTTCTATTTCCTTCCCTTCCCAAATTCTTTTCATGTTTTCTTTTTTCCTTTCTACCAAGAGAATCCCCTTCAAATATTTCCCATCTCACAAATATAGATAAACCAATTAATTCCCCACTTCCACACTTCGGTTATAGAATACACTTCCTCAAAATTTAAATGCATTAAATTTTCCACCACTAAAAAGATTCTTCCAATCTTATAATTTATAAACACTCATGACAACTCACTAATAATAAAATTAAACTTATAAATACAATATAAAATAGTATCTAACAAAGAGTATTTATTCATTTAATATGATATTAAATATTTATAATTTATCTATTATTACTATTAAAATTATTAATTAAATTTCTATCAAATATTTAATATTCCACAAAATTAGTATTATTTATTTATAAAATAGATTAATAATCTCTATTAAATGAAACAATTAAACCAACAATAAGCAATTCAAAACTACATACCAAACATTTCCAACGACAACACTCTAAAGAACAATTGAGACTCACAACCATGCTCAACACCGACCAAATTGACGGAACCCAAGACTAAGAATTCATCCTCATCAAGAATGATAACAACTAGGGAACCTCATCTTATCTCCATTCCACAACTTCCATTGGTATGAAAGCACGCTCAGACCTGCCAATTCAGGTGGAGTCGATACCTAGTAGCTGTAATCCTACAACAAACTGAAGTGTCGTATACAACCATATATATAATCAAACACACTATGAAAATGAATCATAGCATAGTAGGGTATTCAGCATGAGTAATACTACATTGTCCCTTCACAAGGCACATCACAAATATCCATAATAAAAAAGTACATCATTAACTAATCAATTAAATAACACATCGTCAAATAGTCACATGAACATAATAAAACTAATCTACATAATCAATTAACCCATAGCTAATGATGTCAAAAGCATAATGTACTAATCATAACAGTATCATCATAATGATATCAATGAGTGTCCTCAACTACATCCTAATAGTAAACCTATCATTAACATGTCTAACATACCTTAAGTATTCTGAATATTTTACCTTCTTCTTCATACTCCTTAGTCTGACCACCTACACATCAAAGATGAAACTGGAGGGGCACTACAACAACCAAGTTTTGTACATATAAATAAGGCACGTGAGACTTGTTGTTGTTGAAATCATGTCAAATTTCATCTACACCTACAGTCATATAGAAAAGCTATGGCAGTAATTAATCCAAATATAGTCATCCCTGGAAGTACAAAACAATTTGTTAAGTGTAGTGTATAAAAAATATAAGTAATAATTGTGGAAATTTGAAGAATCTTGTACAGGTTGACAATATTGATCATTCAATGCAAGTTATGTGGAAGAGATTTGAATATGATAAGTACTTAACAAAGTTAGGAGTTGAGAGAAGAAAAGTTATTATCAAAGAGAGTGAATTGTCTTATAATGAGTTTATGAATAAATTTTGCAATAGCATATATCCACATATTGAACATTGTCATGGTGCTAGATGGAAAGCTAAGCAATTTTGTGACTCAAAGAATTGCTTTCCACTAGGTTGTATTCTCTCTATTGTTGATTTCTCTGAAAACTATACATTTAGTCCTCAAAGTGAGATTGAAAGTCAATATTATCATTTAGAGCAAGTTACAATATTTATACAAGTTTGTTATAGGCATATCAAAGAACATGTGGATGGTGTACAAAGTAGCAAAGATGAATGAATTATCATCAAAGAGGTTCACTTTTATATCAGTGATGATACAAGTCATGATAGAAGCTATGTAACCCATTGTTTTGCAATGTTTTTTAAAGGCCTGAGATGACATCAAATAGATGCTTCACAACATTGGATATGGTCTGATGGATGTGCTGGTAAGTGTTGATTTAATTTTTCAAAAAAAATATATTATATTTATTTGTGTAATTAACTTGTAGACTTCAATTGTTCAGTTACTTATATGTTGTAGGTATGTATATAGTTTTTTAAAAATATTTTGCTTTTAAATTTGAAATTGTTTGTAACTTCATAGGATAATTTAAGTCTACAAGAGATTTTAATTGGTTAAGCCAACAACATATTAAACAAAACATAAATTTTTTGGGTAATTTCTATAAGAGTGGACATGGAAAAGGAGAGCATGATGGACCTGGAGCATGTGTGAAGTGTGCACTTCGACAACATGAACTCGTAGGTAATACCATATGGACTGCAAATTTAAATTCTTAAATATATTTTAAATTAACTTAAACCTACTAGGAAAAAAGTGTAGATCAATATATTGCATGTGTTGAGAAGTGGAAGCTTACCATTATGCAATAGTGGTTTTGATATATATCCAATGTTGCAGATTCTCAATATTGCTCGTGTTAGATTTTTTAAAATATCTAATTATGTTTTTTGAGATAGTATTTTCCTTTCAACTAGAAAATCTCTTAATCTAACATTTCACCAACATGAACTTGCGGGTAATGCTATAAGGAATGCAATTGAAATTGTTGAATGGTGCAAAAGTCATTTTTCCATCCATGACTCAATATACAACACACACTATTTTTGGGAAGTTAAACATACATAAATAATTTTTTTTTGAATTTCAATGTGTGTACATGAATTAAATTTTCAATTTTATACACTTTTTAATTAGATTATTGAAATTTACAGATATTGATTGATCAACTCTTACTAATTGTCAAACAATTAGTGGTATTAGAAGTTTTCAGATTAAATCATGATAGAAGGACATAGCAGGCCTCCTATAATTCAAGTGAGAGAAAAATCATGTTTTTGTGCTGATTGCATTGAGAACAATGCTAATACTCTACAATGTGAGAATATTAGAGATGGGTATGTTTTAGAATGGGAAGTAAAACAATTAGTGGCCACGTCAAACCCTTTTGAAGATAATGACATTATAGATGTCTATGATCCTTTGTATTCAGCTGATTATGAACGTGTATCAGATTTAGATGTTATAGGTAAATTTTAAATTTTTAAATTGAATTTTAACTTGTACATTTGATTTATAGTTTATATTCTACTTAAGTTGAGCATGGTTTACTACATGGTGTGTATAGGAGATATTTTTGTTGTTCTTGTAAATTCTGACAATACAGAAGGTGTAGATTACTATCTACTAAGATGTACACAACCAAAATGTAAATTGTCAGAATCAATCACAAATGGTGATGGACAAGAGTATCCTACTGGATCAGTGGTTGTTGAAGGCACATACTATCAACAAACAAAGATAGATACAAATGGTATTATACTTATTGATTATATGCTAGGTCAAAAGGTTCTACATTATAGTCACTTAGTTATAGCAACATGAATAAATCTTGAAACTTTACCAAAAAGAGGACGTACCAAACAAAGGTGGAGGTTGCCTATTGAAGATCATGAAAAGATTTTAGAGATAATAAAAGATATTGAGGATCCAAATTATATGTACCAAGAACTTTAAAATATTTTTGTACATGTATATATTTTTTATGACAATATATATACACACACACACACATGTAACATTTGGACCTAAATTTAAAAATACTTTTATTTTATGTTGAATTCAAATAAATTCATTCAATGTGGTGATACATTACTTTTTTCTTGATCATCGAATTAGACTGGTCATCAATTAATTGTAGCCCACATGTTTCATTTTCCTACATTTTGGTGTTCAGATCTTAGGATATTCAGGTCATCGTAAGATATTGTGATTCAATGAAATTAGAGGCTATCTTCTATGGAGGAAATTTTAGATGTCATGGATGTCATGATAAATTTATTGGTTATCTTCTTTTATCTTAATGTAGCTTAACTAAATTGAGTTATTTTTGGATGTCATGAGAAAGTTTAGTTTTTAAGGCCTAATAAGTATTTATAGGTGAATATTCTAGATGATTGAGTATGATGCATGTGTGTAGTCATTTATGTGTTCACCAAGTTGTTTGTTAAATCAACATGTTGGTGATCTGAGCTATTTTCTAATGACTCTATGGTGTAAGCTTAGTTCTTGACGCTAGGGAATGCCAATCTTAAGATGAAAAGTTATAGCTTATAATTAGGCAAAGGATAGTTCAAGGCCAATGCTTAAGGCAAGGTTAAAATTCTTCTCTTTAGGATAGATAATCTTGGGAGGTTAGTCCCTAATATTTGAGGTACACTAATTAAAGTGAAACAAAGAAAATATAAGCAAGCTTGATAGTAATCCCACCATGAACACATGAAACTCCTAGAAATTTGTCACTAAATTTCATTATACAAGCTTGTTTAATCATGGTTTTTGAATCATTCTCGACAATATGCATATGTCATGCATAAAAATAATTGTAAATTAGGTTTATATATCCCCTTAAAATATATGTTTCTACATCATGCATGATTATTTTAACAAGTACAACACAACATAACAATCTTTTAATTTTCTTAGAAGGGCTCTCATTATATAGGTATTTTAAATTCAAGTATATGAAGTTATGCTAGTTGGAAATAGAAATAAAATACAGAAAAATGAATAGGATACGTAATTTAGAATTTTGGAGTGATGTAGTAGGAGTTATGGTTTCAAAATTGTTGGTAACTTTGTCCAAACTTTGTAGTAGAGTTAAAATTTCATTCCCATGTATTCACATACATTAAATGCTTTTCCCAGTAGCATCGTATGATTCAAATAATAGAGTAAAGAAACAAAGATACATAAAACTAGCTATATAGGCAAAGGGGCTTCATGAGGTGTAGTTTCTGACATTTTTTCATATCCTATGCCTCCAATAAATGATCACAATCTAATTTGATTCCATGCTTGTAGCTCTAAATACCCTATTTTGAACTTGAAGAGATAGAGTGATCGAATTAGACAGGCCATCAATTAATTGTATCTTTGAATACTATTTCTAGTGATATTTTCCCTATGATCAAGAATACAATGAATGTCTTACAAGGCTGGCTATGAGCCACAATCTTGAACATGAATAGAGAAATTGAGGAGTTGTATTAGAATTATCATACCATGAGTTTTTATGATGAAGAACAAAATTTGCAAAGGACATGAATTGGAATCACAAAGCACATAACAATTATTCAGAAAGAGATTTTTGGTCTTATTGACCAAAAAAGGAGAAACTTTTATTTTCTTATTTAAATAAAATTATTGCTCCCTCTTATCTAGTTGGCATAAGTGGACATATTTTTTAATTACTCGTAGAACAATAATTTTATCTTTTAAAATTATTTATTTAAATCTAATGTATTTCTTGGCATGCAAGGTTTCATTTAATTTTTTTTTTTGGTTTAAATGAATCATTTATGATTTGCTCATGATGGGATATTTTTTCCACTATATATAAGAATACCTTGATAGCTTAATGTACATCTAATATAAATTAAAATTAGAAACTTGGAAATTGGTTTCAAGAGTTGATGAGTTAAGTGAGGAGTACATCCAATACTTGTTAGTTTCAAATCCTACTGTAGTGATGGCTAATTAGAGTAATGATTCCCTATTTGCTTCAAAATTGCACCAATTAGATCTTGTTTTATTAGAGACTATGATTGCATACTTTCATTCAAACTTACCTTATTTTTAAATATAATACAATTCAAGGAGAATGTCTTGATATGAGAAAAATTAAGAAAAGACCTTGTTTAAAGAGGACTTGTGTAACTAATTTGAAATGAAAATCCTTGAGGGACTAAGTGATTATAGAATTGAATGTTACCACATTGCCAAAGGGATTCTTGATCTTATTGCCTAAAAGATCTTATTTGCCTCAAATTGATTTACACCTAAGGGGGTATCTATGTATTAATTATATGCTCACTAACCCTATATATAGAATTAAATGAGGGAGTTTTCTATGTTCTTGAACAAGGGAGATCTATACTAGACTCCTTGACATTTGTGAGGGATGTAGACTCTAGAACTATTTTAGTCTTTAATAGCTTAATGTTAGTGATATATTTTGTTATACTTAGATATTTCTTTTATCTAAATATCAAAATTCAATGTAATTGTGTCTATACAAGTGAATGAAATTTTATTGAGTTTCAATATCATTCCTTAGTTACTTATATGCTTGATATGATATTTTTTTGCATAACTTGAACAATAGTGACAAGTAAACATTAGGTTCTATTATGCATAATCCCCTTAAATGATTGGATCATTATTAGTTATAATGTTACTGCATGTTTGGTTATCTATTACTAGTTATTTTTTATTATAGGATTATAGTGACTTGTCAATTCTTGTAGTTGTAGATCATAGTGAATTGAATTGAGTTATATTATTGGTACATAATTCAAGATATTGTAATTTGATGAAATTAGAGGCTATCTTCTATTGAGGACCAAGTTAGATTTATTGGTTTATTTTAACCCAATGATATCTATTCAAACTTGATTTGAATTAATTTTAAAATCAAACCAATAGCTCTTGTGATAGTTGAGAGTTTAGTTGTATGTAATTGAAAATGATCTCCCCTTGTTTTGAAGGTGTATAACTCAAGAAATATTTATTAGATAAGGAGCCTTGATCTAATAATTTTCTATCCTTCAAATCTATTTCCCTAATTTGCATTTATTGTAATTCTCTATGTTTGGTGGTTGATGACTGGAGACTTTATTACACTCTGTAAAACTAAATGTATCTATATAAAACAAATTGACTCGTATCTTTATACAAGTGGGTTTCATTTATTATATGTATATAGAGTAAACAAAATTTAGACATTAGAGAATATTATCTAGATTAGTATTAGCTATTAACTAGTCATGCATTTCCTTTCATCAACTAGAAATGCACTATATATGTGATGTTTTTTTTGTATGTTTTTCCTTAAATTTGATTATCAACATTAAATTAACTCAATTTTTAATATTGATTTAAAGTGAGCAAGAAAATTATTTAGATTTCCAACTCAAAACCCTAATTATCTTCAACAATTTCTATATTTCTATATTAAGTTGTATCCAAAAAATGAGAAAAAAATGTTATCTATTTTAATTCCAGAGAGATCATTAAAGACATAATATTCAAACCATGATACATGAGAAATCACAAATTAAGAACCGTAATATGAAACCATAATGTAAAATGTATATAATGTGAAACCATAATGTCAAATATATATACTGTAAACATAATAAGACATGAACCATAATGTTCAAAACCATCATATAAAATGTATATAATATGAAACCATAATGTAAAATGTATATATTGTAAAACATAATAAGACATGAACCATAACGTCGAAGGTCATAACATGCAAAACCATAACAAGTCAAAGAGTAGGGTGTCTAATATGACTACATATGTATAGATCTATCTCCAGATCCATGTGAGGATCCATGTCTCAATCTCTCTCTGGATCCTAATCCATGTTTTGATCCATGTCTCGATCTCTCTCTGGATCCCTATCCCAGTCCTGATGCACCTCCTTGCACAAGAAAGTATATAATTTAATTTAATGTACATGTGTTTATATATGTAAAGTCATCTTAAAGTTTTGTACTTTCAACATGTTTGAATTTATAAAGTAATTTATATATTATAAATGTACTGCAAATATATCATGCACGAGATCCTCTGCATGCTCCAAATCTTTGAAGCATGACAAATTATCCTTGTGTTGCTAGAAATTTTCAAATACAAGATTTCAATGAATATTGAGAACTACTTTTAAGTCAAGTTTATTTAATATATACATGTGAATTGTATCTAACACAAAATATAGAAATTATTCATGTACCTGCGCATTTTGGAGCACTCTACCAATCCCACTAATGTGACAAGAATGAATGGTAACATCAAGGACACCTATATCTGAAGGTAAAGGACCATTACCAAAGAGAAATGTGCTATATGTGCCATGTACATGAGGTGTAGCCTAATGCTGTGTGGGGGTTATAGGCTAGTCTGGAATATTCTGGTCCTCTAAATCCACCTCACCCTGACCCGATTGTTTACCATTATGTTGTCTAATATGAGTCGGTACAACATCTAAAGGAATCCCATACTTGTCACTGATATACTGGTATGCTAAGAGTAAATAAACAATGGAAGATGAACACACATTACATATAGTGGTGTCACTCATATGAGTCACATCTGATGGGGATGGAAGATCTGCACGAATGTAGGGGTAATAATTCATAGATGTAGCCTTAATGAGAGGAAGGTTAATCTGAGGATGTAATAAGTATCTCCCTACACAATCAGATGCCATCTGATCAACCTGAGTAGCAATCGTGGTCATACTATCAAAAAGCTTGGATCTAGTCAGTGCGACTATTGCATCTCCTGTTGCTGCTAGTTCCAAACGTTTTGGAAGAACCAAAACATTTGGAGCAACTAATGCCCTCTTGTTTTTGGGCGGTGGAAAATTTGGACATCTAAATTGAGGTTTTTCAACAAACCTCCCCTTGCCCTATCCAGTATGTGTGGGCATAGATGTGTAATCCACAACTAATCCTAAATGGAACTCAACATATAATTGTTTGCAAAAATATAGTGGTAACTAGTCATTATGAGGCCATCTATGATTAGCTGCCAAAAATTTGGGATATGTAAATGGACCAAAAAGTGGATCTATACACCTAGTAAGAGTATATCCTCTAACTTTGTCTCGCCCATTATAAAAAGGGAACATACTATGCACATTATGTAATGAAACTCTATCAGAAATAGATTTGATATTCTCTGTGTTAGTAACTGTTCTAGAAAGGGACCTATAAAACTCCTCAGTGCTAATATAATCATTTGGATTGTATGATTTTATCATCTCAATCATATGTCTAATCTCACACTAGATATTGACTAATCTATCTCTATTAGCCATATTTGGGGAGTTGTGTATATTTTGGTCCAAACATTTCAAGGCATTCTCTAATCTAGATATGCTATCATTAAAAAATTATTCCTAGCCTTAGCTTCATGCTGAGACTATGTAGAATGATGAGATACCTGATCATCAGCCATATCTAGATATAAATATGTAAAGAGATCTACATTTAGTTAAAACAAAAAAATTAAATATGTATACGCATTTTTCTTTTAAGCATATGAAAATATAAAAATGCAACCTTTAGATCATCTGAATAAAGATTGAGTTTAGATTTTCATGCAAAGGAGAAAGATTCAAAGATAAGCTTGGGCAATTTATAGGATTCAACATTTCATAACTACATAATGGAAGAAATCCAATGAGTTATCAAATAAAGAGAATTGAAATACTGTAATGCATAACCAGAGATTAAAGCAATACTCAAAGTTCAGCATTCAATTATTGAAGAAATATAATGCATTATCAGATAAAGAGAATTGCAATGCTACAAAGCATATAACTAGAGACTAAAGCATGACACAAAGTTTAGCATTCAAGTTCAGTTTCCTCCTAAAAATAAAGCTTTAGATACACAATTTTTCTCTTATTGGCCTAGTTTTTCTTTTAAATGTTGAACTTTTTTTTTAGGTTGTTAACATCCACTTGGAGGCCTTTAATTTCATCTATTCAAGTTTTAGGGTCTTCTTGACCTCTCCAAATTTTGTGCACTTTTTGGGAGTTTCTTATTTGTCTTTTCCATGTCACTATTCAATTTTTTTTGCTTTGTTTGTGGTGTTAGACCTTTATTTTATTTGAGGTGCCTTGAAGTATATGGAAGTCACAAAATTATGGTTACAATTTAGAGTAATTTGGTCCAATAACTTCTAGACTTTAGCCTTGATCGTATTTCAACGTAGTGCGTCCTCTTCAATAGATCATATTTTGTTTACTACATAATTTACCAACTAGTTGTTTTGCTACTCTGAGTTGGTTTAGATGTTTTCACAGGGTTCTTGTATTTTATGGCAGAACAACAGTTCATCACTGTTTCGCAGTGGTTGGGAACATGGTTGTGATTTTGTTGTGTATATTGTTTTTTTTCTTTGCTATTCTATGTACATTTTTTCTTCCCTACAGTCTTTGACTGCTTTTCAGTTGTAATCCATATTTTTCAATACAAAAAAACATAGTACATCACATGTTCCTTTGGGTTGAATTGATTTAAATTATATATGGCTTAGCAACCATTTGGATAGTTTTGACACTTTGAGGGGTGAATTACTATTGGGACTTAGTTATAATCTAGTTGAATTGTTGTGTGATGTCCAACAACCAAGTCAAAATATTCCTTATGGGGATTATTGGGAAGGGGATTTGTTGAGAACAAGGTAGCAAGTTACATTGCATGTTGTAAGAAGTCCCACTGAAGAATCCATAAGAATTGTGTTGAACCAACAATGTTGATGGGGATGGATATTTATATAGTGCACTTTGTAATTCATCATTCTCAGCTGAAGATATAGTGTAAGAAGTTGTGTTGAGATTTGTATAGTAGTATAAATTTTATTTGATTTAAATGAAGGGATAAGTCGAAAGGAATCATGCTCGAAATGTTAATCATATCATCATGTTACCAAAAATAAACCCTTCCTAAACATGTTAGGAAATAACAAAAGCATGTTACAAAAGCATTTTATAGAAAAGCATGTTAAGATAGAATAAAAACAGTGTCATTACATATCGAAACATGAAATTTGATTGCACTAAACTCACTATCAACCTCATTGTAAGTAAATAGATAACTTTAACATTTATGCAAATCTTATAGTTGCTACACAACCATTCTTAGTTGTTGTGCAACTATTCCCACTTGATTTATAATTGTTCTTAGTCACATTTATTCATTGAAATTTTCATCAAACACTTGGCATACATAAAACAAAGGAATTTAGGGCATAAGAGTGCGATGTTGGTTTTATTCATTTTGGTGGTCATTTATCCTCATATAGGTATTGTGCATTTTATTTCCTATTATGGACATAAGTAGAATAGTAACCTATTATCTTTTGGTGGCTATTCTTCTTTCTGGTTGTGATTGTTTAAGTTTTCCTTTCAGTGGTTGTTATTCATATTCATGTGGGGTGTTTTGTTGGTGGTGCTATCTTCTAGTAGTTGTTGGAGTTATTGGATGGAAGTGAAAATAGTTGGGCCATTATGTTGGATAGAACAAAACATATTTGATCAAGAAGGGAAGAAAAATAGCCGGGGTAGGTGGTATGGTGATTTAAAAAATAAAACCCATTGATTTTATTGTACAGACAAAACAAATGAGAGAGAGGGATGGTGAGAGAGGGGCAAAGAGAGTAGTCTCTAGAAGAAATCCTCAAAATATTTTCTCAAGAAAGGAGAGACTAGGTAAACATGGGAAGATCAAGATTGAGGGGAATTTTTAATCATCCTAGGCATTAAGTAGCCCATTTTCTAATTTCTCTCTATGTAACATATACATATGTGTAATTATACTTACAAAACCTTATTTACAGCTCTATATTTGCATCAAGATGACCATGTTGAACCAATTCTCTACACTTGATGACTGATATGTCTCACCAACATCATTGATAGTGTCTACTTTGTACTTTGGAACAAATGTATCAACATACACACCTACATCAAAGTAGATAGGGATGTTGTGTTGCTCTCGACTATCAACATACAATTTCTTCTCTGATGTAGGTGTGTATTGTTGATGTTGTTCCACAACTTCCATAGTAGGTCCACTAGTTATCACTAATGTTGGTGAGAAATATTAGTCACGAATAGGTTCAACATGGCCATCCTAATGCAACTATAGCTCAGTATAAATAAGGTTTTGTAAGTATAATTCAACACATAATTGTCTATTTCAAACAATTTAATTTTGTACGTGTAGACTACATGTCATCTACTATTTTTTTTTAAATATGTACATTTTTATGTGAGCATCTATATAACAATAAGTCACGTGTCCTCTCAAAATTTGGCACATATATTAACACATATATAGTCCTAAACCATAACCTTGGGGCCTCAATTATCTATCTATCATCATGGCCTAATTGTACACCTAGAATAAAGTAGCCAATGCAAGAGCACTCCTTATGAACATAAATGTCAATGAATCAAGAGCATTAAGGTACATCTATATGGTCATGGCCTCTACTATTTTATAAGGAGAAACTAGCTTAGTGTATATTTTATAAAACTTACTATTAAAGATGCTCATAGACTTGTTAGGTTCTCTATATGGAAAGTGGCAAACTAATGATATACAATAGTGGAATTAATGGGTAGATTGAAATGGTTGAGGAACATATTTTATAAATCATCCCAAGAGGTGTTGATCTTGTTGGTAAGCTAAGATACCAATTATAAGTAGATTCATCCAATATGTATGGGAATGTTTGGCATGCCACATCCTCATGATGAATTTGGACATGGATTAGGCATCCTTATAAGCATATATGTGCTGTTTGGCTATACAAACTTTTTTATACTAAAATTTTAGGATAAATTTGCAAGGACTCTTAGGCAAATCATGACCAAGCCCTAAAACATTCAACGGATTGTATTTCTTTCTAACCAAAGTCATGGTGTTTCCATGGGTTGAATTTGAGGCACTACAAATTTATTTGAAGGCTAGTTCAAAAGTACAACAAATCAGTTAATAAGTTAATGGTTCTATTGAAAGGATTAAAAAATTGGTATTGAGGATTGATTTTTAAGTTAAAAAATAGGTTACAAGTATTAAAGGAAATTGTATTAACTTAAGTAAAGTTGCTTTAAAGGATTAGATATTATCTAATATCGTAGGGTGATTCTCAAAAGACCTTGACCATGTGAGAACTAGATCCTAAGTTCCAACTTGGTGGCCCTCCTAGTGCTAATCTATTGGTTGGAAAAATGGCACATTAACATTATAAGATGTTTTAAGACACCTCCTCTCTTGAAGTGAGACCAAAAGATCCCTCTAAGAGTCAATACTTCATTCACTAGCTCTTGGACATGCTAACCACAACTACTAAAAGAAACTCCAACATCTAAAAAGAAAGCAAGTGCCTTGTGACATAGACATATAGAAAAATACCCATCTCTTTTACTATCGCTGAAATCCACTTAAAGACAAGGATGTGTAGTTTTGTGTATTGTTACTAGATTTGATTGTGGGAGATGCAACATATTTGGACTCACTTCCCTAAAATGATGCATCCAACTAAATAATGATGAATTTTACCAAGTGGACTAAAATGACTTTTCTACAGAACACCAAATAATGGCAGACATGTGAAACAAAGCACCAAACAATGGCACCAAATACATTATTTCTCAAATCTCCCTATTTTCTCATAGTGACTCACTTTGTGACCTTTTAGAGTCTCAGGAGAAACACAACACAGAATGGTCTGTTGTATTATTAGCAAGTGTTTCTATGTAATTTACTATACAAAATGGTCTGTTTCTCCTAAACATTGACTTATAACCATAGAATGCAACTCCAAAAAAATCACTGGATGACATAAATAAAACTAAAATCTACTCTATAACCCTTACTGAAATATTCTTAAACACAACAAACAAACAAAAAAATCCACCTATAACATAGAGAAAAGTCAATCATTTCAATCCAAAAATTTGTATCCAAGTGGAAGGAAGCTGATCCATTTTGGCACCAAATATTAAATGGATTTATCAGAAAGGCATTGAAAATTTTGACCATGAGAATAAAAAACCTTCCCTTTTATTCATGATTTGATATACCCTTCTAGATAATGCTTGAACTCTTGTGCTCTTCCAGAGGTCAAACTGCATCCTGTCAAATGCTTACAATTGCGGCTAGGGTTTTAGTACCATTTATTTTGCCCTCATCATGGTGGCTAGGGTTTATGAGTTCCATTTCCTTTGCCCTAATCATGGCGGCTAGGGTTTTAAAAAATTTAATAAAAAATTAAATCTGTTTAACCCAACTGAATATAGGCATCAACAAGCATCCGCAATGCTTCACAAAAACAACCTTATCAGTAATATAATGTAAACAAACAATATAACCTACACATATAATATTTAAACATATCCTATGAAATCATGAAAGCTGCTGAATTTAAATTTGATGCAAAATGAAATAACAAGAATGCTTCCAATGAATTCTTACGTGGGGGTTGGATGAATATGTAGGCTGAGTTGTCAGGTGAGAACTATCTAGATCCAACAAAATCAGCTGAAAACACAAAATAACTGCTGGCACTATTTTTTATTTATTTAATAGTTAATAGATTTGGCCAAAAGGTACTCTACCGACACCCACTCGAATGAATTTATCAGGCCACATAGGCACCACATTGGCACCAAAAAGGCACCACTTAGATTCGGCTGAATGTCACTCGGCCAAAACATAGTCGGTCAAAATTGACTCAACTGAAATTATTCAGATAGCCCAAAGTGTGACAGAACTTTGTACTTTTACCCATACAATAACAAGCTTACCAAGAAATGGCTCCAACACTTCATTCATAAACCTCATGAAGGTGTTGGGAGAATTTTTCAACCAAAATGACATCACCAACCATTCAAACAATGCATCTTTTATCTTGAAGGTAGTCTTCCACTCGTCCCCTTTTTTATTTGAATTTGGTGGTACCCACTTTTCAAATCAATCTTCGTGAAATATTTTGCTCCACTAAAGCAATCCATCATATCATCCATCTATGGTAATGGAAATCTATATTTGATTGTTATTTTGTTAATAGCCCTAAAAAATGTACACATCTACCATTCTCCATCTTTCTTTGGCATCAACACTACTGGTATATTGTATGGATTGAGACTTTTCATGATTAACCCATTATCCAACAATTCTTGAACTTGCCTATTTGTCTTCTCATTCTCCATAGGCATCATCTTATACAGTGCCTTGTTTGGTAAGCTCACACCAGGGACCAAATCCATACAATGACTAATATTTTTCACAGGTGGCAACCCATCTGATAACTCCATCATTATATTTGAATATTCTTCCAACATTTCTTGAACCTCCATGAGTAGTTCTTATTTTTCTATTGTCTTCTCGACTTTAGGTTTGGCAATAAAAGAAAATATATATGCCCCTCCTTTCTTCAATTCTTTCAAGAATTTCTTTCCAGAAATCAAACAAAATCTAGGATTACTTTCTATTTCATCCTCTTTATCCTTCATAGGATTCAAAGTATACTCTTTCGCATCCTTCTTTATCCTATATGTATTTGTTCTCCCATCATGAATAGCTTGTCTATCAAACTTCTATGGTCTACCTAGAAAAATATGACATACATCCATTGACAGTATATCACATAGAATTTCATCGTTATAACTACCAATCTAAAAATTAACTAGACATTACTCACTTACCACCAATTGGTGCTCTTTCGGCAACCAAGAAACTTGTTAAGGGTTGGGATTCTTTAACCGCTTCAACTTCAATTCATTAAGCATTGCTTCAAACACAATATTGTCTATGTTTCCATTATCTACTATCACTTTACAACATTTACCACCTAACTTCCATTTGGTTTGAAACAAGTTCCTCCTCTGAATAGGTTCAGATTTATCCTTCTCTAGATTCAACAAAATCCTCCTCAACATCAAGGATTCTCCATCCTTAAGATCTTCTCCACACTTTGGTGAATCCATGCTTTCACATTCTTCTTGTGCTACATTTACTCTTGCATCTTTTCCTTTTCCACGAGTTATCTAAGGAATTTCAAATGCCCAATGTCCAATCTATCCAAATTAAAAAAAGTACCATTGAAACCTATTCCTCTGCTTAGATTTCAAAAGGTCCCTTACCTCTTGAATAATCACCCCTTCCTCTTGAGTAATCTCATCTTTCTTTACTTTCTTAGGTATTGGTTTGTGATGAACTGGCCTCTCCTATTTATTCTAATATCCTTTTCTACTAGTAGACCAGCCTCTTCCACATGAAATTTTACCCCTACCTCTAGAATTATTTTGCTTTCTAGTAAGCTTATCTTTAGCCTTTAGAGTATATTGGTAGGCTTCCTCAATACTTGTGATTCACACCATGCTTAATTCATCTTGAATGAACTAGTGCAATCAATTAATATATCAAGAAACCTTCTTAGCATCATCATCAAGATGATCAACCTGAATATTCTGTCTATAGGACGCTTTAGTATATTCTTGTACATTCTTCTCCTTCTACTTTCAGACTGTACAATTTCTTGATGAAACTAATTTCATCATCTGCAACAAAAACTTGGCCTTTAACTTAGTTAACATTCTTTCCTAGGTTTGAATTTTCTCCTTTCCCTTTATCTAACTTTCTATTTGAACATGATCCCACCATAGGGAGGCATGACCCTTCAACTTTGTCACATGCAGGAAAACATTACTTTCTTGTGGTATTCAATTGATTCAAAATCAAAATACTTTTCCATTTCCAACATCCAGTCAATTAATTCTTGTGGATTTAAACTACCATTATAATTGGGAGGGTCTACATGGGGCTTACTATTTATTTTGGATATTATCCTCAAAAATATCATTTCTAGTTTATCTCCTTCATTTGCATCATCCTCTCTCACTTCAACTTCTTCTTCATCCTCACTTACATATTCAACATGTACTCCTCTATAATGTGCCATCTCTATAGCATCTAATCATGCAGTTATTCCTCTCAACATTTTTGTAATAACCATATCTCCTCATGGTCCTCTTCTACCATGTCCTCTCAGTGTCATGTCTTCTTTAGATTCTTTGCATTCGTGGGTCTACACTTGCTTTCATCTACCCACAACTAAAATATTAGAATCTCTTCTTTGACATGTCCATAGCCTCCTTAGGAACTCACTCTGATACCACTTTGTGTAGGTCAAAATTCAGGTGTTTTATTAAACTACCGAATTAAGTAGCAAAATGAAATCAACACCAAAGACAACACCACACCCACAACAACTTGTAATATTTATTCAACAACAACAATGAATTATAGGAGTACAAATTCAAGTTCTATAGTCATGCTTCAAAATTAAAACATCTGCCTCTTTATAGAGTGTTCTGCAACATCTACATTCATTAGGAAATATTAAACCTAACCCCTTTTTAGAGCCAAAAGATGGTAATTAGGGGCTCCGTCTAAAACAGTTTAGCTACCACTATCCACTAAGAAACTGAATAGACTATCAAAATAGAAAATGAACCATCAAATTAGTTGAATAGTCACATAGATAAACTATCTCCAATAAACACTTTCACTAGCATACAATAATCATCATTATGTACACTCAACAGTTGGTACATATTCAGGCTATAAAATAGTTATCAGAAAAATATAACTCTTTGCAAACTTAGAAGTTCTCCATCATATGTTATCGACAAAGTAGTTATTTCACAAACTAAATGTTTTCTAGTATAAGCCTTTATTTATCAGCAAAGTGTAACTTCCTCAAACTTTTTGTCAGTGAATTGGCAACTTTCAGAACCCACGAACTAACCAAAGACTAAAAACTTTTCTTCCATTAGAGATATTCCAATCCTATGAAGCAAAGAAACTTGACTTCAAATTTGAAAGTCTTATCGGTGAAATGAACCCTCAAAAAACCTAAAGGTTCGCAAGCTATTAATTTTTCTGACTATGTTTACAATCTTGCAACTTCACTGACAACTAAGAGAGTTCATTCAAATTCATTAAACTATAATTGGTAAAAACACCCAATGGTTAACTTTAAACAATAGAAACTTCAATTAGATAAACTTTGAGCATTCTAAACTTGTGTTTATGCTTAGTTAGAGAAATCCCCTATTAGCGAACTGGGTGGCTGATGAACTAGATAGTTCATGAAATAGAAATTTTCTAACAAAGACTTTCCTTCGGCCAACTTTTCAAATATGAACTTGTCCTTTCAGATTGTTAGTAAATTGTTAGATCAGCAAATTGTTGGGTTGGCAAATTGAGTAGTTCACAAACTGAGGAAATTGTTGACTCAGTATAACTTAGCCAATTTTGACCCAATCTTCACCAAATTTCAATTAGAGATATGCAATTGGGTTTTTAACAATATGATATCCTTAGTTTGGCCAAACAAATCTGAAATTGCCTCCTGAAACAAAAACCAACTAAGAAAATAAAATATATTTTTGGTAAAACAAGATTGCAAGTGACCCTGGATGCTACTGCATCATCCACACAAGAGGGTCAATTTTAAAGGATCTATAGAAATAGTTTGTAATAAGATAAAACAAATTGATGGTATCTACGAACTTTAAAACTTCTAAGAAATATAATTCAAATAGAAAACATATGGCACCAACACACCATGGTGGTGAAGAAACAAAAGTCATAGCAGATTAGAGTGGCTGAGGATAGATGTTAATGACCATAAAATCTTTAAAAAGAAAAGAGGATTAACTCCATGGAGATTCACCAAAAATCAAGCAGTAAAGTCTTTTAAAACCTCAAGATATGTATAGGAATAAAGTTAACCTTCTAAAAAAATTAGTTATTGAACAAGTAAGGATTCTACTCTACAGGCCATATGGCCTTTACTAGGAGGCTCAATACATTTAGTTTAAAAAAACATATATTTACTATATTAAACTAACTAAATAAATTTGTAAACTTTAAAGACATTCATGACTTAAAGAGAAAATAATCTTTCCAAAATGAAAGTAAGGTTTATGCAATACAAATAGCTAAACTGGCCATATAGCCTCTACTAGATAAGCTCTACATACTAATAACAAATTTCTTTTTGTATTAATCATTTCACAGGTCATGTGGTCTCTAATGGTAATGCTTTGAAAGATATATATCAAATATCTTATTGAGTTTAATCTTTCACTCAATAAATGAGTGAATGGAAATGGTGTTGTAGGGTGCCATTAAAAATTGAAGTTAGAAGAATTTATAAAGATTAACCACAGTGCTGGAAAAATAGAATCATTTGAAATTGCAGATCAAAATCTATGTTGGTAGAGGTTTGGAAAAAGAATAAATATATAACAGAAAGAATTTAGTTTTTTCTTTGATTTTAATTCATGTAGGAGAAGAAAAGATGAGATTAAATTCATATCTAGTGCATTAAATTAAATCTTGACATAACCTACAGAAAATATATAGAAACAAGGGAGCACATCTAAAGATGATCATGAAATTTATATTAATGTTAACATAGCTCATATAGAGGCACTTGGTATCCAAGATAAATAATATATTCAAAATAGGTATAAAGCTTATGAGGTGTATACAATGGCATCAAATGGGATTAGAGAAGACTTAGACATATGCAATTTTGACTAAACTTATAATGGAAGAAGGATTATATGAAAAACAAATATTGTAGATTAATGCCATTAATGTTACCCAGACATTATATTTAGTTAAGAAAAATAAAAGCCACATGATCTGAGACTAGATTCTATTGGTGACTGATGAGCTGGATGAAAAGAGTCAAAATAAATTTTGTGCATTACATCAAGGAGAATATATAATACAGGAAATTATTTGAATGAAAAAACAAAATCATATTAAATTCTCAAGCAAGGTACCCTATTAAATAATAATTGTAGATTAAATATTTCAACCATAGAGAAATTAATTTAATAGACCTCTTCATCTTAAACTACTTTTATGACTCCCAACCTTCACCAAAATCCAGTAACCTAAACATACCCGAGTAATTTCATTTTCTCCTTTGTAGATTTTCTTCCCTTTCCCTATTTTTCCTTCCCTCATCTGTGTGTTTTTCCTTCATCCTATCCTTTTTCTTATATCTGAGAATCCTCTACCTAGCTTAATAAAATTAACTAAATGCAATAACTATTCCCATATTCCCACTCACCCCATTATTCTACTGCATGATTGTAAACAAATAAATGAGGAGATTATGTTTTCTATATTAGATAATTCCAGCAATAAATAATTATTCAACTTTTAATTTAGAAAAATAATTTCCTCCTAAAATATTTAATTTCTTCCTAAAACTAATATGCAAATCTAATTTTGATTCTTATCAATATAAATTTAACGACATGCACACTCATATAATTAGTTAGAAAATATTTAATTTTTCTAAGTGCTTGTATGTGTGTCTCATCACCACCATTCACTTCCAAAATGTCAGGTTCCCTCTATCTGATGATACTCTCTCTTTGTATCACCAAGAGAGCATCATATTTTGCACACAAAATAAGTCAGTTGATTAAAAATAATCATTATTAAAACCTTTTAATAATCCTTACATTAAAGATGGTTAAGATTAGTAATTCCTTAATTGTGTTGTAGTCGTATTAATTAAATATTACGGATCTAGGGTTGTGACAATTGATATTTGCAAATCTTTCACTTCAATTAATCTCTGGCTCTGGAATGGTTTGTAAAGAATGGAATTCTATTTTTCCTTGGATGACTTTCTATCTTCATTGCCAACCCAAAAATCCATGGCTTCTTATCTGGAGTCAAAAATATCAAGACAAAAATTGGTTTTGTATGGCCTACTTTTTCACACAAAATGGATAACTATCTCTCTCTTTTCTTCCAAATTCTTTTAGAGATTACATGTTATCCAGCACCACCCAGAGCTTACTTCTTTTTCAAGTATCCCTACTATTATTTGTTTGCAACTCGCTTGTGATAATTTATACAACGATAGAAATCAATTTGACAATCAATTTTATCCATACTATATAAGGAGGAAATAAAGAGCCCTACATGGTTGTGTGCTTGAAGTCTAAAATTTTCTCCTTCCAAATCTGCCATTATTTTAAAGACTTGTGGAGGATTAAGTTTTATTTTACGGGAGAAATAGGATCTAATATATTAGGTTATGAAATAGTTGAGTGTAATGGCATTCTTTTCTAGAGGGTAGTGAGCCCTATGACTATTGTTAGTTACAATATGCAATATCATTTTATTAAACATGTTACAATACCTCCACTACCCTGCAAGTTAGATGGAGATGAGAATGTGAATGATTTAATTATAGTTGCATATGGGTCATTCATTCTAGTGGTAGTAGCCTTTTGATGCAGGGCCAATTTTTTATTTTTGGATACCCATTTTCTTGAATAATGATGTAGAACCTTTAGTTTTTCCAAACTGCTAAAAATAGCCAACTGTTATTTCTGACAAGTTTGCATTGAGTACATATGGAAGTGAAAATTTATGGAAATATTTAAAATTGAAAAATAAGATGATTGGTGAAGAAATTAGTCAAAGATCATTTATGAACTGAAGGATATTAAAGTTTTTGTTTCCTGAAAAACCCTTGAAAAAGTTTCAAAGTCAGGCTTGAGGCACATAGAGGCCCCATACGGATGCAAAAATGGGTAGAATAGGCATATCCATTTTTTATCACATAGAGAACTCCATGAGATTTCCTATGCTTTAAATGGTTCTTCATTCAAACACGCAGATCAAAAGTTATGGCTTCTAGAAGTTGACCTATTTTTGGAGGGAGCTACAAATTTCAAAATTTTGGCTAGAGGTTGCCAAAAAGGGCTATTTATGACCATTTTTCTGAACCTGTTGGGGTATTAGAGAAAATTGGGAAAGTGTAGAGCCAAGAAAAGGTGAGAAAACAAAAACCCTAGCTAATTTGAGGGTACAGAAGGCAGATGGTTCTAGAATCTAGAGATAGGAAGTTGTAATGTGTTGCAACCTGTGGAGAATTTATCCTTTGATTGGATTTTAGCTTATGTAATGTAATGTGTTGTCCAAATCAATAAATAGCATTTCTATTTTTTTTTGCACAATTTGTGTTATTGTGTCTTTTGTTATTAACTCCCTCATCAAGTGGTATCAGAGCATGGATTTCTGAGTGTGTAGATAGATCATTGATAGTCAGATAGTTTACACCAGGACCTAAGGTTGTGGGTTTGCTGCAAAGATCAAAATGCCTTCACAAAGAAACCATGGTGGGAGAAATGATTTTATAGAAGAGGGTTTTAGAGCCCTACAAAAGCAAATTGATGCATTGCAAGAGGAGCTACAAATAGGGTTTGAGCCAAGAACAAGAGAAGAAAGTGAAGATGAAGCTGAAGAAGAATTGTCTGAGGAAGACCAAGAAAATGCAGGAGATTCTGTAGAAGTTAGGTTGTTGAGAGCCATTTCAAAGATTGGAAAGAGGCCTAAGATTGAAGTATCTACCTATTTTGGGGACCTAAACAAAGAAGAGCTTATTGATTGGATCAATGATATGGAAGAATATTTCAAGTATGAAGATGTGAAGGATCCAGAATGGGTCAAGTTTGCAAAAACTAAGTTCAAGGGTCATGCCAATATTTGGTGGATGGAAATCTAGTTAGAGAGAAATAGAAGAGGAAAAGGAAATATTACTAGATGGGATCAGATGGTGGACAAACTAAAGAAGCAATTCATTTTAGTGGACTATAAGTTGGAGTTGTTGGTGGACAAACTAAAGAGGCAAGGTAACAAGTTTGTCAAGGAGTATACAGAAGAATTTTATAAGATTATTATTAGGATAGGCCACATAGAGTCCAAAAAGGAGAATGTATCCTATTACATTAATGGGTTGATGCCAACTATTCAAGAGGAGCTGAGCCTAGTTAAAATGACCACCATAGAAGATGCATACTAGTTTTCACTGAAGGTGGAAGATACGTTACATAAAATATTCAAAAGCAAGCAAAAGGGAAGAGTTCAAGGAAGAAGGACTGATGGAAGGTCATATGGAGATGGAAATGAAGATCAAAATAAAAGTGAAGAAGTTGGTACCAGTCAAAATTAGAGAGGAGATAATGTCTACCGCCCTCGTGACCACAATAATGGTGAGCAAAGAGGAAGAGGTTGACCTAGGTAAGGACCTAGAAGAGGAGGTTTTAGAGGAACATATTTCCAATGTGAAGAAGAAGGGCATCAAGGATATGAGTGTCTACAACATCAAGGAAGGACAAATAGAAGACCCAAAGCCAATGTACGAGTTGCACATGTAAATGAAGATGTGTAGGTTGAGCATTCTGAAGATGTTGAAAGGGGAGAAACCTTATATTTTATTCCACACAAGGTGCAAGTGTGAAGGTAAGTGTTGTGATATTATTATTGATAGTGGAAGTGCTAACAATCTTGTTTAGAGGAGATGGTTAACAAGTTAAAGTTGACAAGAAGAAGGCATCCACATCCGCACTAGATTGGATGATTGTAGAAGGACCAAAGAACTTAGGTCAATGAGCAGTATCTAGTCAAGTTCAAGATTAGAGATTACCATCATGAGGTGTTGTGTTACATCATACTAATGGATGCATGTCATATGCTATTGGGAAGTTAATTATAGTATGATAGGTGAACTATCCATAATGGTCACACAGACATCTCTTCCCTAAGAAAGGATGGAGTTTGTAATAAGTTGAAGCCCTTGAAGGAGGCGGAAGAAAAGGTAAGTTGTACTGCCAAAATTTGCTTGGTAGATGGTGTATACACTATAAAATGACATGACTCTATCCAAATAAATATTCTTAATATTTATTTAAGTATTATTCCCCTATCAATAAATAAACAAACAAATTTATTTATTTGATTCATATTCTTCCAACAATTAAATAAAATCAATTTATTTAATTAAAATCCCTAAATTCTTCTAATATCCTCGAACAAATTAAATAATACCAATTATTTAATTAGTTCTTCCAAAATCATTCTAAATTAAATAATACCAATTATTTCATTGTTTCTTCCAATAATATCTTCTCTAAATTTAAATAAATCAAATATTTATTTAAGTTGTCCTTTTCCTCTAAAAATTGAGCTATCTCTAAATATAATTCAATCGAATGTGCACATGCAATTGAATATTCCAAATATTTAATTAAGCTAAAATATTTTCTCATCCTCATGCAATATTTATCCTTTAGTTCTAATCACTTAACTGATTAATCTATTTTGTTAATTGACTAATCTCTTTAGTTAACTCATTCTTTTATTTTATTAATTCCTCTCATGCAAAATAGAGCAAGACACATGTCCTCTTTCTATTCACGCACATCTCTCAAATATCCTCTACCATTGATCTTCTCTCTCACAAGTATATAAGTATAACCCTATTCCTCTATTTCAATCATCCAAGCTTTTAGTAAAGTTACTCTGTAAGAATCACAGTGCACCTTTGGCACCAAATTCCTCCATTGCTTGTGATCACCCTTTTACCATTACCATTGTTGTGAAGCTCATCTTCATTGCAAACCTGTCATAGCCATTCCCACTTGACATCTTGGAAAATAGCAAGGAAGTGCACCTTCCTAGGGTCATATTCATACACAATGTCTTTTGAGATAGGCGACCAATGGAAGCCACGAAGTAAAGAGGTTTGTGAGGTTTGAGTTCTTTGTTTGTTTAATCTTCTTTGTTTCTTATTTCATTGAGTTATTAAGTATTATTGATATTCTTGATATTCATGCATAAGTTCCCTTAACATTTTTGGCACCCACCATGGAGCCCTGCCCCAATTTAACCCAAAAACAAAGTTTTTGTGCATTAGGTTCTATGCACAGGAGGATTCTACACATCTGATCAATTATAACATGCATCTGAGCTCTATTTGGGTGCATTGAGTCTTTCGGCGCATATACCCTGTTGGTTATTTTCCCAGACTGGATGCTTATTCCCAGTAATCCCTACAAAATAGTCATCATTGATCAATAGGATTCCCAGACTAGGGGCCAACAGTATAGGAGATAGACTCTATAAATATCTCCTCTTCTTCTTTAGGCTCTGCAAAACCAAGGGGGGTATTCCCTATTCAACATCTATAAAATGCATCTATGTATCTGTTGGGATGTTGACACAAAGCAGATAAATCCTCTATTAAGCAGACCAAAACTGTGAGATAAGTGCAAAGGGGCTATCTTTGGGCCTATGTTCGGTTGTAGATAGAGGATTTTGGATCCTAAAACTACTTCTAATGTCCTAAAAGGTTTGTTTATGAAGTTCAAGTTTGATTTATATTTGGATGCAAAACTAGGACCTGGAGTGTAACCTCAATGCAAGGCTAGATTGGTGCCTATCCAGGGCTCAGAGTCAGTAGACATACACATGTGAATGGTCAGCATAAACATATACCAAAGACTGGGTATCAAGGGGATTTTATTATATCTACCTTACAGATATCTCCCAAAACAGAGTGTTTAGTCATTCATACTTAAAGGAATCCCTGCTGCAACATATTTTCTTAATGATTAATCTGAAACTTTTAATTTGTCCCTTGAACAAAGGTAGGAGATTAAACATTCAATACAGAAAACCCATATTCCTAAATCATAAATAACCCTTAGTTATTTAGACTAAAAAGAACATACAGCCACTACTTAGAGACAAATGATTAAACACATGCAATCAGTGCATTTCTCATATTAAACAGCATGAAACAAATTAAATTATCCATGAAACACACAACATGAGACTCATAAACTCATAGAACTTTCAAGACAGGGCCACCAACTAAGTTGTATTGTACCACAGAGGCAGAAGTTTGTCTAATTTTCAACAACCAACAAGTAACACAGTTTGGCTTTTTATACCAAGACTGTGTACTCGGCAAAATTTATTACAAGGCAAATAAAAAATCTACCAAATTCAATGCATTAGGAATGGTGCTCAAAAACATTCAATGCAGTGGGGAGATAGAGAGGAATGAGCAGATGGAATCAGGATCTACACCGCCGTTCAAGGACATTCACCTTCAAACAGGTTGTTGACCCATCCATCACTAACCCACAGCACTGCAACTTTGCCATTAATGCTTCAGCTACCCATAGCCTTTCTAAAATGTAGCAATGGCATACCACTGAGAATTTTCGGCTCAAAAATGGTCGCAGCCGCTCAGGAAAAATCCATTACTACAGGCTCAAAACAAGGCCGTCGATCAAAGAATTCATCGCTGGGATCAACGGTCACAAAACATGCATAAAGAGTCACCAGCCAATGATATCGTGCCATGTAGGCACCTTAATTTTCTATCACTGACCCTTCACTCTTTCCATTTTACCTTTTCACCCTTGTATATGCAAAAACACATGTATATACAAACACCTTATATACAAGTCAGACCCCAAATTTGTTAGAACAAATTGAAATTCAATTCGGCTCCGGCTTGTATCCTTTTCTTGCATTCATCACTTTGTATATTATGGAATATACAAGCGCAAAACATATACAGGGCGGACGTCAAGTACCCTTTCTACTGGAATGGAACATCTCTTGGAATCCGCATTGTATCCCTCCATTGTACATTTGGTTGCATATTGACATGTGTAAAAACATATACAACTCATGGACCCCAAACATTTATATAGTAGCCTGAAACCTTCATTGGGTCTGGAATGTATGTCCCTCATTGTATATCCGCAATATACAATGCATGCAAACATGCAAACCGCGGAAATCAACCTTTTGTCTGCCACAATGCACTTCCATTTCACGTCTGGGTTGCATGTATGAAATGTATATTTGATTGTATATCCAAATATACAATACCAAAAATACAAGTGGTGGGCCCCCAGTTTCGTAACTTGCTTTGCATTTATCCTTTTGCACTTTTCTACCTTTGTATATTACGGAATATACAAGATCATTTATACATTGCACTGTTCCCTTTGTATGTCGCGGTGGACCATTGTACTGGAGCACATGCATATTTGACTTCCTTGTATCTATTTCATTGCATAAGACCCGATGTACATTGACATACATTCATTCCTACACATACAAACATAGGATCTTCTACAGAATATTCTTGCAATGTATTATTCCCTTTGTATGTTCCATTTGCATATTCTAACTACAAGCCTGATATACAAATGGTGAATATGCCCAGAATCTTACAGAAGATTCCCCCAATGTATATGCAACCCGATATACATCTAGAAAGCATATAACTTCATTTCTCACCACTTCTGGAAGCTGATTGGGATTTCATAAGCCTGCCAACATACAACTTGCATTTGCACATACAAGACTTAACTTTTTCATAAGTGCGATAGGAAAAGACGGTAAATCATTACATGCGGGCTGGTCAACCAATGAAAACTAAAACATGAGGATGAGACTATAACTAGGAACCCACCACAGAAGGCCAGCAACAAAACAGACAAAATAATGCAAGACCCCAAGATCCAAAAAATTTAGGATCTGAAAGAGAAAATCAGCACACATTCAAGCTTAAAACCCTAAACATAAATGATTACCAACACATGCTCCGATTGGGGACGTGCAGGTGCAAGACTGCAGCGAGGACCAGACTCTTCCTGGGTAGACCAAACAAAACTCAAAACTCAAAACGTGACAGATTATATAGGGCATGTACAAAATATTTACAACTAATTTACAGGGTGCACAGAAGGTACGCATTTATGTGAAAAAAGTTCTAAGGAATTTACCGTGCACTAGCAATTCCATTAGTTCACCATTTAGGGCTTGGAGAAAAAATGAATCATCTCCATAGACATTGCTAATTTGATATGGGCTGATCCATAAGGGCTCAAATTTGCCATGTTTGCCCTTATCCTAACTCCTTGCATTCCACATAAGGACCAAATCACCTATCTGAAACCTTCTCTCCATAGCCCTTTTATCAAACAGATACTTCACTCTCTGTTGTTTCTTTATGTTTATCTTCTGTGCTTCTCTTCTGATTTCATCTAGTTCAACCAGCTGATTTATTCTTTCATTCATTAGATCTCCAATCTCCTCCTCGTTTCCTTGGATGAACTTATAAACTCGAAGGAGGTTATTCACAGGCAATCTAGCTGCTGCACCATATACTAATTTATAAGGTGACTTTCCAGTTGCTTTTTTCACTGTCGTCCTATCAGCCCATAATGCTAATTTCAGCTTTGAATCCTAAGATTTTTTATTTTTATCCACCATCCTTTTGATGATTTTCATGAGGCTCCTGTTGCTTGACTCTGCTTGACCATTTCCTTGCAGATGGTATGGGGATGTATGAGACAAATTCATCCCATAATTATCGCAAAAATCAACAAACTCATTAGACCTGAAGCACATAGCATTATCTGTAACTAATTTTATTGGCACTCCAAATCTGATAATGATATTTTCTAAAATAAAATCGATCACCACCTTACTTGTGGCCTTTTTAGCCAGAATGGCCTCAATCCATTTAGTGAAGTAATCAGTGGCAACCGGAATCCAACTATGCCCTCCACTTGATTTTTCTGAGATTTCCCCTATGTAATCAATCCCCCATTGCTGAAATGGAGCTTCTACAACTATAGTCCTAAGAGGTAATGCACCTTCATATCTTAATTTCCCTGAGAACCTTTGACAAGGATCACATTTTCTTATCATTTTGTGTGCATTTGAGAAGAGAGTTGGCCACTAGTATCTAGCTCTGAGGATTTTGTGGGCTATTGTATAGGCAGCATAGTGTCCACCACATACTCCATTGTGCATGTCACTGAGAATACCCTTGGCCTAATTTTCATCAACACACCTGAGTAACACACCATCATGATTTCTCCAATACACCTCTCCTTGATCAATGATGTACTTAATAGCTTACAGCTTCAGGGTCCTTTTTTGGATATCACTGAGATGGGAAGGACAGTTTCAATTCTGCAAATAGTATATTATGTCCTTATACCATTAAGATTCTGACATATTTATAACTTCATTATGCACTTCATTCACTTTGCATGCCTCTAGATTTGACTGTGTCATTAGCTTTGCTAAACCTTGTCCTCTTACCAATTTTGTGATCTATATCTCTATGTTGAATTCCTGCAACTTGTTTATCCATCTGCATCTCTTTCCAGTTACCTCCTGCTGAGTAAATATATCTTTGACTATTGCATGAGGTACATAAGCAACTATGTGAGAGCCCACTAAATAGGGCTTGAAGCTCTTGACTGCTCTAACCAATGCATATGCCTATTTCTCCATGATGTCGTACTTTAATTCAGCAGCCTGTAATGACCTACTAAAGAAAGCTATAGGCTGTTCAAACCCTTCTTCATTTTTTTGCAATAGGCATGCAACAACAGTATGGAAAGAAGCAAATGAAAACAATTGAAATGGCCTAGAAAAATTTGGAGATTTGAAAATAGGAGCAATCTTTATTGCCTCCTTTATGTCTTGAAATGATTTGGTTGTTTCATCTTCCCATTTGACAATTGCATTCTTCTTTAGCATTTTAGAGGTCTCCTTGGTGGTCTCTGCAAAATTAGGAGCAAATCTCCTAACAAAATTAATCTGTCCAAAGAAGGACTGAACACCTTTTACTATTTTTGGGATCTGAATTTTTTCAATCGCAGCCACCCTTTCAGGATTAATGTTGACTCCGTCCTTGGAAACAATGTGTCCAAGCAATTTTCCTTCTACAACCCCAAAAGCACATTTCTTTGGGTTGAGTGAGATACCATATTCTAATGCCCTAATAAAAATTTGCTCCAGATGCATACAGTGCTGCTCTTCTTTCCTTGAAAAGGCAGTTAAATCATCTTGATACATAGCCAAGATTGAATCAATCAATCCTGCAAAAGAAACATCCATTGCCCTCTGAAATGTGGCACCTACATTTGTCAGTCCAAATGGCATCCTAACATATACATATGTTCCCCATGGAGTAGTGAAAGCAGTCTTGAATTGTTTTGATTCTTTCACTTTCACTTGATTGTATCCTAAGAATCCATCCATCATAGATAGAAGCTCACAGCCAATCACCTTCTGCAACATGGCTTCCATGTTTGGCAATGGATAATTGTCCTTCAAAGAAGACACATTTAGATTCCTAAAGTCCACACAAAGTCTGATGTCAACATTTTTTTTTTGACTAGGACAAGGTTAGACACCCAAGTTGAATGTCTGATAGGCATGATTATTCTAGCCTCCCTAAGCTTCATCAGTTCCTCTTGCATTTTTGGAGCTAAGGTTGGGTTGATAGGCCTCTATTTTTGTCTAAATGGTTTAGCTCCAGGCTTCAAAGGGATCTCATGCTGGAATAGATCTTCTCTATAAGCTTTAAGGTCCTCATATGACCAAGTAAAAACATGTTTATACTTTCTCAGTAATACAATCAGCATAGATCTGATATGTGGTTTGAGCTGTTTGCCAATGTATACCTTTTTGGGAGCATGAGATGTCCCCAAATTTATCTCTTCTAAATCATTCTTGTTTGTTGGAGCTGCCTTTGTAATAAATTGATCCCTATTGTCAAAAGCCCTCTCTAAAGCCACCAGCCCTCTAGGGATTTTGTTTGTCTTGAGTTGAATTACCTCCTTCCCTAAGAGAGTTTCTTTTCCATCTACTACCTCCACAAAGTTCTAAAAATCTATTTCTTGGTTCTCATACTCATCAATACAATGCAAAAATCTCAGTAAATCCTTATCATCATTAAATACCTACCAGCTGCATACATTGTCTGGCACTGCAAGTCTAAGCTTGACCTCAACATTTGTGACATCTGATAGAGTGATGTCGTCTGGCCTTATGGCTACATTAGCTAGAAAATCTGCCCTGACATTCTTCGATCTCTCTATCCAATTTATTGAAAATGCATCAAATAATTCAATTGTATCCCACACAACATGCTTATATTGCTTTAATCTTTCATTTTTTATGCATACTTATCTCTAACTTGGGAAACAATAAGCTCTGAATCACCAAACACTTTGAGCATCTTAACTCCATGCTTCAAGGCAATATTCAATCCTAATAACAGAGCCTCATACTCTGCAATATTGTTTGTACAGGCAAACTTCAACAAGAAAGAGAATTTGAGAAGCTTACCAGCTAGAGATAGAAAAATAATACCAGCACCAGAGCCTTCCTTCGAAAAAGCTCAATCAAAATACATGGTCCATAGACCCTGTTGATCCAAACCCTGTTGATCCAAATTTTGAATGCACATATCTTTTCCTTTATCTCCTTTATCATCTGAGACAACTCTAAAATTATCACACTCAGTGTTGACAAAACATATCTATTCCTCTGATTCTTGATCCTTGACTGTCTCCAATGACCTTTCTTCTCTATCCAATTTAACATCCCTGCCATTCATAGGGATCATTGCGTATGACAAGTCTAATTGCATACTTCCACCAATTAATGTTGTCCACCTTCTTGACAGCAACATGCCGTACTATGGCTTGATATCAACAACTATTATGTTCATTTTGTAGGTCTTTTCAGGATAAGCCGCCAATCTGAAATCAACATCTTTCATGATTCCAATGACAGGTATCTCTCTAGCATCCATGGCATAGCATTTCCCACATGCCTTATCTATCTTTAACTCAGCTTGTTGCATGATGGCCAAAGGCATGATGATCGTTGATGCTCCTGAGTCAAGCATACAGTTCTTAATTACCTTTCCATTTATGACAAGAGAGACATAAAATGGTTCAACTTGTGAAGGGCACTTTGTCATGGTCATCCCCAAATATACTTCAGGAACCTCATCTTCTTCAACGCACAGGGCCTGTTTCTTGGCCTGAGGTTCATCATTATGCTTGGCTTGACAGGGTACTCCCGAGATTAAGGATACTACTTTATTTTTGAATTCTTCCACTTTCATTAGCTCCATCAGTGGAACGAAGACTTTTATTTGAGACAAGACTTGAGTGATGTCAAATGGGGCATAATTTTGAATGACAGTTGTAACTTGCTCCACAGTTTTACTTCCATCCTGAGATGATCTAGCTTTAATTTTTATAGCTCCTTGACTGTCATTGTTGTTCTGAGAATTTTTATTCTAATTCTCACCCTGGGGAACTGTATTTTCTATTTTTTGAGAATCATAACCTATTTTTTGCTTAAAACCTTGCTTATTATTGTTCATTGTTTCTTATATGCTTCAGTCCCCTTATAATTATGCATTGGCTGGCTCACAAAAGTGTTCTCTGGTTGAGGTGTACCACTTACCTAAGCCTTACCTCTGAGATTGTAATTGCTCTTGACTTGAGCTACTGCTGGTGCTATGAGGGCTCTAATTTCTTCATCTGAAGGTCTCCTCAAATTACTCAGGAAATTATGTGAATCCTGAGCATAGGCATAATTGTCCTCTTCATCCTCATCATATGGGAACTGTTGGCAGACCTGAAATTCATTATTTACACTTGCATTAGCATCATGAAAAGAGTATCCTCTGTTTGTAGACAACATATTGACATTATCATCCTCCATGCACTCATCACAGGCAACAACATTATTGTATAAAGACTGAGCAATCAGACATTGTGACTGTGAGTGAGGCATTTGGCATATGATACACCATGGGGTGTCATCAACCATATTAACAGCTTTCTTCAAAGGATTAGGTGTTTCCTTTGTATTTTGAGTCCTTGACTTGAGTTGTTGTTTGGAAGAATAGGCTTACCATTATGCCAATTGGTATGATATGGCATGTCATGTAATGATGGTCTTCTTTCTTGTCTTGGGTAAACCTGTCTATTAGGACCTATTCCCTTTTCATTTTTAGCTATTCTATAGCCTAGGTCCTTGACAATAGCTGTCAATTTATCTAATTTATCTTCAGAAGTAGATGCACTGCCTTGACTATTCTGAGATTTAGTATTTGGATTTTGCAAAATTTTCACATCATCTCTTCTGTTTGTCTTACCAGATGCTTTTCTATTATTTTCAATATTTGTTATAATTTTGAAGGCATCTTTGAGGTTAGCAGGACTCTTGTCTCTCAATCCGTAAGCTGTCTTGGCATCAAAAGCATTTATGTACAACACTATGCACATAGGTTCATTAGGCCTCAAGTCCTGTGGAAATTTATTCAATACCTTAGTGAACCTAGCATTGAAATCAGCAACCTGTTCATTTGATCCTTTGGTAATGCCAATAAATTCATTAATGAAGAAACTAGGATCAGTTTTGTCACCATACTGTTCTTTAAATATTCTCCTAAATTCATCCCATGATGAAATGCTTCTGTCAGGCAAACTTTTGTACCATTCCTTGGCTTCATCAACTAAGGATTGCATAAATGATTTCATGAAAACATCCTCATGCTCAACCTCAAAGTTGTCCATGATATTTTGAAAAGTTTTAAATGGTCTTCACCTGACACAGTATTGTTTCCTAAAAATTTAGGCACTTGCAGCCTCACATGTTTGTCAATAGGATTTCGATAACCAGGAATGCCATCAAACACAAGTTGTCTAAATCTATCCAGCTGCATGGGTTGTCTACCAAATTGGTTAGCATTGGCATTTCTATTTGCATTCTGATTTCTTATGTTAGTAAATGGTATTCTGGCATTATTTGCATTCTATCTTTGATCATTATGCTGATCCTGGACCTCATATCTTTGCTAATTTCTCTGCACATTTGTATTTTCAAGGGTAGGAATTTAATCATTCTAAGCAACTCTCAGGGATTGCACTTTCTGTCTCATGTCATCTCTAATTTTCACTGCTTGCAGATATTCTAATTCTACCCTTAAGCTCTTAATTTCATCAGCTAGTTTCTCCTCTCTAGGCATAGAAGAGGACAGTTTTATCACATTCTGATCATCATTATCATCATCCCTTAGGCATTTAGCTTCTTCAAATCTATCAGGGGAGTCATGGAAAGGGCGTTCTTGAAACACTTCTGACCTTATTCTCAATCCACCACCCTGCTGTCTCTCATACACATTCTGAATTTCAGCCTCAGTGTATGAAAAAAAAGGTATTGTCTGCTCTGAAGATCCTGGATTGTCCTAAATAAATTCATTTTTCCTGGGGCTAGGAGAACCATCTTGACTGGCTTGAATAGCCCCCTTTTTCCTATACATCATTTTTGTGGGAAACTCTTCAAACAGAGTATTAAGGTGGGATCTTCTCCCTTGCATTCAATTTTTTACTTCACCAGTTGGAAGATTGGTTCAGAGTCGCCACCTACAAGTAGGAAGTGTTTTCTTTTAAATTAGGGTTCTTTCACTTCACTTCCCTAGTGGAGTCACCAAAATCTGTTGGTTATTTTCCCAGACTGGATGCTTATTCCCAGTAATCCCTACAAAATAACCATCATTGATCAACAGGATTCCCGGGCCAGGGGCCAATAATATAGGAGATAGACTCTATAAATATCTCCTCTTCTTCTTTAGGCTCTACAGAACCAAGGGGGTATTTCCTATTCAACATCTATAAAATGCATCTATGTATTTGCTAGGATGTTGACACAAAGTAGATAAATCCTCTATTAAGCAGACCAAAACTCTGAGATAAGTGCAAAGGGGCTAGCTTTGGGCCTATGTTAAGTTGTAGACAGAGGATTTTGGATCCTAAAACTACTTCTAATGTCCTAAAAGGTTTGTTTATGAAGTTCGAGTTTGATTTATATTTAGATGCAAAACTAGGACCTGGAGTGTAACCTCAATGCAAGGCTAGATTGGTGCCTATCCAGGGCTCAGAGTTAGTAGACATACACATGTGAATGGTCAGCATAAACATATACCAAAGACTAGGTATCAAGGGGATTTTATTATATCTACCTTACAGATATCTCCCAAAACAGAGTGTTTAGTCATTCATACTTAAAGGAATCCCTGCTGCAACATATTTTCTTAATGATTAATCTCAAACTTTTAATTTGTCCCTTGAACAAAGGTAGGAGATTAAACATTCAATACAGAAAACCCATATTCCTAAATCATAAATAACCCTTAGTTATTTAGACTAAAAAGAAAATACAGCCACTACTTGGAGACAAATGATTAAACACATGCAATTAGTGCATTTCTCATATTAAACAGCATGAAACCAGTTAAATTATCCATGAAACACATAACATGAGACTCATAAACTCACAGAACTTTCAGGACAGGGCCACCAACTAAGTTGTATTGTATCACAGAGCTAGAAGTTTGTCTAGTTTTCAACAACCAACAAGTAACACAATTTGGCTTTTTATACCAAGACTGTGTACCCGATAAAATTTATTATAAGGCAAATAAAAAATCTACCAGATTCAATGCATTAGGAATGGCGCTCAAAAACATTCAACGCTGTGGGGAGACAGAGAGGAATGAGCAGATGGAATTAGGATCCGCACCACCGTTCAAGGACATTCATCTTCAAACAGGTTGTTGACCCATCCATCACCGACCCACACCACTGCAACTTTGCCATTAACACTTCAGCTACCCACAGCCTCTCTGAAATGTAGCAATGACGTACCACTAAGAATTTCCTGCTCAAAAATGGTCGCACCCGCTCAGGAAAAATCCATTGCTACAGGCTCAAAACAAGGCTGTTGATCAAAGAATTCATCGCTGGGATCAACGGTCGCAAAACATGCATAAAGAGTCACTAGCTAATGATATCGTGCCATGTAGGCACCTTAATTTTCTATCACTGACCCTTCGCTCTTTCCATTTTACCTTTTCACCCTTGTATATGCAAAAACACATGCATATACAAACACCTTATATACAAGTCAGACCACAAATTTGTTAGAACAAGTTAAAATTCAATTCGGGTCTGACTTGTATCCTTTTCTTGCATTCATCACTTTGTATATTACAGAATATACAAGCGCAAAACAGATACAGGGCAGACGCCAAGTACCCTTTCTACTGGAATGGAACATCTCTTGGAATCTGCATTGTATCCCTCCATTGTACATTTGGTTGCATATTGACATGTATAAACACATATACAACTCACGGACCCCAAACATTTATACAGCAGCCTGAAACCTTTGTCGGGTCTGGAATGTATGTCCCTCGTTGTATATCCGCAATATACAATGTATGCAAACATGCAAACCATGGAAACCAACCTTTTGTCTACCACAATGCACTTCCATTTCTCGTTTGGGTTGCATGTATGAAATGTATATTTGATTGTATATCCAAATATACAATCCCAAAAATACAAGTGGTGGGCCCCGAGTTTCACAACTTGCTTTGCATTTGTCCTTTTGCACTTTTCTGCCTTTGTATATTACGGAATATACAAGATCATTTGTACATTGCACTATTCCCTTTGTATGTCGCGGAGGACCATTGTACTGGAGCACATGCATATTTGACTTCCTTGTGTCTATTTCATTGCATAAGACCCGATGTACATTGACATACATTCATTCCTACACATACAAACATAGGATCTTCTACAGAATATTCCTGCAATGTATTATTTCCTTTGTATGTTCCATTTGCATATTCTATATACAAGCCTGATATACAAGCAGGGCCGATATACAAATGGTGAATATGCCTAGAATCTTACAAAAGATTCCCCCAATGTATATGCAACCTGATATACATCTAGAAAGCATATAACTTCATTTCTCACCACTTCTGGAAGCCGATTGGGATTTCATAAGCCTGCCAACATACAAATTGCATTTACACATACAAGACTTAACTTTTTCATGATTGCGACAGGAAAAGACTATAAATCATTACATGCGGGTTGGTCAGCCCATGAAAAATAAAACATGAGGATGAGACTATAACCAAGAACCCACCACAGAAGGCCAGCAACAGAACAAACAAAACAATGCAAGACCCCAAGATCCAAAAAATTTAGAATCTGAAAGAGAAAATCAGCACACATTCAAGCTTAAAACCCTAAACATAAATGATTACCAACATACCCCCTAAAGCTGCACATATGTGATGTGTAATGATGCATCTATTCTTTCTATGCATATGTCTTCTATCTCTACACATATGAGCTCTAATTCTGCGCTTTAGTAATTCTGCACATCTGACCTCGATCTCTGCGCATTTGATCTCTATACCTATGCATATGTTCTGGCAGTAACTTTTTGAGTTGTTCCTTGTGATTGTGCTAATGCTAACACTTGTCTCGCAGGAATATTCTCTGATCTACTTGCAGGTTAGGGGCTGGTTTAGTCATATAGCTGCATTTGTTAACTCCTCTTTAGATTTAATCAGCCAAAGGAAAGTAAAGGGATGTTCATGCAAATATCATTTAGCTCTAACTAGGAGAGTTGTAATTTGATCTTGTTGCATCAACAACTTCAATATAGTCCCAATGCTAGGAGTATAAAATTGAACCATTGCTATCTTTCTTTCAAAGTTAACAAATCACGTGTGTTCCCAGGTAGCTTAATCCATTTAGTCTTTTTCATTTTAATTAGGGGAAAAGAACCATTGTCTTTCATTTTTTTGGAATGATAGTAGGCCTATGCTCTCCTCTCTTTTGGGCGACCAAAATGGCGAACCTATCATTTTGCATGTATAACCTTTAGAGAGGCTTGCCCTTGGATATCCTTTCATCCAAGTGGGAATGACCTTAAGTGGTAACAAGCTAAAGCCACGCTCTACCTAGGTACTATAAATAAATTGTGCTTGGAGTGAAAGCTTCAAACAATGAGTGTTGTTAAGTTATACCGACAACCAACCTCCCCCAAAACCCTCCAAGGCGTAACCCTTGTAGGCTGGGAGAATCCATAACAGAGAGTAGTGTTGCCACATGTATAACCACTTAAACAGTTGCACTTACTAACCATCCTTTGTTTTTAGTAGACAAAACCCCCTATAAACCGGTGTAGGGAAGGGCGATTATCACCTCCCAAAGATGCTTCAATTGGAAACAGTGAGAATTCAGTTTATATTGTCCTTACCAAAAAAAATCAAAAATCATGAAAATATTTTTTGTGTTTGCTGTGTCTTACTTGCCATAATTGAGAAATCAGATCAAAAAGACCAACTTGCAGCCAAGAAAACCAAAAACACCAAAAAACATGCCAAGAAAATTGTAAAAACAATCAAGAAACTAGAACTGTGCATTTATCCTACAAAGCTTTGCATCTGTGTCGACATGTTGCACATTTACTATGACTTTCTATGCATTTGTCATATGTTACTACACTTTTAACATTTACCAGAACTACGCATTTGCATCGACTTACTACGCATATACCTTCTATTTCAGCGCATCTGTAGCTGCGCATCCAAGATAGTGAGCTTTTCCACATATTTTGAGAGAAAATTTTTAGCATTTCTGGATGCCCATTTGAATCTTGTTCTAGTTTCTGAGATCAAATTTACCATGCAGTCGCTTCTCCTGTCTATCTCGATAGCATCCCCTCTTTTTTGCTGATCGTCTCACCCACCTTTTTTTACCACGTCTTCCCATAAACAAGTCAAAGTACCTATATCAAATTAGTGCAAGACCTTTTCAGATCATTTCAGATTCATGTAACCCTAGTAAGTCTCCACTATCAAGGATCAATCATCCTTTTCTCTCAGAACTTCATTAGTGGTCTTGGTGCAAGACTAGTCTCTACATAGTAAATGGGTATCGACTATCCTTACTTGTGGCTACCATCTTGTATTGACCAACTTACTTGGAATCATTGATCAAAAGAGTCCATTGTTTGAATCTCATCACAAGCATCCTCTTCTCAACAATTTGTACAAACACCTTACCAAAATCTCTAGTTTTACCCCACACCTTTCCACGTCGCCTTGCATGGTATTAACTAGATCTCAAACACAAAAACAACTTGAAATGGCTAGAACATCTGATAGAACTGTATCCCCTCATGATAGGGATGAGGAAATCTCCCACAAGGACTTCTAAGGAGCCCTCCAAGACTGAAAAATTTCAATGCATGATGGACAAAGTGCTCAACAAGACCCTCAAAAGTACTTTCTACATATTGCAACCCAAGGACTTAAACTTCTTTTAGACTTTGATCTCAACAAATTAAGAGAAACTGTAGTGGAAGAAACACATGAGGACCACACAAGTGAAGATAAAACCATTGGCCTAGATAAAGGTAAAAAAGCCATAGACTCAAATGCACCTCTAGACGCATTAACGAAACTAGTTGAGGGCCTAACGCAAAAATTGGCAGATCTCCAAACGGGGCCACCCACTAAACATTATTCCTTGGAAGACATCTCACTGTATCCCTTTGACAAGAGCTTAAAAATGATCCCCTTCCCCTTTAGATTTGAAGTACCAAAATTTGACAAGTACAAAGGAAACGGGGACCTAAGAGATCATACTAGGGAATTTAGCACCCCGTGTCTAGAAGTGGCTCACAATGACACCTTCCTAATGAGACTATTCACTAGATCTCTAGGTGGACAAGCCACATAATCGTTCTCACGATTTCCCCCAGGTATCAAAATTTTTGATGAGTTAGTAAACAAGTTCATCACACACTTCTCATATCACATTGAACATGAAGTTTCCATGCTTGACCTATGCAATATGAAGAAAAAGAGTGGTGAATTCTTCGCCACCTTCTTACAAAGGTGGAGACAACTTATGAGAAAATTCTCATATCATGTGCCTGAGAAGCAAATGACCAAGATGATTGTCCACAACCTTAACCCTGATCTAAGTTACCAAATCCAAATTCAATGCCCTACCTCATTTACCGAAGTCATTGAGATGGGATTATTTATTGAGAAAGCTATGATCACCAAGGGGAAAATAAAGTTATACAAGGACACCCCTAACTTTAACTACACCATGGACAAGTCAAAGTTTTGGACAAAGAACAAAAATATTGTCAATGATGGAGTAGTTGATGCCAAAGTAGCGGCTCCCAAGGAGCAACCAATCTTCACTCTCAAAGGAGAGGTAAGCAATGCTACACCAAACAAAACCTTCTCTTGCGAGCCAAAACAATGGTTCACCTCCACTCATAGACTAAAATTTACACCACTACAGGAGTCCGAGGAGTCTGCATTAAGAAAGCTATTAGCCAACAAAGAGATCACTCTTCCTGCCACTAGAGACTATGAACCTCAAGTAAAACCTCATTATTGGAAAGATACTAATTTTTGTGAATATCATAGAGGAAGAGGCCATAAGACCAACGACTATATCCATCTGAAACATGTCATTCAAGACATACTTGACCAAAATCAGGTAGGCACTAAAAAACATACCTGTAACAAGACACATGTGGCATACAAGGATCCACTTGTCAACCACGACAAGCCATATAACAACAACAACAATAATAACAACCACAATAGGAAGAACCAAAACAATGGACACAACAATGCAAACTATGTGAACGTGTTGTTTGATTATACCATCAACTGCATATTAGAGCACATTCCACAAGTTAATGTGGTCACATTCAACCAACAATCAGGACCCAATAAAACTGATTGCATCATCATCACCCACAGTGGTAAGGTCACATTAAACACGCTTCCTCCCAGGTTGTCACCTTCTTTGTCTAATTCCCATAAGTATAGTGTCATAGACCAAATTTAGAAAACTCCTGCCCACATATCTATCTTAGAGTTGTTGCGTCTGTCTCCCTCCCACAAGGAAATTCTTGATAAAGCCCCAGTGGAAACAACTATGCCCATGAACTTGGACCAAGAGAAGTTTCAAGCCATGGTAGGAAATCTAACCTCCTCTAGCACCCTATCGTTTATCGAACAGGATGACCTATCAGTATCCCAGCCCCATAACACACCCTTGCATATCATCGCCTTCATTCATAAGCACTGTATCAAAGGAGTTATCATTGATGGAGGAGCAAGTTTAAATATTTGCATGCTCAAGCTAGTCCTTACATTGGGGTTCCCAGAAAAGTCTGTGGATCCAAGGAAAAAGATCACCATAAAGGCCTATGATGAAGAAGAAAGAACTACTAAAAGAACAATGGTGTTACCAATACAAATTGGACTAGTGATAAAGGACGTTGTTTACCAAGTCCTAGACAGGGAGCTAAACTATAACATCCTCCTAGGTAGACCCTGGATTCATGCCATGAAAGCTGTGCCTTCTACCTACCACCAATGCATCAAATTTCCTCGTAATGGAAAACAAATCACCATCCAAGGTGATCTGGATCTTTTTCAGCATTGTAACTCTATCCGCTCAAAGCCTGATTGCATCATTCCCAACAATAGAGCTTCCACATCCCCCATATCATAGAATTATTCTACCTCCAAAGATTCCTCATCCAAGCCCAAAGAGCATGGGTTTTTGAGTGTGTAGATAGATCACTGAGGAAAGAGATGTCTTGCAATGGCTCTACACAGAGGAAGATAACACACAACAAGAACTACCTAATCTACCAATGGAAATCTATGGGCGTGGTGAGTCTATCTTACACAGAATGGGTTATGAAGGACAAGGTCCCATTGGCCTAAGAAAAGAAGGAATTATAGAACCCATCCAACTCTCCTCATCCTCATGGGCAAGAAATACAAGAGGGCTAGGATACAAGGACAAAGGAAAGGCTAAAACTAATGCTTGTTTTGTTGAGTAGATCCATACCCTCCACGAAGATAGTGACACATACTCTAATGAATATGAGTTGGAGGAACTCACAGAGCACTCCTATGAGGACAAAGGAGTTGACACTATTCAAACCTATAGCCCCTACTATGAGGGACAAGCACTAATGCATAGACCCTTAGAGTGTGATTCGCCAACTCCTAAGTGTAGGACTTTCAAGGAAGGTTAGAGTTCCAACGCGATAAACAATCCTGAGGAAAGTACCATTCTAGATCCTATCCCTATCAATCCAAACCCTACTTATGTATCCATCCAAACTATCACACCCAAAAAATCAGATCTACCCTCCAATCCCCTCCCCCTTGTGCATCCTGAACTTATTGACTAGGATTTATGAGGAACCCAACAACTAGACATGTTCCAAAGTGATGATGCCTATATTGACTACATGGAACTTAGGGACCACCTTGTTGGCAAGAGACACAATGTAGCCTCATGGTTATATTCATTGATGGAAATAAAGTTCATCCCACCTGTTGGTTACCAAATCTGTAGAGGGTTTGCCAGCTCCAATGCACAGGTAGATTTGGCCAACAGATTACGGGAGGTTGCGTGAGCTGCCTCCCCTTCACTTCTAGTTCTACCGCACCAAGGGGGGTATCCCTATAACTCAAGATGTAACATTGACTAGCTCAATGACAGAAAGATTTAGCTTGACAGCAAAAGGCAGAATACTCTCATGTGTGGACAAAGATCTGCATGATAGATCACAAGGTTGGCAACATGATAGATATCTATACTGTATACTTGATCTATCATGCAGATCTTTGTCCACACATGAGAGTATACAGTATAGATATCTATACCCTAGAATCTATGAAACCCTTAGCAACCAGATTCAAAAGAAGGATGACATGCAGCAAATGGAGACAAGCAGATAGACACATGCAATAAGCATTTTTCATATAAATCAACACTGAAACTGAAAATATGTGCAAAATACACTCATGCTACAACACATAAACTCCAAAATGGGATAGAACAACTAGGAACATGCCTTGTCTTTTGTTATTTACACAAAAATTGCCCCAGGCCTTCAACCACCTAAAATGAGTGACACAGTCTGCCTTTTATACCAAAACTGTGTACTCAATGAATTAATTACGTGGCACATAAAAAATTTGCCAGATACAATCCATCAGAAAAATGGCGCTCAAAACAGTAAATGCTACAGCAAGAAATAGAGGACAGAGTAGGTGAGAATCAGGATCTACACCACCACCCAAGGACATCCCTCATCAATCAGGTGGTTGGCCTCTCCATCATCCTCCCATAACTTCACAACAATCACCATTAAAGATTCACCAACCCGCAGCCCCTGGAATATAGCCGCAGCAAGTTTCTCTCGCCAAAAATAGTTGCAAACACTCAGGAGAAAACCCTCACTACAGGTTCAAAACGTGGCCGTCGATCTAAAACCCAGTCGCAGAGATCTACAGCCCCAAAAGATGTTGAAAAGTCACCACCAACCAGATCATGCCACATAGGTACCTGAAGTTTCTATTGTTGGGACCCATCGCTTCTCATTGCCTTTCAAAAAAGAGGACATGCGGCGGCCTCCGCAGCGTTCTTGAAAAATTAGGGACTCTCCAGCTGAAACTTATGCAGAAGCTGACACATGACGGGTTCCGCATTCCTACTGAGGAACATAGAAGAGACTTGTTGAAGCTCCCACAGAAATCGACACTTGGCGCTTTTTGCGCCCCTCTTGAGAAACAATGGAGACACAGATGGGACTCACGCGGATGCTGACACTTGGCATCGTCCCAACGCTCCTGAAACATGAAAGAAACTGAAGAGAGAGAGATAGAAAGCTTTAAAATTTGGGACCCTTCTGCCACGCATCACTTTCTGCCTCACATTAAAACTTGCAACTATGGCCCACCACCATTCACTACCCTTAGCACCAAAATTAATATGAAACATTACGTGGAAGCTGACACTTGTCACGCTCCACAGCAACCTCAAGGGGCATGTGGCATTGTCCGCGGCAGCTTAGAAACTTTTTAGAAACTCAAGCGGATAGTGACACCTGGCAAGCTCCGCGTTGCCTTGAGAAACATTAAGGGTCTTTTAGAAACACTGGCGAAAGTTGCCACTTGGCACCGTCCATGGGCCCATAGTTACCTTTTCTGCGTCTCTTGGGTGCCTCCATGTGGTGCCTTCCACGCCACTCTCAGAAACTTAAAGAAAACTTTATTGAAACTTTGGCAAAAGCTGACACGTGGCGCCTTCCACGCATAGTTGGAACTTTAAGGGGTCGCCTCCACTGCTGACACGTGGCATGCTCTGCGGGAAGCATAAGCAATGGCGTGGCAATAAACTGGGGCATAACACTTGGTGGTCCCATGGCACTGGCATAATTAGACCCTCACAGCCACTATTAGAAACATTTTAGAAGCCGAAAACTGTGGCTCAAAATGCATTCCTAAATGCAGGTAACTTATTTTTAAAGGGTCGACAGAAACTCCCGACCCGCCACAGCCATTTTGACCTACACACAACTAATTTCTTGCATTTTCACAACTGCAGAGGCCAAAAGTGTTAGGATTTTTGGATTTTTTTGGAGGAGACCTGACTTAAAACCCCAAACATAAATTATTACTAACACCACCCATCTACAGGACATGGTGTGTCTATACTGGAAGTCAGATTGAAGAGTGTTGTGGTCCGGTAAGAAAGAACAGAGCATGCAGCTAGTTCCAACAATCAGGTCCAGATCTCTTGGAGGGAGTATCTCAGCAAAGTACAGACTTGGGGAAGTCAAGAGGAGTACCATGACTAATAGATTCCAGAGATTGAGCCTTCGGTGATGAAAGAGTGAGAAGATATGAACTCCTAAGTGTTGGGTTCCTATTTGATAGAGTAGACTGAGGAAGAACTGACTGGAAGAGCATCTGACCTTTTTCTAGATGAGATATTGATGATGATCAAGTTTCTTGAGGGATCATTCATGGCTGACCGACATGATTGATGACTTCTATAAGCATCTCCTTGATACGCATCACTTGATAAGCAAGGATTCAGCCAACAGACCAGAGTTTGGGAAAATATGGACTATTCCAGATGCTGACTAGAAATGTGTTGAAATCATTGGTGTGGATATATATACAAGATGGATTTGGATGAGAAGGTGTGTGTGGTGTGTAGTGATGTGTGAAGAAAAGTAGAGAACAGTATGGAAGCAGTAATATAGGTCCTGTATGTGACAGGACAATAGCACTAAAGAAGACGAAGAATGAAGTGTAGTAGATCAGTGTATTAAGCCTAACTGGAACTGAACCTTAGCATATGTGGATGCTTCTCATCAGTTCAACTACCTAGTTACTTTCTTTGTATCTTGTAGGCATTAAGCCTCTTGTCAGCAATGTGCTCGGGTAGTGAGCCCTAATTGGCAAGTGCCATTTTGTACTACCTTATTCTTCTAATAGAGAATACAATCTTGGGTTAGTCACCCTGTGGTTTTTCCCTTAATAGGGTTTTCCACATTAAAATCATTATGTTATGTGTATTAAGTTTAATTCTTCTTCCTTTTTTATGCATGCTTATTTAATTTGAAGAACAAAAAGTTAAATTAATTAAGATAACTGATTCACCCCCCCTCTCAGTTATCAACAATTGGTATCAAAGCTAAGTTCCTCCAAACAAAGCCCAACAGCTTGAGGAAGATTTAGGAATTCTAATGGATGTGTATGGCATGAGGGAACAACTTCAGTCTGCCCTAGATGATCTTGAGCAATCTCACTCTGAAGTCAATGAATTGAAGGAAAGACTCAAACAAGCTGGTGATTTCATAAATGAACTAAAAGAGAAACTAAATATCTCTATGAAAAAGAGAAAGGAGCTACTGATGAAGATCTAAATGAGAAGAACAAGTTGTGTGAGAAGCTATCAAAAGAGGTCATTATGATAAGACATGAAATGGAATTAGGAGTTGTGAAATTCACTCAAGAAATTGAAGAGAAAAGAAAGACTGATGATAATCTAAAACAATCTCTCAAGGAGAAGTCAGAAGACTACCACAATATGGATAGAATAATCAGGCATTTGGAATCTGATCTTGAAGAAGCTAGAGATAATGAAGAACAACTTGAGAATCAGATTGACAATCTAAAAAGGGATCTTCAAACAACAAATCAATACAAAGAGAAATTCAAGATAATTTTTTCTTAGCTTGAAGTTCTTCTTGAAAGCAAAAAGAGGGTAGATGACAAGCAAGGATTGGGGTATGAGAAAGGTGAAAGCTTTGGATCCAGTCAGAAGAACTCTGGATTAGGAAATCCAAGGAACAGGCCTAGAAAACCTCCAGTAAGGCAACCTAATGCTCAAAGATATCCATCCTTCAATGGATATTGCCACAACTGCAATAACTTTGGTCATAAAGCAAATCAGTGTAGAAGAAGAATGAATAAGACTAATTCATCCTTCTCTGGACAGTGTTTCAATTGCAAAAGGTATGGTCACAAATCCCATGAGTGTAGAAATATGTAAATGAACAATTTATTCAATGGAAGATGCTTTGCATGCAATAGAATGGGATATATGGCTAATCAGTGTAGATCAAGAGGATATTAGTTAGATATGAAAAGAAATGTTGTTTTCTACAATTGCAATAGATCCGGTCACATTGCCAAATTCTGCAGAAGTAAGAATCAGGACAAAAACGGTTTGGTGCATCATAATCAAAACCAAGACAAAGGAAAAGGAAAAGTGAATGCAGATGAAATTCAAAGGGAGGTGAACAAGATATGGGTAAAGAGAAGTATAGAAAATGTTGGGGATGGATCCACACTAGAATCTGGTGCTGATATTCCTTCTGGAAACTAAGTAGGTAAGCTCTGGCTCAGGGGGAGTCACAAAAGAAAACAATTTCCCCCAGCCAAGTCAATTGGTGCCTAAAATTGGCACATGGAAGGTTGTGAATTAAAAGGGCTCTCAGAGAAACATCTAAATAACCCTTGGAAAAGATATGAAAAATCTGCAAGGAATTTGAAGAGGTTAATCATCAGAGATTAATTTGGTTTAATAGTCATCTGGTAAGAACTGAATTTTCATAGTTAGATCAGGTATGATTCAAATTTGAGGTATCTTGATCTATGGATAAATGTAGTGATTGGAGAAAGGTAGATAGATTTCTAATTTTCACCAAGAATAACTCCAAGTGCATCTCAGTGATCTGGAAAAATCTCTCAAGACAAGGAACAACTGGAATAACTTAAGTTACAGATTTATTACAATATGAAATTAGGGTTTGCGCAAAAATATAAGGGTTCTCGTGTTCATCATTTTCACATTTGCATTCGAGGAGAAGAAAAGAAGGAGCTCTAAAGCAAATTACCTCAAAATCTCTCAAAGATTAACTGCAGAAGATGATTCTCCCAGCAATCCGATCCGGTTCATATCGTGAACCCTAGAAGCGAAAAAGGTATTTTCCGTTCTTGATCAAACTCTCTCTGAATCTTTAAGATGGCTACTCTAAATGTTGTAAAGATTACTGATAGGCTGCACCCTAAATTTAAGAAACATCCCAACAAATTTCTAGAAGTGGATCCCTTAGGCATATTTTCCAGCATTTTGCATGGGGTTTTGCATGTTGAAGACATTAGGGCATACATTCATGCAAACATCGAAGAATTTGGGGAATCTAGACTGATGGATATCTACCACAAGGAACTAATAGATAATTCATTTGATCTCAAACCCTAATACAAGGCCATCAGGGATAAACATTTCAGTCTGTGCATCCATTTCCCCTATTTTACAGAAGATGAGTGGGTCTGGTACATTTTGAGCAGAGTGCATGACAAATTTATGTGGTTGAATGGACCATTCAAGATCACAAAAGATGCTATTAGGGCGGTAACTAGTTTACACTCATCCAGAGGGTTACCTATTCTCAAATCTGTCAAAAACCAAACTGTGAGTGAGGCTACCGGATCAAAATTTGACAAGAGGGCAATGATAATTGAAGATATCACTGATCTAGATATCAAGTTTGCATCCATGATAATTGGTTACAAGATATATCACTCCAGCAAGGAAAATTTAGTACCTGGAACTGTAATCTACACAACTTATCAGATGCTAAAAGAAAATGTTGACTATGATCTTTGTGAGCTCCTTCTAAACCAACTTTTGCAGCATCTACAGAAGATAAAGAAGGACAAGAAGAACTATTTCAAATATGGTGGATTGATACTCTATCTATTTTTCTATTACATGAATGAGCTACCTGGATCTAGTGGTTGGATGTGGCAAAATGACAGACCAGTAGACATACAAATCAGGGATTATTTGCATGGAATAGGTGATGCCAAGGCATAGAATATAGCACTATGGGGCTACTTCAAAAACTTTTAGAGTATGATGCAAGTGAGAGAGAGAGAATCCCCCAATCTCTAGTTGAGAAGTATAAGGGCATAGTATGCTTTATGGTAGAAACTGATCAATGCCTAATGGACACAGTAGAGCCAAGGATAGTCTAGATTATGCCAATGAGGTATGAAGTAGATGAGAAAATTGTAGAGCTACATGTTCAACACATGCTTAGTTAACCCAAGGATCCTAAGGCAGAAAGGTTTGGAACCTTTGAAGAGTTGAGTGTGAAGATTCATGTGGAGCTAAGACAATCGGAAATAAAAAGAAAAGTGGGGAGGGAAGTAGAAGAATTTTCCAAGAGGCATGGAATATAAAAAGAGGCACTTGATGCAAACAAAGAGAAGATGGAAAGGGTAGAGAAAGAAAAGGAAGAAGCAGAAAAAGAAAGTGCTCTAGTAGAAGCACCCTCCTAGACCGGATCCTCTAAGAGCACTGTACCTACCACTGCTAAGAGCTCAAAGGCATGAAAACCATAAGCAAAATCATCCAGTTAAAGAGAAAAGAGAACAAAGACAAAGGCTACAAGATCATACACAAGCCTCAAGAATGATGAAGAGACAGAGACCGATGAGGAAATAAAGAAAATGAAGAAGAAGAAGAAAACAACTGGTGAACCCTCTACCAGTCAAGACAAAGAAGAGAAGGCAGAGGAATTTATTGAAAAACCTACTCTCCGCATTGATGATATCATCAAATCAGTTACTGTGGATGGGAACTTACAACCAATGGTTGAATTTTATGATGAATATAATGAAACTGATCAGAAGATATTGTAAGATGCCACATTCAGGTATTTAAACATCTACAATAAAGCATTCATTGAAATTATATCTCTGATTCCCAAAATCTTACAGAAGGAACTTGAAATAAGGAAGAACAATGCCCAAGCAAAAGATCTAGAAATCCAGGAGCAGATCGCTATTCAGCTTTACATGTCCACAAAGACTGCAAGGATGAGTTCTGGAGCAAACCTAGAATGAATCAGGTTATGCTTGGTGAAACTAACAAATTGGCAAAAGAAACAGAAGATATTCTACGGAATGCTTTTAAAATATTTAATCTTCCTATTATAGAGGACTTAGGTAATGAACCCTCTTCTGAGACAGTGGCAGAAGAGGCAAAGGAAACAAGTGAAGAGATAGCTAAAGACTTAGATTCCCCTGCCCCGGAAGAGGAAGTCCATGAAGAAGCACACATCTCTCCTCTGGTTTCCCCTACAGACTCCAAATCTAAAGGAGAAGAAAGATTAGAGGAGAAAACCAGTCAAGAAGAAGAAGTAAAGAAAAAAGAAAAAGACCAAACAGAGAAGATCCCAGGAGACAGTTCTAAGACTACAGAAGGAAAGAAGACTTTATCTCCAACAAGAGACACTACAGAAACTGTCAAAGATTTCTTAACCAAAGAGATGATGGAATTTGATGAACCAGAACTGCTTAAAAGGACCATTCAATTTTGATTCCCTCTCCCCAGTTCAAACTGTGAAGCTAGAAACCTTTACTCAAGCAAAGGGAAAAGAAAAACTCCTGAAGTCACACATAGAAGACTGTGAGCTCATAGAAGCTGCATCCGGTGTATTGGAGAAGATCATGCCATCCTTCCAAAAGGATCCTTCAGCCTCCACATCCGATAATCTAAAGTCTCTTGTAAATTCTATTCATACACATTTTGATTCCTTAGAGAAGTCAGTAGAAGAAAACTTCCAGAAGGAGTTTTTGGGAAAGAAATTCTCTGAAGTACAAGGACTAATAACCAATGATAGGAGAGTTATGGATATTGAAATAAAGAGCTTAGAAAATGCTGTTAAAGATGGTGGAGATATATATAAATTTTGTTTATCCTGGCCTAAAGTGACCAAGGACATTGAGAAGAAAGTAAAAGAGCAAGAGGATAAACTGTTAAGTTTATCTCAAAGTTTTGATCCTCTCTCCTCGTCCATAATCAATCAAGAGTGTTAGACTATTGTAGTCACAAATGAAATAAAGAAGCTTGAGAAGGAGAAGAAAAATAGAATAAATAGGTTAAGTGAACTTAGAGGGATCATTATCCCTAAGTTAGAGGCCATGCATGAGGCCCTAATTGATGCTCAGACAACAGATCAGACCAGTGATCTGACAGATCAAAATAGGACAGAAGCTTTTGCATTCCTGTTGAGTGGTGACATCTCAATTTTGGACTGGATGAAGAAGAGTTGGGTGACAGAAGTGGTACAGTTGAAAACTGCTTTTGCAAATATAATTTAGTATATGTAAGTAAAACATGTATATATGTTTATGCGGCCAAGTATAGATTGTTTTTGGGAAATTTTGGTGTATGGACCCTACCCTTTGCCATTGATGTCAAAGGGGGAGTGAGGAGTAGTGAAAAATGTGGAATCTAGCTAAGGGGGAGCTCCGGTAAAGCGTATATTAGAATAGAGCATTAGCCAAGGGGGAGTGTAGTGTGACACTTAGTCATTTTTCACTAAGTGTTGCCATCAATGCCAAAGGGGGAGATTGTTGACAAGAGACACAGTGTAGCCTCATGGTTGTTGTCATTGATGGCAACAAAGTTCATCCCAACCATCTGCAGGACATGGTGTACCTATACCAGAAGTTAGATTGAAGAGTGTTGTGGTCGGTAAGCAAGAACAGAGCATGCAACTAGGTTTGACAAATAGGTCCAGATCTCTCAGAGGGAGTATCTCAGCAAAGTAGAAAATTGGGGAAGTCAAGAGGAGTACCATGACTAATAGATTCCAGAGATTGAGCCTTCGGTGATGAAAGAGTGAGAAGATATGAACTTCTAAGTGTTGGGTTCGTGTTTGATAGAGTAGACTGAGGAAGAACTGATCGACAGAGCATCAGACCTTTTTCCGGATGAGATATTGATGATGATCAAGTTTCTTGAGGGATCATTCATGGCTGGTCAACATGATTAATCACTTCTATAAGCATCTTCTTGATACACATCACTTGATAAGAAAGGATTCAGCTGACAGACCAGAGTTTGGGAAAATATGGACTATTCTGGATGCCAACTAGAAAGGTGTTGAAATCATTGGTACGAATATATATACAAGATGGATTTGGATGTGAAGGTGTGTGTGGTGTGTAGTGATGTGCGAAGAAAAGCAGAGAGTAGTCTAGAAGCAGTAATACAGGTTCGGTATGTGACAGGACAGTAGCACTAAAGAAGAGGAAGAATGAAGTGCAGTAGATTAGTGTATTTAGCCTAACTGGAACTGAACCTTAGCATATGTGGATGCTTCTCATCAGTTCAAGTACCTAGTTACTTTTTTTGTACCTTGTAGGTAGTGAGCCTCTTGTGAGCAGTGTGCTTGGGTAGTGAGCCCTAATTGGCAAGTGCCATTTTGTACTACCTTATTCTTCTAACAAAGAATAAAATCTTGGGTTAGTCACCCCGTGGTTTTTCCCTTAACAGGGTTTTCCACATCAAAATCATTGTGTTATGTGTATTAAGTTTATTTTTGCTTTCTTGGTTATGCATGCTTATTTAATTTGAAGAACAGAAAGTTAAATTAATTAAGATAATTGATTCACCCCCCCTCTCAGTTATCAACACACCTACCTACAAGAAATCATAAAGTTGGCTTCACCATTGAACTCAACACCATGGCTTATTTTGGAGAGGTTGCCAGGCCTTCCAGTCATAAAAACATATAAATAAAAACTAGATCTGATGGTGAAAATTGCTCTAGGACAGTATCAGATCCCAAAATAGTAAAAAGAAAGGATGCATCAGATGGTGAAAACCTCTCTGAGGCACCAGATAATGGAAGGCTTGACACTCTCCCCAATGACATGTACTAGGAGAAGTCTCAGATTGTTGTGGAACCTACAAAATCTATCAACATTGGAACAAAGTGCAATCCTAAGTTCATTCACTTTGCAAAATCTCTATCTCCACCAAAAAAGACCAAATTTGTACCATTCTTTAAGAAAAAGCAAGTAAACTTTGCTTGGTCATATGCAAATATGCCTAATTTAGATCTAGATTTGATCCTACATCATCTTCCACTAGATCTAGGAGTCAAACCAGTCAAGAAGAAGCTCAAGAAGATGCATCCACACGTTGCATTACTAGTAAAAGAGGAACTCAAGAAACTGTTGGATGTAGGGTTCATCAGGGCAATAGACTATCCAGAGTGGGTATCCAACATAGTGCTAATATCCAAACTGGATGGCACAGTCAGATTGTGCAATGAATTCCAAGATCTAAACAAGGATTGCCACAAGGATGACTTTCCATTACCTAATATTGATATCATAGTCGACTTGACAGTAGGACATACCATGTTATCTCTTATGGATGGCTTCTCTGGATACAATCAAATCAGGATAGCACTAGAAGACCAACATAAAATAGCTTTCACTTGTTGATGGGGCACCTTCTACTGGAACGTCATGCCATTTGGGATGAAGAACTCAAGGGCAACATATCAACGTGTTATGACCACTATCTTCCATTATATGATGCATGTCACAATGGAGGACTATGTAGATGACATCCTTGCAAAGTCACTAATAAGAGAATCTCACCTAGATGTACTAGAGAAGGTCTTTCAGAGACTAGAACACTTTAATGTTAGGTTGAACCTGAAGAAATGTGTGTTTGGAGTCACCTCCAACAAGTTCTTAGGCTTCATTGTATTAGCAAATGGGATCGAAGTTGATCCTGCCAAAGTCAAAGCTATCATGAAAATGCCACCGCCAAAGAACATCACTCAATTATGGTCTGTACAAGGCAAGTTACAAGCAATTCATCGGTTCATCTCACAATTGGCAGAAAAGTGTCAACCTTTTACTCACCTATTACACAAAAAAATACCATTTCGGTGGGATGAAAAGTGTGACGAAGGATTTTGCAAGCTAAAGGAATACCTCATGAATCCACCTATTATGATTCCAACTATCCAAGGCAAGCCTTTGTATCTATATGTATCTACTATGGAAACAACTCTCGAAGCCCTATTAGCATAATAGGATTATGAAGGCAAAGAAATGGCTATCTACTACATCAGTCGCACATTGGTAGGCTACGAAGTACAATATTCCCAAATAGAAAGATCATGTCTTGTTGTGGTTTTTGCTTCCCAAAAACTACAACATTACATGCTAGCACATTCAGTCAAGTTTATTGCAAAGATAGATCCACTAAAATATCTATTAAGCAAAGCAGTTCTAACAGGCTGCCTAGCCAAGTGGGTAATTCTATTAAGAGAATATGACATCGAGTATGTAGAAAGGAAGACTATCAAAGGTCAAATCATTGTGAATTAGTCAGCAGAAGCACCATTATAGGTTACCACACCAATGACATTCAAATTTCTAGATGAATCCATATTTAGTGTCACAACACACTCATGGAAACTCTACTTTGATGGATCCTATACAAACCATGGATCAGGGGCAGAAATCTTGTTGGTCACTCCTGAAGGTGACACCATACCTAAGTCTTATCATCTACTATTCCCATGTAGAAACAATAGAGCGGAGTATGAGGCCTTGGTCATTGGTCTCAAAATGGTAGTAGAATGGAAAATAAAGGAGATACATGTCTGTGGTGACTCCCAACTGGTAATCAATCAAGTCAACAATGACTATTAGACCAAAGATGACAAGTTAATCCCATACAAGCATATGGTCGATGAATTTAAAGAGTACTTTGTGATCATCACCTTTGAGCAGATACCTCGCATTGAAAACAAAGCAACAGATGTCATGGCAACCATTGCCTTGCTCCTCGATATCCCAGAGAATGAGTCATGGTATGAATTCTTGGTGGAGTCAGTTATGTAACCAGCTTATGATATCCCTAAAATGCACTCCATTTGCCTCTTAGTTGGATCTGATTTACTATTGTATGGTAAGATTTACACTTACCTCAAGGATAACACCCTACCACCTGACTTGTCTACCAACCAATGTAGAACCTTCATTCGCCAAACCTCCTGTTACACCATTATTGCCAACACCCTATACCAACGAGGTCTAGATGGTACTTTACTTTCATGTTTAGAATGTGAAGAATCTCAAACCACCTTATGAGATGTGCACAAAGGAATTTGTGGAATACACTCTAGCAGTCCTTCTTTAGCTAAGAAACTCATGCATTTGGGATACTATTGGCCAAACATGGAAATCCAAGAGCTATGACCTTTATCAACAACTTGGCCCTTTTGTCAATGGGGACTCGACCTTGTGGGCAAAATCCACCCTCCATCATCCAATGGCCACAAGTTCATAATAACCACCACTAAATATTTTACCAAGTGGATTGAAGCCATTCCAATCACCAATGTCACATGTAAACAAATTGCCTCATTCATCCTCAATTACCTCATCTGTAGATACATAATTCCCTCATCCATCGTCATGGATAACGAAAGACCTTTCAAGAACCAGGATGTCCAAGAGCTTTGTTACAAATTCAAAATCCAACACCATTTCTCCACCCCGTACTATGCGCAAGGCAATGGCCAAGTAGAGGCATCCAACAAAACAATCTTGAAAATCCTCAAGAAAACTGTCAATGATGTCGGTCATGATTGGCACATACAACTGAATCCCACTCTATGGGCCTATCGAACTAGTATATGCACTTGCAAAGGTGCTACCCCTTAAGCCCTTGTCTACGGATTAGAAGCCATTTTACCCATCGAGGTTGAGTGACCATCTTTAAGGGTGTCATTAAAAGGTCTTTTCACTGATGAAGACTATAGAATTTCCAGACTGCAAGAGTTAGAGCTGATAGAGGAGAAGAGACAGAACGCTTTCAATCATCTAAAAGCCTATCAATAGAGAATGTCACGAATCTACAATCATAGGGTCCATATAAGGGTCTTCAACGTTGGTGATCTAGTACTCAAGGAAAACCCCCGCAATCAGTAGGATCAGGAAAAGAAAGGTAAATTTGAACCCAATTGGCTTGGTCCTTATGTAATCATTGTTGCCTATGGATCAGGAGCATATCAGTTAGCAACATCAAAGGGTGAGCTGTTCGATGACCCAATCAACAATATGCATCTTCAATGGTTCTATACATAAGAGAACCCCAATGTAAGGGGGGCAAAATTTAGAAAAGCAAAAAAATTCAAAAAATCAGAAAAAAGCAAAAGAATAAAAAAAGTGGAAAAACAACAAAAAAATCATCCTTTGGTGAAAACCTGGCAAATAGGCAGTTTAGATAGGTACCATGATGAAAACCTGACAAAGAGGTGTCATGTGTAATTTTAACTGTCGTGCAAATAAAAACAAGTGGTGAAACCCTGGTAAACAAGCGCTACTTGTGATAAACCGCTTCCTCCATCTTTGGGAAACCAATCACCTTGTGTCCATTCCTCCTTCCATCGTCCCTCATTCAATCCATATCTATTTCATAATAAAAAGCTAATGATAACCTATAATGTTTTGATACTCTATCTCCTTTATCACCTTATCAACTAAGGTCTTATCCAATATCCTATCCATAGTGTCCGCTTGTCGTAGCATTCATCATCAGTATCATAGGGTCAAACCTGAACTACGCTACCTCTGTGTCATCACATAGGCAAGGCCATTATCAATGCACCCTCGAGGCTACCCATCCATCCCATATCTTGTCATCTATCCTCTAGTCCATCCACGTCCATGGTCCAAACCCCAAACTATGCTACCTCTACATCATCATGTAGGCAAGACCATTATCAATGCACCCCCGAGGCTTCTCATCCATCCGTGTCCATGGTCCAAACCCTGAACTACACTACTTCTGCATTGTCATGTAGGTAAGGCCATTATCAATGCGCCCCTGAGGCTTCCTATCCATCCCGTTTCTTGTCATCTATCCTCTAGTCCATCCACATCCACACCATCTCTCCTCACCTAGGTCTTAGGTCCATCAGGGTTCACCCTGAACTATGTTGCCTCTACATCATCATGTAGGTAAGGCCATTGTCAATGTGCCTCCGAGGCACTAGGTCAGTCCCTTAGGATCTGTTTCACCAGGCATGCATGCAAGCACAAGCAAAACCCACTTTCAAACAAAAGTTTCGATGCAAGACATCAACCTATCCAAAGCAAAGCAAAAACAAGAGCAAAGTGATCTAAATGATTCTATCCAAACTATGGCAAGAAAGGTACATCTAATGCAAGAATGTTTTGTTTCAATTAGTTGCATCTTAAAGTCTTCACTTTTGTTATCCTATTTCCTATGCTATTCAAGGATGCCAAAAGCTAGAGATGCTATGATGGGAGCATGATTCTTTTCTTTGTTTTCTACTTGTGGGTTTATCTTGAGTAATGTGAAGCCTTGTCTAAGGACATGATCAACTCAAATGATCATCAACGACAACAGAGGAATAACATGAAACAGGTGTAATCCTTGTCTATTGATACGCAAGAAATACTTAGGTCATCTCGGTTCAATTATACGTAGATGCTTGTATTAACTTACTATATCAAAATCCATGTAAGCAATACTAAGGTCATCTGGGTTTAATTATACCTAGATGTTTGTATTTTCTTACAACATTTGAAAAGAGAAAAGAAACAAAAAAAATGCCTAATGATGAAATAAGCACTTCAAAATACTTGCAATATCAAGATGGCAAAACCATTTGCATCCAGAAAGCATCCACGAAGCATCCATATCCCATGCAATAAAAATCCAAAATGTAGAGTATCAATGTTTTACAAATAAAAATTTGTGATCCTTCCATCTGTCAGTCTTCTATCTATCATCGTGTTATTTTTGGTCAATTGAGTACATTTGGACATAACAAAAACATAGCATTAAATTGCATGTCATATCACATGAGATAGTCATTGACATGATTAAATCATTTACATACATAATAGGTGCATTAGATCGTCCATATCCATTTACATCAGCATAACATAGTGTCAAACAGAAAAATCAAAAACATAGACAAGTACATGTAGATCATCGCATAAACTGCATAATCATATAAAGAACATTTGCATATTAGATCATTAGAAATCATCTAAGTCTGCATTAGATCATCATCAAACATCATAGTATAGAATCATACAGTGCATCCATAAAAACATCACATAGCATCATATTGACATAATAAACATGTGCATCACATGTGAAGCATCATAAGATAAAATGCATCCATAATAGAATCACATAGTCAACTGCATGTAGACCATAAACATAAGTTGCATCATCATATAAATATAACATAAATATGTCCAAGTCTACAATATCAAAGTCCATCTCTGACTCAAGGTCATATAAAGTGTATACATCACAAAAATAATGATACATGTCTCAAAAATAGTACAAAGTGAGATAAATATACATATCAGGCTATCCATGAGCCATAAAAAATGTGTATACATAATAAAAAATCAGCACAAGTGTAAAAGCTAGCCCTACTACCATGGGACACTGCTCCCAGCACTGCCCTCTCCTCCTCCACTGTGACCTGACCCAAACTGCTGTGGGCCCATCATCGACGCTCCTAACCATGATCCACCTACCCTCTATGAATCCATTGACTGCCTTTGGTCTGTCGGCATCACCCTGTGATACAATCCTTTGTAGTACTAAGTCTGAGCCTATGCTCTGGCAAGCTCACCTTGAACATGTGTAAGCTGCACCTGAGCTTGCTGCACCTATGTAACTGAAAATTTGGTGGCCCCATCAGTACCCAAGGCAGCTAGGGCTTAATCTTTCTCTAGTCTAAGAGCCCGCATCCTCACCAGTGTTGTATCTTGCTCCGTGGTGAGCCCAGCTATGATCCCTGCATCCTCCTCCCCCTGAGCCTTTGCTGCCCTAAGCTGTTCTCTAAGATGTCTAACCTAACCCCTCAGCATAGTAATAGCCTACTATAGTAGGTCAGGCTAGACGGGAACCTGTGGCACCTGTACCTGTGCCTGCTATTGTACAACTACCTGGTGGGACACCTGCTGTGGTGCTGACACATGTATCTACTATGCAGCCTATTGCTGGGAAGATCCCTTCCCAAGTCTCCTCCTCTGTCTCTTTCTACCTCCATCTTCCCCTCCTCCTCCTTTGTCACCTCCATCACCCCCATCTCCCCGCCCTCCTCTACCCCTCCTCCCTCTCCTCCTCTTACCTGTACCATCCTCATCATCTGAATCCTTCTCCTCCAGGCAAGGAGACAACTCTCCCAGTTTTGAATACCTCAGGAATGGGTAGGATGTAAACCACTCCTCATAGTCGAGGGTCATCCATGCATCTACTACCTCCCTCCGCATTGGCCATGCCACGTAGGGAATCTTTTGAAAATCAGTCAAAACCTCATCATAAGATGCAATTGGACCCTATCTCATGCACTCAGCATGTGTCCTAGCAAACCGTACCTGCCCCTATGGCATACCCTGTACCCTACCAAACTACCTCTATACCTGGCTAACAATCTGCCTCTCTAATATGTGTCATGTCCTACCAATGAGCCACTAAGTTTGAAAGTAGTAGTGGAGCTCGTCGTCCTCATTGTCCCATCGCTCACAATCTAGATACATGCACCAGATAACTGCATCTACATTATCCAGCACGTGTCTCTAGTACTCAAGCTTTCCCAGCTTATGCTAGGAAATAACACCTGTGTATCCATAACTATAGGGCTCACCTCTCTTCCTGGAAAACATGCATATTGGCCAAGTAATAGCAATTTGCTCCCATAGCCAAAACTATAGAATTGAGATGCTGGTAGACAAACTAGCTCCTCTATGGTAGACCACCTGATGCATGTCATGATACAAGTGAGGTAGTACATAGACACTCAAAGTGAAGTAGGTGCCATCTGTGATCATCCTCTCCATGGTCCTACCCCAACCAATGGGGAACCCATGTGACCTCCTATCGGGGCACATAGCACCCCCGATCAACCCTGTCACTATCCCTGGGAAGTAGTCATAGTAATCATGTATGTCTTGTCATGAGATAACCTCACCCTCTAGCTCTAGATCATCAAAAACATGCTTGCACTCTGCTAGTTTGGCATCACGCTCGGCCTCGTACTCTACAATTTCACCCTGGATTGGTAGATGCAGGGTCTTGTAAACATCCTCTAAGGTAGTGGCCATCTCACTAGTAGGCAAGTGAAAGGTCCCATCCTCACTATGGGAACACTCCACTGTGGAAGTCAACAAAGCAAGGTTTGCACAAACCTCAGGCATGAAGAACACATAGTCCAATCCCATAGCACCAAGTGCCTCCTGTTCTATCTCTATAAAGATATACCGCTACAACAACGGTAAAGGAAACTGCTCCTACGACATGAGTATATAATGTCCTCCTGCAATCAAGCAAATAATAGCATCAACCATAACTGAATCTTAGAAAACTTGTTGAAGCTATCAAACTATCCTATCACTTACTTAACATATCAGATTGATCAAAATAACATATCATCTCTTGACTAGATTCCAGCAATCTCAGAGATTGCTTATCAATTGATGCATCATTCAAGATGCTAATTGACTCAATTTCATTAAGTAAATTGACTATCCTAATGCAAATACACCAAAACAAGTCACAAATGTGATGAGTCATAGCAATTGCACAAGTTAACAATCAATGCACTGCTTCTTATTGCATATGCGCAGTCCTAGCAAATGTGCAGCTTCATGTAGTGTATGCGCAACTTCGTAACTATGTGTCGACTCATATAGTATATGTGCATCTTTATCAAATGCGCAACTAGATGTATCAAATGCATGGAATCATAATGTATGTGCGGTTTTGGAGCACATATGTGCCAAAATGCGATTCGGTGCACCTATCCTAGAAAATTTTCCCTAACATTTATTAGCCTAATAAATGACCCTAGGCAAGTTTTGTCGAACTACATACCGGTGGTGCTGCCTCAGCTAGCTACCCAAACCGTCGAACACACTCAAAGTAGTGCTCCTCACATGGAATATCCATCTCTATACCAACTGCTCTAGCTCCTCTACTCTCCTAAGCTCTAAAGGACCAATCAACTAAAGCCAAGTGTGCAAATGACTAAGATTATGGACCTAGCTCCTATATATGGAAAGTGAACCCTAACTTGTTGTGTGGCGATCATGACTACTTCCCAAGCTTGTTTTCTCCTGTTTCTCCAGACCGTGACCCATTGCCTTCATCCTAACCTATTTTTCTTACCTTCTTCATCGTGAGATTGTCCATCTCACGCCCTCAACCTTTTCTTCCCGTCCAATCTCCCGAGGGGGCATTATGTCATTAAACTTGTACCAAGGGAAAACTGGGGCATGTATCATTATCAGAAAAATGTATTCTTTGAAACAACGTGATAAAGCACATTGCATCAAAGCAGGGAAAAATGTATACACCTAAAAATGACACGACTCTGTCCAAATAAAGATTCTTAATATTTATTTAAGTCTAATTCTCCTATCAATAAATAAGCAAACAAATTTATTTATTTGATTCATATTCTTCAAACAATTAAATAAAATCAATTTATTTAATTAAAATCCCTAAATTATTCTAATATCCTCCAACAAATTAAATAATACCAATTATTTAATTAGTTCTTCCAAAACCAATCTAAATTAAATAATACCAATTATTTAATTGTTTCTTCCAATAATATCTTCTCTAAGTTTAAATAAATCAAATATTTATTTAAGTTGTCATTTTCCTCTAAAAATTGAGTTATCTCTAAATATAATTCAATCAAGTGTGCACATTCAATTGAATATTCCAAATATTTAATTGAGCTAAAATATCTTCTCATCCTCATGCAATATTTATCATCTAGTTCTAATCACTTAACTGATTAATCTATTTTATTAATTAATTAATCTCTTCAGTTAACTCATTCTTCTATTTTATTAATTCCTCTCATGCAAAATAGAGAAAGACACATGTCCTCTTTCTATTCGCGCACATCTCTCAAATATCCTCTACCATTGATCTTCTCTCTCACAAGTCTATAAGTACAACCCTATTCCTCCATTTCAATCATCCAAGCTTTTAGTAAAGTTACTCTGCAGGAATCATAGTGTACCTTTAGCACCAAAATCCTCCATTGCTTGCAATCACCCTTTTACCATTACCATTGTTGTGAAGCTCATCTTCATTGCAAACCTATCATAGCCATTCCCACTTGATATCTTGGAAAATAGCAAGGAAGTGCACCTTCTGAGGGTCATATTCATACACAAGATCATTTGAGATAGGTGACCAATGGAAGCCACGAAGTAAAGAGGTTTGCAAGGTTTGAGTTCTTTGTTTGTTTAATCTTCTTTGTTTCTTATTTCATTGAATTATTGGGTGTTATTGATATTCTTGATATTCATGCATAATTTCCCTTAACAGATGGTAGGAATTTTTTGGAGGGTATGAGGCATGAGCGTTATTGCTTTGTGTTGATTCCTAAGATCATCTAAGAGGAATGTGAAGATGTACAAGTAGAAGTTATCAATCTAATGGAAGAATTTCAAGACATTGTCTCTGATAATGTACTAGAAGGTTTACCATCGGTGAGGAAGATAAGTCACCAAATGTATTTGATACCAGGAGCTTGTTTGCCAAATGAGGCAGCCCATACAAGGACTCCTGTAGAGAATGGAGAGTTGAATAGACAAGTTCAGGAGTTGTTAAGAGACTGATAAGGGAGAGCCTAAGTCCATGTGCAGTACCTGTAATACTACTACCTAAGAAAGTTGGAGAGCGGAGAATGTGTACAGATTCCTGAGCCATCAACAAGATAATGATCAAGTACAAGTTTTGATTGCCTAGAATGGATGACATAATGGATTGTTTGAGTGAAGCACAGTACTTTATGAAAATTGATCTGAAGATTGGGTATCACCAAATTCAAATTAGAGAAGGATATGAATGGAAGAAAACCTTCAAGACAAAGGAAGGTTTCTATGAGTTGTTAGTCTTGCCATTTGGGCTAACCAATGCACTGAGCACATTCATGCAGCTCATGAATGAGATATTGAAAGAGGTTTTGGGAAATTTTGTTATTGTTTATTTAGATAACAATTTGATTATCGGTAAGACTTGGGATGAGCAACTAATGCATTTCAGAAGAGTTTTAGAGAACCCAAGGGAGGAGAATTTGTTGATTAATTTGAAGAAATATAGTTTTGCAAAGGAAGAGTTGATATACCTGGGATTTGTTGTCTCAGAGGAAGGTCTTAGGAGAGACCCAGAGAAGGTGAGAGCTATCCTTGAATGGCCTACGCTAATGAGTTCCATAGAGGTATGATCTTTTCATGGTTCGGCAAGTTTTTACAGAAAGTTTATCAGAAATTTTAGTAGTATTTGTGTACCCCTAACAGAGACAATGAGAGGGGATAGAAAAGAGTTTAAATGGACTAAAGGAGCAAAAAAAAAATTGATACATTGAAGCAAAAAGTCGCAGAGCAACCTATATTGGCACTTCCAGATTTCAATATGGTATTTCAGGTAGATTGTGATGCTAGTGGTAGTGTTATAGGAGCTATATTAAGTCAAGAAGGTAATCTCATTGCCTATTTTAGTGAGACACTTAATGATGCCAAGAGAAAGTATTATGTTTATGATTAGGAATTGTTTGTCTCAAATAAAGGTCTTAAGATAGACGTAGAAAAAGTAAGGGCTATTGTTGAATAGCCCACACCATGGAGTGCTACAGAGGTACGATCTTTTCATGGTTTGGTAAGTTTTAATATAAAATTTATCTAGAATTTTAGTAGCATTTATGCACCCCTAACTAAGACAATCGTAGGGGATAGAAAAGAGCTCAAATGGACTATAGAAGCAACCAAGATTTTTGATACATTGAAGTAGAAAGTCACAGAGCAACCTTTTTTGGCACTTCCTAATTTTAATAAGATATTTTAGGTAAATTATGATGCTATTGGCAGTGTTATAGGAGTTGTTTTGAGTCAACAAGGTAGGCCCATTACTTATTTCAGTGAGAATTTTAATGATGCCAAGAAAATGTATTATGTTTATGATTAGGAGTTTTATGATATAGTTCAAGCTTTGAAGAAATGGACACACTATTTGTTGCCAAAAGAATTTGTTTTATATACTGATTATCAAGCTTTACAATATCTTAATTGTCAAGGGAAGTTAAACCAGAGGCACTTAAAATGGGTTGAGTTTTTGCAAAGTTATACTTTTGTTTTGAAACACAGGAGTGGAAGATCAAATAGAGTTGCAGATGCCTTAAATAGAAGGCAAAATTTGTTGACACAAATGAAGATAAAGATTGTTGGGTTTGATGAGCTCAAAATTTTGAATCCTAGAGATCTAGATTTTGCATAGGCTTGGAAAGCGTGTTTGGAACCTATTACTTTGGATAGGACAAAATGGTTGGATTTCATAATCCAAGATGGCATGGTGTTTAGAGGAAGCTAATTGTGCATTCCTAGCAGTTCCATGGGAGAGAACCTGATTAAGGAGAAGCATAGTGGGGGATTAGCTAGACACTTTGGTCGAGATAAGACCATTGCTATTGTTGGTGAGTATTATTATTGGCCACAATTGCAACGAAATGTGAGGAAATTTGTGTAGAGTTGTAGAGTGTGTCAAATGGAAAAAGGAACAATTTAGAATACAAGACTATATAGACCATTACCTATACTAGAGAATCAATGGGACAATATTAGTATGGATTTTCTTCTTAGTTTACTAAGGACATAGAGAGGATATGATTCCATTTTTGTGGTGGCAGATAGATTCTCAAAGATGGAATATTGTATTCCTTGTAAGAAGACTAATGAAGTAATTCATATTGCAAAGTTATTTTTCAGAGAGGTTGTGAGACTACATGGTCTACCTAAAAGCATAGTTTCAAATCAAGACACCAAGTTTGTTGGTTATTTCTAGAGGATATTGTAGAAGAAGTTGAAGACATATTTTAATTTCAATTTTGTACACCATCCATAGACCAATGGACAAACAAAAGTGGTGAATACGAGTTTGGGCAACCTTCTATGATGCTTAAAGTAGGAGATAAGTCCAATGGATGTGATTTGATTTTACCATAGGTAGAATTTTCTTACAACAATTTTGTCAATAGGAGTATAGGTAAATCACCATTCCATATTGTATATGGGAGTAGTCCAAGTAATGCTTCAGGGTTAAGGGAAATGAACAAGGGAGATAAGGTAAGTGTCAAAGTAAAAGACTTTGCAGAACAACTGCAAAATTTCCATGAAGAGGTGAGAAAGCACATTAATAAGATGAATATTATATACAAGGCTAAGGTAGATCATAAGAGGAGATATAAGGAATTTTAGGTAGGAGATGAAGTCATGGTTCACTTGGGAAAAGAGAGGTTTCTAGTTGGAACACATAATAAGTTGAAAATAAAAAAATCTAGACCATGCAGGGTTCTGGAGAAGCATGATTTAGGAAATGTATATGAGGTAGAGCTGTCAAGTGGAATCAATAATTCCCCTATGTTCAACATTGTTGATTTAACGAAATATTATGAAGGTGGAACATAAGAGGGACCAATAGTAGAGCAATGGAGTATTCTGACATCTACTTTATAGGAGGAGATATAAGAGATCTTGGATAGTCATGTGGGAAGGAGTACATAGAATAGGCAATATGAAGAATATCTGGTGAAGTGTAAAGGAAGGCATGTTGAAGATCCTTCCTGGTTGTCTAAGGTAGAGGTTGACCATTTGGGTTTTCCTCAAACACTTGAGATGTGACAAGGTCACTCCTAAAATTACTTGAGGTGTTTGATGTAGGAGCATCCAGTGGTGTAAGAGAAATCTTGCATCACTCAAAAAAATGACGTTTTGTTTTCCAGTTATTTGTAATTTTTGTATTTTTGGACAGTTCTATTTCTAGAAAATTTTCATTTGACCATGTACAAAAGAGAAAATTCATGGGAGGATTTCAGATTGAAACATAAGATCATTGGTGAAAGAATCTGTCAAAGATCATTTGTGGGCTAAAAGATATTAAAGTTTCCTATTCCCAGAAAACCCTTGAAAAAGTTTCAATGTTAGGTTTGAGGTACTTAGAGGCCCTGAACAACCTCAAAAATGAGAAAAAATGTCAAAGGGGATTACTACCATGTAGAGCACCTCATGATCTTTCTAATGCTTCAAACGGTTTATCAATTAGACACCTAGATCAAAAGTTATGGTTTTCAGAAGTTGACCAATTTTTGGAGGAAGTTGCAAATTTCAAAATTTTGGCTGGAGGCTACCAAAAAGGTCTATTTATTGCCATTTTTGGGAACTCTTTGGGGTATTAGAGAAACAGGGGAAGTGTAGATTCAAGAAAAGGTGGGAAAATAGAAACCTCGGCTGATTTGAGCCTACATAAGGCAAAAGTTTCCATAATCTGGAGATAGGAAGTTGTAATGTGTTGTAGCCTATGGAGGATTTATCCTTTGATTCGATTTTAGCTTATGTAATGTAATGTGTTGTCCAAATCAATAAGGAATAGTCTAATTTTTTCTATGCATCATTTGTGTTATTGTGTATTTTGTGATTAACCCCCTCATCAATTGGTATCAAAGCAAGAGTTCCTGATGTGTAGACAGAATCCTGACTGTGATGCAATTTACTCTAGGACCTAAGGTTGTGGGGTTTCTATAGAGATCAAAATGCCTCCATGAAGAAACTATGGTGGGAGAAATGTTTTGATAGAAGAGGGTTTTAGAGCCTTGCAAAAGCAATTCAATGCATTGCAAGAAGATTTGCAAAGAGGTTTTGAGCTAAGAACAAGAAAAGAAAGCAAAGATGAAGTTGATTAAGGACTATTTGAGGAAGACCAAGAAGATGTAGGAGATCCTATAGGAGTTAGTTTGTTGAGGTCCATTTTGAAGATTGGAAAGAGGCCTAGGATTAAGGTCTCTACCCATTCTGGGACTTAAACCTGGAAGATCTTATTGATTGGATCAATGATATGGAAGAATATTTTGAGTATGAAGATGTGGAGGATCTAGAATGGGTCAAGTTTGAAAAAACTAAGTTGAAGGGACATGCCAATATTTGGTGGAAGGAGGTCTAGTTAGAGAGAAATAGAAGAGTAAAAAGAAGGATTGCCAAATGGGATTGAATGGTGGACAAACTAAAGAAGTAGTTCATTCCCATGGACTATGAATTGGAGTTGTTGAAGAAGCTGCAAGGATTGAAGCAAGGTAACAAGTCTGTCTAGGAGAATATAAGAGTTTTATAAGATTATTATTAGGACAGGCCATGCAGAGGCCAACAACGAGAAGGTAACCCCTTACATTAATGGGTTGTGCCCAAGTATTTAAGAGGAGATGAGCCTGGTCAGAATGACCACCATAGAAGATGCATACTAGTTTTCCCTATGGGTGGAAGATAAGATGAATAAAATATTTGAAAGCAAGAAAAAGGGAAGAGTTCAAGATAGAAGGACTGATGGAAGGTCCTATGGAGGCTAAAATGAAGATCAAAAGAAAAGTGAATAAGATGGCACAAGTTGAAATCAAAGAGGAGATAATGTCTATTGCCCTTGTGACCATAATAATGGTTAGCAAAGAGGAAGAGGAAGAGTTGACCAGGGTAAGGATATGGAAGAGGTGGTTTCAGAGGAACATGTTTCCAATGTGGAGAAGAAGGGCATCGAGCATATGAGTGTCCACAACACGAAGGAAGGACAAATATAAGACCTAAAGGTAATGCACGAGTTGAACATATAGATGAAGATGTGTAGTCCAAGCATTCTAAAGATGCTAAAAGGGGAGAAACCCTAGTTGTCAAAATAGCCTTGTTGAATGAGGAGAAAGAACTAGATAAGAGGAAGAGTTTATTCTGCACAAGGTGCAAGTGTGAAGGTAAGTGTTGTGATATCATTATTGATAGTGGAAGCACTAACAATATTATTTTAGAGGAGAAGGTTAACAAGTTGAAGTTGACAAGAAGAAGACATTCACATCCATATTAGATTGCATGGTTGCAGAAGGACCATAGAACTTTGGTCAATGAGAAGTGTTTAGTCAAGTTCAAGATTGGAGACTACCATGATGAGGTGTTGTATGACATTGTACCAATGGATGCATGTCATATTCTATTGGGAAGATCTTGGTAGTATGATAGGTGTGCTATCCATGATGGTCATGCAAACACCTATTCCTTAACAATGGATGGAACTTGTCATAAGTTGAAGCCCTTGAAGGAGGTGGAAGAAAATCTATGTAGTACTGCCAAAATTTTCTTGGTAGATGGTAGGAAATTTTTGAATGGTATGAGTCATGAGTGTCATATATTTGCATTGATTCCTAAGATCAGCCAAGAGGAATGTCAAGATGTACTAACAAAAGTCTCAGATCTATTGGAAGAATTTCATGACATTGTCTCTAATAATATACCAGAAGGTTTACCACCGGTGAGGAAGATAAGTCACCAAATTGATTTGATATGAGGATCTAGTTTGTTGAATAAGGTAGCCCATAGAATGACTCCTGCAGAGAAGAAATAGCTAAACATACAAGTTCATGAGTTATTAAGGAAGGTACTGATAAGGGAGAGCCTAAGTCTATGTACGGTACTTGCAGTACTAAAACTAATGAAATATGAAGAGTGGAGAATATGTATAGATTCTAAAACTATCAACAAGATCATGATCAAGCATAGATTTCTATTTCCTAGAATGAATGATATAATGGATTGTTTGACTGGAGCCAAGTACTTTACGAAGATTGATCTAAAGAGTCATTATTACCAGATCTAAATCAGAGAAAGAGATGAATGGAAGACAACATTCAAGACAAAGGAAGGTTTGTATGAGTGCCTAGTCATGCCATTTGGGCTAACCAATGCACTGAGCACATTCATGCAACTCATGAATGAGGTATTGAATGAGTTTTTGGTAAATTTTATTATTGTTTATTTAAATGGCATTTTGATTTTCAGTAAGACTTGGGATGATCATTTGATGCATATAAGAAGACTTTTAGAGAAGATGACAGAGGAGAAGTTGTTGATTAATCTAAAGAAATGTAGTTTTGCAAAGGAGTTGGTATCCCTAGGATTTGTTACCTCAAATGAAGGTCTTAAGATGTACCCAAAAAAAGTAAGGGCTATTATTGAATGGCCCATGCCAAGGAGTGATATAGAGGTTATCGAAGGCACAAGACAACTAAGGGGGGGTGAATCAATTGTATCAAAAACTCCAAACCCTCATAAACATATAATCACATCCACATTAGTTCACTTAAACCCTTAATCTGTTCTAATGATTTAAACATGAAAATAGATAATAGAAATGTAAACACATCAACACCATACACAAGAGAACACTATATTTTTATGTGGAAAACCTAGTGAGGGAAAAACCATGGTGAGGATTACCTCACAATATAATGGAATAGTAATACCAAATTATAAGAAGCTCACTGCCCAAGGATCACTTCCCAAAGAAAGAAGATCTCACTACCAAGGACTCACTATCAAGAAGAAGAAGAAAGAAGAGATGACTCACTGCCAAGGGTGAACTTATATAATTGCATCTACCACATGCAAGGGTTCAATTCCAATGAAGCACAAAAAACATCACCTCCACAGCCACACTAAAAATAGTAGACATCTTCTACACATTGCTTTAGTTCACCTAAGACATGAAATTCCTTACTAAAATGACTCAAATTTGCATCGCAAATATCACATTCCGTGTGCATGCTCGCACACAAACAAATCCTTTACACTTATTTATATCATCATTTTCTTTGAAACAATCTTCAAGGTTGGCAAACATACTAAATTTGAATTAGGTCTCGACCTAAACATTCCATGACACAAGGGAATGAAGGAAAACCACTTTAGACCTTAGCTCAAACCTAAATCTATCCAAGCACACTACACAATACTTACACAATCACCAAATTATCTCCTTAATCAACACTAACATCCAAGGTCAGCCAAACCACATAAACATATGAACTTTTTGATCGCACGCTTCCATGATCAAAACCATAACTTGAAGACCTTATAAAATTCTTTAACACAATATAGAAACATCCATGAACAACTTGAATTCACCTAGAAACCAACAAATTCAACTACAACAAATTTCACTTGAAGACAGTTCACAGACTACTCACAAACAACACAGTCAAGATCTGCTATACAAGAAAACTACTTTCCAGAGCACCAAATCATAAATCCTTTGGATAGAAGATAGATATGGACCTTATAAATACTCATCTTGAACCACAAGACCAAAAATCAAACTGCAGAGAAATGTGGAGCAAAATACTTTTTCCTAGACACACCGCAAACACTTTTAGGTATAGTCTTCAAACTGGTAAACATAAATTTCAAACCACATCATTCTGGATCACCAAATTTTGGATTTAACATCTTCAAATACTTCTCTAAAAAATATCCAAAATACACACTCTAGTCTTAAACACAGAAGAAATTTGGAACAAAAACTCAAACAGTATCTTGTAATCTAGAAGACTTCTTCACCACATTATCTCCAGTATAAATCAAATTTTATCAAAAGCACTTGTAAACCAAACATCAAGAACATATTATCATCATATTCATCACATCTATAGGGAATTCAAATAACTTTATCACAATATCTCAATAAAACAATAACAACAACATTAGAAGACACAACTGACACTAATGACAATACAAACATGTTGACATCAATGACAATACTGATTAGCACATACTTGCAACAATCACACCCTTTGTCATTGATGGAAACATATGATGTGAAAAACCATCAAGACAAAACTCTACACTAATCTCATTCTTCCCCTTCCTTTTACACGCTAAACTCTCTCCTTTTGATCACTCATTCTTTTTCACATTACTCTATCTCTCCCTGTTTGTTTTTCACATGAACACTCTCCCCCTTTGACATCAATGGAAAAGGGAAACACAACTATAGATACTTGCATTTCTCACTACTACTCTAAACAAATACCAAATTGGAACAAGTCTTTACTTCCTCTGACTGCAACAATCATCAGAGCCACTACCTGCTCCCCCTGAGAGGTAGCCTCCAACATCAATCTAAAACAAATTGTACCTTAAAGCACATTGGACTGATACATCTCCTTATGCATCTAGTTCAAAAAGAGAGGGAGACTAACCCCTAACTTCTCCTGAAGATACCCAAATGTATCCTTAGGAAGAGCCTTAGTAAATATGTTAGCAACCTAATCCTTTGTATGCACATACTCAAGCCTCACTTCATTCTCTGCAACCTTCTCTCTCAAAAAGTGATACCTAATTGAAATATTCTTTGTCCTTGAATGCATCACTGGATTCTTTAAACTATTAATAGCACTCATATTATCACAAAGAATAGACATCAGCTCACCATACACAACTTTGATATCCTTCAAGGTGTGCTTCATCAACAACACTTGAGTGCAACATGATGATGTAGCAATATACTCTGCCTCTGTAGTGGATAAAGACACTGAATCATGTTTCTTTCTTAGCTAAGAGACCAACATGTATCCCAGAAAGAATGCAACACCAATTGTACTTTTCATGTCATCTAGACTTTCAGCCCAATCTGCATCTGTGTAGGCACTTAGGGTAAAGTCATTATTTTTAGGATACCAAAAACCATGATCTAGAGTGCCCTTTCAATACCTAAGTATCCTCTTCACTACCATGACACATCTAACTCTCTGGGATCTGTTGTGTGGTTACACAACACGCCCCATTTTGACTTGGCAAAACAGGGACCCAACTTTTGGCTTGGCATGTGTTGTCTGCTTTCTGGTGGTTTGGTAAAAATAGGTCAGGTGCATCATCATCATGAAGGTCAGGATGAGGTTGGTCATCATCATGAGGTCAGTTTGTCAAAGTTCATATTTTGTTTCTATGACCTCATATTTAGAAAGAGCTTGAAATTCCATGCAGGTTTGCCTTTTACATCACTTGAAAATTCATCCATATGAGGGAGTTATGCACAATCAAAGTTTTGGTCAAACCTGATATTCGCATGAAGAGGGTCATGTTTTATAAACTCAGTTTTGCTGTATGAAGAACATCATCATCATATTTGAAACGCCCCCCGATAATATCCTGAGGTCGAAATATCCGGACGTCAACTTTAAGTCATAGTAAGTTTTCCCCGTCGAGCGGTCTTGTGTATCGCGAAAGATCATCATCATGATCTTGGTCTATCACCCGATAAAAATCATGCAGTCCCAATATCTGGACATCAATCTTAAGTGATAGTGTGTTTTACCCATCAAATGACCCTGGGCACATCGCGAGAATCATGATATTTTAACATCACCTGATATTATAATATCATGCTGATATTATAATATCACCCTACTTAGAAAATCCACCATCTGCATAATTTGCATGCGCACGTCAAAGTCCTGGTGATCATCATCATCCTAATCTTTCAAGGCAGGATCATATTTCATATCCTCCTGATCTCCTTTCGCACAATCATGATGATCACCCTATCTTTCAAAGGGAGGGTGATATTCCATTCCTAAGTCATGTTGTCAAGATCATCATGATCTTGTTTGTCTACCCGACATTTCGTAATGTCCTCCTGCCGAGAAATATAACCTTTTGCAAATATCCTGATGACGTCATCCCGACCTGATAAACGAAGAAGCAAATATCAGGATGACATCACCATCACATTTCTCCTTCGGCAGGATATTTTCCAAGGCATGATCCTGTTCGCCAATATGACGATGACGTCATGTTCTAAGAATAACAAAGGCCCTGGATATCCTGATGACGTCATCTGGACATTCAGCAGGATCATATTTTAAATCACCTAGTGCAGATATGATGATGATCATCATCATCATCCTGATCTTTCGATCGGGTTACCTTGGCTGCAAAGGGGTCATAATACATTCATCATCCTGATCATCTTCCTTAGGTGACCCGATATTACATTTATCCCCTGATCTTAACGAAACATGACAGTGACGTCATCTTTTGCATTTTAATGAGGCCCGATTGCTTGTAATTGTACATTTTGAGGCATGTTTAATAAAACGTTTAACTTCCTGTTGTTTATCCACATGATGATGAACTTAATGTTTGTCTGTTTATTTTCAGGAAGTCATGATGCTGTTGGAGCTGCTGCTGAAGCTGATAATTACAAGGTTGCACATGGAGGCAACATGAACCAGAAGTGAGGAGGATATTGTCAAATATGCTGTTTGTCAGCTGGAGACCGAATCAAATCAAAGATGCTGGAATATTCTGTGCCAGCTGTACATTTGCCAACTGGCGAAGCATGTGCTTTTCATCTGGACCGTTGATTATTATGAGAGGATCCTGATCCTTGGGTCATTGTAACTATTTTCTGGCATTTGTTCTATATAAGAGCCAGATCCTGGGGGGATAATGGAGATAGACATTAAGATACACAGACGCATCTGTCGCATAAAGGCTAATTACTGTAGAATCAATTAGGAGATCGGATTACTGAGACTAATGAGGATAGAATTGTTGAAATATCAAGGTTCTTTCTTCAGATCACTGTAAATGTACCTGTTCTTGAGCATACTGAATGGATATGAAGTTTCAGATTACATCCCGATTGTAAATTTTACGTAATCTTCCTGTTGGTTTCTGGATATGTACTGGTGAATGCTGTGTTCAACTAGAAGCGCTTTCATTTCATTACATGTTGTTATCAACTTTTCCTTTGAAGATTTGCACTAGATCATGCGGATTTGTGGAATGTCCTGGTGAAGTATGATTCTAGTTTCCTTCTTTTCATTGCATGTATGGGAGCTTGTATGTGGATCAGTGATCTAAGTCAAGTAATTTTGGGAATCTCATTCTTTAACCCTTTTCCTTTTTTTAATTTCATAAATTCATCATCATAACTGCAAATCATGACAAATAAGAAGCAGAAACAGAGAAATATGCTGAAATCCCATAGGTAACTGAAAATCATTAGCATATTTGAGTTAAATGCATGCAGTATTGAAAATATCATCCAAAGAATTGCAAATAATGGTAGAAATCATGCAAATATCAGCCTGTAGGCACATTATTTGACTAAATTCACAGTGCAGAGGTAGAATTGTTGGAGATTTATGCAGAGCAAACATCCAGAGCAGGATATTTGAAGATAATGATGAACTTTGCAGAAGCACGTAAGGCCCCTGAATGGAAAACAGCAACACACATCAACCACTGAGTAACGTCAGTAGATTAAGACCTAATCAACGGAGACTTGGGATCATGAATTCTCTGAATTCATCGTATCTTTCAAGATGAGTAAAGGTTGTTGTGTAACTTTTATTCTATGTTTGCGAATGACTAACATCATGACCAACATAAATTGGCGCTAGAAGGAGGGCCGTGATCGGAAGATGACGCAACATCATCAGTATTTTCAGGTTTGATGACGTATAAGAGTAAGGTAACCTCAGATCACTCGTGAATTTCAGTAAATTTCGTAAATATTTGCTGTGACAAGATTGTATATGCACATTCTATGTAAAGATTTCCAGATCTCACATGAATATTGCAGGCTTTACAGTAGATCTCTCTGAATTCACTAATATCGGCTAAAGATGCGTAAATTTGTTCAAGCTTTGAGAATTTGAGCCTTAAACACTTGAGATCTTGTGCTACAGGTTAGGATATCCCAATATCCTGTCATATTTGTAGTATCTTCGCAAATATTTCATAAAGATCCAGTCTGATTTACCGTTTAACCGCAAATATCACCTCATCCGGTGGAATCCAGCCAATATTTGCAAAGTTTCAGCCAATTTGCCTCCAAATCGAGAAATCCTGGCTTACAGGATAAATACCAGGTCTAGACCTAGTGAAGTTTTTGAAGAATTGCCTGTTAGAGGTTTCAGACCTAGGACTGTGGACATTCACCATACTCCAGGGTCTAGTACGTCCAGAACTTCACCGGGACCTCCTCCTGTAACCCCTGTCAGTTTGCAAATACCTTCCGGTATATCCGCGACACCTCCTGTTCAAACCCAGGGTATACCTTTAGTTCAACCTCAGCCAACTGCACCACCAGTTCAGCCCCCTCAGGCTGCAATGTCTTTCTTTGCAGCGGAGTCACCCTTGACTTTTACTGCATATCATGAGTTACCAAAGAATCTGGACAAACTTTGTCCAAGGTATCATCCTTATCAAGATGCTGATGATCATATCAGGACATTTAAAGAAGCGTGCTGCAGAGCCAGAATAGAACATCAGGACGTGGTGTGCAGATTATTTCCTTTTTCCCTAGGGGAAGAGGCTTATAATTGGTTCATCAGTCTTGGCCAAGCTTCTGTCGGTTCGTGGGCTATCTTAGAGAAAGCCTTTGTTGACAGGTTCAAAGTCCCTATTGATCCATCCATGAATTACCACATGTTTGCCACAATCAAAAGATTTGAGAATAAGCCTATTGCCAATTTCAATGCTAGGTTCCAGAAAATGTTGTCCAAGCTAGTTGCCCCATATGTGGTGACTGATGCTGCTGCTAGGAGTATATATTATTCAGCCCTGGATCCATTAACTTCCATGTTCATCAGGAGAACACATCCTGAGATCACTACTTTGACAGGAGCTTTTCAAGAAGCTATCAAGGTAAATCAGCAGTTGATACCTGCTCCTACTCCAAATATAGCATTCCCTACTTTGCCTGGCATGCAATCATAATATCCAGCACAATATCCTGCAGCTTATCCTTCACAATATCCTGCACAATATCCAAATGGATCATTGATACCCCTAGCAGTCATGCCTGCACCTTTGCAAGTACCTCCATTGAGTATTATGCCTCCTCCTAATGGAAATAGCCAATTGCCACAATATCATGCACATGCTCAGACACCTCAGGGTACAGATCTATCCAACAATAACCATGGATCTTCTTTTTTCAAGCCTCAGACTGAAAATATAGTGGCCAAAGCTCAAGAGGAGAAGGAGGAAATCAAAGAAATTTCTGCTCAACTCAGAAAACTCACCACAGAAGTAACACATTTGAGAAATCAAGGGTTTTATTCGCAGTCAGGTCAGAATAGGAGTTATTCCAATGACAGACCAAACTACCCTGATAGAGGATATAACAACAATAACTTCAACAATAATGGTGGAAATAATAATAATCCTCCTAGACAGCCCAGAGTGTGGAACTCTAGGCCAAATAACGGTTTATTACCATCACCCCTAGACAATCAGCCTCCTGGTGAAGCCAAACAGACTACTAGAGTCAATCTTGCTGAAGCAGCCCTTACCAATTGGTGCAGGATTCACAATACCAATGCACATGCAGAATTAGATTGTCCACAATTTAGGATTGCTGCCAGCATCTTTCAGACTGAAGTGTCTAATACTTCTGGAAACCCACCTCAGGTAGAAGGAAATGAGATAGTTCCTTGTGGATATGACTCAGCTTTTGTGTTAGAAACGTACACAAATCAACCTCATCAGGATTATAATCAGACATGTGAAGAATCTGCCTTAACCTTTGAAACAAACTATGTCTTCCCCTTTGAGGATGAAAATGAACCTACAAGAGAGCATGAGGAAGTACATGCATACCAGCAGCAATATCCTGGTAAGCACAATTATAACCTGAGGAGCAATGCCAACAGACCTGCTGGTCCATTGACATCATCTCTACCTCCAAACAACTTCAACACACCTCCTGATCCTAAGGCTAGCAATAACCCTGGATTCCCTAAGGTGAATGCTCAATACTTGTCTCCTCAAAACACAGTAACAAAAGTCGTAAATGCACCTCAAGAGTCTGACAAGTTAGTCAGCTATTTGGCTGATGAAATGAAGAAAATCAAGATCAGCCTGTCCCTATCTGAGTTACTGAAAACTCCTGCCATTAAAAGGGCATTCATGAAGTCACTAGATGATGCTGCTCCTAAAGAGGATAATCATCTTTCAAGTCAATCCAATGGCAAAGATCATGCTGCTAAAGATAATACTATCAAGTCTAAGGTGTCAGCTACAGTCCAAGCCGCTGAAACCTCCCACATGACCTTGTATAGAGATAAAACTGAATCACCTCCATTTCTCCTCACCATAAGAATGTTCAGCAAGAACTTGCACAACTGTTTAGTTGATTCAGGAGCCTCAATGAATGTTATGCCTTTGTCAATATGCAACGCATTAGGACTGCATCCTGCTAAATCCTTAAAGAAGGTCACTCAACTAGACAAGACAGAAGTAAGTGTAGTAGGAGAACTCACTCACATTCACATGCAGCTAGCATCTGATCCTCGGATCCAGTATTACATTGACATTCAGGTAGTGGACATACCTGATACATATGGGATGTTGCTTAGCCGAGATTGGTCTAAAACGCTTAACGGATATATGTCCACAGACTTCAGTCACATGTGGTTACCATGGAAAGGTATACCTAATCAGATCAGGATTGATGCTGAGCCTAGGATGAGACATATGATCACGGAATATAACAAAACAAATGAGATCATGTATGTAAACGTAGAACCTGGAGTTTATCACATTAGGCCACAGACTGTTAAAATAGAAGAGATCCTGATGCTGGATGTTCATCATCATCATCATGATGATTATCATGAGGACATGCCAAGTATGGAATTTAATAATAATCCAGATAATGAGAATGAAATAGATCACTTCAGAGATTTTGAGATGCATTTATCTACTCAAGTAAAACGTTGCCAATTATTGAATATATCTGCTAATGATATTTTGATTGATGGATGGTGCAGATTACATGGCGAAGCACATTCAGAAAGGACTTGTGAACCATGCTTAGACATGATGATACTGGAGCAAACATATAGTGAAGCATCATCATCATATTCCGAGGTGAGTGCTATGTCTGATGATGATGATGATACTAATTCTTATTTGTCTCCTGCAGGGACAGAAGAGTTGACAGATCATGATGAAGATCATATCTGGAAAATAGAAGAGATACTGGTGTCCAATCAGATAAATGATATAAGAAAAGAAAAGATCACTCCTGGTAGTGATTGCTTCATGGAATTAGACTATGAGTTGTCTGATGAAGATAAAGGCATTGACCTGACAAAGTTCGAAGAATTTCTGGTAAAAGAAATAGAAAAGATGACACAATAGCGTAAATCTCCCCAGGAGGTTTTAATTAGAGGTTGGTGTAGGCTGCATGAGGCACCTCACTCAGAAACAACTTGCTCACTATGCTTGCATATTTTGAAGAAGCATGCAGCTGTATGTGCTGAACATCATCCTCCTGCTGAGATGGAAGAGAAAACAGAAAAGCCATCAGGCTCACCAAATAAAGGAAAGAAGAAACTTGAGGATGACATCCCCAAGTTAAAGTGGATATCAGGCGGGGCAGCAGCCAGAGCTGCAAAGAAGAAAGGAAGTTCAAGTAAATATCCTGCTGAAGACAAATGTCCTGCTGAAGATAAGCCTTGGATCCTGAGGTTTGATGGATCCAAATCCAAGCAAGGTGCCGGGGTAGGAATTGACCTTATTGATCCATCAGGGAAATCCTACTTAGCAGCTTATAGACTACAGTTCCCCTGCACCAATAATGTCACAGAGTATGAAGCTCTGATTCATGGAATGTTGTTCGCCCATAAGAAGAAAGTGAAGATCTTGCATGTCTTTGGAGATTCAGAATTGGTTGTGAGACAAGTAAGAGGAATTTACTCTTGTAATTACAGAAAGCTATCAAATTACAGGCATCGTGTGTGGGACCTGATTGAAGACTTTGATGCCTTTAATATCGTTCACGTACCAAGAGAACAGAACCAGAGGGTAGATGCACTTGCCCAGGCTGCTAGTACGTTGGAACCACTGTCTATATCTGGTCTGAAGAGATTTTCAGTAGAATTGGTGTCAGTACCTTCAGTACCTGACAATGTGACTAATCTCCAGGTGTTTGATGATGATCAGCACATCCTGGACTTCATATCAAACAGAGACATATTTGAAGCTCAGATTATAGATGAGAATGATATGGAAGATCATGTCTGGGAAGAAGATGAGATATTAGAGTTGCCTAGCAACAGAATTCCCAAAGGTATGATTGAATTAGAAAGAGCCTTTGATCTAGATAATATGCTTAAACATAAGGATCTGCCTAAGGCAGATGGAGGTCAATATTCACAGGTGAATATTGGACAAGCTGATGACAAGAGAAATGTCTTATTGGGTAAGGTTTGTACACCAGAAGAGTTAGAAGGAATAACTCAGGCCCTTAAGGATTACATACATGTAATTGCATGGACTTATGATGAGCTAAAGACATATGACACTTTTGTCATAACTCATACTATACCTCTCAAGCCAGATGCAAAACCTTTCAGACAGAAGCAGAGGCCAGTCAATGCTCTGCTTGAACCAATCATCCTTGAAGAAGTCAAGAAATTGTTAAATGCCCGGATAATATTTCCTGTAAGGCACTCCACTTGGGTGGCGAATCTTGTGCCGGTCAGAAAGAAGAATGGAGACATCAGATTATGTGTAGATTTCAGGAACCTAAACAGAGCATCAGAAAAAGATAATTATCCTTTGCCCTCTTTGGATGAAGTTCTACAAATTGTGAATGGAGCCAAGATGATGTCCTTCTTGGATGGTTTTTCAGGATACAACCAAGTGATGGTTGATAAAATTGACAGATTAAAAACTGCCTTCACCACAAAGTGGGGGATATTTGCATATAGACGTATGCCATTTGGACTTATAAATGCTGGAGCTACATTCCAGCGAGCAATGGACATAGCCTTCAGAGGCTTAGTAGGAAAATGTATAGTCATCTACATGGATGACCTGACAGTATTCTCCAAGGAAAGAGGAAATCATGTTGCTGATCTCAGAAGTGTACTGAAGAAATGTGAAGAATATGGAATATCTTTGAATCCTAAGAAGTGCATATTTGGAGTCACAACAGGAAAATTACTAGGCCACCTGATCACAGAAGATGGAATTATCATTGATCCTGACAGGGTGGAATCTATTATGAAGTTACAACTTCCAGGAAACAAAAAGGAACTTAAATCTTATTTTGGTAAGATAAATTTTGTGAGGAAGTTCATCACCGGCTTTGCTGAGATTGTCAGACCACTAAATGCCATGTTGAAAAAAGATGCACAAATTGAGTGGACACCAGAAGCCAAGGCTGCCTTTGAAGATATAAAGAAGGCCATTTCAGATGCTCCTGTCCTCATTAGTCTAGATTATACAAGAGATTTCTACATCTACTCATTTGCCTCAGAACATACTTCTGCAGCAGTGTTAACTCAAAGAAATAAAGAGAAAGAAGAGAAACCAATTGCTTTCATGAGCTGTCCTTTCAGGGATGCTGAGTTGAGATATGTAGATGTTGAAAGATAGGCACTTGCATTAGTCAGAGTAGTAAAAAAGTTTAGACATTATATACTGAGAAGCAAAGTGATTGCTGTGGTACCAGATGCAGCAGTAAAGATGCTGCTGATGCAGAGTGAACCTGGTGAAAAAAGAGCCAAATGGATTACTGTATTACAAGAATATGACATGGAGATCACACCATTGAAGCTAGTAAGAGGACAAGCTCTGAGCCAGATGATATCTGAAACTGATCCAAACATCATCAGTCAGCAGTATGTGATCAATGAGAAAGACAATAGGGAATGGTATTTAGACATCAGGCACATCCTGATCACAGGAAGATGTCCTTCAGGAATGCAAGCCTCACAGAGAAGAGCCTTAAAGATAAGATCCCAGAAGTATATGATGAAGGGAGGAACCTTGTTCAAGAAGAATTATGAAGGAATATACCTGAGATGCTTAGAGAAACCAGAAGCAAATAAAGTTTTAACAGAGTTACATGACAAGTTTGGTACTGCACACGGATCAGCATTAGCCACAACACATGCAATCCTCAGAGCAGGATATTACTGGCCTACAATTTTTAAAGACATGGCTGATCATGTTAAATGTTGTCATGTTTGCCAGGTTGCTGCCAACAGAGAAAAATATGCTGCACAACCGTTGCAGCCAGTGATGGAAGAGCGCCCATTTGCACAGTGGGGCATGGATTTCATAGGACCGATCAATCCTCCGTCTTCCTCAGGCCAGAGGTATGTCCTAACGATTACTGATTATTGTACCAGATGGACTGAGGCTATCAGCAGCAAAACTTGTACTGCAGATGATGTCATTAAATTTCTGGAAAGCAACATTGTCACCAGGTATGGAATTCCTTATGCATTGGTAAGTGATAATGGTTCTGCCTTCATTTCCACCAAATTGTCAAGTTGGGCTTTTGATCATGGGATCATACTTAAGTTCTCATCCAACTACTATCCCCAGGGAAATGGATTAGCAGAATCCACCAACAAGAATTTACTGAGTATCATAACAAAATTGATAGAGAAAAATCCCAGGGAATGGAACTTATTTCTGAAATATGCCTTATGGGTGGACAGAACGAGAATGAAAATTGCATTAGGAAACTCACCCTTCCAACTAGTATATGGGGTAGATCCTATCCTCCCTGTAAACTTGAAAATTCCTACTCTGCAATTTGCCCAAGAATATCTAGGCATAGATAATAAATAGGAAGTCAGGTTGCTTCAGTTGATGCATCTGGAAGAAAAACGAAGTCAAGCGATTGACCAATTTGCAAAACATCAGGCTGTTGTCAAACGCTGGTTTGACAAGAGAACCAGAATTAAAGCTTTTAGGATATCTGATTTAGTCCTGATGTGGGATAAAGCCCATGAAAAGAAAGGTGATCATGGTAAGTTTGATAGATTATGGATAGGTCCCTTTCAAATTTCTGAGATTTTAGGAGACAGCACTTATAGGCTTAAGAACCTGACAGGTGAGGATGTCCCGTTGCCAGTCAATGGACAATTCCTCAAACATTATTTCCAGGCCTGAATGACTTCATGACAGTCATATGTATCATATTGTATATTTGTATAGTTGTTTGTACAGTTTGTTTATTGTTGTTGTTGTTTTGTTGGTTGGGACCTTGTTCTGGTAAGTCAGGATGATGCACTTCATCACCCTAAGAAAATAATTAAATTGTTGGGATTCAGATGATGAGATCACATTTAAATATAGGTTATGATTCATTCTAAGAAGTGTTCATGATCAGGTTTATGATGTCTTTTCATCAGGGTGCTTTTTCTTGTCCAAAGTGAATCAAACACAATGAAACACCTAACAGCCTTGGGTTTGTTGAAGATATGAGTATAAGTGTTAAGTGAAAAATCTAAAGGGACTCCCTTGCTACCAATACAATCTCCAACCTAAAGCTGCAAGTGACCATACCTTGTACAAATGAGCTGACATGATGATATCAAATATAAATTTTTAAAGGAAAATCAAAAATGAAATAAAATTAGGCCATCTAAGTAACTCTACCGGGGCTATAGACGCCTGCTGGTAGTGGGGCTCTACTTAGGGAGATTGTATAGATAACCTTGCCGGGGCTATGGACGCCTGCTGGTAGCAAGGCTCTATCCAGGTTGGCTATGAGGGATGATCCCCAACTATGTAGTTTAACACCAGTTACTTATGTTTTCAACTTACTTTCAAGATGAGGATAATTAATCATATGCACACACCTGATCCTTTGTTAGCTTTATCACCATAATGAAATTTTATCATTCAGAGGATTATGATGCTGACACATAGACAGAATTAGAACACTATGAATAAATGTGATCACCTCACTTGAATCATTGGAATTTGTTTATTTTCTTTGGTGGCAAGTTGTTGTGTGGTTACACAACACGCCCCATTTTGACTTGGCAAAACAGGGACCCAACTTTTGGCTTGGCTTGTGTTGTCTGCTTTCTGGCGGTTTGGTAAAAATAGGTCAGGTGCATCATCATCATGAAGGTCAGGATGAGGTTGGTCATCATCATGAGGTCAGTTTGTCAAAGTTCATATTTTGTTTCTATGACCTCATATTTAGAAAGAGCTTGAAATTCCATGCAGGTTTGCCTTTTACATCACTTGAAAATTCGTCCATATGAGGGAGTTATGCACAGTCAAAGTTTTGGTCAAACCTGATATTCGCATGAAGAGGGTCATGTTTTATAAACTCAGTTTTGCTGTATGAAGAACATCATCATCATATTTGAAATGCCCCCCGATAATATCCTGAGGTCGAAATATCCGGACGTCAACTTTAAGTCATAGTAAGTTTTCCCCGTCGAGTGGTCTTGTGTATCGCGAAAGATCATCATCATGATCTTGGTCTATCACCTGATAAAAATCATGCAGTCCCAATATCTGGACATCAATCTTAAGTGATAGTGTGTTTTACCCGTCAAATGACCTTGGGCACATCGCGAGCATCATGATATTTTAACATCACCTGATACTATAATATCACGCTGATATTATAATATCACCCTACTTAGAAAATCCACCATCTGCATAATTTGCATGCGCACGTCAAAGTCCTGGTGATCATCATCATCCTGATCTTTCAAGGCAGGATCATATTTCATATCCTCCTGATCTCCTTTCGCACAATCATGATGATCACCCTATCTTTCAAAGGGAGGGTGATATTCCATTCCTAAGTCATGTTGTCAAGATCATCATGATCTTGTTTGTCTACCCGACATTTCGTAATGTCCTCCTACCAAGAAATATAACCTTTTGCAAATATCCTAATGACGTCATCCCGACCTGATAAACGAAGAAGCAAATATCAGGATGACATCACCATCACATTTCTCCTTTGGCAGGATATTTTCCAAAGCATGATCCTGTTCGCCAATATGACGATGACGTCATGTTCTAAGAATAACAAAGGCCCCGGATATCCTGATGATGTCATCTGGACATTCAGCAGGATCATATTTTAAATCACCTAGTGCGGATATGATGATGATCATCATCATCATCCTGATCTTTCGATCGGGTTACCTTGGCCGCAAAGGGGTCATAATACATTCATCATCCTAATCATCTTCCTTAGGTGACCCGATATTACATTTATCCCCTGATCTTAATGAAACATGACGGTGACGTCATCTTTTGCATTTTAATGAGGCCCGATTGTTTGTAATTGTACATTTTGAGGCATGTTTAATAAAACATTTAACTTCTTGTTGTTTATCCACATGATGATGAACTTAATGTTTGTCTGTTTATTTTCATGAAGTCATGATGCTGTTGGAGCTGCTGCTGAAGCTGATAATTACAAGGTTGCACATGGAGGCAACATGAACCAGAAGTGAGGAGGATATTGTCAAATATGTTGTTTGTCAGCTGGAGACCGAATCAAATCAAAGATGCTAGAATATTCTGTGCCAGCTGTACATTTGCCAACTGGCGAAGCATGTGCTTTTCATCTGGACCGTTGATTATTATGAGAGGATCCTGATCCTTGGGTCATTGTAACTATTTTCTGGCATTTGTTCTATATAAGAGCCAGATCCTGGGGGGATAATGGAGATAGACATTAAGATACACAGACGCATCTGGCGCATAAAGGCTAATTACTGTAGAATCAATTAGGAGATCGGATTACTGAGACTAATGAGGATAGAATTGTTGAAATGTCAAGGTTCTTTCTTCAGATCACTGTAAATGTACCTATTCTTGAGCATACTGAATGGATATGAAGTTTCATATTACATCCTGATTGTAAATTTTACGTAATCTTCCTGTTGGTTTCTGGATATGTACTGGTGAATGCTGTGTTCAACTAGAAGCGCTTTCATTTCATTACATGTTGTTATCAACTTTTCCTTTGAAGATTTGCACTAGATCATGTGGATTTGTGGAATGTCCTGGTGAAGTATGATTCTAGTTTCCTTCTTTTCATTGCATGTATGGGAGCTTGTATGTGGATCAGTGATCTAAGTCAAGTAATTTTGGGAATCTCATTCTTTAACCCTTTTCCTTTTTTTTAATTTCATAAATTCATCATCATAACTGCAAATCATGACAAATAAGAAGCAGAAACAGAGAAATATGCTGAAATCCCATAGGTAACTGAAAATCATTAGCATATTTGAGTTAAATGCATGCAGTATTGAAAATATCATGCAAAGAATTACAAATAATGGTAGAAATCATGCAAATATCAGCCTGTAGGCACATTATTTGACTAAATTCACAGTGCAGAGGTCGAATTGTTGGAGATTTATGCAGAGCAAACATCCAGAGCAGGATATTTGAAGATAATGATGAACTTTGCAGAAGCACGTAAGGCCCCTGAATGGAAAACAGCAACACACATCAACCACTGAGTAACGTCAGTAGATTAAGAGCTTATCAACGGAGACTTGGGATCATGAATTCTCTGAATTCATCGTATCTTTCAAGATGAGTAAAGGTTGTTGTGTAACTTTTATTCTATGTTTGCGAATGACTAACATCATGACCAATAGGATCTTGAAATCTGGCCACAAGACAGACTGCATGCATGATATCCAGTCTAGTGGCAGTTAGGTATAGCAGTTCTTCAATCATTGATCTATACTTTCTCTGGTCAGCCTTAGGAGATTCATCATTCTTGCTCAACTTACAACCAATAACCATAGGAGTACAAACTAGTTTAGAATCTTCCATTCCAAACTTCTTCAACAATTCCTTAACATACTTTGATTGTGAAATGAAAATGACCTTATCTGTTTGATTGATTTGCAACCCAAGGAAGAAGTTCATCTCACCACATATAGACATCTCAAATTTGTTTTACATCTCATCTGCAAAGTTCTTACACACCCCTTCATTTCCACTAAATATAATGTTATCCACATAGACCTCAGCAATCAGGATTTGATCTTGACTTATCTTGATGTACAAATTACTATCAGTAGACCCTTTACTGAATCACTGTTGCAACAAATATTTGTCTAGCCTTGCATACCAAGCTCTAGGAGCTTGCTTCAATCCATATAATGCCTTTTTCAATTTGCATATCATATTAGGTTTGTCCGATAATTGAAATCCATCTGGTTGCTCTATGTAGACTTCTTCCAACTCACCATTCAGAAAAGCAGACTTCGCATCCATCTGATATACCTTGAAGTCTTTATGCATTGCAAAATCCAAAAACAATCTAATAGCCTCTAGTCTTGCCACCAGAGCACAAGTTTCCTCATAGACTATCCCTTGCACTTGTTAGTAGCCCTTACACACAAGTCTTGCCTTGTTTGTCACCACTTCTCCATCTTCATTTAGTTTGTTATGAAATGTCCACTTAGTTCCAATTACATTTTTGTTCTTTGGTCTTGGGACAAGTTTCCAAGTCTTATTCTTCTCAATTTGCATCAGATCTTCTTCCATAGCCTTGATCCAATGCTCATCCTTGCATGCTTCATTCACTGTCTTAGGTTCCACTTTAGAGAGTAAACATAGATTTACCTATTCTTCTGTAGCTCTACTTCTTGTCAAAACACCTTTCCTCTTGTCACAAATGATCTGATCTTTAGAGTGATGTCTTTGCACATATCTAGGGGATTTACGAGTTCTTTTAGGAGCTTCTTGTTCTTCAACTTGTACTTCTTTTTCTAGATCTTCTTGTACTTCAATCTGAATCTATGCTTCCTTTTCTTTAGGTTTTCCTTTTTTTCCACCAAAGGATTCATCTAATTCATATCCACTAATGTCTAAAAACTTTATCTTTATCAACCTTAAGATTAGCACTTTCAACAATCTTTCTTAGCCTCTTGTTATAGCACCAGTAAGATTTTCTTCTAGAAGAATACCCAAGGAAGATACCTTCATCACACCTTGCCTCAAATTTTCCTAGTTCTTCATCTCTTCTGATATAACATTTGCTTCCAAAAACTTTGAAGTATTTAATAGTGGGAATCCTTGCATACCATATTTCATAGGGAATTTTTATGTCATTTGCTTTTACTTGTATTCTGTTCTGTATGTACATAGCAATATGAATTTCTTCTCTCTAGTATGCTTCTGGTAGGTTTGCTTCTTTTATCTTTATCCTTGCAGCTTCTTGAATAGTCTTGTTCTTCCTTTCAACCACTCCATTTTGTTGAGGAATTCCAGGAGCAGATAACTACCTCTTTATTCCATGATTCTCACAAAACATGTTAAACTCATTACAAGTAAATTCACCATCTCTATCAGACCTTAAACATTTAATATTCAAATTCATTTCATTCTCAACCATTTCTTTAAAAGATTTAAAATTAAATCTAGGGCTTCTAATTTTTCTTTAAGAAAAGTGACCCATGTCATTCTAGTGCAATCATTAATAATTAACATAAAATATATATCACCTTAAAAACTTCTTACTCTAGTAGGACCACATAGATCTATATGCACCGATTCCAACAATCCATTAGATAGCTGATCCTTGCTTTTGAAGATTCTTCTTTTTTGCTTTCCAAACTAACAGTCCTTACAAACAACATTGAAAGGCTTTGTGATCTTTGGCAGGTCTCTCATAGCATGAACTGAACTTATCCTTACCAGGCTATCAAAATTGATGTGACATAGTCTCCTATGCCATAGCCAATACTCACTAATTTGATCCATAAAATAATGTTCAACTACACCTTTTAGATGATAAACATTTCCATCGCTCCTCTTTCCTGATGCAATCAATTTTCTGGAGCTTTGTTTGATCTCATAACCATCATTGTGAAACAAAAGATTATAACCCTTGATACACATTTGTCCAACACTCAAAACATTATGCTTTAAACCTTTGGCATAGAGAACATCATTTGTGTTATGTTTTCCATAAAAATTGATTGAACCTTTTCCACGGATCTTAGCACCATTTTCATCACCGAACCTAACAACTCCACCATAATATTTTTCAAGTTTAACAAACTTACTTTTGTCACCTATAATGTGATTTGAGCATCCACTATCAATTACCCAGTCATCCATTTCACTCCTAGCATGAAATGTAGATATTATAGTGCTATTAGGGTTAGTACTTCCTTCCAGACCCTTTTCCTTCACAACACTTTTAGAGTTAGCAGAAATAGTTTCATCTCTTATAGCTATGAATAAGAATTCACTATCATTATCATCATCCTCACAATTATGTTCATCATCAGATATACTAGCATCTTATCTAACATAGTAACTTTTCTTAACCATCTTACCTCTACTTTCCTTGTTCCTAATTCTTTGAGCTCTATCAGGACATCTTGAAGCATAATGACCTATCTTTCCACAACTAAAACATTTAAAAGGTAAGTTACTACTAAATTTTCTAGTCCCCTTCTTCATCCTTCTCACAAAGCTAGCTTCTATTTCATCAACTATTTCATCAAAGTCATATGGATCTGATTCCACAATCTTCTCTTTCTCTGATTTAGCCTTAAAAATATTTTCAATCTTTGAAGTCCCACTAGTAGATCTAAACTCTCTAATCTCAAAAGTAGTTAAAGTACCATGCAACTAATCTCTGGTAAATTAATTCAAATTTTGTAACTCTTCAATAGAAGATACCTTATGACTATAAGCCTTAAGAAGAGATTTGAGTACCTTCAATATCACATCTTTATCATCTATTGTCCCTCCAAGTCCTTTTATACTATTGACAACTTCATCAACCTTCTGCAAATAGCTTGTAATGTTCTCATCCTCAGACATCTTCATGGTTTCAAATGCGAGCTTCAAGTTTTGCATTTTAGCTTGCTTGACCTTATCATGTCCTTCATAAACACTTTTCAACTTTTTCCAAATAGCATTAGTAGTTTTTAAATACACAAATTTCACTAACTCAGAATTAGTAAGACCACTTAAAATACCATGTCTAGCCTTACCATCAATTTCACAAGCTTTGACCTCTTCAACAATAGTTGGATCACCAGTTATAGTGTAATTTGTCTCAACAAATTTCTAGATCTCATAACTAAGAGAAATTAGAAAAGCTTCCATTGTCACCTTCCATAGAGCATAGTCTGATCCATCAAATAGAGGAAAATCCTTATTGTGCCCCAACCCAGATCTACCTCAAGCTATTAAACTTTCTTCCAAGGATCCTTTCTCTGATACCAATTGCTGAAGGCACAAGACAACTAAGAGGGAGGATGAATTAGTTGTATCAAAAACTTCAAACCATCATAAACATATAATCAATCCACATTAGTTCACTTAAACCCTTAATCTATTATAATGATTTAAACATGAAAACATATAAGAGAATTAAACACATCAACACCATACATAGAGAACACCAAATTTTTACATGGAAAACCCAATGAGGGAAAAACCATGGTGAGGATTAGCTCACAATATAATGTAATAGAAATACCAAATTACAAGAGGCTCACTGCCAAGGGGCTGATTGCCTAAAAAAAGAAGGGCTCACTTCCAAGGACTCACTGTCAAGAAGAAGAGGAAAGAAGAGAAGACTCACTACCAAGGGTGAGCTGACCTAATTGCATCTACCACATGCAAGGGTTCGGTTCCAATGAAGAACAACAAACATCACCTTCATAGCCACACTAAAAATAGTAGACACCTTCTACTCACTACTTTAGGTCATCTAACACATGAAATTTCTTACTGCTCTAATTAAAATTTGCATCGCAAATATCACATTCCATGCACATGCTCGTATACACATGGATTCTTTACACTTATTCATTTCATCATTCTCTTTGAAACAATCTTCAAGGTCGGAAAACATACAAAAATTTGAATTAGGTCGAGACCTCAACATTCCATGACACAAGGGAATGAAGGCAAACCACTTTACACCTTATCTTGGACCTAAATCTATCCATGCATGCTACACAATACTTACACAATCACCAAATTATCCCCTTAATCAATGCTAACATCCAAGGTCGGCCAAACAACATAAACATAAAAACTTCTTAATAACATGCTTCCATGATCAAAACCATAACTTGCCAACCTTATACAATGCTTTAACACAATTTGAAAACATCCACAAACAACTTGAATTCACCTAGAAACCAACAAATTCATATACAACAAATTTCACTTGAAGACAATTTGCAGATTGCTCACAAATAACACTATCAAGCTCTGCTATACAAGAAAACTAATTTTCAGATCACCAAATCACAAATACTTTGGATAGAATATAGATATGGACCTTTTAAACACTCATCCAAAACTACAAGACCAAAAATGAAACTACGGATAAATGCAGAGCAAAATACTTTCTCCCAGACACACTACAAACATTGTCAGACATAGTCTTCAAACAACTAAAAATAACTCTCAAACTACAGCATTTTGAAGTGCCAAATTATGGATTTAACATATTAAAACATTTCTTTAAAACATATCCAATCTGTACACTCTATTCTTAAACACAGAAGAAATGCAGAGCAAAATTTTGAATAGTATCCGATAAGCCAAAAGACTTCTTCACAAAATTGTCTCCAGTATAAATCATTTTTTCTCAAAAGCACTTGGAATCAAAACATTAGGAACATATTCTCATCATCTTCAACACATCTACAGGGTATTCAAATCACTTTACCACAATATCTCAATCAAACAATAATAGCAACATTAGAAGACATAGTTGACACTAGTGACAACACAAACATGTTGACATCAATGACAAAACCGATTATCACATACTTGCAATAGAGGTATGATATTTTCATGGTTTGGCATGTTTTTATAGGAAATTTATTAGAAATTTTAGTAGCATTTGTGCATGCCTAATTAAGACAATGAGAGGGGATAGAAAAGACTTTAAATGGACTATACGAGTAGCCAAGAGTTTTGATACATTGAAGCAACAAGTCACAAAGCAACCTATTTTGGCACTTCTAGATTTGTATAAGGTATTTTAGGTAGATTGTGATCCTACTAGCAGTGTTATAGGAGTTGTTCTAAGTCAAGAAGGTAAGCCCATTGCCTATTTCAGTGAGAAGATTAATGATACAAAAAAAGTATTATGTTTATGATCAAGAGTTTTATGCTATAGTTCAAGCTTTGAAGAAATGGAGATATTATTTGTTTCCAAAAGAGTTTTTTTAATATACTAATCATTAGGGTTTATAATATCTTAATAGTGAATGGAAGTTGAACTAGAGGTACTTAAAATGGGTTGAGTTTTTGCAGATTTATACTTTTCATTGAAGCATGGTAGTGGAAGATCAACAGAGTTATAGATGCCTTAAGTAGAAGGAAAAATTTGTTGACATAAATGAAGATAGAGGTTGTTGGGTTCAATGAGATCAAAATTATGTATCCTGAAGATCCAAATTTTGTAGAGGCCTAGAAATTTTTCTTAGAACCTGTTACTTTGTACATGAGAAAATGGTTGGATTTCATAATCCAAGATGGCATGTTGTTTAGAGGAAACCAGTTTTCCATTCCAAGGAGTTCCATGAGAGAGAACCTGATTAAGGAGAAGCATAGTGGGGAATTAACTGGACACTTTGGTTGAGATAAGACCATTGATATTATTGGTGAGCATTATTATTGGCCACAATTGTGGCAAGATGTGAGGAAATTTGTGTAGAGTTGTAAAGTGTGTAGGATGGCAAAAGGAACAAGTCAGAATACAGGGCTATATCAACCATTACCTGTACCAAAGAAGCCATGGGATGATATTAGTATGGATTTTTTTCTTGGTTTACCAAGGACATGGAGAGGACATGATTCCATTTTGTGGTGGTGGACAGATTCTTGAAGATCACACATTTTTTTCCTTGTAAGAATACTAATGATGATGTTCATATTACAGAGTTATTTTTCAGAGAGATGGTGAGACTACATGGTCTATCTAAGAGTATAGTTTCAAATCAAGATACCACGTTTGTTGGTTATTTCTGGAAGACATTATGGAAGAAGTTGAAGATAGATTTGAATTTCAGTTCTGTACACAATCCACATATTGATGGACAAATGAAAGTGGTGAATAGGAGTTTAGGTAACCTACTACGATGCTTAGTAGGAGATGAGCCCAAGGGATGAGATTTGATTTTACCACAGGCAGAATTTTCTTACAAAAATTGTCAATAAGAGTACAAGTAAATCACCATTCCAGATTGTATATGGGAGAAGTCCAAGAAATGCTCTAGAGTTAAAGGAGATGGACAAGGGAGAAAATACAAGTGTCAAAGCTGAAGACTTTGTAGAAAACCTGAAGAATTTGCATGAAAAGATGAGAAACATCATTAATAAGACAAATATCTACTACAAGGCTAAGACATATCAAAAGAGGAGATATAAGGAATTTTAGGTAGGAGATGATGTCATGGTTCACTTGAGAAAAGAGTGGTTTCCAATTGGAACACATAAAAAAGTTGAAAATGAAGAAATTTGGACCATATAGGATTCTAAAGAAGCATGATTAAGAAAATGCATATAAGTTAGAGACATTGAGTGGGATCAACATTTCCCCTATGTTCAAGATTGGTGATTTAATAGAATATCATGAAGGTAGAATAGAGGATGGACCAATAGAGGAGCAGTGGAGTATTTCGGCATCTACTTCAAAGGAGGAGATAGAAGAGGTCTTCGATAGTCATGTGGCAAGAAGTACTCATTATAGGAAATATGAAGATTATCTGGTGAAGTGGAAAGGAAGGCATGTCAAAGATTCTTCCTGGTTGTCTAAGGCAGAGGTTGATCATTTGGGTTTTCCTCAAACACTTCAAATGTGACAAGGTCACTTCTTAAATTACCCTGGGTATCTGATGGAGTAGCATCTAGTGGTGTAAGGGAAATCTTACATCACCCAAAAAAATGATGTTTTTTTTTGTTCTTTGCATTTTTTGTATTTTCGGCTACCCATTTTCTTGAATAATGATGTACAACCTTTGATTTTTCAAAACTACTAAAAATAGCCAACTGCTATTTCTAAAAAGTTTGCATTTGAGTACATATGGAAGAGAAAATTTATAAGAGGCTTCGAAATTGAAAAATAATACCACTGGTGAAGGATTCAGTCAAAGATCATTTGTGGGCTAAAAGTTATTAAAGTTTCTATTTCCCAAAAAATACTTGAAAAAGTTTCAAAGTTAGGTTTTAGGCATTTAGAGGCCCCATACATCCCTAAAAATGGGCTCAATTGGAAAAGAGGATTCTTAGCATGTATAGAACTCTGTAATATTTCCAACACTTGAAATGGTTCATCAATTAGACACCTGGATCAAAAGTTATGGTTTTCGGAAGCTGACCTATTTTTGGAGGGAGTTGTAAATTTCAAAATTTTGGCTAGACATTGCCAAAAAGTGTTATTTATGACAATTTTTGGGAATCCTTTAGGGTAGTAGAGAAAAGGGGGAAAGTGTAGAGTCAAGAAAAGGAGGGAAATAGAAACCCCAGTTGATTTGAGCCTACAAAAAGCAAAAGATTGTAGAATCTAGAGATAGGAAGTTGTAATGTGTTGCAACATGTGGAGGATTTCTCCTTTGATTGGATTTTAGCTTCTGTAATGTAATGTGTTGTCCAAATCGATAAATAAAATTCCTACTTTTTCTATGTGTAATTTGTGTTATTGCATGTTTTGTGATTAAACCTCTCATCAATTGGTATCAAAGTAAGGGTTTCTGAGTGTGTACACATATCACCGACCGTGAGGTAGTTTGTACCAGGACCTGTGGTTGTGGGTTTATTACTGAGATAAAAAATGCCTACACAAAGAAACTATGATGGGAGAAATGCTTCGATAGAAGAGGGTTTTAGAGCCTTGCAAAGGCAAATTGATGCATTGCAAGAGGAGTTGTGAAGAGGGTTTGAGCCAAGAATAAGAGAAGAAAGTGAAGATGAAGCTAAAGAAGAATTATCTAAGGAAGACCAAGAAGATGCAGGTGATTCTACTCAAGTTAAGTTATTGAGGGCCATTTTGAAGATTGGAAAGAGACCTAGGATTGAGGTCTCTACCTATTCTGGGGACCTAAACCCAAAAGACCTTATTGATTGGATCAATGATATGGAAGAATATTTCAAGTATGAAGATGTGGAGGATCCAAAATGTCTCAGGTTTGTAAAAACTAAGTTGAAGGTCCATGCTAGTATTTGGTGGAAGGAGGTCCAATTAGAGAGAAATAGAAGAGGAAAAATGAAAGATTACTAGATGGGATCTGATGGTGGAAAAACTAAAGAAGCATTCATTCATGTGGACTATGAGTTGGAGTTGTTGAAGAAGCTCCATTGATTGAAGCAAGGTAACAAGTTTGTCAAGGAGTATACATAAGAGTTTTATAAGAATATTATCAAGACAGGCCATGTAGAGGCCAACAAGGGGAAGGTAACCCATTACATTAATAGGTTGAGGCCAAGTATTTAAGATGAGATGAGCCTAGTCATAATGACCACCATAGAAGATTCGTACAAGTTTTGTTACAAGTATGTACAGATTGGTGTTAGCTTGGTGTTGTCACTGATTTCAACATATTGTTGTCATTTGTGTCAACTGGTTGAGCAGAGATGAGAGCAGGATGAGGTTGTTGCAATGATATGAGTTGTTTGGTTAAGTTTGCTTATTAAAGCTGATTTAGTTTCTTTGAAGAGATGTTGAAGATGTTGAGAACATGTTTTTGTTGGTTGGTTTCCAAGTGCTTTTGAGAAACTTTGATTATTTAAGGAAACAGTGTGTTGAAGAGGAATTCGGGTTGTCAGAGTAGTGAATTAGTTTTCTTCTACATTCCTTCTATGTTGAAGATCTACATTTAGAGTTTGGATATGTTGTTTATAGATGTTAAGAGGTGTTATATTCTAAATATGGTGCCCTAGTTTGTTGTACAGAGAAAGTTATGTTCACCAGTATGTGAACTATGTTCCTTTGTGTTGTGAAGTGTCTAGGAGAAGGTGTTTTGATTCATATTTCTCTACAAAATGGTTTCTAGTCCAGTGGTTCTGGATTTATACTTATAAAGCTTATATCTTTCTTCAGTTCAAGTGGCTCATGGTTTGGTGCTTTGCAAGATGAATCCTTGAGTAGTAGAGTATGATAGAGTTGTTCAAGTGCTTTGGTGTGAATCTTCGTTAGGTGAAATATGTTGTGAAAGGATTTGTTAGTTTTTAGGTGCTTGTGGGTGTCTCTAGATCATGTTCATACTTACCGTATAGTTTGCATGTTGTGTTTGGCTTTAAGGAAGCATGTACTTAAAATTTTATGGTGGTTAAATAGGTTTAGCTGACCTTCTGTGTTTGTACTTGTTGTGGAGCTACTCCGATGATTATGGATGTGTGGAGTAGTGCGTGTGTTTGGATTAAGGTCCAAACTAAGGTGTGGTGAGTTGTGCGTTCATTCCCTTCCTCTATGAGAATGTTTAGGTTGAGACCTAATTTGAAATCTCTAAGTTAAAGTGTTTTTTTGATCCTGGAGAAAGGTTGAAGAAAATATAAATAAGTGTTAAGGGATTGTGATTGGGTGCGTAGGTGAGCAAGTTTGATGTGAAAAGTAGAGCAATTGAATGTGTATCATAGTGTAATCTTTCATGTGCTAGACCACTAGATGCAATGAGTAGAAGGTGTATACTAATCTTTAGAGATGCTGCAGAGATGATGTTGATGTTGTATTGAGCTTCATTGGAACTGTATTCCATGCATATGTTCGATGCAACTATAACAGTTCAAAACATGGCAGTGAGCCTTTCTTTTTTCAGTGAGCCTTAGTAGTGAGCCTTCTTTGGGCAGTGAGCCCATTCTCTAGGCAATGAGCCCTCTAGCAGTGAGCCTTTTGTAATTCAGTGTTGTTACTACTTTATATTGTGAGTTAATCCTCACCGTGGTTTTTCCCTTATTAGGTTCTCCATATAAAATCTAGTGTCATCTTGTGTATGGTGTTGTTGTGATTTATTTTTTGTTATGTTCTCTTCATGCTTAATCATCATAACAATTTAAGAGTTAAGTACATTAATGTGGATATGTATGTATGTGAGAGTTCTAGAGTTTTAAGTTGCAACTGATTCACCCCCCTCTCAGTTGTCTTGTGCATTCAACAAGTTTTCCTTGAAGGTGGAAGAGAAGATGAATAAAAGATTCAAAAGCAAACAAAGGGGAAGAGGTCAAGGTAGAAGGATTTATGGAAGGCCGTATGGAGGCTGAAATGAAGATCAAAAGAGAAGTGAATAAATTGGCACAAGTTAAAATTAGAGAGGAGATAATGCCTACCACCCTCATGACCACAATAATGCTGAGCAAAGAGGAAGAGGAAGAGGTTGACCTGGGTAAGGAAATGGAAGAGAAGGTTTTAGAGGAACCTATTTCTAATGTGGAGAAGAAGGGCATCGAGCATATGAGTGTCTACAACATCAAGGAAGGACAAATAGAAGACCTAAAGGTAATGCATGAGTTGCACATGTAGATGAAGATGTGCAGTTTGAGCATTTTGAAGATGCTGAAAGGGGACAAACCCTAGTTCTCAGAAGAACCTTGTTGAATGAGGAGAAAGAACCAAATTAGAGGAAGATTTTATTCAACACAAGGTGCAAGTGTGAAGGTAAGTGTTGTGCTATTATTATTGACAATGGAAGCACTGAAAATCTTGATTTAGAGGAGATGGTTAACAAGTTGAAGTTGAAAAGAATAAGGTATCCACATTCATATTGGATTGCATGGTTACAGAGGGACCATAGATCTTTGGTTAATGAGTAGTTTTTAGTCAAGTTCAAGATTGGAGACTAGCATAATAAGGTGCTATGTGACATTGAATACCAATGGATGCATGTCATATGCTATTGAGGTCATTGAAATACAATAGGTGTGTTGTCCATGATGGTCATGTAAACACCTATTCCCTAACAAACGATAGATTTCGTCATAAGTTGAAGCCCTTGAAGGAGGTGGAAGAAAAGGTATGTAGTACTGCCAGAATTTTCTTGGTAGATGATAGGAAATTTTTGGAGAGTATGAGGCATGAGCATCATTTCTTTGTGTTGATTCCTAAGTTCAGCCAGGTGGAATGTGAAAATGTACCAACAAAAGTCTCAAATTTGTTGGAAGAATTTTAAGACATTGTCTCTAATAATGTACCAAAAGGTTTGCCACTGGTGAGGAAGATAAGTCACCAAATGGATTTGATACCAGGATCCATTTTTCCATATAAGGAAACCCATAGAATGAATCCTACAGAGAATAAAGAGATGAACAGACAAGTTCATGAGTTGTTGAGGGAGGGACTGATAAGGGAGAGCCTACATCCATGTGCGCTACCTATAGTACTAGTATCGAAGAAATATGGAGATTGGAGAATGTGTATAGATTCCCGATCCATCAACAAGATCTCAATCAAGTATAGATTTACATTGTCTAGAGTGGATGACATAATGGATTGTTTGAGTGGAGCCAAGTACTTTACGAAGATTGATCTGAAGAGTGGGTATCACTAGATCTGAATTAGAGAAGGGGATGAATAGAAGACAACCTTCAAGATAAAGGAAGGTTTGTATGAGTGATTACTCATACCATTTGGGCTAACCAATGCACTAAGCACATTCATGCAGCTCATAAACAAGGTATTGAAAGAGTTTTTTGGAAATTTTGTTATTTTTATTAATATGACATTATTATTTTTAGTAAGACTTGGGATGAGGATATTATGCATATCAAAAGATTTTTAGGGAAGATGAGGGAGGAGAAGTTGTTGATTAATCTAAAGAAATTTAGTTTTGGAAAGGAGTTGGTATATGGGTGAGTGCGAGATCATGGTGGGCCAAACAATGGCAATGGAAAAAAAACTTACTAGACGATAAAGTGCTAGCATTTAGACTAATATTTGGATTTGGAATGAAAGGGTGTTAATATTTATAACTTAAATATGGATTCCCTCCAAAATTTCCTTCTGATTACCTCATATTTATGCAAGTGGGAGTCCCAAAATTTGCCAAAGAAATTTGCAAAGCCACCCATTTAGTGTTATCCTAAAATTTTCCACAATTTCATCTGACACGCTTTTTTATAACTAGATTTAATAAAATGAAAAGGGTTTATAGAGGAAGCTATTGAGATCCTAAAAATAAAATATATGCCTTGTAATAATTATAATAAGTAATTATTATCAATTTTCTACATACGTTATGTTTGATTTCTTGATAGATATACATATGGAAAAACATCCATAACTTTCAACATATTAATCCTCTTTTAAATCCAAAATATGTGTCACATTCTAGGATTTATTGGGTATACATTAAAATTTAAAAATTTTAAGTTTCATATACTTTTGACTAAGTTAGGTTGGCTGGAAAATTAATTTTTAATATTTTAGAAAAGTCACAATAAAAAATTCATAAATAATTATTTATTTACTTAAAAAATTCAAATAAATATCCGTCACATCTGCTCATGTTTCCTTTACTTATCTAAATCTTGGAGGAAAAATATTATCTTTTTCTCAAACTTGGGTTTGTTGATATGACACCTACATTTTATGTACTTTTGAAAATTTTTAGTAGTGCTTCATTGAAACATCCAATTTTCACCAAACTACTTTTAAAATTTTTAAAAGAAAAGTGGTAGCCTATAAACTACATTCAATTTCTTAAAACTTTTATTACTACCTTATTTCTATATTGTGTAGATAACTCATTCAATTTTTAACATGAAGTTACTTAAGTCTATTTTTCACATCTACATTGCCACTTAGGGGTAGTGTGTGACCCATCATGATCATGCACTCACCCATACCTGGGATTTGTTGTCTCAAATGAAGTTCTTAAGATGGACCTATAAAAAGTAAGGGCTATTGTCGAATGGCCCAAGCCAATGAGTGATACAGAGGTAGTATCGTTTCATGGTTTGGCAAGTTTTTTTATAGAAAACTTATCAGAAATTTTAGTAGAATTTTTGTACCCCTAATTGAGACAATGAGAGGGGATAGAAAAGTGTTTAAATGTAATATAGGAGAAACCAAGAGTTTTGATACATTAAAGTAGAAAGTTATAGAGCAACCTGTTTTGGCACTTCCAGATTTTAATAAGGTATTTTAGGTAGATTACGATGCTAATGGCAATGCTATAGGAGTTGTTTTGAGTCAACAAGGTAAGCCCATTGCCTCTTTCAATGAGAAACTTAATGATGGGCACAAGAAAAAGTATTATGTTTATGATGAGTTTAATGCTATAGTTCAAGATTTGAGGAAATGGAGACATTATTTGTTGCTAAAAGAGTTTGTTTTATATACTAATCATCAAGCTTTACAATATCTTAATAGTCAAGTGAAGTTGAACCAGAGGCACTTAAAATGGTTTGAGTTTTTGTAGAGTTATGTTTTTATTTTGAAACATAGGAGTGGAAGATCAAATAGATTTGTAGATGCCTTAAGCAAAAGAAAAAAATTGTTGACAAAAATGAAGATAGAGTTTGTTGGGTTTGATTATCTCAAAAGTTTGTATCCTGAAGATCCAAATTTTGCAGAGGCTTGGAAAGCTTGTTTGGAGCCTATTACTTTGGACATGACAAAATGGTTGGATTTCATAATCCAAGATGGCATGTTGTTTAGAAAAAGCTAGTTGTGCATCCCAAGGAGTTGCATGAGAGAGAACATGACTAAGAAGAAGCATAGTGGGGAATTAGCTAGACACTTTGGTTGAGATAAGACCATTGATATTGTTGGTGAGCATTATTATTGGCCATAGTTGCAGTAGAATGTGAGGAAATTTGTGTAGAGTTGCAGAGTGTGTTAGATGGAAAAAGGAACAAGTTAGAATATAGGGATATATCATCCATTACTTTTACTAGAGAAGCCATGGGATGATATTAGCATGGATTTTGTTCTTGGTTTACCAAGGACACAGATAGGACATGATTCCATTTTTGTGGTGGAGGATAGATTCTCAAAGATGGCAAATTTTATTCCTTTTAAGAAGACTAATGATGTTTTTCATATTGCAACTAGTTATTTTTTAGAGAGGTTGTGAGACTACATGCTCTACCTAAGAGTGTAGTTTCAGATCAAGATACCAAGTTTGTTGGTTATTTTTGGATGACATTGTGGAAGAATTTGAAGACATATTTGAATTTCAGTTCTACACATCATCCATAGACCGATGGACAAATGAAAGTGGTGAATAGGAGTTTGGGTAACCTTCTATGATTCTTAATAGGAGATAAGCCCAAGGGATGGGATTTGATTTTACCAAAGGAAGAATTTGCTTGCAACAATTCTGTCAATAGGAGTACAGGCAAATCTCCATTCCATATTGTATATGGGAGTAGTCCAAGAAATGGTTCAGAGTTAAGGGAGATAGACAAGGGACAAAAGACAAGTGTTGAACCTAAAGACTTTGTAGAAAACATGAAGAATTTGCATGAAGAGGTGAGAAAGAACATTAATAAGATGAATATTCAATACAAGTCTAAGGTAGATTAGAAGAGGAGATATAAGGAATTTTAGGTAGGAGATGAAGTCATGGTTCACTTGATAAAAGAGAGGTTTCTAGTTGGAACATATAATAAGTTGAAAACAAAGAAATTTGGACCATGCAAGATTTTGAAGAAGTATGATTCAAGAAATGCATATGAGGTAGAACTCTCAAATGGGATCAACATTTCCCCTGTGTTTAACATTATTGATTTAATAGAATATCATGAAGGTGGAACAATGGATGGACCAACAGAAGAGCAATGGAGTATGTTGGCATCTACTTCAAAGGAGGAGATACAAGAGATCTTGGATAGTCATGTGGGAAGGAGTAATCATAACAAACAATATGAAGAATATCTAGTGAAGTGGAAAGGAAGGCATATCAAAGATTCTTCTTGGTTGTTCAAGGCAGAGGTTGACCATTTGGGTTTTCCTCAATCACTTGAGATGTGACAAGATCACTTCTCAAATTACCCTAGGTGTCTGATGCAGGAGCATCCAATGGTGTAAAGGAAATCTTGCATCACCAAAAAAATGATGTTTTGTTTTTGTTCTTTGCAATTTTTTGTATTTTTGGACACCCATTTGCTTGAATAATGATGTAGAACCTTCAGTTTTCCAAACTGCTAAAAATAGCCAAATAGTATTTCTAGAAAGTTTGTATTTGAGCACATATGGAAGCAAAAATTTACAAGAGGCTTTGAAATTTAAAAATAATGCCATTGGTGAACAAATCAGTCAAAGATTATTTGCAAGATGAAAGATATTTAATTTTTTATTTCCCAAAAAAACCCCTGAAAAAGTTTCAAGGTTAGGTTTGAAGCATTTAAAGGCCCTGTACGACCCCTAAAATGGGGGGAATCAATGAAGACTATCATAAATGTGTAGGGAACTCTATGATATTTCCAATGCTTCAAATGGTTCATCAATTAGACACTTGAATCAAAAGCTATGGCTTGTGGATGTTGACCCATTTTTGGAGGGAGTTGCAAATTTCAAAATTTTGGTTGAAGGCCACTAAAAAGGGCTATTTATGACGATCTTTGGGAACCCTTTGGGGTGGTAAATGAAAGGGGGAATGTGTAGATTCAATAAAAGGTGGGAAAATAGAAACCCCAATTGATTTGAAGCTACAAAAGATAGAAGGCTCCAAAATCTAGAGATAGGAAGCTATAATGTGTTGCAGCTTGTGGAGGATTTATGATCCTATGATTAGATTTTAGCTTCTGTAATGTAATGTGTTGTCCAAATCAATAAAGAACATTTCTTATTTTTTCTATGTGCAATTTGTGTTATTGTGTTATTTTTTATTAACCTGCTCATCTCCTTTAAGGATTCGTCAGAGCAGGAGCTTGTAACCATTTGGATACCTAGAGGAATTGACCCATTCACTATACACAAGGTGGAGCCAGTGGAGGCTTACCCTGTATTCAACTTGTCATCTTTTCACCCACATTATTTACTGTGTTTTAACACACATAAATTCTTGGCTTTTTACCCACATTATTTACCATCTTTTAATCCACATAATTTCCAAGCTTTTCTACCTTTTAACCCATATAATTTCTCAAACATTGTGGGTATTGTTATCTAGGAGTTGTTTCAAGATGACCAAGATAAGTTGGTTTGCAAGTGGAAAGAGTTTTCAAGAATGGATTGAGACTCTGTCCCTCAATATATTGATGGAGATTGATGGCATTTGAAGTGTGTTTGTGTGGGAGATTACGTGTTCTTTAGCAGTCTATCTGGTAGTGAAGATGTAAAGGTGTTTACATATAATTTAAGGGAATATTTTTGGCAACACTTTCCTCCATGTGAGAATTATTTCATGGAAAATAATTTTTCTTTTTACTTTGGGGAAAATGTCCCATAACATTTCTCCCCTGTAAATCAATTGTTGTCCTAAGTAGCCAAAGTTGAATCTATACAATAATTCACCAAAAACATAATTTGTCAAGTAAATATGGATGTACTACTATAATTATGATTGTATGATTCTATTTCACTTTAAATCTTATTAATAATTCACTTGATTTTTACTAAAACCACAATTAGATCCATAGAAATACTTTGCTAATCAATATGATGATTATAGTTATAAATACAATTTTATATGAATTTATACTTGAGTATATAATACAAGTGTATAAATGAAATCTCATATTAAATAACATTTTTCAATTTAGTCAATCATATAAACCGTTATCCTTAATATATATGTTTTATAATTTTTGGCATAACTTCAACATAAAATTTATAGAAGTATTATCATGTGATCACATAGAATTTACCTAGTTAATGACATGCATATGCCATACTATGCATGTTGCAAGTATGTGCTAATTGGTGTTGTCATTGATGTCAACATATTTATGTTATCATTGGTGTCAACTATGCTCTTATGTTGAGATTGTTTGAATTTCTTGATTGTGATGAGTTAGTTGCTTTATATTTCTTTGTAGATGTTCTTAAGATGATGAGAACATGTTACTGATACTGAGTTTCCAAGTGCTTTTGAGAAAATTTGAGTTATACTGAAGACAAAGTTGTGAAGAAGCATTCTGCCTTCCATGATATTGTTTGAGTTTCTGCTCCACATTTCTTCGGTTTTGAAGACTAGAAGATGATATTTGGTTTTGTTTTAGAGAAGTAATTGAAGATGTTAAATCCTGAGTTTGGTTCTCTGGAACACTGAGGTGTGAAAGTTGTGTTCACCAGTTTGAAGATTGTGCCTAGTAGAGCTTGCAGTATGACTAAGTAAAAGTAATCTGCTCCACATTCCTCCGCAGTTTGGTTTCTGGTTTTGCAATTCTAGATTAGTGTTCATGAATTCTATATCTATCTACCCTCAAGAGGATTTTGGATTTGGTGGTCTAGAAAGGTGTTTTCTTGAGTATTAGATCTTTACAGTGTTTGTTTGTGAGCAGTCTATGAAAGATCTTCAAGTGAGATTTGTTGTACCTAGATTTGTTTGTTCTCAGGTGAATCTATGTTGTGCATGGTTAACTCCAGAACGTGTTAAATCATTGTATAAGATCTTCTTGTTATAATTGTGATCTTGGAAGCGTGTGCTTAAAGGTTTTAAGTGTTAACACCAGTCTTGGCCGACTTGATTGTTTATACTAATTATAGATGTGCTTTGTGGATTGAGGAAGCATGTTGAAGTGTGTGAAGATGGTTTTTGGTTATAATGTTTGGAGAATGGCTAAAAATAAATAAAATATACCTAAAGATGGTGCAGAGATTACAACTAAGATTAGGGATTATAAGAATAATAGTAAAGCTAGAAATGCCCTATTAAATGTTCTATCTAACTCTGATATGGTAAAAGTTTTAGATTTGGAAACTACACATGAGATCTAGGAAAAATTGATGAACATCTATGAAGGTGATGAATATGTCAAGAAAGCCAAGTTACAAAATTTGAAGTTCAATTATGAAGCCCTATGGATGTCTGAAGATGAGAACATAACAAGTTACATGCAGAAGATTGATGAAGTTGTCAATGACATCAAAGATCTTGGTGGAGAGATAGGTAATAAGGAAGTTTTATACAAGGTACTTAGAACACTTCCCAAATCTTATAGTCATAAAGTGTCTACCATTGAATAATTTCTAGATGTGGACAAGCTTTAAAAAGATCAATTGCTTGGTAAACTGACTACTTTTGAGATGAGAGAATTTGGTACTATTGATGCTCCTATGAAATTTGAGACTGCCTTTAAAGCTAAATCAAAAAAGAATGTTTGATTAGATAAGTATGTTGTGGAATCAAATGAGGAAGACTTTAATGGGCTTGGGGCACACTTTGTAAGAAGAATGAAAAAGGGAACCAGAAAGTTTAGAGTTAAGTTAACTTTTAAATGTTTCAGTTGTGGCATGATTGGTCATCATGCTTCAAGATGTCCTGATAGAGCCCTGAAGATCAAGAACAAAGAAGGAAAAGGTAAGATGATAAGGAAAAGTTATTATCTTAGAGAAAATGATGGTGTAATTGATGATGAATCTGATTTTGAAGATGGTAATGCTAGTGAATGCTTGTTTATTGCCCTAGGAGAAGAACCTTTTTTCTGCTAACCTTGCAAGTTGTGTGAAGGAAGAAAGTCTAGGAGAAGAGAAAGACTTGTCTACATTTCATCCTAAAAAGGAAAAGGATGAATGGATCATTGCCAGCAGATGTTCAAATCACATGATAGGAGACAAGAGTAATTTTCTTAAATTAGAAAAGTATGATGGAGGACTAGTTAGATTTGGTGATGATGCAGTTGGTAAGATCTGTGGAAAAGGGTCAATTACTTTTGATGGCAAGAATAATATAGATGATCTTCTGTATGTCAAAGGATTAAAGCATAATCTTCTAAGTGTTAGATAGATATATAACAAAGGATGCAACTTGATGTTTAAGGATAATGGATGTGGGATAAGGAAAAGCTCTGGAACAATAATTGTTGTTGGTACGAAGACTCATGGTAATGTTTATCAATTGAAAAATACTAATAATTGTTGTTTGTTGGCTCTGACAAATGAAAGTTGGTTATGGCATAGGAGAATGTGTCACATTAACTTGGATAATCTGGTGAGAATAAGCTTAGTTCAAGTTGTAAGAGACTTGCCTAAGATTATGAAGCCTGCTAATCCTATTTGTAAACAATGTCAATTTGGGAAGCAAACAAAGACTAGTTTCAAGAGAAAAGAACAATCCTCTACCAGTCTACTTGAGTTGGTGCATACAAACCTATGTGGTCCTACAACAACAAGAAATCTACAAGGTGACAGGTACTTCATGCTACTTTTGGTGACTAATCAAGAATGACCTGGGTTACTTTTCTTAGAGAAAAATCTAAAGCCCTAGATAAGTTCAAGGCATTTCAAGCAATGGTTGAGAATGAAACAGATTTGATAATCAACTGTTTGAGGTCTGAAAGAGGTGGTGATTTTAGTTCAAATGAATTCAATGCTTTTTGTGAAGAACATGGAATAAAGAGACAATTGTCTACCCCCTGAACTCCTCAAGAAAATGGAGTACTTGAGAGAAAGAATAGAAGAGTTCAAGAAGTAGCTAGAACAATGATCAAAGAAGCAAACCTATCCAAAGTTTATTGGAAAGAAGCAATTCACACTATTTTCTACATTCAGAATAGGATACAAGTCAAAGCAAATGGAACAAATACACCTTATGAGTTGTGGTATGGAAGAACTCCTAATTGTCTAGTATTTCAAAGTTTTTTGGAAGCAAATGCTATATCAGAAGAGATGAAGAGTTAGGAAAGTTTGATGCTAGATGTGATGAAGGCATATTCCTTGGGTACTCCACTAAAAGCAAAGCTTACTAGTGCTACAACAAAAGGTTGAGGAAGATCATTGAAAGTGGAAATGTGAAAGTAGATGAAGACATTTAGAAAATCTCAGAGTTGAATGGATATGAGTCAAAAGAGTCTTCTCATACAGAAAAATTTGAAGAGGACAAAGACAAGGAAGTTCAGATTGATGAAGAAGAAGCTTCAGAAAGAGTTCCTAAAACCCCCAAATATGTACAAGAAAATTACTCAGAGGATCAAATCATTGGTGACAAAAGCAAAGGTGTGTTGACAATAAAAAGAGCTGCAAAAAATTAGCTAAATCTTTGTTTACTTTCAAAGGTTGAACCTAAGACAGTTATTGAAGCATGTAAAGATCAACATTGGGTCAAAGAAATGGAAGAAGAACTGATGCAAATTGAAAAGAACAAAACCTGGGAAGTTGTCCCTAGGCCTACAAATAAGAATGTGATTGGAACAAAGTGGGTTTTCTGAAATAAGTTGAATGAGAATGGAGAAGTGGTAAGAAACAAAGCTAGACTTGTATGCAAAGGCTATTCACAAGTTGAAGGTATAGATTTTGAAGAGACATGCTCTGTTGGAAAGGATTGACACTATCCAAATGTTTTTGCCATTTGCAACACAAAGATTTCAAAGTATATCAGATGGAGGTGAAGTCTGCCTTTTTGAATGGTGAGTTGGAATAAAAAGTCTATATTGAACAACCAAAGGGATTTTAGCTATCAAATAAGTTTTCTATGGTATGTAGATTGAAGAAGGCCTTGCATGGATTAAAGAAAGCCCCTAGAGAATGGTATGCAAGTCTGGATAGATATTTTTTGCAGCTAGGTTTCAGTAAAGGTACTATGGATATCAATCTCTATTTCAAAATTGACAAAGATTAGATCTTGATTGTGGTAGTATTTGTTGATGAGATTATCTTTGGAGGTAATGAGGCAATGTGTAAGAAGTTTGTAGAGGAAATGCAAAAGGAATTTAAGATATCAATGTTTGGTGAAATGATTTTCTTTCTTGGTTTGCAAATCACTCAATCAGTTAAAGGAATTTTTATTTATCAGTCAAAATATGTGAAGGAAATGTTGAATAAATTTGGAATGGAAAACTCTAAGCCTATGTGTACACCTATGGTAACTAGTTGCAAGTTGAGAAAACATGATGAATCTCATAAGGCTGATCAGAGTAAGTATAGGACTATGATTGGAGGATTACTTTACCTAACTGCTACTAGACCTGATATTATGCATGCAATTTGTCTTGTGGCTAGATTGCAAGCAGATCCTAAAGAGTCACATGTTCTAGTAGTAAAGAGGATATTTAGGTATTTGAAGGGCACTTCAGATTATAGTTTGTGGTATCCTAAGAATAATGACTTTGCCCTAAGTGCCTATATAGATGTAGATTGGGTTAGATGTGTTGATGACAAGAAAAGTAAAAGTGGCGGTACATTCTTTCTTGGAGATAGGTTGGTGTCTTGGCAAAGCAAGAAGCAAGATTCAGTTTCATTGTCTACAACAGAAGTTGAGTATATAGTTGTAACATCATGTTGCACTCAGGTATTGTGGATGAAGAAAACCTTGAAGAATATCAAAGTTGTGTATGATGAGCCAATACCTATTCTTTGTGATTATACAAGTGCCATAAATAATTCAAAGAATCTAGTGATGCATTCAAGGACAAATCATATTTTGATTAGGTATCACTTTCTAAGAGAGAAGGTCGTAGAGAATGAAGTGAAGATTGAGTATATGACTACAAAGGATCAAGTTGCTGACATATTCGCTAAGGCTATTCCAAAGGATACATTTGAGTATCTCTGGGGGAAATTAGGGGTTATTGCCCCTCCTTCCTTGAACTAGATGCATAAGAAGATGCATCTATCCAATGTGCTTCAAAGTACATTCCTTTTTGGATTGATGTTGGAGGCTACCTCTTAGGGGGAGTAGGTAGTGGCTTTTGATGACTACTATAGTTAGGTGAAGTAAAGAGTTGTTTTAGTTTGATGTGTATTCAGAGAAGTAGTAAGAAAAGAAAGTATGTATAGTGAAAAAGAGTACTGTTACCATTTTCCATTGATGTCAAAGAGGGGGAGAGTTCATGTGAAAAACAAAGAGAGCAGAGAAAAAGAGAGCAATTAGTGATCAGAGAGAGAGGTTGGATGTGTAAAAAAAAGTGGTAGAATGAGATTAGTGTAGATTCTTGTCTTGATGGTTTTTCACATCATATTTTTCCATCAATGACAAAGGGGGAGATTTTTACAAGTATGTGCTAATCGGTGTTGTCATTGATGTCAACATGTTTTTGTTGTCATTGGTGTCAAATGTGCTCTTATTTTGAGGTTGTTTGAATTGCTCGATTGTGATGAGTTAGTTACTTTGTATTGCTTTGTAGATGTGATTAAGATGATGAGAACATGTTCCTAATACAAAGTTTCCAAGTACTATTGAGAAAATTTGATTTATACTTAAGATGGAGTTATGAAGAATCATTCTGGCTTACAAGATATTGTTTGAGTTTTTTCTCCACATTTCTTTTGTGTTAAAGACTGGAGGATAATATTTGGATATGTTTTAAAGAAGTGATTGAAGATGTTATTTATCTTGATTTGGTGCTCCAAAACAATGAGGTGTGAAAGTTGTGTTCACCAGTTTGAAAAATGTGCCTGCTAGAGCCTGTAGTATGATTGGGTGAAAGTAATCTGCTCCGCATTCCTCTGTAGTTTAGTTTCTGGTCTTTTGGTTCTAGAGTAATGTTCATGAATTCCATATCTATCTACCCTCAAGATGATTTTTGATTTGGTGGTTTGGAAAGGTATTTTCTTGAGTAGCAGAGGTTGACAGTGTTTGTTTGTGAGCAGTCTGTGAAATATCTTCAAGTGAGATTTGTTATACCTAGATTTGTTGGTTCTTAGGTGAATCTATGTTATTCGTGCTTAAGTCTAGAATGTGTTAAAGCATTGTATAAGATCTTCTTGTTATAATTGTGATCTTGGAAGTGTGTGCTTAAAGGTTCTAAGTGTTAACACTAGTTTTGGCTAAGCTAGTTGTTTACACTAAATACAGATGTGCCTCGTGGATTGAGGAAGTGTGTTAAAGCATGTGAAGATGGTTTTAGGTCCATGCTAAGAAGTGAAGTGGTCTAACTTTATTTCTCTGTTCTATGGGAATGTTTAGGTCCAGACCTAATTTGAATTTTGTATGTTATCCAACCTTGGAGAATGTTCAAGTGTTGTAGATTGTGTTTGCTGACCTTGATGGATGTTTCAAGGTGAATGTTGATATAAATAAGTGTAAGGAATTCATGTTTGTGTATAGATGTGTGGGAATGATGATATTTTGATGCAAAAGTGAATAAAGATAGTAAGGACTTTCATGTGTTAGGCGACCTAATGCAGTGAGAAAATGGTGTCTACAATCTTTTAGAGTGGCTGTGAAAATGATGTTTGTTGTGCTTCATTGGAATTGAACCCATGCATGGTGTAGATGCAATTATCTCAATTCCTAGTAGTGACCCTTCTCTTCTTTCTTTATCTTTCTGGTGGTGAGCCCTTTTGGCAGTGAGCATTTCTTTGGATAGTGAGTCCTTAGGTAGTGAGCCTCTTGTAATTTAGTATTTCTATTACTTTATATTGTGAGCTAACAGTCCCCATGGTTTTTCACTTCTAGGGTTTTCCACATAAAAATATGGTGTTCTCTTGTGCATTGTGTTGATGTGTTTAAGTTCATGTCATATGCATTTCATGTCTAACATTCATAATAGATTAAGAGTTTAAATAAATTGATGTGGATGTGATTTTATTTAAGAGGGTTTAAAGTCTTTGTTACAACTAATTCACCCCCCCTCTCAGTTGTCTTGTGCCTTCAACAATGCAATCACTCATTATTGAGTACCATATAACCTATATACTAAAAACACATAAATATACTCATGCATTCCTGATAACATGAATATCATGTTTTCCTATACCAAATATAATTGAATGAAAAAAGTACATAATTATCCTTAAATAAAGTTCATGTCATTCACACCATCACTCAAATAAAGCCTCAAGGAAAGTTTGAATCCAACAACCTAGATGCAATGTAAATTAGCTTATTTCTAACAATAGGGTGTTCATAAAAACTAAATATGTCATACTAAGAACTCCAACACATTTCACTTGTCATAGACTCACATGCAATGCTTGATAAAATTTATGTACAAGGTTATTGGGTTGATTAGGTCCAATAAAAAAATACAATGAAATAAAAGATGGTACACGTAATTTAACTTAGAATAGATATAAATTGATTCAGATTTATACCTAATTTCTATAGAACTTCCATATCAATAAAAAATTTACAGTCCAAACAAAAGTTTTAATTTTTAGTTTAGAATTTGTCTCTCCCCCTGTAACGTTCAACGTGTCCCCATGTTTTAGCCTAAGAGAACAAATTTGGTTTATGTACTATAAAATATTTTGTTATTTTAACTATCACAGTATAATATTTGAACAATTTTAAGGTGTAAAAATTATCTTAGGACCTGTGGGTTATGGGCGCACAATGTAACTTACGCTAAACAAATCTAGGTATTAATTTTTAATTTTCAACCATATATATATATAACACTTGGTGATGGGTTCAAATATTGGCTTCTTTTATGTTGTTTTTCTATGCTTTCAGACTTTATGCCTATGATATTCCAAATACTTTTCCAAGACATTACCATCATAATATGTTGTCTTTTTATATATTCTGCAAACCTTCAACCTATTCTATCAATATGAAATATGGTGATAATATTAGTCAATTGAATGAGTTAGACATGAGTATGTATGCATATAGATGAGATTTTATAGTTTAATTATGAAGGTTATTTTCATGCATATGTTCTATGGATTAACCGCTGTGCAGTAGCGAGTATGTGACATCAAGGAAAGGATAATTTGTAGCACATTGCAAAATAGGGCATTAAAGGGAGTCACAGTCAAGCACTAACTGACGCTGAACATGATCATTATGCAAGAATAAATATAGAATAAGAAGACTTGTTCTAGGATTCTAATCATAGGTTATGTGTTTTGTATATGAGTCGTTATATAGGAATTTTTTTTTGAATAGGACTCTGCTTCCTCTATTTAGTTAGATTAATAAATCATTCTCAAACCTGTACCCTGATATCTAGGAATGGATCAATGATCGAAGTTAGTTGGTAGTTGCATAACCCCCTCTCATTTCTATATAAGTTAGGAGGGATGAGTTAAATGGAAGTTTGTCACTTTAATTGGAGCTAGTTTGTTTTCTAGTTATTCATTTATTACTCGGTTTCCATCAGACATGTTTTATTGAGGAATGTTATTATTGAATACAATCTAAAGAGATTTTAATTATGATTTGCAATGAATGGAACTATGTGAGTTGAGATGTGTGAATATCTGAATTAGAATTGGTTTTTAGTTAAGTGAGATAGTTCCCTACGTCGGCCACTCAAGGTACTGATCTTCACTTCGTTTATTTCTTCATTTCTTTATGTATTACTTATTAAATTTGTTCTTCATTTATACATAAACACATCACGAGTCAATTAGAATACCTTGAATGTTAAGTTACAAAAGTATGGTTCATGAACAAGTGCATGCTTTGTCTATTTTGAGTCCTCTGGAGGTTAGTAGTTCTTTTATCATTTTGGATATTTTGAGTTAATTCTGCAATTTCTTGTTGAATACAGTTTTCTACAACTTATGTTGCAAGTACCCATAGCCACTAGGTTCTCTAGTTGTTTTTACTATTTTTTCATTTCTGATAATTCCAGCCAAAGTAAAATCATATAAATAGGTTTGGATAAGAGAGTTTAGGATAGATATGTGGTGCAGTGCACCTAGAGTAATCATTAAGTCTAATTTTTGAAAATTTATTTGTTAAGGGTAAATGTAGTTTTTTTAAAAATGTAATAAAACCTTCAAAAGGCATAATTCAAGTAGTGGAGATTGAAAATAGTCTTTCTCTTCAGTGGTTTGTTGTTTACTAAGTTATGACAGTTTAAAATTAGGAAAAAATAGTCTTTTCTAAAAAAGTAGTCAGTGTGAGGCTATTTTTAGCCTTTTCCCACATTTGGGAAGGAAAGAAAAGAAAGAATTCATGGTGAGAATATATGAGAGATATATCTCATGATAATTCATGGTAACGTGGATGAAGCTCAAGAGAAGGAAATGAAGAAAATATAGTTTGTTGTCCCTTGTCTCTATTTTTCTTTTTTCTTGCAATTTTGTTGTTGCAGACCGTACCACGAACTTGTATGGAATATTTATGCTATGAAATCAATTGGATATGATAGAAAGATGAGCTAAATATCCAATTCCATTTTTTTAAAGTCATTTCACTTATTTTTGTGAATGTTATCACGTTTTTCCTTAAAGCCATCCAAAACCCTGTCTTTTTTACTACGACAGTCCTAATCTCAGCCATTGCACACTTCTGTACGGATAGATATAGGGGAAAGCCATATATTTCTGGAAAGAGGGTTGAGATACCTTTCCAATGGATCTAGTCTGAAGTCTTGATTCAATTTCTAGAATGAGATATTGCCTTTTTTCTAAGACTACTTGTGTCATTCCAGCAAACACTTGATTTGGAGGTTTTAGAGAGGTTTTTGGTTTTCCCAACTTAAATTGCTGTGTTAGAACTCCAAAATGGGTGGAATGAGTGTATAATGGTGATTTTTATAATGGGTCTTGCATGCAGGAGCAAGCGATGAGTACAAGTTAAAGTTTGGAACCTTTGAGGCCTTATTGCACCTTGTTTTTTCTAACTAACTTTGGTGGAGTGAAGATTTGGTCATTGAATGAAGTCAAAAGGACATAGACCCATGAAACCTTTAAAATCAGTCCATTTGCATCATAATGGATCCTTTGGAACATGAGTTAGGTTTTTGGGATTGAGTTGGTGAGTACTTCCTTTGCAAAATTGCCCTAATGAGGCCTCTTGTGAAATCGGTATAGTCAAGTTTGAAGTGTTGTGTTGCAAAACAACCCATAGTGCATGTTTGGTATGTTGAAGAACAAAATAATGGGTATCCAAAAAACCATTAACAGTCTGATTTGGAGGTCTCCACCTAAAGTTATTGCATGACAATCCTTTTCTAAGGGCTACAAGGGAGTTGGTTAGAGTGTGAAAGATAGGGTACTAGAAGGCACCTTCAGAGCTTTTTGATGGTTTTGTGAGCTTGGGATAGTCAAACCTAGAGGTTATAGGGTCCCTATAAAATTTGGAAAGTTTCCCATCTATATGAACCCAAAAATGGGGTTGTTGTGTAGTGTTGAAGCCATGGATAGTGAGAGGACAGTCATGTCCTGTTTGATGTCAAGTGTTGTAGCTTGGTCCATTGAGGCCTAGAAGAGTTGTTTGCCCTACCATCCCCTGTATCCTCTTCCTCCTGTGAAGTTGTCTGTGACCCTCAGTGGTGTTTGTACTATTGCCTCTGCATCAAATCGGTATTAGAGCACAATTAGTAGGTCTGTGAAGTGTTGAGTTGAAGAGGTAGTTTGTCAAGATTCCTCCAAGAGTGAGAAAGATGGCTCAAGAGATGAATGAGCTGAAGGAGAAGCATGATAGAGAGTTGAGGGAGCTGAAGGAAATAATGGCTACCCTAGAACAAAATCAGAGAAGAGGAGTGGCTCTAGGTGAAGAGATTGAGTCTAAGGAAGAAGAAGAAGTTGAGTATGAAGATGTGGAAGAAGAGTTAGACCATGAGGATTAGACAATGGTAAAGTTGTTGAGGGCAGTAAAAGGAGACAAGCACAAGATGAAGATAGATGTGCCAAAGTATGGAGGAAGCCTAGATGATGAAGAGTTGTTATATTGGGTTGCAGCATTAGACAACCAATTTGAGTGTGAAGAAGTTCTTGAGGATTAGAAAGTGAAGATTGCAAAGACCAAGTTGACTAGTCATGCTTTGTTATGGTGGGATTATCAACAAATAGAGAGAAGAAAGCAAGGAAATTCAATGATCGTCTCATGGGACAAGATGGTGGCTAAGATCAAAGGTAAGTTCTTGCCTAAAGATTATGAAGTTTAAATGTTTAAGAAGATTCAAGGTTTAAGGCAAAAATAAATGGATGTTAAGTCATATACTGAAGAGTTTTATAAGCTGAGTATAAGGTCTGGTCAAAATGAAACTGAAGCACAAAAGGTTGTTAGGTATAATGGTGGTTTGAGATTTAACATGCAGGATGAACTAGTGTTGGCAAATCCAAGGAGTGTTGAAGACTATTATCAGATGGCAGTTAGAGTGGAAGAGAAGCTGAAAAGGAGACAAGATAAGTTAGGCAAAGGCATAGGCAATACCTCTAGAGGTAGAGGATATCTCAACACAAAGCAAGTTAGTGAAAGTCAAGAAGACATGAATAAGGCACAAGGACAAGGTGCTGATTTCAAACAAGGACAGAGTGTAGATTTCAGAGGTAGAGGTAGAGGAAGATTTGGTGGTGGAAGAAGTGCAAATACCTTTGTAGGTAAGTGTTATAATTGTCAAGAGTTTGGGCACCCAGCATATAAGTGTCCTGAGAAACAAAATTTTTCAAGTGATGGTGAGAGGAAGAGTGAGAGAAGTACTCAATTAGTCTAAGAAGAAGAGTGTGGTAGTTATAGTTACACAAGGTGTGATGTTGAAGTAGGAGAAGCATTGATGCTAAGAGAAAGAGCATTACTAAAGACTTCCAGGGAGAAGGAGCTAATTTAGAGGAGAGAATTGTTTAGAACAAATTGCAAAAGCAAGAACAAGGTATGTAAAGTTATAGTGGATTCTGGTTGTACTAACAATATGGTGTCAAGTGAGATGGTGGACAAACTAAAGTTAAAAAAAGTTCCTAAGGAAGTTCCCTACAAAATTTCTTGGGTGAGTGATCATCAGTCCATTTTAGTGATTGAGCAAGCATTAGTTGAGTTCAAGATTGGAGCATATGAGGATAGAGTACTTTGTGACATCCTACCAATGGATTGTTGTCATGTGATACTAGGAAGACCATGGCAATTTGATAGGTTTACAGTCTATGATGGAAGAGGTAATACCTTCACTATCAAGAAGGATGAGAAGACTTTTGTGCTACTACCATTAGAGGAGTAGTCAAGATCAGCAAATATGATTATGTTTGGCAAGAAGGAGATAGTGATGTTTGAGGAGGGTAAAAACAAGGAGTGTGCAGCCTTTTCAAGGTATGAAGTTGTTGAAACAACAAAGAGTAAGTGTGAAAAAGAGTTGCAGCTAGTTGTGAGGAGAAATATCTTCATGTGGAAGAAGGAGGTGACTGAAAATATGAAGTGTAAGAGTGTAGAGCCTGTGGAGAGGCAAGATGTGAGTGGAGTCTTAGTAGGGACAATCATGTGCCCTGTAGTGATGAGTAGAGATAAGAAACAACCAAGTGAAGTTGGTGCAACAGTTTGTAAGGTTGATAAGATAGTAAACAAGTTGAATAAAGGCTTGAAAAAGGTTGCAAAAGGTAATGTGATAGTGAACAGGGGAAAGACAGTTGAGAGAAGCATAGTTGCTGATGAAGGTGACAAGGTCAGAGGACCAAGAGTGGGACAATCCACAAAGAGTCCACATGGTCAAACAATAAGAAATATTGGAAAGAATACCATAGAAAGTGAAGGATCCAAGCTAAAAGAACCTGATGAAGACAAGCATGGAGCAATGAAGGACAATTTGGATGAATATTTCCAAGGGACTTGGAAAAGTTTCAAGTTAGGGTGTATGTTGCAGTGCACCTAGAGTAATCATTAAGTCTAATTTTTGAAAAATTGTTTGTTAAGGGTGAAATGGATTTTTTTTAAAAATGTAATAAAGCCTTCAAAATTCATAAGTCAAGTAGTGGAGATTGAAAATAGTCTTTCTCTTTAGTGGTCTTCTGTTTACTAAGTTATGACAGTTTAAAATTAGGAAAAAATAGTCTTTTCTAAAAAAGCAATCAGTGTGAGGCTATTTTTAACCTTTTCCCATGTTTGGGAAGGAAAGAAAAGAAGGAATTCATGGTGAGAATATATGAGATACATCTCTCATGATAATTCATGGTAATTTGGATGAAGTTCAAGAGAAGGAAATGAAGAAAATATAGTTTGTTGTCCCTTATCTCTGTTTTTCTTTTTTCTTACAATTTTGCTATTGCAGACCATACCACGAACTTGTACGGAATATTTATGCCATTAAATTAATTGTATGTGATAGAGGTGTGAGATAAATATCCAATTCCATTGGTGTGAGGTAATTTCATTTATTTATGTGAAAGTTATCACATTTTTTCTTAAAGTCATCCAAAACCCTGTATTTTTGACTGCAATAGTCCTAATCCTGGCCATTGAACACCTCTGTATGGATAGATATAGGAGAAATCCATATAGTTATAGAAAGAGAGTTGAGATACCTTTCCAATGGATCTATTCTAAGGTCTTGATTCAATTTCTAGAAGGCGATATTGCCTTTTTTCTAAGACTTCCTATGCCATTCTAGCAAACACTTGATTTGGAGGTTTTAGAGAGGTTTTTGGTTTTCCCAACTTAAATTGCTGTGTTAGAACTCCAAAATGGGTGGAATGAGTGTATAATGGTGTGTTTTCTAATGGGTCTTTCATGCAGGACCAGGGGATGAGTACAAGTTAAAGTTTGGAACCTTTGAGGCCTTATTGCACCTTGTTTTGGCTAACTAGCTTTGGTGGAGTGAAGATTTGGTCATTGAATGAAGTCAAAAGGCCATAGACCCATGAAACCTTTAAAATCAGTCCATTTTCATCATAATGGATCCTTTCAAATAGGAGTGAGGTGTTTTGGATTGAGTTGGTGAGTACTTCCTTTGTAAAATCGCCCTAATTAGGCCTCTTGTGAAATCGGTATAGTCAAGTTTGAAGTGTTGTGCTCCAAAACAACCCATAGTGCATGTTTGGTATGTTGAAGAACAAAATAATGGGTATCCAAAAAACCATTAACAGTCTGATTTGGAGGTCTACACCTAAATTTATTGCATGACAGTCCTTTTCTAAGGGCTACAAGGAAGTTTGTTAGAGTGTGAATGATAGGGTACTAGAAGGCACCTCTAGAGCTTTTTGATGGTTTGTGAGCTTGGGATAGTCAAACCTAGAAGTTCTAGGGTCCCTATAAATTTTGGAAAATTTCCCATCTATATAAACCTAAAAATGGGGTTGTTGTGTAGTGTTGAAGCCATGGACAGTGAGAGGACAGTCATGTCCTGTTTGATGTCAAGTGTTGTAGCTTGGTCCACTGAGGCCTAGAAGAGTTGTTTGCCCTACCATCCCCTATATCCTCTTCCTCCTATGAATTTTTTTGTGCCCCTTAGTGGTGTTTGTACTATTGCCTCTGCATCAATATGAGTCTTGAAGGCACATAAGTGCAGTGCCATCATAATCTTACACTCCTTGGTTGATAATTTAATGTAGGAAGTACAATGATAGAGTTGATTGTTTAGATAGGTTTACCCATGAATTATGTTAAGTCTACAATAGATTAGTTTTCCTCTACATTTTTGGCGTTGTTATCGGGGATGACACTACCTTCTTAGGCTCATTTTACATGCTTTCATAGGTTAAATTTTTATTCCAGCTGTTACCATTTTTTGACCCCAGCCCAAAAAATTGGCTCAATAGATTTATCACTTATCATTTTTTGAATGTGGTTTGATTTATTTCAATTATGTGCTAGTTGCATAGTTATTATGACAAATACAGTTCAGTTGTTCAGATGCAGAAAAGAAAAGTTTCAATCATTCATTGCATTGCAGAGAAATAAAAGAGATAAGTATTCATTCACCATAGTGATTGTTCATTTACAATTTTGAATATATAAGAGAACAAACATTGCATTGAAAGAAACTAAGACATATCAGATGTCCCACACAAGCTGTGGGTTATAGCTGAACTCATGCAAATATAAGTAAACCACTATGCATCTAATGAAGAAGAGGGAAAGACAAGACATAGCCATCATTGCCTTGTTTTTGTTGATCTTTGTAGAAGCCTCCAGTTCCCGCTCCTGACCTTGGTATGTACCTAAAAAAATTGCGGGAAGGTCCCATTAGAAGCTCTAGTTATGAAAATCTTTCATCAATCAATAGAGACATAATATCATAGTTGTAATGCATTAATCAAATGAGAACATCTATATGAAGAAGGAACTGAAGAGAAGCAAACATAAGAGCATCATTGTTTTATTCTAATCTATTTGTTTCATGTGTAGGTATAGGACAAATCATGAAGATGATAGAAGACATTCAGCACGTGGTATCAAATGGGCTCCCACAAGGGTTGAGCCCAGCATGCTGCTACCCCCTTGATCTTAGAAGGGATGAATGCAAGAAGAAGATCATTGATAACATTCACATTTCAATCTAAAAGACTAACAAGACAATCATATGCATCAGTCCCATTTCAAGACATGACCATGATTTCACTTCAGAGTATGAAATTCAACCAAGAGCATGATCTAAACAGATGTAGGACAAATTCAATGCATATAATAGCCTATATACTACTCCAACTATTATGAAATGATATTCTTAGGCATGATAATAATCAAGAGTACACAATGCACTTGTAATCATCTAATATATAGAGGAGTAAGCATTCACAAGCATTGATTATCTGAAGATTCTTTCTCATTCATGACCAATAATCCAATTGGAGTGTTCATTATAAATCAGTAAGAAAATTACAAAGACAGGTGAGTATCAAACTTCATACTTTCTCATTTAAGTGGAGTGATAGAATCAGATTTAGAATTTAATGACATAAGTTGCCTCTTAAATGATGAAATATATCCAATTATGCCTCACTTTTTGCTACTGATAAGTTGAGTATCAAAACAAGTGTTATCACATGTTGCATTCATTGTATATCTATAAAAGAAACATGATAATTATTGCAGATTTGTAACATAAAATACAAGATAGCCAATCCAGATGGCTCATTTTTTTTGTCTTTGACAAACTCCAAGAGAATCAAAATGAGTGTTTCATTACATGTTTGTAATAGAACATCAATATCATGTGACAAGGAGTAGTTAACTGGTATGATCATCATCCTTATGCTATAGGATATCATGTTGTGACAAATGAAATGATTAAGTGTATGGTTGCATCTGTAGTTGAGTAAGCTCAAATGAATTAAATTATAAGAAGTGATATACAAAAACTAGATAGCAGATACAGTGGACCTGATTGATGCCCATAGGATATCTCTTATAATACCTTTGATGTGATTGAATACAGAAAGAAGAACAATAGACTTACCATATAATGTAGCATGGGAGGGAGATAATGGCCATGGCCCGTTGAACCAAACTTTGCCATTTTGCCATTTTTCCACAAGTTCAACACACAAAAAACCAAAAAAATGCACATCAAAACTAAGAGACTGAAGAAGGAGTTACACGGCTGTGGCCATTTATAGAAATATAAGCCATCAAAACATAGTCCAAGCCATTTTAAAGCTCAGTTTCAAACTTACCAGGAGCGGCTTGTCATTTTGGCTAGAGAAGTGTAGTGAAAAACCATTGAAGACCATCGAATAGAGCAAGGAAAGCACACAGAGCATGAAACCCCAAGTTGGCAGCTAGAGTTACAGAGCTAAATCGACAACAACAAAATGAAATGATTGACATTTTAGGGTTCACACTTGCTTTTGTTTCAACGTCCCTTCCACATTTTGACCATGCAACATTTTAATCATTTTTATCCAAATGGGATCGGGGTCAACACTTTGTGTTGATAAGTGTCTAGTAATCATAAGCAGAGGTGGCCAACAACACTTAGAAATATGGCTCAATGTATTAAGTCAAAGGTGGACATGACCATGAAATATGCCTTTAGAATCTACAAGTTCTTAATATCATTGGTGGTTGACTCACATCGGAGTCAAGATATTATTTGATATGCATGTGGTCGAGTGTCTTTGACCTCCCACATATGCATTTTATTTATTATTCCTTCACATATTCCAATATATGTATAGAGATCAAAACAAGAACCATGTGTGTGAAGAATATGCAGAATGAAGATTTGGTCAAAGGGGGTCAATGTGACATGGTGGTAATATAGAGAAAAGGAGTTGACATTTTTTTTAGCCATATGGATAATGGTGAGGTGGCAGAATATCGACACATTGGAGTCCATGGTATCAAGTCTTTTAATGCTTTTATTTATTTTTTGCAAACATGTGTAATAGTTCATATTTTTTATGATTTTTATAGAAAATCATTTGTGATATCTTGTCAATATGTTGGTGAAATTATAAACTAGATATCATTTTATTTTTGCAAAAAATCATATCGATAGGATATTGATTAAAATTGCCACATCATTGTAAAGTTAACTTTAAAGAAATGAAGTTATGAATTACTTTTAAAGTTTAACTATTTTTAGGTAAGTTTTAGGCCAATAAAATAGATCAAATATTCTATTTTGATTTGTTTTATTTAGAGCCATATAGGATGAATTTTTGAGATTTCATGAGCAAAGAAAGGTAGTTTTATGGTGGGACCACATGAGAGGGTAGTTTTGCACCTTTACTTCACATATTGGTGGCAGATTCAGTGCTTTATTTTTGGCTTTCATGAGTATCTAAAAAAATGACTTAGGGTCTATTTTTAGGAGATTTTTCAGCTTTCTTAAGAGGAGATCATTTGGAGTCATTTATAGGAGAAAAACTTAGTTTTTTCTCAGTCAGTCAGCATCAGTTTCTTCTCTCTTACAGAGTTGTGTACAGTAGTTGGCTCACACATTTTACTTTTTATGCATTGTATTCCTTTCAGTTCTAATAGAAAATCATCTCGTTTCACAAACATTTTTGTAGTCTTGATCTGATGTTATATTGTGACTATTTCAGTCCTTTATTTTGTCTCAATATTGTCAAAATTTATTTTCTTCTTGGTTGCAGTTTGTGTTTGACACCAAACCTTGTTGCAAATTACTTGAGTAACTATCAGTGGAGTTGTGAGGGTTTATGTTAGAGGATCTTCTTGTGAATTATAGAACTTCATCTAGTTTAGATTTAAGAGTTAGTTTGTATTTCAGTTACATCTTTTTATCCCTTTTCCCCTCAAGTCAGTAGTTTAGAAGTTACAAGAGAACCAGCTCACTCTAGAGATTCATTCTCATGAAAGAAGACCCACATCCAAGAATGATTCCATGTTTCAGCAAGTAGTTAAGCTTTCACAAATCTTAACAAGGGTGCATACTTGAATTGACAACACCAACATTAGAGTTAATAAATTCACTTTTCAAGAAACACTAGGTATTATACTAACATTGTGCATGACCACAAGAATATAAAGCCAAATTCATTGTATGCGGAGGCAGAGAGATAGCCGAGGTATATTCCTCCCTTCAAATTTTTAGGATAGTGAAGAAATAGCTGACTTTATCAACTATACAGTAGAAAGTACTGAAGAACAATTTCCTTTTACACCTTCATCAACACCTTCTACATCTTCATTAGCTTCTTCCACAACTATAGAAGGGACCTTTAGAACCATGGTAGATGCTGCAGCGGAGGATCCACCAGAGAAAGCAATGTTTGAGTTTCCTATCACTGATCAGGAGAGGGCTACAGTGCTAAAAAATATTCCAACATCAACATTACCAGTCTTCTATGGCCTTGTGACAGAGGACCCAGATATGTTCCTATTTGAGTTTGATATCTTGTGTAGGAGCTATGAGTACACTTTAGATGCTCACAGGATGAAACTCTTTCCTGCTACGCTCAAGGATGCATCTTTGAGATGGTTTATGGGGCTGGGAAAATATATCATTCTAGACTAGGATACTATGAAGGAGAAATTCTTGGAGAAATACCAATATTACTACCGAGGACATGATAGGAGGAGAGACGAAATCATCACAATGTCACAAAAGGAGGAGGAGCCTGTTGTAAGTATGTGCCTAATCAGTGTTGTCATTGATGTCAACATATTCTTGTTGTCATTGGTGTCAACTATATCCTATTCCATTAGTTGTTTAGAAGACTTGTATGTTGAGGATATTGAGAAAATTAGCATCTCTGGAAGAAACAAGTAAGCCATAGAGAAGTGCATTACAGAAAGTGAGTTGTATGCTGAAGATCACTCCGGTAAATTGCTCAGCATTTGTTCCTACTTGAAGCTCATGGTCTGCAGATTGGAATTAAGTTAGAGGTATGTCTGGGAATGCTACATTTCAGGTTTGAGCCATCCGCATGAAGATTTGAGTGAGTTTTTTTCACCAGAGTGAAGCCTACATTTTCTATAGGTTCAGTTAAGACAGGAAGACAGTATTTAGCTCCATATTCCTCTGCAAGAAAGTATTCTGCTATGTAGTTCTAGAGGGAAGTCTTGGATGATGATAAGTGCCTATAGTTGTAATGGTTCATGGTTTGGTGGTCCGTAATCTATCTTTCTTTTATGACAATTGAAGACAGTAAAGCTCATGTACTCCAGTGAGAAGATTCCTATGAATAAAGTGGTTAATATTTGTGCAATTGCTTCTGATGATTATAGTGTGCTTGTTGATGTCTCCTAATCATGTTCCTATCTAGACTTTGGTCTGTGTTAAGAAATTGAGGTTGTGTGCGAAGATTGTTGCCAGATAACATAGCGTGTAACTAGTCTTGGCCAACCTGGTTGATCCCAGTGATTGTAGAGATGTTTAGGAGACTGTGGAAGCATGATGTGGTGTGAAAGATCATGTTTGAGTCCTATCTAAGGCATGGCATGATCTGCATTTCATTCCCTTTGCATGATGTTGCAATAGGTCAGGACCTATTTTGTAATTGTTTGTAATACCGACCTTGGAGATTGTTCTGATGGCTGATGCCGACCTTGATGATTATTCCAAGGTTGATGTAGTGTATAAATACTTGTATCTGAGTCATGGAAAAGTTCTCCTTGAGAGAAAATGAGAATACATTAAGAAAGGTCCAAAGGCAGAGCAGAGAAGAGGAAGATTGAAGAAGAGGAAGAGCAGAGGAGAGGAAGAGCAGGGTAGAGGAAGAGTTGAGATGAGGAGTAGTTTATTCACAATAAAGAAAGGTGTTCATCATGGCAGTGAATTTGGCAGTAAGCCACCAGTAGGGTTTAATAGCCCTCAGGGTTTAACAACCCTTATTACAATCATGCTAGGTTTACATTTGAGGCACTGGGCCTGCTAGACCTAGTTATTCTTCATGGTAGTAAGCCAGTATGTTTAGGCCAGTGGGTTGGGTGCACTATCTCCAAGGGGAAACCAGAATCTATTAGGAGATTCTAGTTTTACTACAATCTTCACAGAGTTCAGGATTGTGGGGAGACCATAATCTGTTAGGAGATTCCAGGGAGACACTCTTTTGAACTGGTGTTCAGGAGAGAATTAACCACCCATGGGGTGGGTGGGTGGGAGGAAAGGGAAAAACTATTCTGAACCTAAATAGGTGTACCTAAACCCAGTGTTGCCCAGTTGAGCTAATAAAAGGCTAGCCATTTAGGAAGCGTTAAAGTAGGAGTAATGACCCACAGTCTGTCCTCCTTCCTCATGTCTTCTTTTGCCCTAAGCCCCATCTATCTGGGGGTTTGCCAACTTAACCCCTGGGGTGACCAAGACTGAACATCACTATTTCAAGATTGCAATATATATTGAGAGTTAATCCTCTCTATGGTTTTTCCCCACCTTAGGGTTTCCACTTAAATCTGGTGTCTCTTGTGTTTGATGTTGTTAAGTTTCTGATTTCATGCACTCATTGTTAAAACATAATAATTGTGGAAAAGTGATGAATGTTTAATTGTAGAAAGTGTTTAAGTTTTTGTGACAACTGATTCACCCCCCCTCTTAGTCGTCTGGTACATATCAACAATCAGTATCAAAGCCAAGTTCCTATGAAGAATGTTTAACATCTTGAGGAAGATCCAAAATGTCTTACAAGAAGGAAGTGCCACATTTTAATGGAACTAATTATGTTCTCTGGAAGGCTCGGATGAAAAGCCATCTTCTTTCTCTTGGTATCAAAGTTTAGAAAGCTGTAGAAACAGAATACACCATACCTCAAAATGGTTTGACAACTGAAGATGAAATCAAAGAATATGAGATAGATATCAAGGCAAGGGATGCTTTGCTAAGCTCATTAACTGACCCAATATTGATGAAAGTGGTAGATCATGAAACTACAAATAAGGTATGGGAAAAGTTGAAAAATCTATATGAAAGAGATTACTCTGTGAACGAAGCCAAGTTACAAAGTCTGAAAGTGAAATATGAAAGCTTGAAGATGAACAATGATGAAAACATATCAGCATTTATGCAAAGAGTTGATGAGCTTGTTACAGGGATAAAAGCCATAGGTGGAACTCTTGATGAAAAGGAAATTGTCATGAAAATACTTAGATCTATGCCCACTACCCAAGTCCTACCTTCACAAGCTGGATGCGATTGAAGAATTCATGCAAGTAAAAATAGTTAACAGGGATTAGTTGCTTGGTAAGCTCATTTCTTTTGAGATGAGGGAGTTAGATGATGCTCTACCAAAAGTTGAGACTACCTTCAAAGTCAGCACTCCTAGAAGTACTTCCAGATCAGAAAAGCATAAAGTAGAATCCAATGACGATATAGATGAAGTTGAAGCCAACTTTGTGGACAGGTTGCAAAAAGGATCTGGTAAGTATAAAGGCAAATTACCTTTCAAATATTTTTCCTATGGTATAGTAGGTCATTTTGCTTCCAAATGTCCTGAAAGAATTGAAAGAAATAGAAGAAGATATAAAAATAGGCCTAGGACCCAAAATAAGTGTTATTATGTTGAAGATTTTGATGATTATGAAGGAGTATCAGATAATGGTGAACCATATAATGCTAATTCCTCTGTAAATGAATCCTTGTTCATTGCTATTAAGGAAGATCTTGTGTCTACTAATTCTTCTAGCTGTATGGAGGAAGAAAAACAAGTGGAAAGTGCTTTGGTTACTTAGGTCATCAAGGACAAAGATGAATGGGTTATTGATAGTTGTTACTCTCACCACATGATTGGTGACAAAAGTAAGTTTGTAAGTTTGGAAAGATATGATGGTTGACTGGTTAGGTTTGGAGATGACACAGCGGGTAGGATTTGTGGAAAAGGATCTATTTTTTTTTTATGGCAAGCATAATACTAAAGATGTCTTGTATGTGAAAGGATTAAAGCACAATCTTTTGAGTGTGGGTCATATGTGTGACAAGGGCTATGACTTAAGCTTCAAGGACAATGGATGCAAGATCACAGAAAGCTCCAGAACAATCATTACAACTGGTACAAAGACTAGAGGTAATATCTATCATCTGAAATGAACTAAGAACTACTGCTTGTTCACTCAGATTGATGAAAGTTTGATATGGCATAGAAGTTTGTGTCACATAAATTTTGATAATATTATGAAGATAAGTACTGCATATTTTCCTAAGCTTGTGAAGCCTACTAATCTGGTTTACAAGGAGTGTCAATTTGGGAAATAGACAAGAACAAGTTTCAAAAGCAAGGATCAATCAGTTAGAGGACTACTTGAGCTAGTTCATATAGATTTGTGTGGACCTACCAGAGTAAGAAGTTTGCAAGGAGACAGGTATTTCATGCTGCTCATTGATGATTATTCTAGAATGACTTGGGTCACATTTTTGAAAGAGAAAGATGAAGCTCTAGATAAATTCAAGGCATTTAAGGCAATGGTTGAAAATGAGATAGATTTGAAAATTAAATGTTTGAGATCTGATAGAGGAGGAGAGTTCACATCAAATGAGTTCAATTTATTTTATGAAGAGCATGGAATAAAGAGACAGTTATTTGTGCCTAGAAGTCCACAACGAAATGGAGTTGTTGAAAGGAAAAATAGAACAGTTCAAGAAGTTCCTAGAACCATGATGAAGGAATCTCATCTTCCAAAAGCATATTGGAGAGAGGCAATTCACACTATAGTATATATCCTAAACAGAGTTCAAGTAAAAGGTAATAGTTCAAAAACTCCCTATGAATTGTGGCATGGTAGAGTTCCTACTGTGAAATATTTCAAAGTCTTTGGTAGTAGATGGTATATCAAAAGAGAAGAAGATTTAGGCAAGTTTGATGCTAGATGTGATGAAGGAATCTTTTTTGGTTACTCCACCAAGAGTAAGACCTACCGGTGCTATAATAAGAGGCTAAATAAAATCATTGAAAGTGCAAATGTCAAAGTTGATGAGTGCAAAGAAAGGTCTTCAAAACCAAGTGGAAATGAGTCAGATGATAAAGATGTTCAGAATTGGTGCAGCATGAAGACAACATAGATGAAGAAGAAAAATCTCCAGTAAGTGCTACAAAAACTCCAAGATATGTAAGAATCAGTCATTCTAAAAATCAAATCATAGGATATAAGAGAAAAGGGATCTTAACCAAAAGAAAAGTTGCAGAAGAACAAGTAAATTTCTGTCTAATCTCTGAGATTGAACCTAAAACTATGGATGAGGCATGCAAAGATGAGAATTGGATAAAGGCCATGAAGAAAAATTGATGCAGATAGAGAAGAATCAGACTTGGGATCTTGTTCCTAGACTAGCAAACAAAAATGTAATTGGTACTAAGTGAGTCTTCAGAAACAAAATGAATAAGAATGGTGAAGTGGTAAGAAACAAAGCAAGATTAGTATGCAAAGGATACACTCAGGTTGAAGTAATAGACTTTAAAGAAACTTTTTCTCTGTTAGCAAGGATTGAAACAATAAGGACGTTTCTAGCCTTTGCAACATACAAAGATTTCAAGGTTTATCAAATGGATGTGAAGTCTGCCTTCCAAAATGGAGAGTTGGAAGAGGAAGTCTATATTGAACAACCAAAAGGATTTCAGTCATCAGATCAAGTAGACATGGTATATAGATTGAAGAAAGCACTATATGGATTGAAGCAAGCTCCCACGACATGGTATGCATGGTTGGACATGTGCCTGATACAGATAGGATTCAGTAAAGGTACGACAGATAGTAACTTCTACTTCAAGATCAATGATGAACAAACTCTGATTGTTGTAGTTTTTGTTGATGATATTATTTTTGGAGGCAATGAAGGTAGGTACTCATTTTTTTCTAGAGAAATGCAAAGTGAATTTGAAATTTCCATGTTTGGAGAGATGAACTTCTTTTTAGGTCTGCAAATAAGTCAATCAGATAAGGGTATCTTCATTTCTCAGTCTAAGTATGTGAAATAGTTAAAGAAATTTGGAATGGAAGACTCTAAACCAGTATGCACACCTATGATAAATAGTTGTAAGTTCAGCAAAGATGATAACTCACCCTTGGCAGACCAGAAAATGTATAGATCTATGATTGGAGGATTACTTTATTTGACCCAAACCAGACCTGACATAATGCATGCAGTGTGTATTGTGGCAAGATTTCAGGCAGAACCCAAGGAATCACATGTGATGGCAGTTAAGAGAATTCTAAGATATTTAAATGGTGCAATAGATTATTGTTTGTGGTACCCTAGGGATAGTGACTTTGTTCCCAGTGCATATACTAATGTAGATTCGGCTAGAGATTTGGATGACAGAAAAAGTACAAGTGGAGGTGCATTCTTCTTGGGAAAAATATTAGTATATTGGTTGAGCAAGAAATCGGATTCAATATCCCTGTCTACTACAGAAGAAGAATGCATTGTAGCAGAATGCAGTTGCACTCAAGTGTTATGGATGATGCAAACTTTAAAGGACATCAAAGTTGTGCATGAAGAACCTATTGCAATATTTTGTGACAACACAAGTCTCATAAACATATCAAAGAACCCAGTGATGCATTCAAGGGCCAAGCACATTTCCATTAGGTATCATTTCTTAAGAGAAAAGGTGACAGAGAATGAAGTGAAGTTGGAGTATGTTTCAACCAAGGATCAGATTGCAGACATTTTTACGAAGCCTTTGCCCAAGGATACTTTTGAGTATCTCATAGAAAAGCTAGGGGTCATAACCCCTCCTTCTCTAAACTAAGATGCATAATGGTGCATCAGTCTAGAAGTGATCAGAGGTCTAGATTGATGCTTTTTAGGGCTACTTCTAAGGGGGAGTACTCAGAAAGTTTAGAGGAGAGATTAGATTAGAGCAGAAGAGTGCAAGTATGTGCCCTTTGCCATTGATGTCAAAGGGGGAGAGAAGCCATGTGAAAAACTTAGAGTGCAGATGTGTAAGAGAAAGGGGGAGAATTTTGGAGAAAGAAAGAGTGCATATGTGTAAAGAGAAAGGGGGAGAATCTTGTCTTGATGGCTGTTGTAGTTTTTCACATCATATGTTGCCATGAATGACAAAGGGGGAGATTGTTGCAAGTATGTCATTGTTGTCAACTGTATCCTATTCCATTACTTGTTTAGAAGACTTGTATGTTGAGGATATTGAGAAAATTAGCCTCTCTGGAAGAAACAAGTAAGCCAAAGAGAAGTGTAGTACATCCAGTGAGTTGTATGCTAAAGAATAGTCTGGTAAACTACTCTGCATTTGTTCCTACTTGAAGATTGTGGTCTGTAGATTAGAATTAAGTTAGAGGTATGTCTAAGGATGCTACATTTCAATTATGAACCATCCGCATGATGATCTGAGTGAGTTGTGTTCACAAGAGTGAAGCCTACTTTTTTCTATAAGTTCAGTTGAGACAGGAATATAGCATTTTGCTCCGCATTCCTCTGCAAGAAATTATTTTTCTATGTGGTTCCGGAGGGAAGTCTGGGATGATGATAAGTGCTTATAGTTGTAATGGTTTGTGGTTTGGTGGTCTCCAAGCTATCTTTCTTTTATGACAGTTGAAGACAGTAAAGCTTATGTACTCCGGTGAGAAGATTCCTATGAATAAAATGGTTAAGGTTCATGTGGTTGCTCCTAATGATTATAGCATTCTTGTGGATGTCTCCTAATCATATTCCTATCTGGACTTTGGTCCACATTAAGAAATTGAGATGGTGTGTGAAGATTGTTCCCAGATAACATAGTGTGTAACTAGTATTGGCCAACTTGGTTGATCCCAGTGATTACGGAGTTCTTTAGAAGATTGTGCAAGCGTGTTGTGGCATGAAAGATCATGTTTGAGTCCCAGCTAAGGCATGGCATGATCCGCATTTCATTCCATTTGCATGATGTTGCAATAGGTCAGGACCTATTTTGTAAATGGTTTTAATACCGACCTTGGAGATTGTTCCAATGGTTGATGCTGACCTTGATGATCATTCCAAGGTTGATGTAGTGTATAAATACTTGTAACTGAGTTTTAGAAAAGTTTTCCTTGAGTGAAAATGAGAATACATTAAGAAAGGTCCAAAGGTAGAGAAGAGAAGAGGAAGATGAAAGAAGAGGAAGAGTAGAGAAGAGGAAGAGCAGGGCAGAGGAAGAGTAGAGCTGAGGAATAGTCTATTCACAATAAAGAAAGGTGTTCATCGTGGCAATAAGACACCAGTAGGGTTTAACAGCCCTTAGGGTTTAACAACCCTTATTGTAATCATGTTAGGTTTAGGTTTGAGGCAGTGAGCTTGCTAGACCTAGTTGTTCTTCATGGCAGTAAGCCAGTATGTTTAGGCTTATGGGGTGACCAAGCCTGAACATCACTATTTTAAGATTGCAATATCTATTGACATTTAATGCTCTCTGTGGTCTTTTCCATGTAAATCTAGTGTCTCTTGTGTTTGATGTTATTAAGTTTATGATTTCAGGCACTCATTGTTAAACATAATAATTGTGGATAAGTGATGATGTTTAATTGTAGAAAGTGTTTAAGTTTTTCTGACAACTAGTTCACCCCCCCTCTCAGTTGTCCATCGCATATCAACAGAGCCACTTGAAGGTTATGTTGAAAGATTCTAGTTTTCTCTAAAGAAGAACCCCCAAAATAGATTATCTAAAGAATCATTAAAACTAGTTTTCTTAAGATGGGTTAAGGATGATTGCATGGATGCTTTGAATTTCATTGGGCAAGGTGATATTTCTTAGCTACTTTTTGAGTCCATTTGTAAAGTCTACTAAAATTATTCAAGGACTTTCACTAGATGACCAAGGGGAGAAAGGGCATCCATTACAAAAAAGGCAACCAATGGAGTTTCAAGAGTGGAAATCAATAATTTGCTATCCAACATGAAGGATTATTGTCCCAGTTGTAGGCAAAGGAAGGCAAGTTGTAAATGCAAGAGGGTGGCAAGCATCCAACAGGAGAAGGTTGAAAGGCTAGAATTTCATCCATTTGAAGGAGAGGATGGACAATTGTTCTTCATAGCTCAAAGGAGACCTTGGCAACAAAGACAAGGTATGCCCTCTAATCCACTAAATTTTAGTTCTCCCTTTCCTGCTACAAACCAAAATTTCTCTAACTAGAATGCTCAACCATGGCCTAATAATCAAAATCTATGGAAAAACCCACAATGGCGTACTCCACCACCTAATTAGAACTAGCAGTAGGCAAACCCATGGCCCCAACAAGGTTTTCAAGGTGCCAACTATATTCCTCAGTAGCCTACACAGCAACCTCAATGGCAGCCCCAGTGGAACAAGAACCAACAATGGCAGCAAAATACAAATTACCAGCAGCCTATGCTTCCACATCAACCTTAGTAGCCAGCCATAATGCCTCAAATAACACCTCAAAATCCCCCTCCTAGACCTAGCCAAATCCCTACCCAACCTGCACCTAACCCTAACAATAAGCATGTTCAACGGGCTTATACTAATGAAGTGATGCAATACCTACCTATGGGGTAGAAGTGAGTAATGTCCATCTTAGATCAAGCAAGCAACTTGCAGGGCCTTCATCTCCCCAAATTACAGAACTTGAGGATGAAAAACCCACAAAGGAAGCCTTAGATAAACCACATTTGGAACTTGAATCAACTCAGGAACCTCAGCCTATTTCACATCCTTAGCATCCTTTACCTAAATGCTTAGCTATCCAGAAACAACCAGTACAATCTAAAAATGACCTTATAGGCTAGTTGCAAGATATAAGCATAAAGATTCCCTTAATCCAAGCCATCAAATATATCCCCATCTACACTAAGAATATCAGAGATCTCTGCATAAAGAAACTAGGAAGAAAAAGGATAGACCCAAAGACAGTTCATGTTTTAGGTAACCTTGCTGACATAATGTTGGGAAGTATAACTATTCCCAAATACACAGATCCAAGTAGTCCAGTAGTAGATGTCAAAACCAATGGGACTCTAATTAAGAATACTCTGATAGATTTAGGTGTTGCAATTAATGTAATGACTAAGGAGACAATGCAAAAACTCTAGTTGAAAAACCTTAGGCCTACTTAGACAGTCTTGTAATTAGCTGATAGGTCTATAGTCAAACCTAAAGGAGTCATTGAGGATTTGATCATTGCATTAGATTCTTGGGAACACCCTGTTGATTCCATAGTCCTACAACCCAAGGTTAATCTCGCTTGTTATCCCCTTATACTAGGTAGACCATGGCTTGCCATAGCAAATACATTTATAGGTTGAAGGTCTGGTAACATGATCATTTCCAATGGGACTATGACAAAGAAATTAGTTTTATATCTACCAGCCCAACCATACAATGTGCTTGAGCAGACCATTTGGCCTACCTTAGAAGATGAGCACAACTATTCCTTGCAAACCTTGATGACTATCGAATGTAGCCCAGGCTATTGGATATTCATGATGAAGATGAGTTGATTGCTCACATTGTACAAAATGACTATGGGAGGCATCCACAACAGCAAGACCGTTTGTCTTGCTTACAAGATCCCTTAGGAAGCATAATACCTTCCAATTCCTTAGAGGAGGTATCTCAAATATTTCTAACCTTGTTACCCCAACAATGCTTACCTGTAATACCTAGCCTTGATTTGTCCCCTATATAAGAAAAGTCTAAGCTATTAGAAATTAAGCCAGGAAAGATGTTGACTGTCAATAATGAATTGACTAATGAGTAGTAGCAATCCCTACATACTGTATTACAAACTCATTCAGGAGAATTTGCATGGGATTACAGTGACATGAAAGTCATAAATCATGCTTTGTGTATGCATAAGATTTACATTGATGATGGCCACAGACCTACAAGACATCAATAGAGACCCATGGATCCTGCCCTCAGAGAGATAGTGAAAGAAGAACTTCAAAAGTTATTAGATGTAGGGTTTATATGCCCCATTTCAGACAGTGAATGGGTTTCACCATTGGTCATAGTGCCCAAGAAAGTTGGCAAATGGAGAGTTTGTGTTGATTACAGAGAATTAAATGCTGCCACCAGAAAGAATCACTTCCCATTGCCTTTTATTGATCAAGTTCTTGACTCTCTAGCAGGTAAGAAATATTTCTCATTTCTTGAATGTTTTAGTGGCTATAACCAAATCAAGATTGCACCAGAGGATCAAGATAAGACAACATTTACATGCCCTTGGGGGACCTATGCATATTATGTCTTGCCTTTTGGTCTGTGCAATGCTCCAACCACTTTTTTAAGAGTAGACCTTAGTATTTTCTCTGGTTTTGCCCATGACAGTATGGAGATTTATATGAATGACTTCACCACATATGGTGAAACATTTGATGAAGCTTTACACAACTTGGAGAAAGTTTTGAAGAGATGCACATAGCACAATCTATCTTTCAGTAATGAAAAGTGTTTTATGATTATGACACAAGGAATAGTTTTGGGACATTTTATCTCAAGTGCAGGCATACAAGTTTGCCCAAAGAAGATTGAAATTATCTCTACCCTATCTATTCCACAGAAACAGAAGGATGTAAAGAGCTTCCTGGGACATGCAGGTTATTATAGGAGGTTCATTCAGGATTTTTAGCAAAATTGTTGCACCTCTATTTACTCTGTTGACAAAGGACATTGAATTTGAATGGACACCAGATTGTCAGACTTCCTTTGAAAAGCTAAAAGTATCCTTGACACAGGCTCCAATTCTCAAAGCTCCAAATTGGACACTACCTTTTCACATCCACACAGATGCATTAGACTTTGCCATTGGAGTAGTTCTAGGCCAACAAGAAGGAACTAAGGAGTATGCAATATACTATGTCAGTAAAAATCTATAGGGAGCTGAGTTGAACTACACTATGATAGAAAAAGAGATGTTGGCAATTGTCTATGCCATTAACAAATTCAAACACTACATTACTGGTTATAAAGTGTTCATACACACAGATTGTGCAGCAATTAGATATTTGATGAATAAGCCAATAGTGGGTGGCAGGATTGTCAGATGGTTGTCGTTATTACAATAATTTGACATAACAACTATTGACAAACAAGGGAAACATAACGTAGTTGCTGATTTTCTTTCTGGACTGCCTACACAATCATCAGAACGAATGGTTGATGACTTTTTTCCTTATCAGCATCTATTTTCTCTAACCATACACACTCCATGGTATGCAGACATAGCTAAATATTTGGTTTTAGGGTAGATTCCAGGTTACTTTTCTCCAAGGGAGAAGAGACAGTTGGTTCACAAATGTTTCCCTTATTCTTAGATTTTTGGATGCCTCTTATACACAGGCCCAGTCAACATTATGAGAAGATGTATTGGAGAGGATGAGGAGTTTGACATATTGAAGGCATGTCATGATGAATCTTGTGGGGCACATTTTGTAGCTAAAAGAACAGCCTTCAAAATATTGACAATAGGATATTATTGGCCAAAACTTCATAAAGATGTTGCCAATTATACTAGAAGTTGTGATCAGTGTCAAAGGATGGGGAGACCTACCAGAAGTGTTGAAATGTCATTGCAGCCACAAATCTCATTAGCTCCTTTTGATAAGTGGGGATTGGATTTTATTGGTCCTATCTCTCCTACTTCAAACAACAAGGAATGTATCCTAGTATGTATTGATTACTTAACCAAATGGGTGGAAGTTAAAGCCTTGCAGTTTGCTAGAAATGACAATGTGGCAAAACTTTTATATTAGGACATCTTCACTAGATATGGTGTACCATGGAAGATAGTGACTGATCAAGGCCCATAATTCACCTCAGATTAAATCACTAAACTAGTAGAGGAATATCATATTAGACACAAGAAGTCCACTCCCTACCATCCTCAAGCTAATGGTTAGGTAGAAGTCACAAATAGAGAAATTGAGAACATCTTGTCGAAGACAGTACAACTTCATAGAAGAGATTGGGTTTCTAGGTTACCAGAAGCTATTTGGGCATATAGAACTACCTAGAAGAAAACTATAGGGTGTACACCTTATGAATTGGTCTATGGAAAGACAACAATCCTGCCTATAGAATTTGAATACAAAACAATGAGGACAACACTAGAATTAGGGATAGATTTGACAACAGCTCAACATGACAGACTACAACATTTGAATTCTCTAGATGAAATCTGATTAGAAGCCATCCACCACACAGAGGTCATAGAAACAAAGAGTTAAATAGCATGACAAGTATATCAAGAATAAAGAATTCACTGCTGGTGATTGGGCACTCCTCTATGATTCAAGATACAAGGACTTTACGGGAAAGCTTCAATTTCATTGGCTGAAACCATATGAGATTAAACAAGTCTTCCCTAATGGTGAAGTCCAATTACAGACCATTGATGAGGTCTAATTTTCATTACTAGTAAATGGACACAAGATGAAACTATTTAAGAAGCCACTTCAGAAGGATGACTTTCTTGTTTCTCTAGCTACTCTGTATGGTACTCCTGGCACTCCTGATGAAGGTTCTGTGACACCAACTGATACGTCGACAGAAGATGATCCACCAATCATGTCTAGTGATGCAGAGGTTGAGTTGCAATACTCAACCCATATCGCTAAGACTTAGTTTTTCATGCTTTATACTTCACGTGCATACATAGCACACTATCCATGGTAATCATAGTTAACTTTAGAGGGACCTATTTTTAACATGCAATAGAGACCTGTTGTAGATGGGACATCATATAATGATTCTATACACATTTGGCTAGGACCTATACGATGGATGTCGTAGCAACATGTGTCTGCAGAAATTTTCAACACTTTGGAAAAATTTCATTCTTCTTCCCACGCATTTCATTCCTTCTACACATGCTTCATCCATTTTCAATAAACCAATGGTTGTGACATGCTTGTTCAAATCACATTCACAAGATGTTGCATCAACTATTGTGATTTGTCACATCACATCAATTCTGACGTACCCACCACCCTCCCATCTACTCTATGCATATCACTCTACTCATGCCAAATAAATGCCAAGTATGTTTTCTCCAATTCCAACATGCATGGCTCAATGCTCTCCATAACAGATGCATATAAGGTAACGTTTAATGATTAACTTAAAAATTTTATTTATATTCATTATTACTTGTTTATTTCATGCATCCATCAATATATCACCCTTTTCATTTCACCATTACACTTTCATCCCTACAAATTCATTCGTGAAGTGCAGTCACTTCACCTTTTAGTTGGGGGGAGGAGTATATGGTCAGTTTTTTTTTTTTTGCCACCAAGTTTTTAGAAGCTTTCATGGTTTTCATGTGTCGTTTTCCACAATAATCGACTAGCCCTAATTTATGAGCTTGTTGTTTTCCTGTGAGTAAGCTGAAATTCCAAAAAAAATCATAACAAAGAGCTCTAAAAGATATAGTTGGGGAGAGAATTGGAAGGCAGTTTTCTGACGGTGGTAGATTTGAAATTAGGTAGAATTAAGAATTGATGAGAGTGCAGAATATTGTTGCAAGTATGTGCCTAAATGGTGTTGTCATTGATGTCAATATATCCTTGTTGTCATTAGTGTCAACTATATCTTATTCTATTACTTGTTTAGAAGACTTGTATGTTGAGGATATTGAGAAAATTAGCCTCTTTGGAAGAATCAAGTGAGTTACAGAGAAGTGCAGTATAGACAGTGAGTTGTACGTTGAAGAATAGTCTGGTAAATTGATCTACATTCATTTCTACTTTAAGATCATGGTCTGTGGATTGGAAGTAAGTTAGAGGTATGACTAAGGATGCTAAATTCTAGGTTTGAGCCCTCCACATGAAGATCTGAGTGGATTGTGTTCACCAGAGTGAAACCTGCTTTTTCTATAAGTTCAGTTGGGACAGGAAGAAAGTATTATGCTCCGCATTCCTCTGCAATAAAGTATTTTTCTCTATAGTTCTAGAAGGAAGTCTAGGATGATGATAAGTGCCTATAGTTGCAATGGTTCATGATTTGGTGGTTTGCAAGCTATTTTCTTTTATGACAATTGAAGACAGTGAAGTTCATGTGTTCTAGTGAGAAGATTCCTATGGATAAAGTGGTTAAGGTTTGTTTAGTTACTCCTGATGATTATAACATGCTTGTGGACGTCCCCTAATAATGTTCCTATCTTGATATTGGTCTGCATTAAGGATTTGAGATCGTGTTCAAAGATTGATCCTAGATAGCATAATGTGTAACCAGTTTTGGCCGACCTGGTTAATCCCATTGATTGCAGAGATCTCTAGAAGATTGTCGAAGCATGTTGTGGCATGGAAGATCATGTCTAAGTCCCAGATAAGGTATGGCATGATCAACATTTCATTTCCTTTGCATAATGTTTTAATAGGTCAGGACCTAATTTTTGAATGTTTGCAATGCCGATCTTGGACATTGTTCCAATAGTTGATGATTGTGATGTTGACCTTGATGATCATTCCAAGGCTGATAAAGTGTATAAATACTTGTAGTTGAGACATGGAAAAGGTGTCCTTGTGTAGAAATGAAAAAATATTAAGAAAGGTCCAAAAGGCAGAGTAGAGAAGAGGTAGACGAAAGAAGAGGAAGAAGAGAGCAGAGGAATTATTGTACTTCAATCACAAATATAGAAAAGTATTGATCATGGCAGTGAGTCTAGAAGTGAACTGCCAGTAGGGTTTAATATCCCTTAGGGTTTAACAACCCTTATTATAATCTTGCTAGGTTTAGGGTTGAGGCAGTGAGCTTGCTAGACCTAGTTGTTCTTCATGGCAGTGAGCCAGTATGTTTAGGCTCGTGGAGTGACCAATCCTAAAAATCATTATTACAAGATTGCAATATAAATTGAGAGCTAATCCTCTCCATGGTTTTTCCCCACCTTGGGGTTTTCCATGTAAAATCTTGTGTCTCTTGTGTTTGATGTTGTATCAGTGGTTAAGTTTCTGATTTCATGCACTCATTGTTAAATCATAATAATTGTAGATAAGTGATGAATGTTTAATTGCATACAGTGTTTAAGTTTTTGGGACAACTGATTCACCCCTACCTCTCAATTGTCTAGCATATATCAACAATTGGTATCAGAGACAAGTTCCTCTGAAGAAAGTTTAACAGCTTGAGGAAGATCTAAAATGTCTTACAAGAAGGAAGTGCCACATTTTGATGGAATGAATTATGTTCTCTAGAAGGCTCAGATGAAAAGCCATCTTCTTTGTCTTGGTTACAAAGTATGGAAAGTTGCAGAAATAGAATACACCATACCTCAAAATGGTCCGATGATTGAATATGAAATCAAAGAGTATGAGATAAATGTGAAGGCAAATGATACTCTACTAAGCTCATTAACAAACTCAATATTGATGAAATTTGTGAATCTTGAAATTGTAAATAAGGTATGGGAAAAGTTGAAAAATTTGTATGAAGGAGATGATTCTATGAAGGAAGCTAAGTTACAAAGTCTAAAAGTGAAATATGAAAGTTTGAAGATGAATGATGATGAAAACATATCATCCTTTATGCAAAGAGTTGACGAAATTGTTATAGGGATAAAAGTCGTAGGAAAAACTCTTGACACAAAGGAAGTTGTTATGAAAATTCTTAGATCTCTGTCCAAGTCCTACAGTCACAAGGTAGCCACAATTGAAGAATTCATGCAATTAAAAATGGTTGACAGGGATCAGCTGCTTGGCAAGCTTACTGCCTTTGAAATGAGAGTTTGGTGATGCTTTGCCGAAAGTCTAGATGGCCTCCAAAGCCAGTACTCCTAGAAGTACTTCCAAATTACAAAAGTACAAGGTAGAATCTAATGATGAGTTTGATGAAGTTGAAGCCAACTTTGTGGATAGACTATAAAGAGGATCTGATAATTATAAAGGGAAATTACCTCTCAAATGTTTTTCCTATGGTAAAGTAGGTCATTTTGCTTCTAGATGTCCTGAAAGAATTAAAATAAATAGAAGAAGATATGAGAACAGGCCTAGAACCTAAAAGAAGTGTTATTATGTTGAAGATTTTGATGATGATGAAGAAGTATTAGATAATGGTGAACTAGATAATGCTAGTTCCTCTGTAAATGAATTCTTGTTTATTCCTATTAAGGAAGATCTCGTGTGTACTAATTATACTAGCCGTGTGAAGGAAGAAAAACCAGTGGAAAGTGCTCTGGCTGCTTAGGTCATTTAGGACAAGGATGAATGGGTTATTGATAGTGGCTCCTCTCACCACATGACTGGTGACAAAAGTAAATTTGTGATTTTGGAAAGATATAATGGTGGACTGGTTAGGTTTGGAGATGATATAGCTAGTAAGATTTGTGGGAAAGGATCTATTTCTTTTAATGGCAAGCATAATACTGAAGATGTCTTGTATGTGAAAGGATTAAAGCACAATCTTTTGAGTGTGGGTCAGATGTATTACAAGGGCTATGATCTAAGCTTCAAGGACAATGGATGCAAGATTAGAGAAAGCTCTAGAAATGTCATTGCAACTGGTAAGAAGACCAAAGGTAATATCTATCACTTGAAAGGAACTGATAACTATTGCTTGTTGACTCAAACTGATGAGAGTTGGTTATGGCATAGAAGGTTGGTCACATAAATTTTGATAATATTATGAAGATAAGTACTATACAGGTTGTTAGAGATTTTCCTAAGCTTGTGAAGCCTGCTAATCCTATTTGCAATGAGTGTCAATTTGGGAAATAGACAAGAACAAGTTTCAAAAGCAAGGACCAATCAGTTGCAGGACTACTTGAGCTAGTGCATATAGATTTGTGTGGACCTACCAGAGTAAGAAGTTTGCAAGGAGACATGTATTTCATATTGCTTATTGATGATTATTCTAGAATGACTTGGGTCACCTTTTTGAAAGGGAAAGCTAAAGCTCTAGATAAATTCAAGCTATTTAAGGCAATGGTTGAAAATGAGATGGATATGAAAATCAAATGCTTGAGTTCTGACAGAAGAGGAGAGTTCACATCAAATGAATTCAATTTCTTTTGTGAAGAACATGGAATAAAGAGATAGCTATCTATGCCCAGAGCTCCACAAAAAAATGGAGTTGTTGAAAGGAAAAATAGAACAGTTCAAGAAGCTACTAGAACCATGATGAAGGAAGCTCATCTTCCAGAAGCATATTGGAGAGAGGAAATTCACACTGTTGTATATATTCTAAACAGAGTTCAAGTAAAAGGTAATAGTTCAAAGACTCCGTATGAATTGTTTCATGTTAGAGTTCCTACTGTGAAATATTTCAAATTTTTTGGTATGCTAGATGTGATGAAGGAATCTTGTTTGGTTACTCTAGCAAGAGCAAGGCCTATTGATGCTATAATAAGAGGTTGAATAAGATCATTGAAAGTGCAAATGTTAAGTTGATAAATATAAGGAAAGGTCCTCAAAATCAAGTGAATATGAGTCAGATCATCCAAATGTTGTAGAATTGGTGCAGCATGAAGACAACCCAGATGAAGAAGAACAAGCTCCGGTAAGTGCTACCAAAACTCTAAGATATGTAAGAGTCAGCCATTCTGAAGATCAAATCATAGGAGATAAGAGTAAAGGTATCTTAATCAGAAGAAAAGCTGTAGAGGAACATGTAAATTTCTGTTTGATTTCCAAGATTAAACCTAAAATTGTGGATGAGGCTTGCAAAGATGAGAATTGTACAAAGGCTATGGAAGAGGACTTGATGTAGATAGAGAAGAATCAAACTTGGGATCTTGTTCCTAGACTAGTAGACAAGAATGCAATTGGTACAAAGTGGGTCTTCAGAAACAAGATGAATGAGAATGATGAAGTGGTAAGAAACAAAGCAAGGTTGGTAAGTAAAGAATATGCTCAAGTTGAAGGAATAGACTTTGAAGAAACTTTTTCTCTAGTGGCAAGGATTGAAGAAATAAGGATGTTTTTGGCTTTTGTAGCATACAAAGATTTCAAGGTTTATCAAATGGATGTGAAGTCTGCTTTCTTAAATGGAGAGTTGGAAGAGGAAGTCTATATTGAACAACTAGAAGGATTTTAGTCATCAGATCAGGGTGACATGGTATACAGAATGAAGAAATCTTTGTATGGATTAAAACAAGCTCCCAGGGCATGGTATGCATAGTTGGACATGTCCTTGATACAAATAGGGTTCAGTAAAGGTACTGCAGATAGAAATCTCTACTTCAAGATCAATGATGAACAAATCTTGATTGTTGCAGTTTTTGTTGATGATATTATTTTTGGAGGCAATGAAGGTATGTGATCATTTTTTACTGGAGAAATGCAAAGTGAATTTTAAACGTCTATGTTTCAGGAGATGAACTTCTTTTTAGGTTTGTAAATAAGTCAATGAGATAAAGGTATCTTCATTTCTTAGTCTAACTATGTGAAAGAGTTGTTAAAGAAATTTGGGATGGAAGATGCTAAACCAGTTTGCACACCTATGATAACTGGTTGTAAGTTAAGTAAAGATGATAACTCACCCTTGGCAAACCAAAAAAGGTATAGATCTATGATTGGAGGATTACTTTATCTGACTCAAACTAGACCTGACATAATGCATGTAGTATGTCTTGTGGCAAGATTTCAGGCAGAACCCAAGGAATCACATGTGATGGAAGTCAAGAGAATCTTGATATATTTAAAAGGTAAAATGGATTATGGTTTGTGGTACCCTAAGGACTGTGACTTTATTATCAGTGCATATATTCATGCAGATTGGGTTGGAGATGTGGATGATATAAAAAGTACAATTTGAGGTACATTATTCTTGGGAAAAAGATTAGTATCTTGGTTGATCAAGAAATAGGATTCAACATCCCTGTCTACTGCAGAGGTAGAATACATTATAGCAGCATGCAGTGGCACTCAAGTGTTATGGATGAAGCAAACTTTGAAGGACATCAAAACTATGTATGAATATACCATTGCAATATTTTGTGATAACACAAGTGCCATAAACACATCAAATAATCTAGTGATGCATTCAAGGACAAAGCACATATACATCAAGTATCATTTTCTGAGAGAAAAGGTGACAGAGAATGAAGTCAAGTTGGAGTATGTTTCTACCAAGGATCAAATTGTAGACATTTTTACCAAGCCTCTGCCTAAGGATACTTTTGAGTATCTCAGAGAAAAGTTAGGGGTTATCTCCCCTCCTACTCCAAACTAAGATGCACAATAGTGAATCAATTCAAACATGCTCAGAGGTCCAAATTGATGCTTTTTAGGGCTACTTCTTAGGGGGAGTAGTCAGAGAGTTCAGAAGAGAGATTAGATCAGATTAGAAGAGTGCAAGTATGTGCCCTTTTCCATTGATGTCAAAGGTGGAGAGAAGTCATGTGAAAAACTTAGAGTGCAGATGTGTAAGAGAAAGGGGGAGAATTTTGGAGAAAGAAAGAGTGCAGGTGTGTAAAGAGAAAGGGGGAGAATCTTGTCTTGATGGCTGTTGTATTTTTTCACATCATATGTTGCCATCAATGACAAAGGAGGAGATTGTTGCAAGTATGTGCCTAATCGATGTTGTCATTGATGTCAACATATCTTTGTTATCATTAGTGTCAATTGTATCTTATTATATTACTTGTTTAAAAGACTTGTATGTTGAGGATATTGAAAAAATTAGCTTCTCTGGAAGAAACAAGTGAGTTACAGAGAAGTGCAGTATAGACAGTGAGTTGTATGCTGAAGAACAGTTTGGTAAATTGCTCTACATTTATTTCTTCTTGAAGATTGTGGCCTGTGGATTGGAAGTAAGTTAGAGGTATGACTAAGGATGCTATATTCTGGGTTTGAGCCATCTGTATGAAGATCTGAGTGAGTTGTGTTCACCAGAGTGAAACCTAATTTTTCTATAAGTTCAGTTGTGACAGGAAGAAAGTATTCTTCTCTGCATTCCTCCGTAATAAAGTATTTTACTTTTCAGTTCTAGAAGGAAGTTTGGGATGATGATAAGTGCCTACAGTTGCAATGGTTTGTGGTTTGGTGGTCTGCAAGCTATCTTTCTTTTATGACAGTTGAAGACAGTGAAGTTCATGTGTTTTGGTGAGAAGATTCCTATGGATAAAGTGGTTAAATTTCATGTAGTTGCTCCTAATGATTATAGCATTCTTATGGATGTCTCCTAATCATGTTCCTATCTTGATATTAGTTCGCACTAAGGATTTGAGATCGTGTTCGAAGATTGGTCCCAGATAGTGTAACGTGTAACTAGTTTTGGTCGACCTGGTTAATCCCAGTGATTGAAGAGATCTCTAGAAGATTGAGGAAGCATGTTGTCAAGTGGAAGATTGTGTTTAGTCCTAGCTAAGTCATGGCATGATCCACATTTCATTTCCTTTGCATAATTTTGTAATAGGGGGTAAAAGCAAGAAACTCGATCCACATGTAGGGGAAGTCGCGCAGGGAAAAAAATTCCCGACAAGAATGGGTACCTGTTTTCAAAGAAATGGGCACCCATTTAGGAATGGACACCCGAACCTAAATGGGTACCCGAGCCTAAATGGGTACCTGAGCCTAAATGGGTACCCATTTAGCTTTGGGTGCCTGTTACTAAATGGGTACCCATTACTAAACGGGTACCCATTTTCAAAATGTATATATTTTTTAAAAAAATCCCTGCAGGCTCATTTTCCTCCAGCTACAGTGACTAAGAAAGAATGGGTACACATTGTTGAATCCCCTACCAGCATAAATCTAGAGTTTTTTTGCCCTTTCACCTCCTCCTACCACCTCATCACTACTAAGCTCCTCTAGGTTGTTTGTTTGCTAGTTTTTAACTTGTTTTTTATGTTTTTTGTGATTGTAGGATTAAAATGAAAATTAGGGGTTCAGTAAAATTAGAGTTTTATGTTTTTTTTGTGATTGTATGTTTTGATAAACCCTAAAACCATGTTGTACTATAAACCCTAAAAACCTAAACTATAAACCCTAAAAATAAACAAGTGAAACTATAACTTGAAACTATAAACCCTAAAACTAAAAGTTTTAAACCCTAAAAATATAATCTTTATAAACCCTAAAATTAACCTATAAACCCTAAAACTATTAACAAAAGTATCTCTAAAATGTAGACCCAAGCTTCAAGATTTAACTGTGTGTGAGTATGATTCGAAATGTTGAGGAAAAAATTCACACACAGTTAAATCTTGAAGCTTGGTTCTACATTTTAGAGATACTTTTGTTAATAGTTTTAGGGTTTATAGTTTAATTTTAGGGTTTATACATTTATTATGTACTATGGCAATATGATGTCTATCTTATCTCTAAAACTGTTAATTTATATACTTGAGTTTAGTTTATTTGAAAATTCAACTACACCAAATTCATCTAGGAATCCACCTTCTCAACAGTATAACCATGAACTATCCTCCATTATGTCACAAACAATAACTTATGACATAGATCAATGTGCTTAGTTTGCATGCTAAACATGTAGGGTTCTTTACAAATGCATAATGTGACTATCTTTTTCATAACCAACTCTATGTGCCACCAACTAGGTTAGAAACATATACATTACCTACTAGATCCTAAATACACACATGTCCACCATCAAAGCTCTCATAAACCAAGAATGACTCCTAATTGGGAGTCATGAGAAAAGGCTCTATAATCAATACTTTCTATGCACCCTTTTGTGCATGCTTAAAAGGATGTAAAAAAAAAGTATCACCAACATCATCATTAGAGGCCCTTGAGTCTATATCATCATCTATTTATGTTTCCTTGCCTTCTTCTCCAAGTTGTAGTCTCTAGATGCTCCTAATATTTCCTTACTTCTAACATTTGACATTTAATTTTCAATGAGACCAAGATACCCCCATAGACTTCTAGCATGCTTGTAGTTTTTTTTGTCCCTCTCTATATCCTTAGGATGAGTTCTCATAGACAAAAGATCGTTGATGGAATTTAATTTTTACTACTTCATCTCCTTAGAAAGTGACAAACCCACCACATCATCAAGCTTCAACTTTGAGAAATTGTTACTATTCACCATCATGAGATTACTCCAACTATTAGGGAAAGATTACAATAAATTTATGCATTGATCCTCCTCATCCATTTTCACATCTACAAATTCCAACTAGCTAAGTTGTTGAACTAATTTAGGTGCTTTGTTACTAAATCACCATCACCCATATATTTAGAGAACAAACATTATTTTGTACGAAAATCTTGTTGACAAAGGAATTTGTGTAATACAAATTCCCTAACTTAACGTACTTAGGCTTCTTGCAATTTGTTTGTCCTAAAATATTTATAAAAATTCAATTTTCAAGGTAAAGCTAAATGAGGCTCCTTGTCTTTCTTTCATCAACTTATCATTAAACATCTCCGCCTCTATTCTAAAAGCACTTATCATCTGTATCTCCTAAAAATTAAATCTATCAAAAGTAGTTACACCATGACATAACACAAGTACTTCCTTAGGTCTAATTATAATTGGAAGCAGGAGACAACCAAAAGTACAAATCAATATCCCATTAATCATTTCTAATGATATTCATGAAAATGTGCACAAGAGGTTGGTTTCAAATGATTAGCTACCAAAAAGTCTTTAGTACATATGTTGTATTGATTTATGGGAGATTTGAGTATATCATTTAAAATGATTAGATTCTTTATGATGCCAACAAAATACAATGGACCATAATTATTATTTTGTGGAATCTCCTCATCAGAAAATGTAATCAATGTAATAGGAAGAGAAGAAGAAGATGTTGCCAAGTAGTTTCTATTTCTCCCACAAAATCATGTAAATTTGATGTATCTTTAGATTTTGTTTGCTACTAAAAATATAATCCCTCTCTTTTAGAAATATTACTTAAACTAAGAAAAGGGGAATAAAATATCTTAGGTAGAGAATATGAAACATCAACAAGGAGAGAACAACTTTGAGCCAAGTCATAGGGTATGGTATCTCCTCTTCCTTTTCACGATTTACAGAACCTTGGAGGGTGATCCTTGAGGTCTCTCTAATAGGATAATTAAAAATAAATGAAGAAATATGAATAAGTTCTTAGAAACCATGAATAAACCTACAATACCTCACAATAAGATGTACACAAGCATGCATATGCATGTTATAATGAAATTAACACACCCTACAAATTCCTTATTATATTTTTGTGTCCATATCAACCTTAACATGTTTGTGTGTGTCTTCTATCATTTTGGCCCCTTTTCTTAGCCTAAATCACCCCTAGCCATCCATGTTCCCCTTGTCTATGTTGTTCCCACGGTCTTACATTTAGAGTTCCTATATGTCCATTTTCATCTAATTTTTATCCCTATTCAATGTCCTAAACCTACCCTTAATTTCCCTTTAATTTATCCCCCTTTACCCCCTTGCAAAACCATTAATATTGTGCTAACCCCATCTTATGTGAAAAAGCCACCTTTGTCCTTCCTAAATCTTTCCTTCACAATATTATCATGGTTGTTCAAATTGTGAAGGTAAAGCAACCACTTAGGAAAATGGTGGTGTGATTGAATGGAATAGATAAATGGTTAAACCAAGCATTAGAACTCTTACATCTCATGAAATATCAATCTGATTATTTTAATAGTAGAGTAGTTTTATTCAAGTAGTAGGTGCATGACCTTTTAATAAGTTGTTGGCTTCTTTTTGAAGTCCTTTGATTTTCAATGACAATGATAAAACTGTGCATGGGAGATGTGTTTGAGAAGATAGATTAAATAAGGGTAGACAAGATATATTTAGGGTTGAGGCATCATCATTTGATCATACTATATGGTTTGGGAATTGTAAGTACCCAATTTTGTGCATTCACAGATGGGTCAAATTTTGGAGTCTAGTGATGATTAACACCATCTAAAGTGGCAATATGGCATAAAATGATGATAGTTGTGATACACATACACTTCCCTTAGTCTTGTTTGTCTTGTGAAGTAATATTTATGGTTCATTGCAACAAAAATCCCACTCAAACAAAAATTAATATGAATTAGTCCTTAATTCTCCCATAGATCTAATAAGATGGCTAGGCCCTAATGAAATGAATGAAAAAAAAATCAAAATATTCCTACTGGATCTTAATAGAAGAGGGTTAATGTTCTAATCTACACAAATAAAATACGTTAATACATTAACAATAAAATAAATAATACATTAATAATAAAATAACCACCTATTATCTAAATTAATAATCATAATGATCTAATAAATAGTAAAAATGTATATAACTTACTAGAGATCAACAATCAGGTCCATATTTTTCTTGACTAGTTGTACTTGTGCATGTTTAATTTTCAAGTATTACTTGCTCTCTAAATTCATGGATATTTTAAACTTACATTTATAGACCTATTAGATTAAGTTTAAATTTATAGATATTTGTTTGTAAGTTTTCAATATGTATATATTTGTGAAAATATACATTTGTAAGTTTTTCATATGGATGTATTTGGAAATTTGCAGGAGACATCTAATGGATGACCATAGTCTAGATGAATTTTTAATAGATGACATTCTTTATGAAAACCCCCCACCCCGTGATCCACCTCAAAACCCCCCATCCCCTCCACCTCAAAACCCCCCACCCCCTCCACTTGATGAGGCCCAATTGCAGCAAAGAATTAATGAAAATATTAATGCAATTGAGGAAAACATTAATTTGATTAATAAGCAACCTCACTTGATGCCTAGGCCTCCTCATGTGGTTCGATTTGCATCTTCAATGCAAACCATTATTGATTCTTTTAGGTCTATTGATGCAGACCTAAATAGATTTCACCTTTGGCGAGAGGAGAGGAGGCAATTCTATGCAGATGGTCTTTCATATAAAGACATCCATGATCTTCACATAACAAAACAAACATTAGCCCCATTTTTTCATCACCCAAAAATTAATCAACCTATACCTGCAACAAAAAAAATATCAATTAAGTGGTGTAGGCATGAGGCGATTTTGCAACATTTTTGGGATCAGTGGTGGATGGTGCTTGATCACCCACCACATGATAATTATGAGGTACCACTATATTTTTTGAGAAAATTATGGGTGGAGTTTCAATTGGGTCAAAAACCCAATTATTTTGATATGAAAGAATTTCAGGGTGTTGGTCGTGGCATGCCACAACATAGACTAGGAGCACGAGTTGATCCCAATCAACCCATTCCTTCTACTCCTATGGTTACTCCTATTTTGCCCACAATTTCTACACCTATTCAACACCAGGCAGTGTTGTTGACATTAGGAGCATTGAGTAGACTCTTGGGCAATCTCACTGAACAAGCTACCCACATGGCAGATGAATTCAGTGGTGGAGAGAATCATGGAGGAGTCAATGCATCTCATCATAGAGCCTTAGGCATGTCAGGGACACATTTGTGTACAAATTACAATCAACCATGTTATGGTCCTGCTCCTACATCCACATCAGATGCAACTACAATAGAAGTGGAGTCATACTTGGATCTACTATATTCGGATGATAATCCTACACAGGTACATTAACCACATTTATTAAATATTTCAAGTGCATAATTTGAACGTATCAAAATTTATATAAATAATTGAATGAATTAATATATAATTGTGAACTATTTGTTGTACAGATCTCAAGTCACTCTAGGGCCACATCACGATTTGATATATTAAGTTTTGCATTGACATCTATAGAGGTTGGCACACCTTACAGGGTAAACCAATATATCTTAACCCTAAAACCATATGTATCTAATTCTAGTTTAAATTTTCTTCTTGAAACTTATCAATATTATATTTTAAATTAACAAGTGTATAAATAAATAAATATATGTACATGTATGTGAAACACTATTGTTGCAGCGAGGCTCAGGTCACGTGGCAGTTCCCATGTCTGACCGACCACGTGGCTCAGGTGTTTCTTACACTGATCCTCCATCGTCAGCTATTATGCCTGAGTATTCCCTGGTGTGTGTTTTAAAAAGTTGTACTAAATTTGTACTAAGGTTCTTTTTTGAGTTTATATAAATTTATATATGCACCCATATATGTAAGTGCAGGATGATAGGAGTGCGACCATTGGTCAGGTTACTAACCAGGGACAATTTCATGAGCCATCCACACATTTTGAGGTCCTAAACTTTACTAAATTTTCTATGTGCAATTTCTAGGTCTTTATATGCTAAATAAATTCTAACTTATTTCAAACTTGCTTTATTTGAAATTCTAGGAATTAGCAGGTCAAACTTTTGGTCAAGAAGATGAAACAACTATACCACTTAGACAACAAAATGTGGGAGTAGATGAGCATGATTGCACGGTAATTTAAATGCACACTTTAAAGCCTACATTTAAATCTTTAATTTCATATTTTTTATAAATTAAATTAAATTTGGATGGTAACCTAATTCTTGAGTGTTTTAAATTTGAATATCCAGGAATTAGCACCTGATGCTTTACGATCACTTGGGCAATAGAATGTGGGAGGAGATGACCAACATCATATGGTAATTTAATCATACATTAAAGTCTAGATTTAAATATTTAATATGAGTATTTTATAAATTAAATTAAATTAAATCTTCAATCAAATGAAATTCAAAATAAAATTTACATTTTAGAAGCACATGTATGTGTCATTTTAAAAATTTTTAAATCTAATTGTAAGTTTCTTTCTCTTGTGTACAACATGAGGTAGATCCATCTATTTCATAAGGAAGAAAGAGGCCTCTTTCAGATTTGAACTTGAGTGATGATCATACCTAACACAGATATTTATTTCATAGACTGAATTGTATGATATGCATTATTTTTCATATATGCCACCAAGACTTTGACTATATATGTCGAACTTGCTATTACATGGACTTCTAGATATATTTCAGTATTTCATGAACTATGATTTGTATTTATTTATATGCTAACTATGAGTAGATGTTTTAGTACACATTTCATGGGTCCTACCTATATTTTATAGTATTTCATGGACTTATCTAGATAGATCTACATGTATATATTATTGACTATATGCTTGAACATTTTAGTATGTTAGATAATATGTTAAATATGCTTCGTTGTTCACTTCTAGATTATAAATTATTTAATTGAGACATGTTAGAAGATTTCTCTCTACTACATTTTTTTATTTAAAATGAAAAACTATCTTTAATGTGTTTAAAATAGTGAAGTATATCTTTGGTAGGAAAAGATATTATTTTCACCTTGCTTTTAAAACACTCTATTAAGGGGAAAAAATGTAAGGCATTTTTTTTCAAATTTTTACATGACTATTTTATTTGACAATTTCTCCTACAATATTTCTATATAATGGTTCTCCTTGTGCATCATTAGACATCAAATATCAAGGAAACATAGGTTTTAAAGTCCACATGATACTAGTTCAAATCCACACATCACAAATCAAATCCTTGTGGAAGGTTAGATCCGCAACACTCCATATTGAACTCATGACGCTTGGGATCAATATGCCAAATTCTAAGAGCAACCCAGTTCATATTTTTTGTAGTGCTTCCAATGTATTTAAGAAGTGATTATGCATTATGGTTCAATAGTTATAACTGAAATAGTGAACAATCTATTAACTGCCAAAATTAATTAAATTTTTTCATTTATATTTATATTCAAAATTCAAAATTCTAATACATCACCTCACAAACCTAAATTAAGTTAATTTAAATAGTGGAATAGATAGGTTTGGTGTTACAATTATCTAATAGTCGATAAAAAATTTAAGACAAAGGGAATAATATAGAAGGTGAAATGAGAATGAAAAAAATTATATACCAAAAACACAACACATTGATGCATTATGTAACTAGATAACATGTTGAATATGAAATCCATAATATAAGTATATACAATTACTTAATTTGCGTTCACTTTTAGTTGAAGACTACAAAATTGACCTCACATACTTGTATGGTGAAAACTTCTATTAACAATCATGCAAATTTGACTACTTGTCTAGGGTACACTTGCAAAAAGTAATGTTCAAATGTACAAGTAAATTAACTATATATTTCCATGAGTCAATACAAAATTTAAGACAAGGGGAATAATATAGAAGGTGAAATGAGAATGAAAGAATTTATATACCAAAAACATAACACATTGATGCATTATGTAACTAGATAACATGTTGAATGTGAAAGCCATAATGTAAGTATATACAATTACCTAATTTACGTTCACTTTTAGTTGAAGACTACAAAAATGACCTCATATACTTGTATGGTGAAAACTTCTATTAACAATCATGCAAATTTGACTACTTGTCTAGGGTACACCTACAAAAGTAATGTTCAAATGTACAAGTAAATTAACTATATATTTACATGAGTCGATAAAAAATTTAAGACAAGGGGAATAATATAGAAGGTGAAATGAGAATGACAAAATTTATATACCAAAAACACAAAACATTGATGCATTACATGTAACTAGATAACATTATAGGATACATTTAAGAGGATGGATTTAGGGGATGTAAGAGTATGGTTTACATACCTGAAAATTTATTCCATTATACCATCTACATCCTCATTTTTTTATAATGCATGTATAATTGACTCATGTTCTTCCATCGGAAGTGTCCATAACTGTTTATTAGAAGGTTTGCCTTGATATCTGACTAGTTTTATATTTGTTGCCACAACCAAATGTGAGTAGTGTATGATCTTCCTATGTGTTTCATAGTCTTCAAATGCAAGAAAACCATTCTTTCTTATTAGATATTTTCATAGCCAAGTGCCAACAACAACCACAAAACCTATTGGATACTCCATGTTATCATCATCTACTCTAGGATGTAACAAATTTTGTTTTGTCTTAACACATCAAGCCAACCAATACTCGGTTTCCTCTTCATTGCCCTTAGGTGCAACAGCAACATACACATGTCTACAAAAAAAATTATGTAATTCAATAAAGTGTGACATGTATCTAAATCACATAATTTGTACATGCATACATATATAATTAATTATATATAGATGTACAAAAAAAAGGCAATAAAAAAATATTGAAAATAAAGGTACCTTCTTGTACAAGGTTTGAAACACAATCATAGTCATCTAATGCAAACATTTGATTATCATCTTCAATTGTTGTTTCAAGTTGATCTTGTGTTTCTGTAGGTGTCAAGGATCTTTGTTTCCATTCTTCAACCCATTTTGTATTTTCACATGCTCCCCAATCACCTTTAATACAAAATTGACAAAAACATGCAAGCTCCCTAGTCCATATAGTGCATGTGCTTGCATTTGAACTCTTAAATGAATGCCATTTTGTTGATCCAGTTATTGTCTCACAATCAAGTCGAGTAGGAATATTCCCTTTTTCAACTAAATAAAAGAATCATCGAATTGTAGAGTTCTCACTTGATCCCTAGATAATTTTTCATTACACCAATCCACAATTGCACGTGCATCTCTAAATTTGGCTGCATCCTCAAATTTTAGTTGCTCTCTAGCAAGAGCTTTTTTCACACATACTCCAGCTCCATCATGTTCTCATTTACCATGTCCAGCTTCAAAAAAACTCCACATATGTTGGATATTGTTTTCTTTGTGAGCCCTATGTTGATGCTTAAAATTGTGCTATTTCCAACACCAACATGGGAAGTTTCAGGAATGTGGGACTTGCGACCTGAAATGACCTCCAGATTTTAAAGAAGCTGGCTCTTCCTTATCTCAAATGTATTTTGGGAAAAAGGGATAGAAATTAAACGGAATCACCAATGCAATGAAAGAAAATTTAACTATGGCGATGCGCCTGAGTATGGTTCGTTCCTTAATATTAAGCACAGTGAAGCTATCCTTAGGATTCAGTTACATTAAAGAGCAAACAATGCATGATCAATGTAAAAGATGAAAAACAAATAGAATCAAAGGCTCACAACCTAGACGATTTTGCAATAACACAAAAAATATCAACAAAGGCACAGAACTCAGTCTTCTTATTAATTTTCCAGTCACATAAAAGGCACTGATACATGCACAGTTATACAAACTTTCTAAATCAAGAAAATAGAATAAAGGCAAATGATATTACTGGCCACAGCAAGAAAGTCTCACAAACTTCTCTTAAATCTCTGATAACAGTCTATATGCAAAAAAATTTCTATATATCTCTTAGCGATCTGGGTCCATATTTATAGCATAAGACTGGCTCAAGATTGCCTGCATGATCAAATCCCAATGGTCTAACCGAACTGAAACTTAACTGGAAGTGTCTAACAGAAAAGATCTTTCGGATCTGAAATGGTTAGCTTCTCTGCAAGTTCATTGGCTGAAACAGATGCACATGGCACTCCCCATTGTGAAACAGGTGAGGACACTTGGTGGCATCCGCTAGTCTTTGCGACTATAAAGCCTAAGGAAAACAGCATAGCTCTCACACTTTACTTGAAACTCCTTCATCTTTCTAGAAAAAAAACAAGAACCCAACACGTGGCAGCCTCCGCTACAATTGAAACATATACATGGCAGCTTTCATAACATTTAGAAACAAAACCCTTGAGATAGATGGCAGCATCCGCTTGCCTCACTTGAAAACTGTCTCATTATTCAGGAGGCACCAGAAAAAGACACTTGGTAGCGTCTGCGGCCCTTGGAAAAAGATACATGGCGACGTTCGCAACATCATACTCTTTACTGTGTCTTTGCATTGGGAGTGCTCCATCTTTGACATCTGTCACAGTCCACTGCCTCAAACCTTTAATCACTTACCAAAAATGGGACCCACAACACTTCTTGCTCGAGTAGCCTCAAAAGGAATAGGGACAGGTGGCGCTTTCCGCTAATCTTAACTAGTGATACGTGGCAGCTTCCACAACAACTTAAAGAGACATTATATACCTTTTAAGAGTCCTCTAGAAGATGACACTTGGTGGCTTCCGTTGAGCTTTAGAAACACTATAGAAACATTTGGGACTCATTTAGATTCACGTGGATGATGACACTTGGCATGCTCCGCTTACTTTAGCAACTCACCGGGGGCCCACCACAGTCTTTCTTAACAATGAAACAAAAAGAAGAACCTGCGGATGTTGACACTTGTCACGCTCTACATAACTTTACAAGAGACACACGGTACTTTCCGCATAACTTAAAGAAACATACTGAAACCTTCCATAGCTGCCACTTGGCGCCTTCCACACACACTGAGAGAAACTTACTGAAAGAAGCTTTTGAAACTTATAAGAAACTGAAACTTGGATGCTGACACTTGGCACGCTCCACTGATATATAACAGGACACGTGGCACTATCTGCGTTACTTAGAGAAACTTTATAATGTGTCCCGGCTGATGACACTTGGCATGTTTCGCGTGGCTCTGAGACTTAGACAAAACTTAGGCAAAATGAAAACCCGTGCCCACGCTCTGTGTCAAAACCCTCATTGCCAAAACTGAAACGCGCAGGGACAAAACTGGAGTGCACAACTGAAACTCAAAACAAAATGTAGAGTATTTTACTCTATAGTTCTTGGTGACCCTGAGGACTTTTGAGCCTGCTCAAAAAAGAATCTAAAGAATGTGTATATATACAGCAAAAATTCACAGATTCTGCAAGGCCGTCTAATAAATAGACCATTCAGCATCAAATAGTCCCTGTTTATTTTACAAATCTTGGAAGGCTAAATCAAGGTTGATGATGTCCTTGTGCAAAAAACTCTGCAAAACATGAACTGCAGCCTTCAATTGGAAATCAAGCTGGGCCATGGGGATCAAGACAGCTTCCACTTCTAGCACTGTTGAAGAATTTGTCAAACCCTGGAAAACTAACTGATCATTTTGTCTAGCTAACAGCAAAGGCTTGATTTCATCAATCATCAGCATAGTATTATTATTAGGAAAAGAGGAGGGAAGACCCAATTGCACCAGATCTTCAATATGCTTCTTCATGTCTTTTACTCCCTCTTTGACCACATCTAGGAGCTCTTTGCAATTAATTGTAGCAGAGTTACAACTGAGAACTTCATTCACCCTTTTTGCAGCAATCATTCTGTCACTAATCCCTGCTGCTGATAATGTTTCATCAGTTGTGTCATACAGCTTCTTCAGCAGCAGTTGAGAATCTGAAACCCTCAAGGAAATAGTGGACAAAGTGGCCTGAACTGAAGTCTCCACCTTTTCACACAATTGTTGTGCATGTAGCAGGAAAGTTAGAGAGGGTCTGAGCTAAGTAATCTCCTCAGAGATCCTTTTCCATACTGATACATATAGCTCCTTAACCAGGTTCAACACTCTTGTATTCTTTGGCCTATTAGCCAACTCAAGTGTCAATTGTTTTGATGTTTGTTGCTTGGCTTGAAGTTGGGCTTGCATGGCAGCAGCATTATTTTGTTCATTCAGCAACTTCTGCTAGAATTGTGTGACTTGTTGCAGGTTTTCCTGATATTTTTCTGTAGTGTGGCCTTTTCTTGCCTTAGGGTTGTCACTGCAGACTTCACTTGTACTAGCTCTTCTTTCAAAGAAGCATTTTGGCTCTGTGTAGCCTGATGAATCTGACAAGAAATAGTATTTTGCAACTGTTTATTGAGATCTTCTATTTCATCATTTTTTGATTTAAGCTCTGCAGCAAGATTGCCACAATGTGTCTTTTCTTGAGCTAAATCAGCCTCCACCTTCTGCAACTTATTTGATAGTTTCAAATAATCAGTAGCTACAGTAGAAGTGGTTTCATTTAGCAGCTCGACCCTGTCCTATGGTCTAAAAAGTGACATATCCATAGCCACTGCACTCATTGTATAATCTTGAGGCTGCATCTGCTCGTTTGGCCTGATTACATTAGGTGACAAATGAGTCACAATTAGCTACTGCTGGATTGGGTCAAATAGTGACCTCATATGTGGTATAGCCTGAGCCTTATTATCTTTCTTCCTCTTTTTATCCATCCGAGCCTCCCTAGCCTTCTTAGCAATGTTTGCTTGAGCTTGGAAGGTAGGGGGAGAGGCAATATACCCACCCGCAAAAGGATGACCCTATGGAAAGCCATAGGGAATAGCCAAATGTTGGCTAGGAGGAATCTAGGGAGGTATTCTCTTTGGAAAAGAGGGGGAAAAGGGAGGCAATGATGTGGCCTGTGATGACATGGCCTGAGTAGTAACAGGTGGGGCAAATTGGGAAATTGGCATAGTAGAGGTGGCAGGGGAAAATATTTGGCCAGTTAGGATTGCCACCCCTATGGAAGAAGAAAAAGACTGAGAAGAAGAAGGAGAAGTAGTACTTACCTGAGGAGCAATAGACGTACTCAGTGGTTGTTGCTATGAAGGTTCTACCTCCTCATCTGAATCAGGCTGAAGTTGCAGCTTCTTATGTTTCCTTGGCCTTTCTTCTTCTTGTTGTGCTTCCTTCTCTTCAACATTTACCACTGCTGCTAGCGGTGATTGCACAAAACTGGAAACCCCAATGGCTGACACTGATGGAGAAGCTCTAGTGGTGAGGACACCACATTCTTTTGTTTTTCTATGGCACTGAGAGATTGGGGCCAAACAGTTTGATGCAAAGGCATCCACACTATAACCTTGACATACAGCATGGATGTCCGCAACCCTTCATCATCATCATATTTTTCTTAACACTGTCAGCATCATCATATTTACTCTGCCGACCGATATCCTTCTGATGACAAGCCTTCGACCTTTCACCTGTCAGCAGCATCATCATCTCTGACTATCGGCAGCATCATCATATTCGGCAAGCGCAAACATCCTCCTGATGTTCACCATTCACCTTACCGCCAAACTCTACCTTCACTATCTTCAGCATCATGATGTTCAACATCATGTTAATCAGCAGGATATAGAACATCCGGTTCCTCCCATATATCCTGATGACGATACTCAACTCACGCACCTTTCCTCCAATGCTTACGTCACCCCGATATCCTGATGACGATGACGTCACATGCAGCTTCTTCAATATCCTGCTGCCCGATATCCTGATGATGAATATCCTGATGACGATGATGTCATATACAGCTCCTCCTGCTATCGGCCAAACTTAACTTTATCGGCCCGCGATGGTTTTATCAACCCGATCTTCTACCTTATGCCGATATGCTCCTCCTCGGCAACACCTGATGATGATCACCCCCAAAACACATTCACTTTATGCAACCGACTGCATCATGCTCATCTCCGCTTACTCAGATGATGCCTGAAGTAACTGCAGGATATATGCAGAAATATCCTGATGATGCCGTTGCGAAGGATTTTCCAACCTTAGCGAAATTCGATCCGCCGAACCTCCTGGGATGACCCGATCTGCTTTTAGGGTGATCTTCCAAACTCTAACTACCAGCATGACCTAGCACATACCCATGCTAGGGTCCTCAACACCTCTCGACGATGATCTTGCACACCTGCATGCAAACAAACACAAAATGCAGACTAGACCCTAACCTACTGTACATGGCCATTCCACCGATTCGATGAATCAACCGGTGGAATGGATCAGTGAATCCATGTAACCACCAAAACAACAAATCGATTACACAATGGGGATCAAATAGAGAATTGACACAAACAGGATCTTCTTTATTGATTTCAAAAGATGCAATACAATGATCAGTCTCTCTCTCTCTGTCTCACTCTGTGCAACCTAACTCGATGATCTAAAACCAACCGATCCTCATGTATAAATAGGATCTCCTGCGAGTACTACCACTCGACTCCAAGCGGCTGGGAAATCTCTCTAGGCGGCTGGGAGATCCAACTGGACCTACAGCATAACAACTGTCTTAACAAACTATCTAAAAATAGTGAAGCATGGTCAACATGACCTTATTACATGCATTGGTCTTATCAGACCTTCTTGGAAACATTAACAAGACTCAAAACAAACTAACTGCCTCATGGAGGCCAGCTATCAGGTAGGTGCTCCTGCACCATACTCCCCAACAGAAAAGAACTCATGTCCCATGAGTTTGGGTTGTGGAAGTCCTCCACCTTTACACTTTGTCATGTCAGTGTTCTAACCTATTCCAGCTTTGTCCTCTGCTGGCTCTTGGCTGCTCCAAGACTTCTGAACTGTAACTTGCTTTCTTGCAAGTAAATCCTCATGCCTGTCAATGTAGGCCTTTCTCACACATACCTTGTGTTTGTCAGGTTGTCTGACCAGAACCTCTGTCTGAACTGCCTCTTGAACTTCTGCAATGTTCAACTGTATCTTTCTTTCAATCTTTATAGGACAAACAATAGTCCCAACTATGACAACATCCTTGTCATTCCTCTCCACTGGTTGCTGTTTGCAAACCTGTTTCTGCACCTGCTGCTGACCTCTGTCAGTCAAAACTAAAACTTTCTTCAACCTGTTGTCCTTAACAACTCCTTTCCCTGCAGTGTCCTCAACTGCCTTTATGCCTGCTCCTATAGGCATCTGCACAAATTCCTTCTTTCCCACTAAAATGATTTTGGCTGCCTCCTGTGCTGCAGCATCCTCCTGTAATGGCATCAACATAATAGTCTTCCCATCTTTCTTGATGGTATAGGTATTACCATACCCATCATACAGTACCCTTCTATCAAATTGCCATGGTCTACCCAACAGTAGGTGACAATATTCCATGGGCAAAATGTCACACAAAACTCTATCCTGATATGCTCCAATCTGAAAATCCACATATGCCTGTTCATAGACAAAAAGTGATTGACTATCACTCACCCAAGATGCCTTGTAAGGGTGTTGGTGTGGAATCCTTTCCAAATTCAGTTTATCCACCATTTCCTGAGATACCATGTTGTCTGTTGAACCAATATCAATGACAACCTTACATACTTTACCTTTGCTCTTGCATGTGGTCTTGAAAAGAGCTCTTCTTTGCATCATATCCTTTGATGCCTGCAAACTAATTCTCCTTAGCATCAATGCTTCTCCATCCTCAGGATATGCATAATTTTTCAGGAACTCTGTCTTGATAAGTGTTTGAACTCTGCACACTTTGCTCTACTTTCTCTTCTTGCACAAGTTGTACTCTCTTGTCATTAGTTCTATCATTTCTGGATGATGAACCTTTGCTTTCTGGACATTTGAAAAATGGATGACCAAACTCACCACAGGTGTAACACTTTCCTAAAAATGTAGTAGAACCTCTACCACCTCCAAATCTGCCTCTATTACCTTTCCATCCACCTCTGAAATCAGACTGTCCCTGTCCTTTACCAGTGTCTTCTTGACCCTCATTGGTTTGCCTTTGTGTAGGGGCTGCTCCTCTTCCCCTCATATTGTTTCCTCTTCCTCTCATGGACTTATCTTGTCCTCTATTCATCTTTTCTTCAATCCTGATTGCCATTTGATAACAATCCTCCACATTCTTAGGGTTAGCTAAAACTAACTCATCCTGTATGTTCAATCTCAAACCAGCCAAGTACCTAGCCACCTTTTCTACCTCATTCTCATGATGACCAGATCTCATACTCAATTTATAAAACTCCTCAGCATATGCCTTCACATCCATTTCCTTCTGCCTTAAAAATTGTAGCTTCTTAAACATCTGAATCTCATAATCCCTAGGCAAGAATTTACCTTTGATCCTTGCTACCATCTTATCCCATGAAGTGATCTTTGACTTCCCTTGTTTCCTTCTCTCAGATTGTACATAATCCCACCATACCAAAGCATGACCTCCTAACTTGGTCATTGCAATCTTTACCTTCTGATCCTCAGCAACATCTTCACATTCAAAGTGATTATCAAGTGCAGCAATCCAATCCAGTAACTCATCTTCATTCAAACTTCCATTATACTTGGAAACATCAACCTTTACCTTAGGTTTATCACTCTGCACTGCCTTTAACAATTTTGCAAATTTATGGTCTTCAGCATACAGATCTTCAGCTACCTCTTCATATTCTTCAATAGCATCTGCATCTTCTTCAAACTCACTGTCTTCCACTTCCCTCTTTTTGTTCTTTTCCAAGGCTACAAGCCTGGCTTGAAGTGCTTCAGCAAGCTCCTTCATCTTCCTCATCTCTCTGGCATGTTTTTCCTTCATCTCCTGCAATTCCCTTGCAGTACTACTACCTTTCGGAGGCATTTTGTCAACCTCTCACTCCTCTACCTCTGTCCTTTCAGTGACAGAATCAACTCTACCTCTGCCCTTTCGGTGACAAAATCAACACACAACAGCCCAGACCTTTTGCTGAGCTCTGATACCACTATGATGCAGAGGCATCCACACTATAACCTTGACATACAGCATGGATGTCCGCAACCCTTCATCATCATCATATTTTTCTTAACACTGTCAGCATCATCATATTTACTCTACCAACCGATATCCTTCTGATGACAAGCCTTCGACCTTTCGCCTGTCAGCAGCATCATCATATCTGACTATCGGCAGCATCATCATATTCGGCAAGCGCAAACATCCTCCTGACGTTCACCATTCACCTTACCGCCAAACTCTACCTTCACTATCTTCAGCATCATGATGTTCAACATCATGTTAATCAGCAGGATATAGAACATCCGGTTCCTCCCATATATCCTGATGACGATACTTAACTCACGCACCTTTCCTCTGATGCTTACGTCACCCCGATATCCTAATGACGATTATCCTGATGACGATGATGTCACATGCAGCTCCTTCAATATCCTGCTGCCCAATATCCTGATGATGAATATCCTGATGACGATGACGTCATATGCAGCTCCTCCTGCTGTCGGCCAAACTTAACTTTATCAGCCCGTGATGGTTTTATCAACCTGATCTTCTACCTTATGCCGATACACTCCTCCTCAGCAACACCTGATGATGATCACCCCTAAAACACATTCACTTTATGCAACCGACTGCATCATGCTCATCTCCACTTACTCGGATGACACTCGAAGTAACTGCAGGATATACGCAGAAATATCCTGATGATGCCGTTGCGAAGGATTTTCCAACCTTAGCGGAATTTGATCCGCCGAACCTCCTGGGATGACCCGATCTGCTTTTAGGGTGATCTTCCAAACTCTAACTACCAGCATGACCTAGCACATACCCATGCTAGGGTCCTCAACACCTCTCAACGATGATCCTGCACACCTGCATGCAAACGAACACAAAATGCAGACTAGACCCTAACCTACTATACATGGCCATTCCACCGATTCGACGAATCAACCAGTGGAATGGATCAGTGAATCCATGTAACCACCAAAATAGCAAATCGATTACACAATGGGGATCAAACAGAGAATTGACACAAACAGGAACTTCTTTATTGATTTCAAAAGATGCAATACAATGATCAGTCTCTCTCTCTCTCTCTGTCTCACTCTGTGCAACCTAACTCGATGATCTAAAACCAACCGATCCTCATGTATAAATAGGATCTCCTGTGAGTACTACCACTCGACTCCAAGCGGCTGGGAAATCTCTCCAAGCGGCTGGGAGATCCAACCGGACCTACAGCATAACAACTGTCTTAACAAACTATCTAAAAATAGCGAAGCATGGTCAACATGACCTTATTACATGCATTGGTCTTATCAGACCTTCTTGGAAACATTAACAAGACTCAAAACAAATTAACTGCCTCATGGAGGCCAGCTGTCAGGTAGGTGCTCCTGCACCACAGTTACAAGGACTGTAGATGAGGCTTGTCCTGGGGCCTGCACTGTATGAGTGGACTCAGGATCTTCTTCAGACTCCTCACCCTTCCTATGGATCCTGCTTGTATCAGGGCTAGAGACTGGAGAGGGATGCCATTCGTCCCAAATGGACTCCCATTTTTCATCTGTATCAACCTTGCCAAAGGAGTGAGTTGTCTCAGATATTTCCTGCCTATATTTCTAATAGGCTTCAATTTTATCTGGCTTCCATTCCCTATCCCTTAATAAATTTTTCTTCAATCCAGTGCCCATTTTGAGCTTAGGGTCATAGACCTTTTGTTTATTATAAAATATTTCCCATGGCCTAGGCCCCTCAAAAGGTAAATCTGTTAGTTCTACATACAAATCAGGAATATCCTCCTTAGGGTTTCTTCTGTCTTCCCAAAAGCGGGCGACCCTCATGCACAATTTTGGCACCGACCTTGTTGTCTTTAACCCATAAAGTTATGAAACTGCTTGGGTCATATTTCCATTTATCTTCTATAAGAAAGAAGCCCAGAATGGCTAGTTTCCTTAGCAATAAGTGCTCAGCATCCCTGACCAGTAGGGCCATGTTTTTCTTTACCCATGGAATATCATACATTTTATTTTTCTTCTTCCCAGTGCCATAGTCATTATCAACCACAGACATTTGTCGGGTGACCTCTAAGAATGCTAACCTAGGAGTCAAAATCTTGGGCAGCAACACTGGTTCATAATTAAAACCATGGACTCTAATGATAGTATGGTGAGACCCAAAGAAATAATCACAGGGAATGGGGGAATTTGCCAAGAGGCCTATAACACTTAATGTTAATCTATTCTCAACAGGCTCTGGGATTAGGTGACCAAAGGCAGGGGCAACAAAAAGTTCCCAAAATTCATAGGGATCAGATGCTTCAGATAATACATGTGTCCATGCGGACACAGGAATGGTCCTATTGTGACCAAAACTTGGGTCATACATATTCAGATGCATATATTGGGAAAAGATGGCAGGGCTTTGATATAACATGAGGTGAAACAAATAAGAAGAATACCTGAAAACCCCTGTTGGTTTGAAGTGGGCGAGTTGGTCGACCATTGAATAGGAAATCTACTCTGAGAAGTTTAGCTGAAACTCCTGAGACTTGTCCATAGTCTTTAATTGGAAAAAAATGGCAAATTGCCAGTCATTTACAGTAATGTCCTTCATTCCAAAGATAAATGCCATCATAGACAATGCTTCCTCGCTAGCTTGAGCGAATTGTGCCCTTCCTATCTGTAGCACTGGCATTTGGGTGTTTTCATCTCCCAGCTACAACTTTGAATTGAGAAACCTCAATTGATTGTTGATGTTTGCCCATGTTTTCTACATTTTGGTAATAGTAGGAAATGTGGCTGTCTTGTCATGGTATAAGGCCAACATGTCCCTGATAGCCTTTGGTGTAATTTGCACCATGAAGGGAACCTTTTGTATGGTGCTTGAGGGTGTATGAAACAATTCTGCGCACATTTCAATCAGGTCTGGACATAAATGTATGCTTGGGACAATAAATTTTGCCAATTGAGAGGTCCATATCCTCTGTGAGGCCTACTTTTTTTTACATTACTGTTCATGAGACTATTTGCAGTGCTATTATTATTATTTTTATGTTGAGAGACTATTGATCCTGGAATCTTGTTTATTTATCCTAATTGATTTTATGAAATGATTGTGCAATGATAATTAGATGTTGTTTTTAAGAAGATGATGATTGGTTAATAATGGAAATGGAGCTTTAATATGATTTCAAGATGTTATATGGTAGAATGTTTAGTTATGCATATATTGTAATTGCTTCGGCTATGATATATCTATGAGTTATTGACTTCGAGTTTGAGTGTGCAGGTATTACTAACAAAACCACATATATAGGAGATCATCCCATACCTATGTTATATCCCTTGTGAGCCGATCTAGTTCCATGAGGAACTAAGATCAACCTTGTGTTTGGATAAATGTTGTAATGTTGTAATGTGTTAATGTTGCATGAGGTCAAGGGAATAAGGGCTATATTCTAATTTACTTTTATTATGATAAGTGTTGTAAGAAATGTTGTTTTTAACCTTGTTTAAACTTTATCTCTTTTGACCCTTTTCTTGTGTTTTTTACTTGACTCTGGGAGTCCTAACTAGGTTTAAATCAACCCTAGGTTATACCCTATGGGTCTAGGGACCTTTTTGACTAGGATAACCTTAGTTTAACCTCCAAATGGTCACTTCAACCTCAGGGTGAAGTAAAGTGACGAATTTGGAAGCATGGGGGACAATGGGATGAGTGGAGTGCTTGTCTCCATGTGCCTCTCTTTTTGTGGGGTTTCCCTTAGTGAGGGTGTTGTGTCACCCACCCTCTTATATTTTAGTTTACTTAAATGTATTTTATTTCAACATGTGGGCTATAATGGGGGATCTTTTGGAGTGGGGATAAATTGTTTAAGTTCCACTAGAATAATGGAGGAATGGTGGTTGAGTTGTTTAATGCCATTTGGGAAAATTAGTAAAATAAAAGAAATTAGTTTTAAAAGAAGGAGGATGAGGAGAGTAAGGGGGATTTGGTTCATTGTGGAAAGAAGGAGATTTTCAGAGAAGGAGGTTTGAAAGGAGCTCTACATCAATTTTCATTCCATAATTGGGCTTTGGAAGGTTGGTAATCAAGTCTATTCTCTTATGTATCTGATGTTTTTAATGTATGTTTGTTTTCTTGCTTGCTGCATGCGTTTGCATTTGTTTTCTAAGAGTTGTTCTGTTAGATTTGGGGTTTTGTATTTGGTTGTAGAAAGAGCTCCTTCCAGTTGGAAGGAAATGCTCATCTCGTATAGGGAAGGGGAGGTGCGACCCTCCTCGGGTGTCATCTTGTGTCTTGATATTGGAAATGCCTTGAGGGCAAGTAGTATTGTTTTTAGCCTTGAGGGCTTTATGGCATTGAGAGCCATTTTGGATATCCATGGTAATTCTGATTCATTGTAAGGCTTGAGGCCTTGTGACAAATGTGATAAAATGTAAAAGGGATGACACCTAGAGGTAGAGATTATCTACTCCCCTACCCTCCATGAACTCACCTAAGCTGGTTCATTGTATTGTGAGTATACCTTGGGTTTGTGTGTGTGTTATTGTTTTGTTGTTGTTGATTCAATGTTGTGATGTGTATGGTATATTGTACCCTGTGTATGAGGATGGTCTCCCTAGCTCGGGGGTGACCCTCTTGCGGGTCAAAGGTAGAGAGGAGAGCTAGATGGTGTTTGTTGTTTCCCTTGTTGTCTTGCAGGTTAATGTTGAAGCATGTAAGAGGGATTGAAGAAGTATTACCTTGTTAAAGAATCTGTCTATCTTCCTGTTGCATTAAGAGCTTGGTCTCTAGAGTTTCATTATGTAAAAGATGTTGAGAGAATTTCTCTTTGAAAATTATTGTAAGAGTCGTTACCTTGGTAGTGGAGAGTTAATCCTCCCTTATTATGTCAATTATTGTAATTTTAATTGGTTTTTACAATTACATCATTTATGTGAGTTGGGCGTACAAGTAAATAACTCCCTCAAGTTGTATATGAGATGTGGGAGTTTTATAGTTACTTGTTCTTGATTATCCAAATGTGAGGTTGTGTGAATGTTTGTGAGTTGGATTAGTTGTTTAAATTTCTCTTATGTATCTTTAAATGAGAAAGTTGTTTTTACAGAGTTTAGGAATATTGTAAATTGTCTTTAAATTAGATTTGAAATCAATTTAGGGATACAAGGGAAAATAATCTAAAACGACTTTTAACTTGACTATTGTGTGTATTGGTAATAAAATGATTTAATAGAATATGTATTCACTTATGAGTTTACAATGTAATAGAAAGGGAAAGGTTACTTGATAGAGTTACAAATGGCAAATACCAATTTAAATGGTTAATATCTCTTTTTCTTTAGATTAACTGTTATATTAAAGCTGTGATGTTGAGAACAATGTGAAAAGAATTGTTACCATGATATTTGTTATATAAATCTATATATAGAATTATCGATATATTTATACTTAAATCTAAATTACTATTAAGCTTTATTGTGAAAATTTAGTCTCATCTGTATTTACATTTATTCAATTTATTATCGAAATTGTGGAACAGATATATATATATGAACTTATATATATATTTAATTAAAAATACATTTAAAATGATATTAAGAAAATGAAATTATTGTCATACCAGTGGATGTATATATATATATATATATATATATATATATATATATATATATATATATATATATTTAAAATAGTGTTTTTTTTAATTAAATTTAATTGTGGAATTGATATATATATCAATAATAAAAAAATTAATTGCAATTTTGAAATTGAAACAGAAATTAGAAAGGGAGTTTCACAGTTTTTTTTTAAAGCACAGTCTAAAACAATCAAAGAACGCAGCGAATATAAGAAAAGGAATTGTGGTGGGGGTTTCAACCCCCACCAATTTCTTAATACAACATACGTGAGGGTGTGAGGTGGGGTGGATCCCCACCCACACCCCACTTCGTGGGTGTGGGTGGGGATTCGTCCCACCCCACACCCCCGTTTATTGCAACCACCGCGGGCTTAATGCCCCCGTTGCGACTAAGAAACACCACGCCGCGGTCCTCTCTCCTTCGCTGCCCCCTGCACGGAGCTTCAACATCCCACTTCCCTCCTCCCTGCCGACCTCTACTCTGCCACTTTCATCCACCCCTTCGCCTTCAAAACCTCCTCCACAGCTCTTGCGACCCACGCCATGGCCGCCGCTTCCCTGCAATCACAAACTCACAGAAAGAAAAAGATAAAGAAGGTTAGGGTTATAATCTTTTCATTGGGATAGTAATCTATTTTTAATGATGTCAAATTGTAAGTGGAATTTCCACCAACATTACATAATAGCATTTATTTATATAAATATAATATGAGTTGGTGTTATATAAAATACTCTATAAAATTTTAGAGTGGGAATTCCATCAGTATGGTATATATAGTTTTTAATTAAATAAAATGTATTTATAAATGCATGCATAAATAAATATGTATATTTATAAATACAATTATATGTGTTAATTATGGGTTTCAATTTAAAAGGAAAGAAATCAAGACACTAGATAAATTTATATGAATGATGATTTACATTTATGTACATTTATACATATAAGTATTTAAATTTACATAAACAGATAAATGTATTGAAGTTTCTATGAAGATGTGTTTTAAGAAAATATATAGGTATAAGATTATTCATTTAAGCATTGTGAAAGGATTTCTAGAAATATAACATATATATCAAAAAAGAAAAGAAAATAATCAATTATATATATATATTAAGCAAAATATTTAAGCTAAGAATAAATGAGACAAAATAATTGATTGTTAAATTGAAGGTTCGTCAGATCGATCTATAATAGGAGCCATGATTGTGATTTAAGGATATTAAACCAAATGGTAGACTAAGTAAATGAGTCAGATTGTTAAAATAAGTAGATGGATGAGGGAATGATAAAAGTTGATCAGTACGCTATTATTTGACATAAATCGAGTTAAACGATTTAATGCCAATCACCTACCAGAGAAAACCTAAACGGTGTAGTTTAAACCGACACAATCTTAGAGATGGAAATCTTCTTGCTCACGTGTGTAGAACCTTCCATAGACAACTGGGACTTGACAACTTAAACACATGCACCGAGCATGCTTGCACATGTGAGGGAGGCTTTTGGAGTAGTTAGGAAATTTTTTTTGATAGTTCGTATCATGACTACATGTCATGTGTGGACATAACATGCATGTTTGCGTGTTGTGAATGCATGTGAAATGTGGGCATGACATCCTCATTCTGAATGTTTCAGATTGTCCAGACTTGGCCTTTTGGATACATCTTTGGTGTGCCCCTTCTCACAGAGCTTTGCCAGGCTTTTGAAGGATTGGGTCCGCGATACCATCTATGAAATCCCTCACCTTTGCTGGGTCGACTATATAACCAACCTTGGGGACCCTTGTCCTTGGATAGGTCCCTAAAGGCTGCGCAGGGGCCGAAGCATATGATTTGCTGGTGAGAAGCTTATCAATGGATTCGTAAATCCCAAGCCCCTGTTGTGAAGACTGTGTATCTACCATATTTGTGTCTGCACTAGGAACTAGTGAACTTACTGTAAGGAGGATGAAAGCTTTGCAACAGGGAAGACACTCTTACTAAGCAGGTTTCGCTAGGAATTCATGAGCAACAGGGATTCTCTTAGCAGAAGTAGAAACAAATGAGACGTAGTTAAGCCTTAACTCTTGTTATTAGGGTATTTAATGACACATCAAGTCTCATTAAAGGCATTAAAACTAAAAAACCGTTAGTAAATCTTATGAAATCTGCGTGGGACAGAGTGTCAGACACGTCATAAAAGTGGATGCATATGGATACCTTAGGGAATTTTGGGGATTGGAGAGAGACTTAGTAAATGTGAGAGTTTCAAAAAATGAAGACTTATGAGCCGTGGCCACGTGCTCATAGAACACTTATTAAAAGAAAGAGCGGGAAAAACAAAGTGGGAAAACAGAGCAACAAGGAAAGGGAAACTATCTAACTATAATACATAGGAGACATTGCTTAATTGAAATGCTTCAAGTAGATCCCATTCACCGGAATCTCTTTAGGTTTGCCTTCCATTGTTTCAAGCTCAAATGAATTCTACTATTTACATGAACGAATCTTATAGGGGCCAGTCCACAATGACTCAAATTTACTGTGTTGACCTAGCTTGGCAGCTCTCTCATCCTATTTCAAAACAACAGAGCCTACTTCGAAATAGGGGTTTGAAGTCCTCTTATCAAAGTAGTCTTTGATTATCTTCTGATGTTTCATTAATGATTCATGTGCTGTATCCCTCTTTTCTTGAACTTCCAAGAGCTTAGCGAGTCTGACCTGCATGGGGCCATTTTTTCTCAATCTCAATCTGTTTTAATAACTGGAGAGCAGGAATCTCCAAGCTCAGGGGCATTACAACAGGTTTACCATAGACCAATTCATATGGGGACATCTTTGTCACTTGTTTAGGCATAATTCTATCAGCCCACAGTGCTATATTAAGCACTTTATGCCACTCTTTGTGATGATCAGCCCCTATTCTCTTAATAAGTCTAATCAGATTCTTGTTAGTTGATTCTGCCAAACCATTACCCTGAGGATAATAATTTGAGGAAGTTTTCAGATAGATTCCATACTTTAGTGCAAAGTCAGATATTTTTGCCCCTAAAAATGCCTTAGCATTATCTGAAATTATGGTACGAGGAGGCCCAAAGCGAGTAGTGATACCCTCCAGAAAGTCTAGGATCATCTTTTCTATTGCTTCTTTGAGTGGCACTGCCTCACTCCATCTGGTAAAATAATCTGTGGTAGTTAGAATCCATTTGTGTCCCATACTTGACACCGGATTGATCATTCCAATGAAGTCAAGACCCCATTAAGCAAAGGGTTCATCAATAATTATAGGACTAAGGGGCATTGTTGCATTCCTTCTCTTCCCCACATAATACTGACAAGATTGGCACTCTTTGACCAATTAATAACAGTCTGTAAATAAAGTGGGCTAGAAGTATCCTACCTAACTTATCTTTATAGCTATGGTTCTTGTAGAAAAATGTCCACCTAAGACTCCATGGTGCATTTCATGTAATATTTTCTGAGCCTCATCTTTCTCTATGCATCTTAAAACTATGCCATCAGTATTTCTTCTGAAAAGAACTTGGTCAATTAAAACAAAATGGACCCCTTGCTGCCTATAGTATCTCCTCTTGTCCTAAGAGAGCTCTTTAGGGAAAATCCCATGTTTCATAAACTAGATTTTGTTTGTGACCTAGGAGTTCTGATCAATTTCTTATATCCTCAATACATTTTCTTTTTCTGTTTCTTCAGTTATCATTTTTTCCATATCTTGAGCCATGTATTGGTACAACCCCCTACCTCTAACTAGCTTAGTGGGTCTGCCCTCTACATCATACTCAAGGATCTTTGTTATCCAGTTTGCTCTTTTTTCAGTGATTTCACCTTCCATAATGTATTCTCTGACACTAGGATGAGCCACAAGTATCAGAATCTTATTTCCTATCACCATATGCCTAAATTTCTTGAGTGCTTTTACCATAGCATATGCCTGTTTCTCCACAAAGTTGTATCTGGCTTCATACTCCCTAAGAGTCCTTGAGAAAAAGGCTATTGGGTGTTCTCCCTCTTGTTGATCATCTTTCTATGTTAGGACAGCAGCAACACTGAACTCTCCTCCATAGACATACATTATAAAAGACTTAGAGAAGTCTGGGTTCCTAAGTATTGGGGCTGTTGAAATTGCTTTCTTGACCTCCTCAAAAGCTTGTCTTCCTTCTGTAGTCCACTTGAACACCAGGTCTTTCTTCAACAAGAGTGTCACTAGTCTTATTAAGCCTGCAAAGTCTGATATGAACCGACTGACAAAATTAATCTTTCCTAAAAGGGATTGAACTGCCTTCCTATTGACTGGTAGGGACAAGTTCATTATGGCTGTGACTCTCTCTGGATCTATAGAGACTCCTTCTTTGGATACTATATGCCCTAATAGTTTGCCCTGAGGTACTGCAAAGATGCATTTCTTAGGATTCAGGGATATTCCAAACTCTTGACATTTCTTGAAAACAGCTTCTAGATGATCAAAATGATCAACGACATTCTTGGAAAAAATAGTGAGAACATCAAGATAAATCAGAATAATTTTATTTATGAGTTCTCCAAATGGTACATCCATTGCTCTTTGAAAAGTGGCTCTAGCATTTGACAGACCAAATGGAATCTTGGCATATGCAAACGTTCCCCATTTGGTAGTGAATGCAGTCTTGTGTTGGTCTTCATCAGCCAACCAAATCTAATTGTATCCAGAGAAACCATCTAGCAAGGAAAATCTTTCTGATCCAGCCACAGTCTGTAAAATTTGTTCCATAGAGGGTAGGGGATAGTGATCTTTCAGAGATGCTCTATTTAGGTCTCTGAAATCCACACAGAGCCTTATGTCACCATTTTTTTTCTGACTGGTACTAGATTGGATACCCAGGTTGAGTGTTTGATGGGAAAAATTATTTTAGATTGTAAGAGTTTCTGTAACTCATCCACCATTAGAGGTTCAATCCTTGGATTCACTAGCCTCTGCTTCTATCTGACTGGCTTAGATCCTTCAGTCAGTTCTATGGTGTGCTGAATGATGTCTCTGTTATAGCCATGAAGGTCTTCATAGGTCCAGGCTATTACTCTGTCATATCTTTCACACAAGTCAATTAGTCTTTCCCTTTCCTGTTGGGTTGTGAAATTTCCAATCTTTAGTTTTCTCCCTTCACTCACTTGTATCTCAAAATAATCTGCTTTATTTGCTTGAAACCTCTTCTTCTCTAGGCTTACATCTTCTGGATCAAATAGGTTTTCTAAAGTAATCAAGCCTTTGGGAAGCTTATTGGTCTTTAATTGAATAATTTGGTCTCCATATGCTTCTTCAATTTTGGGTTGCAATTGATCAACAAACTCCCCTGACTGTTGCAAAAATGAGAGTACCTGAAAATTATTTTCAAAGACTTGCCAATTTTCATCATTGTCTAGGATAGTTGGCCTTACTATAACTTTGACTGACTCATTGTTGACTAATAGATCAGTTGTTGGGTCAAACTGTGAGCCAATCTGTGCCATCCTATTTGCTTTAGAATTTTGGGTTCTAGGAAATACTTCAATATTGAAAGCTTCAAAATCATCTATTAAGTCCCAAATTCTGTGTCTATAGGATCTCATCCTTACATTTTTGGCTATTGCCTTTTCTCTTATTTGTTTCACCACTAGTTGTTAATCTCCTTTGACTATCAAATTATTTACTCCCTTTTTCTTGGCTAACATGAGCCCATGTACTAAGGATTCATATTCAGCATCATTATTAGTACAGGCAAATTGGAAACGGATAGCTCTTAAAATTTTCTCACCATTTGGAGCAACAAGACAAATCCCTGCTCCAGCACCATTTTTACTTCTAGCCCTATCAAAATTTAGGGTCCAGATTTCTGAGTCCTTTTCAGATTCTTGAGTCTTTGGTGTTTCTTCCCTTAGAACATTTGGGATTTCATGGTCTTCATCAAATATGACATAAGTGCCCAGACCAGTAGAGTCATAATTTCCATATGGGTCACTTTCCATCATAGTTAACAACTGGTTATTTTCCTCTTCTTGGTCATGCTCAGTCTAGTCACCTAGCTCTTCAACAAAGACCCTTTCTTCTTTATTCAACACAGCATGAGCTGCCTCTAATTTTGGGGTTGGTTCATTTGTGATGTGATCCTTAGATAATGACTTAGATAGTATTTTTATTTTTGTACCATATTTGGTTCTTAGGATGAGGTGAGACCAATCAAGTGACATATAACCTCCTATCTTGGTTGTGAAATCCCTGGATAAACATAGGCCAAATACAGGGGGTATATCTATGACTACCACATACTGATTGACAATTATGTTAGGGCAAGTATACAATTGCAATGGGAGTTGTCTAATTTTTCCTATTGTTTGCACTGATTTCCCATCCAGCTGCATAACTCCTCTAGTAAGTGGCTCATACTTTATCTTTAAAGCATCTGCTATCTATTTAGGCATTACTGTAGTACTAGCCCCTGAGTCTATCATTGCATTATGTAACAGTTTCTTTCCAACTATCAAAGTCAAATAGAAGGGCTCTGGTTTGGATTTGCTTACCTCTGGTGCATTGTTCAAAAGGGCTGTTGTCTGCAGAGGAACAGTGTCTTTGAGCTTTTCCTTATCAGCAGGTCCTCCTTTGGTACCAGTATGTTTAGGCACTGCTTGGCCCTGCAGAGCTTCTTGTAACAGTGTCTTTTGCTCAGGAATAGCTAACATGTCCCATATTGACACATGTGTTGGGGTCCTCTTTAGCTAATCCATCACATTCATAGGTCCTAGTGTTTAGGTTCTTGGATAATAAGGGTACCTTGCTTTTTCTTGAACTTGTCCAGAAATTACTTGGCTCTGCACTGGCTGAGGTATTTCTTGTCCAGCAGCTGTGTTTTGAGGACCTTGAAATGGAGGAATCCGCATAATTTTATTATTTGTGACTTCAGGTTGTTCCATCATCCTTCTCTTGGCTCTGGTGTAGTAATCTGATTGTACCAATGGCTTCTTGGAAGTAGAAGTTTCATTCAAGAATACTAACTCTTCATCTTCAATCCATGAAAACAAAGCATGCTCAGGGGCTATTTCTTCTTCTTGCCGTAAGGACATCCCTTGCATCTAAGCCACCAGGACTAAATTTTGCATACCAGGAGATTGGTAGGGTTGAGTGTCAAAATTATTTGCAAATTGCCCATCTACTCTTCTTTGCTCTGCTACCTTTTGCTGTAGGTTCCCTCTAGGGCAGTCTCTGGGCATATGAGAATCATTAAAAGGAAAACACCAAGCATTGGTACCCTCTGCATAATTATTTTGTCTTGGAACCATTTCTCTGTTGGGGTTAGGAGGAACAGTCTGTAGAGGTGTAGGGACTATGATTAATTGATTTGATGGCTGAGGATTAGCCTTTCTCTGAGGGCCTTGGTATTGATTTGGTTGAAAAGAAGGTCTATTCCCTTGGTAACCTTGATATTGGGGCTTAGGATAGGGATTTTACTGTCTTTTTAGGTTAATTATCTCATTAGAAAATGTCCTTAAGATGTTCTTGACATCATCCATCTCAGATGACTAGACAGGGACAACTGCTTTAGCAGGTTGTTGAGGAAATGTATACATAGACATAGGTGGGGTTATGGGATTACAGGCTTCTTGAGGCAAGGGTAAGGTAATATCTGGAAACATGGGCATGGGAGGCCTTGGGGGCAACTTTCTAGCATCTATTAAATTATTTTCAGCTTTGACTACATAGTCATAGGCTTCTGGCAGAGTCTGACCTCCAAGTGACTGAATCATTACTGATATATCTGAATTTAGGGCTTTAAGATAAAATACTATAGCCATACCTGGTAATGGTCTTGCTATAGCAGGAATTCTTTCCCAAGTCTTTTGAAATCTTGAATTGAAATCGGTCATTACTTCTTGTGGTGCCCTTTTGATAGTAATCAATTGTTGCAACAAAGAAGATTTATCACCCTTTTCTTTAAATCTTGCAAAGAAAGCATCTCCAAGCTGATCCCATGTAGATATTGTATTTGGGGTCAAAGATCTGTACCAGTCTAGAGCCTTTCCCTTAAAAGAAGCTACTAACAATCTTATAGCCACATTCTGCTGAGTGATTACATGTATTGCGCAGACATCAGACACATCTTGAAGATGTTCTTTAGGTGTTTTGAAATCTTCCCCACTGAATTTGGGCAGAGCCTTCAGCGCATTTGCTGCAATAGGATCCCAAGTGGCTAGTGGTACTAGGAGAATCAGAGTACTACCAGTGTTCCAATTTAAATAATTCCTTGGGGCTATAGGTGCTCCCATGTTTGCTCTTGGTGTTGCTGTAAACTGATTGACCCTTCTTTTTGGATTAGTTATCAATGGTGGTACAAGAAACCTGGGTTCATAGTAGATTGAGCTCTTGTTACAGGTCCACAACTCTGACTCCTTGTAGCTCTCTGGTTCATACAGTCTTGAAAGAAACTTTAAGAATGGTCCCACCGGGCATGCCAAAAACTGTTGATGCTTAAAATTGTGCTGCTTCCAACACCAACATGGGAAGTTTCAGGAATGTGGGACTTGCGACCTAAAACGACCTCCAGATTTTAAAGAAGCTGGCCCTTCCTTATCTCAAATGTATTTTGGGAAAAAGGGATAGAAATTAAACGAAATCACCAATGCAATGAAAGAAAATTTAACTATGGCGATGTGCCTGAGTATGATTCGTTCCTTAATATTAAGCACAGTGAAGCTATCCTTAGGATTCAGTTACATTAAAGAGCAAACAATGCATTATCAATGTAAAAGATGAAAAACAAATAGAATCAAAGGCTCACAACCTAGACGATTTTGCAATAACACAGAAAATATCAGCAAAGGCACAAAACTCAGTCTTCTTATTAATTTTCCAGTCACATAAAAGGCACTGATACATGCACAGTTATACAAACTTTTTAAATCAAAAAAATAGAACAAAGACAAATGATATTACTGGCCACAGCAAGAAAGTCTCACAAACTTCTCGTAAATCTTTGATAATAGTCTATATGCAAAAAATTTTCTATATATCTCTTAGCGATCTGGATCCATATTTATAGCATAGGACTGGCTCAAGATTGCCTACAAAATCAAATCCCAACGGTCTAACTGAACTAAAACTTAACTAGAAGTGTCTGATAGAAAAGATCTTTTGGATCTAAAACGGTTAGCTTCTCTGCAAGTTCATTGGCTGAAACAGATACACATGGCACTCCCCATTGTGAAACAGGCGAGGACACTTGGCGGCATCCGCTAGTCTTTGCGACTATAAACCCTAAGGCAAATGGCATAGCTCTCACACTTTACTTGAAACTCCATCTTTTCGAAAAAAAAAACTAAGAACCCGACACATGGCAGCCTCCGCTACAATTGAAACATATACATGGCGGCTTTCGCAACATTTAGAAACAAAACCCTTGAGACAGATGGCAACATCCGCTTGCCTCACTTGAAAACCATTTCATTATTTATGAGGCACCAGAAAAAGACACTTGGCAGCGTTTGTGGCCCTTGCAAAAAGATACGTGGCGACATCCGCAACATCATACTCTTTACTGTGTCTTTGCATTGGGAGTGCTCCGCCTTTGACATCTGTCACAATCCGCTACCTCAAACCTTTAATCACTTACCAAAAATGGGACCCACAACACTTCTTGCCCGAGCAGCCTCAAAAGGAATAGGGACAAGTGGTGTTTTCCACTGATCTTAACTAGTGATACGTGGCGGCTTCCGCAACAACTTAAAGAGACTTTATATACCTTTTGAGAATCCTGTGGAAGATGACACTTGGTGGCTTCCGCTGAGCTTTAGAAACACTATAGAAACATTTGGGACTCATTTAGATTCACGCGGACGATGACACTTGGCGCGCTCCGCTTACTTTAGCAACTCACCGGGGGCCCACCACACTCTTTCTTAACAATGAAACAAAAAGAAGAACCTGCGGATGTCAACACTTGTCATGCTCCACATAACTTTACAGGAGACACACGGCACTTTCCGCGTAACTTAAAGAAACATACTGAAACCTTCTGTAGCTGCCACTTGGCACCTTCTGCGTGCACTGAGAGAAACTTACTGAAAGAAGCTTTTGAAACTTATAAGAAACTGAAACTCAGATGCTGACACTTGGCACACTCCACTGATATATAACAGGACACGTGACGCTATCTGCGTTACTTAGAGAAACTTTATAATGTGTCCTGGCTGATGACACTTGGCATGTTCCACGCGACTCTGAGACTTAGACAAAACTTAGGCAAAATGAAAACCCGTGCCCACGCTCTGTGTCAAAACCCTCATTGCCAAAACTAAAACGCACAGGGACAAAACTGGAGTGCACAACTGAAACTCAAAACAAAATGTAGAGTATTTTACTCTATACCCTACATAGCCAATAAGACATTCTTGCATTTTTGAATTGCCCTGTACAATTATTTGACCATATGAAATGTTGTGCCATCTGGATTCCTCTTTCTTTTAAACTTTCATAAAAATTTGTGAAACAATATTGCACAAACTCTAAAGAGTGTAACTGGTTATCACTCAAATAGAAATGATACTCCCTCAAAAATTTTCTATTATCTTCTGTACTATCATCTACATGTCTATATATAATATGAACAAATATGGCCACTTACACTGAATTATAATACTGATATTGAATTTCCTCTTGTGGAGCAAAAGTATAGTTTTTTGCAAAGTTAACCACTGATAGGATAGTTCCAATTGGAAATGTGTTTTTACATGAATGAAATTGTCCATCAAGCCACTGAGCATATTGGGAGTGTTTGACATATTTGGATACAATATTATCCTTAAAATCTTTGATGAATGCATGCACACAAATTTTTTCAGTGACTAACTCACAACGCTTTCCAATTTTTCCATCCATTAAAGAATATTCAACATTCTTGAATCTTTTCACATCCACTAATTATTGTCAAAATTCATGTGAAATATTTTCATGCATACATTCTCCTAACAATGAAAAGTTTCCACATCTATTGCATTGTCCAAAAATACATGCTTTTGAATAAAATAAGTATCCAGTAGATGTTTCACAAAACAAACCTGCTACAAACTCCTTAATTGTTTGAGGTGGCATATTAATACCACATTCCTACATAATTTCATCAGTATACAAAGTAGAACGTATATATCGAAAAACATCATAATAATAACGAAATTGCACATGAGTTTTACAACAATAAGAGATTCGTTGTTTAATAATTTTCGCATACCAAGGTTTACATTTCTCAAAATATCTTTGGCTTATGGTAATATTAAATGGTTCTAACACTAAATCATTTAAGAATTTTTTATATAAATCAGTTTGAGTCACATCTAATAGATGTTTTAGATGAGGATCATGAATTTTAGACCCCACTTGTAATTTTAAAACATCTCTAACATTAGATGATACCCTTGTATTATCATACCAATATTTTTCAATTAAATATTTGGTTTCACTATTTAATTTCATGTCATACCTTGAGAGTCTACCACTAAAACTCCAACATTGGTTAATTGAATCTTTTTGAATATATTCTCCTCTTTGCTGCTCTTCTCAAAGTTTTAGGATTTATATTTAGAATTTCACTTGTCTTACTTATCATTCTTTTATTAGAAGATGATTTATTGACTAAAGTAGTTGTTATAGCTCTTTGTGCTACATTGCTATCTTTAGATCGACTCTTTTTACAAATAGAATCAATAGCATTAGAAACACTAGATAAAACTTGTTTGATTGATTCATCTTTTTTTTAGGTTTTACAAAGATGCCTAACTTTTTCATTACTTTTTGCAATTTCCACATCTTCATCAATTACATCATAAGTTGACATTGAAATCCAAGACTTTTTCTATAAAAAAAATATTTTATATAATCTATTTGCATGATTTCTCATTTGCCTCCAAGAAATCTTACCAGGAAGATTATCTAAGATATTTCTTTCAATCTTAAATAAAACATTTTCATTTTCACTCCTAAAAGGGATATGATTCTCATTCATATCATCAATAGGTGGGTTTGAAGACATACCTAGATTTCTTTCTATAGTCATGTTTTCCATATCACTGAAAGTTGGCTCTGAAGACACATCTGGATTTGTTTCTATAGTCGTGGTTTCTATAGCATTGAAAGTTGGCTCCAAAGACACACCTGGATTTGTTTCTATAGTCGTGTTTTCCATATCATTGAAATTTGGCTCTGAAGACATACCTCGATTTGTTTGTATAGTCACATTTTCCATATCTTCAAAAGTTGGGTTTGAAGACATACATACATTTGTTTCTATAGACACATTTTCTTCCAAATTCACCATTTCCACATTTGCATCATCTACATTCATCCCATCATTTATAGTCTCTTGAATGTCTTTCTCTTCAATACTCATGGAACTAGATGCTTCAATATTCTTCATCTCTTGAATCCTTGCTCTTCTATCTCTTTGCCTTTTTTCTTCCTTCTCTCTATTTTCTTCAATTTCTTGAGGTGTCATTACCCTCCTTTGTTGTTTTCTTTGACGTTGATTTGATTCCATGATTACCAAACCCTCTTGATAAAATAACAATTGATACTTAATCCAATTTCATAATTGATGTACTTATTTGAAATTTTGAAGTAGAATTAGATGTACATCCTTTGTTCCATAGATTTTGAAGTAAAAAGTAGATGTAAAAACAAAAACCTTCTTTCTTTAGTCCTCTTGAAAATAGCTTATGCACTTGATTTGACTTTAGAATTGTTCAAATGATTGATTCCTTTCAAAATTTGAATAGAATATGACCTGTCAAGAGATCCCACAAGACACTTGTAAGTAAAAAAATGCAGAACTTGTCGCTGCCAGGCCATACTGATCAGACTTTCAAGTTGCAGGGATACAATAATTGTATGTTTTTCCCTGATATGGGAAATAATAGATATAATAGAAATAGGTACCCTTTATAAAATGGGTACCCTTTCTTTAAAATAATGGGTACTCGTTATATAACGAGTACCCATTATTTTTATAAATGGGTACTCGTTATGTAACACTTACCCGTTCTATGAATTTTGAAATCACCGACCACCTTTTCCCTTCCCTTTGCTTGGGTTTTAGGCTTAGGATAGGCATGGTTGGCCAACCTTGAGCCTTGGACCTGCAAGTTTTTTTCTAAGTATAGAACAAGAAGACACATTGAGTTTACCTATATGGCTGATGACCTTTTTTTCTGAACTTTTTTACGAAATGAAAACCCATTACAAATGATATTGTCTATTTTTCAAATATCTAATTTTTTTTGTGATTGGACATGTTCTTCTATTTATTATTTAATTTATAAGCAAACTGGTCCAAAAACTTGAAATGACAGGTGTTTGTATTTTTTTAATAACTTTTAATTTTTAATCTTTTTTTTAAAAAATCATATGTCATCAATCTACACATCATTCTTTACACAATGAATTTTTTTTTTTAATTTTATGATTTTTTTTCCTCAAATTATGTTGGCCGTACATGAGGGGTTTTCAAAAGTAGCAATCAGGCCTATAAAAAATTAATAAAAAAAATTATTTAGAAAAAAATTATAAAAAATATCCTCATCAAACGTCACTGTACTACACATATTTTCCCAAAATGATTTTGAAAAATAATTTTATTTAGGTCAAATTATGTTGGTCATACATGTGCATGGTATGGTTAAAAAAAGTGACTTTTAAACAGTGGTTTTTAGAAATGCCTATTGAAAATTAATTTGTATCATCTGGGTATTGAAAAAAATTATATATTTGGAAACTAGATTCTGAGTACTACATTTTATAATTAGTGACTTTTTTAAAGATTCCATCTCTAAGTGCTTTAAATTTTAAGGTCAAATGTGACAAATTCTGTAAATCAGGGAAAACACTTCCACTTTTTGGCCAAAAAGTGGACCCAACTTCTTGCACTAACCCTAGGTTGGGACCTATTTTGTAAATGTTTGTAATGTCAACCTTGGAGATTGTTCCAATAGTTGATGATTGTGATGCCGATCTTGATGATCATTCCAAGGTTGATGAAGTGTATAAATACTTGTAGTTGAGTCATGGAAAAGGTGTCCTTGTGTGGAAATGAAACGATATTAAGAAAGGTCCAAAAGGCAAAGCAGAAAAGAGGCAAAGGAAAGAAGATGAAGAATAGAGTAGAGGAAGAATAGAGAAGAGGAATTACTGTACTTCAGTTACAAATATAGAAAGGTGTTGATCATGGTAGTCAGTCTGGCAGTGAGCCACCAGTAGGGTTTAACATCCCTCAAGGTTTAATAGCCCTTATTGTAAACTTGCTAGGTTTAGTGTTGAGGCAGTGAGCCTGCTAGACCTAGTTGTTCTTCATGGCAGTGAGCCAGTATACTTAGAACCATGGAGTGACCAAGCCTAAACATCATTATTTCAAGATTGCAATATATATTGAGAGCTAATCCACTCTGTAACTTTTCCCCACCTTAGGGTTTTCCACGTAAAATCTGGTGTCTCTTGTGTTTGATGTTGTATCTATGGTTAAGTTTCTGATTTCATGCACTCATTGTTAAATCATAATAATTGTGGATAAGTGATGAATGTTTTATTGTAGAAAGTGTAAGTTTTTGGGACAACTGATTCACCCCCCACCACTCTCAGTTGTCCAGTGCATATCAACAAATACAGGTGTAATGGGGGTGATGTTATCAAAAGAGAGCCATCAGTGCATAAGGAGATATTAGAGGATGTATTGGTTCTACCACTGTTTACTAGAGTGGGGTGGTTAGATTACTTTATGAAATTAATGGAGTATGATAATGAAATGGCAAGCGATTTTGCAACAATGTTGCAGTATGATGAAGCAACAGTAAGGGGATTGGTTGTGGATGCCTTTGAAACAATCATTGCCCAAGTCATCGGATTACCACGTACAGGGTCTGAGTATCCAACTCATGCTGATGTAGCTGTGGCAAGGGATGAATTCTACGAGCGTGGAGAGAACTTGGACTTGACCACACAAGGTACAAAGAGATTATCCCTTGCATTCTTTTGGGGGAAATGTGCTTCATATATTCAAATATATTACCTGTGATGGTTGACATAAATTTTTGTATACTACACATTTTAAGTTGTTGAATCACCTGCGTCATGAAAAACTGGTTAATTTTCCCAATTATCTTTATAATCTGTTGAGAAGAATGACATTTGAGTATTAGAAAAGGCAAACAAAGACTAAATTGTCCCATCATTGTTTGATATCTCTATTGGTTAAAACGAGTTTGAGAATTCAACACCCACAGGTTGATTGGGATGCTTTTATACAATGCATGGATATTTCAGAATTATTGGAAGTAGATGAACCTCAACAGGAGCTAGAACCAGATGTTGAACCTGAAGTTGAACCTGAACAGGAAGAGCCACAGGAGGAAATTCCTCCAGAAACTAGGTCAGTGACAGTAGAAGAACCCTCACCTCCTAACCCTAAACCTATGAGAGGAGCTATGAGAGGTGATGTTTCTACTTCTTCTAAGAAGAAGAAGAGTAAGAAGAATGTAGAGAAGAATAAGGGAATTGAGAAAGAGAAGGGTGTAGAGGAGAGGAAGAAGAGGGAAGTAAGAAAAAGAGAAAAAGTGAAGAGAATCTAGAAACTGTCACACCTAGGCGTTTAGGAAGACTGAAGAGGAAGAATGTGGTAAAAAGAGTTGATAAGGAACAAGGGGAAGTAGAAAAGGAAGAAGCACAGCAGCAACAAGATCCAACACTATTGGACATAGCTTTACAAAAGGAAGGAAATGCCCTTGAGAATGCTCCTACTAATCCCAGTATACCTACTAAGTGAAGAACGTATGTTTCTTCATCTTGTGGTTCTGATTCAGAAGACATTTTTATTGCAAAGAAGATGGGAAAGTTAGTTCCTAGTAGCCCTAGTAGAGAAGTTTTTGATGTCACTGGAAATAAGGATGAAAGTTTTGATTTTGGAAAAGAAAAAGAGTTGTTGGAAGATAGGAATATAAGGAAAGAACTTCAAGTAGCCCTTGATAGGATAAAACAATTAGAAGAACAAGTGAAATAGTATGAGGAAAAGGATAGGGAAAAATAGATAAGAATACAAGAGTTCGAGGAGAAAATTCAAACCTATGATCATGGAACCAATATGGATCTATTAGCACAGGTGATTGAGAGTAAAATGGAAAATTAAGGAAGTGAAGCACCAATTTTGTAGCCTCCTATAATAAGACCTCCAACATGCCTCACTATTCTATCTTTGGGTTTTGAATTGATGAAGTTCAATAACGAATTCAAGCAAGAAAAGGAAAACTAGGAGAAAGAGAAACAAATTCTTAATACATCATTAGAAAGTAAAAATTCTGAATTGAAAAGGTTGAAAGGGAAGCTAACAGAGGTAATTGATAGAGAAATTCAGATCATTGAGTGTAGACCTCCACTTAGAGTTTATGCATTGATTCTTAAAGAAAAATTTCTCAGTTTTTAGTTTAATAGATTCATTAATGATTAGCCTATTTCTATCTATTCAATGCATAATTTTTTCAAGTTATTTCAAGAAGTCAGTCTAGAGGAGCAAGATTAGTTGTGTGAATATTGTTTGCACAATTACTTGAAGGTAGAAGATACAGAGTGGAACCCCTTAATTTATTTTGGGGATTTTCAAGTTAGAGCACTATCATCTTACTTCAAGAATGAGCAACTCAAAGGGGAATTGATGAATAGGTATGAGGAACAAGAAAAGAAAGTGCCAATATAGATTAGGAAAGAATCATTAAATCCCAATGTGATCTTGACCCAATGGTTAGCACTCCTCTCTCATAAGGGTTTAGGTAAAGTAATTATGGATTTGAGACTTAGGGATTATAGAAGGATATAGTGGTTAGCAGTGTCTATTCTTCAGAATTGCTAGAGGTATGTGGAAAATAGATGGGGTCATCTAACCCTTGAATTACAGAAGAAAGAGCCTCACTCTTTCCACAATTTTATGAATATGTTTGAGAGATTGTGTAGGTACATCTAGATTTTAGAGCAACGAGGAGTGGCATGGCTACCCCTTACTTATCACCCTCCTATTCTCCTTTATCTAGTACCATACTAGGTAGGAGGAAAAAGTGATGAGTGTAGGAGTGCAGAATTAATCAGGATGGATAGGCTTGCATGCTATAATGTTTTTTTATCTCAAGCAGGGATAGGAGGTCAGAGAGGTTATGGACCTTAAGTAGATTACTTTGCATTATAATCTTTTCCCCTAGGTGTTTAATTGAGTGTTTTGCTTGAGGACAAGCAAAAGTCTAGTTGGGGGGAAATGATGGGTTCAAATATTGGCTTCTTTTATGTTTTATTTATATGCTTTTGGAATTTATGCCTGTGATATTCTAGATACTTTTCCAAGACATTACCATCATAATATGTTGTCTTTTTATATATTCTACAAAACTTGAACCTATTTTGTCAATATGAAATATGGTGATAATATTTGTCAATTGAATGAGTTAGACATGAGTATGTATGCATATAGATGAGATTTTATAGTTTAATTATGAAGGTTATTTGCATGCATATTTTCTATGGATTAACCCCTATGCAGCAGTGAGTATGTGGCATCAAGGAAAGGAGAATTTGCAACACATTGCAAAATAGGGCATTAAATGGAGTCACAGTCAAGCGCTAACAAAAGCTGAACATGATCATTATGGAAGAATAAATATAGAAGAAGAAGACTTGTTCTATGATTCTAATTGCAACTTATGTGTTTTGTATATGAGCTGTTGTATAGGAATTTTTGTTTAAATAGGACTCTGCTTCCTCTGTTCAGTTAAATTAATAAGTCAATCTCAAACCTATACCCTAATATCTAGGAATAGATTGATGATCGAAGTTAGTTGGTAGTTGCATAATACTCTCATATTTTTGTATAAGTTAGGAGGGATGAGTTAAATAGAAGTTAGTCACTTTAATTGGAGATACTTTGTTTTCTAGTTATTCAGTTATTACTCTATTTCCATCAGACATATTTTATTGAGGAATGTTATTATTGAATACAATCTGAAGAGATTTTGTTTATGATTTGCAATGAATGGAACTATGTGAGTTGAGATGTGTGAATATCTGAATTAGATTTAGTTTTTAGTTAAGTGAAATAGTTCCCTGAGCTAGCCACTCAAGGTACTAATCTTCACATCACTTATTTCTTCATTTCTTTATGCATTACTTATTGAATTTATTCTTCATTTATATATAAACACATCACGAGTCAATTAGAATACTTTGAATGTTAAGTTACAATAGTATGGTTAATGAACAAGTGTATGCTTTGTCTATTTTGAGTCCTCTGAAGGTTAGTATTAGTTATTTTATCATTTTAGATATTTTGAGTTAATTCTGTAATTTCCTGTTGAATATAGTTTTCTACAACTTATGTTGTAGGTACCCGTAGCCACTAGGTTCTATAGTTATTTTTACTTTTTTTGCATTTCTGAGAATTCTAGCCAAAGTAAAATTGCATAAATAGGTTTGGATAAGATAGTTTAGGAGAGACATGAGTCTTGAAGGTACATACAGTGTAGTGCCATCATAAGCTTACACTCCTTGGTTCATAATTTAATGTAGGATGTACAATGATAGAGTGGATTGTTCAAATAGGTTTACCCCTGAATTATGCTAAGTCTACAACGCATTAGTTTTCCTCTACACTTGGTCAATTATTATTTAATGATTATTGTTGGATCATTTATTGTTATAATATTTTAAAAGATGTTTCTTAAATAAGGTCAGCTCGACTATTATTTTTTTTGACAATAAGCATTAACAATGACATACTAAAATGGAGATATACAATGAGAGATAACTAACACAACAAATTGAGGAGTCAATAAAACCAATAACGAAAGAGAAGATAAATTAACCAAGGAATTTATAAATTTATATGGGATAATATTGATATGAGAATGCATAGAAGATAGGAGTATGAGAAAAAACAAGTGTCTAAATAGACCATCTAGTTTGAAAATTGATCAAATGAAGTGCAATCTTCCTAATTTCTCTTGTCAAGAAATTATAACTTTCTTCAAGACTTCTATAGTAGAAGGAATCAAGAATTTGAATAATAAATGATTTTCATACATACAAGGAGATGCATCAATAGGAAGAAGATAAATCATTAGAGGACTAATGTCATCAAATGAGATAGTGAGCTTACATCCAAATAAGGGAGACACAAAGCATCAACCAATAATCTAGCACTAAAGCATCAACCTCAATCCTATAACTTGAATTGGAGAGAGGTTCAACTAGAGCTACAAAGTAGTTTGTCACACATGAAAAACAAGTGAGCAAATATTATAATACAACTACCCATTCCCAATGAAGAAGATATAGACTTTTATCATCAATCTATTTTAAAGAGCCTTGTAGAGGAATTAAGGATTAATTATAATCCCTCTTGACAAAAAGGAAGTCTGCATCTTGATATAGAACCTTAAAATTTTATCATGGCAAGAAGAGAGATGCATGTATGGATAGCATGAGGCATACTAGCTAATCAATGATAAAAAGTAGTTTGAGAATATTGAGAGGTCATGTTTCTTGACATAAGTAAAGTTTAAAGTTTAAGGCATATTGGAAATTGCTAAGAGAGAATAGGAGTGTTCACAACATGTGTAGGAAATACAACTTGTTTTGTGACCTATACAGAGGAACAAGAAAATCTAAAATCAATGGCTAATCCTATGAGTCCTAACTAGAAGAGGGAAAAGTTGTTCATGTTTACTAGTGATGAGACAAACGGACCTATTAAACACTATAGAATGAGCATACAAATTTAGACCTTCATTATATGAACTAATGCATATCATTAGTTCTAGTCATTTTAAGCCACTCTTTTAGGAATGCCATTTCATTAGTATTAGAACACGTCGATAGATGAATGAAACACCTTGGAAAATTAAAAAATGATTTTGAGAATTAATTTAAATTTCTTAGAGACAAAATGATTATCACAAAAAATTACAACACCCAGCAAGAGAAGCATGAGTCTATTAAGTTCTTCAATTAAAGATTCAAGGATTTACTAAAATAACTTATAAAAAAATAACTGCAACTCAAGAAATGTTAGGTATCCATTCTAAGGAAGAAGATATATTACCACCATCTTACAAGGGTGCTTACAATAGATTAATGGATATTATTCATGAGAAGGAAAAGTGATGAAAGAAATGTTTATAGAAACTTTTGAGAAAGATAGAATAGGAATGATATGTGAGCTTAAGAACAATACAAAGAAGAATTCAAAGCTGGGATAATCCAATTCGTAGATGGATAATTGCAAACAGACCGCCCAAGCTCTTAACAACCATAACACTTGTAAGGGAGGACTTAAGAAGTTTATGAATCTTGAATGATTTAAGTAGCAATACCCTTTTCCTAATGTGTAATTTCACTTATGTTTTTTTTCTTCCATGAGTGAACTTATTAAGTACAGTACCATAAAAATTTGACAATAATATAGAGAGCCATGAAGTTAGGCTGCTCAACTCTCTAAATTCATTTAAGTTACCGATGTTAATTTTTTTCTATTTTGATTTATATAATTTTGGGAGGCATGAACTGAAGGTACTCCATTATAGTCTTCTTCCCTAAATACATTTAAAATACCAATACTAATTTTTATCTTATTTATTTTAATTTATATTTTCTCCAAGTGGGCTGCTCTTAACCCAATGTATGACATCTTAACCACGCCACTATAGTCTTCTTCCCTAAATACATTTAAAATACCAATACTAATTTTTATCTTATTTCTTTTAATTTATATTTTCTCCAAGTGGGCTACTCTTAACCCAATGCACGGCATCTTAACCACGCGTTGATTAAGCAAAGCACACCATGTCAAATGCTTATAAAGGGGAGTGAATGCAAAGCATGATGAAATCAAAAAGCAAACTTAATCTAGGGTTGTAAGAATACAAGCCTGAAAGGAATGGAGTGAGCATTTATTGAAGCAGTTGAAGGAGATGGAGAGCAGCGTGGTATATCTGAGCTACCGCAAGCTATGAAGGAATTGATATTTGCAAAGCTTCCATTACAATCAATCTGCCTTTTTCGCTTAGTTTGCAAAGAATGGAATTCTCTTTTGTCCTCGCATAGCTTTTTGTCTTCATTGCCGAACCAAAATCCATGGCTTCTTATCTGCGGTCAAGAACACCTAAATGGAAATTGGTATTGTATGGCCTACTGCTTTTCCAAAAAAAAATGGAGGACTATCTCTCTCTCCTTTCTCCCAAATTCTGTTAGAGATTACATTTTATCAAGTGCAGCGCAAGGGTTACTGCTTTTTCGAGAAACCCCACAATTATGTGCTTGCAACCCACTTATGAGAATTTATGCAATGATAGAAGTCGATGTCTTATGCAAGTATATCCATATTGTACAAGGAGGAAACGGAGATCCCTATTTGGTAGTGTGCCCAAGCTGTAGAAATTTCTCCTTCCAGATCTACCATTATTTTCAAGATACGTGGAGGATTAAGTTTCAGTTTGCAAGAGAAATGAGGTCTTATATGTTAGGTCATGAAATAGTTGAATGCAATGGCATTCTTTTCTAGATGGGAAAGTGGCCTATGACTAGTACTGGTTACAATATCCAAGATGGTGTTATTAAGCCTGTTACAATACCTCCATTACCCCATCAACTTGTTGAAGATGAGAATGTGAATGTTATATCTATAGTTGCATATGGGTAGTCCGTTCTAGTGGTAGCAACCTTTAACGATCCGTCCATCCAAGCTAATAACACAATTGCTGTACTCAACTTGCTGCATGTTAACCTATATAATTTGTGCCTGTTAACCCATATAATTTGTGAAATGCTGTGGGTATTGTTATCTAGGAGTTGTTTCAGAATGACCAAGATAAGTCGGTTTGGAACTGGAAAGCGTTTTCAAGAATGCCTCCACACTCTCTCCCTGAATATCTTAATGTAGAATGGTGGCATCAGAAGTGTGTTTGTGTGGGAGATTACTTGTGTTTTAGCAGTCTATCTAGTAGTGAAGGTTTAAAGGTGTTTGCATATAATTTAAGGCAAGGATTTTGGCAACGCCTTCCTCCATGTCAAAGTCCAAACATTAGGCGGAGGATGATGTCATTCGAACCCAACCTCATTCTTTATCAGTTGTTAAGAAAACTAAGAGAGTGATGGATAACAAGATTATGGTGATAGGTGTTACATAATGGTTTTATTGTAATGATTTGTTTGATTTATATATATTTTCTGGTATGGATATGTTATTATATAATTGATAAGTTAGATTATTATATTGATCTTTTATAACTTTGTTATTATGTAATTTATAAAATTTAATAATTATATCATTTAGATTCTATAATTAACTTGGTAAATAAACATTGTTTAGATAGATACTGAAATGATATTCATATTGTGAAGTAAAATTTAAAGTATTTTTTTTCATTTATGGAATATTTTATATGATTTATTGTATTGCTATACATTTGTTTTTAATATATTGTAATGATTTGCTTGATCTATATATATTTTTTATTAAATAAATATGGTATGGATCTTTTATTATATAATTTATAAGTTAGATAATTATATTGATCTTTTATAACTTTGTTATTATGTAATTGATGAAATTCAATAATTATATAAAGATTTTTTTTGAAAATGTAAAAACTATGAAATAGTTGTTAAATAAAATAAAATAACTCTTAAGTAAATAAACTGTGGGAGTGGAAGTCCAAGATCATGGAGCAGAAATTAAACACAAATGCAATGTATTGAAAATGAGCTAATTGGTTTACAACTGAACCAGTTTAAATAGGTGAAGCTTCAGGAACAAGTCTCCACGAGAATAGGAAAGGTGGCAAAATTGGAACCAAGAGCATAGCTCAAGGTTCAACCTCCCTCCAAAATAGCAGCAATGTGTTGAAGATGGATCGACACATCGACTAATGACTCAACAAGAGGACTTAGTCTTTCCACATGTGAGGAAAACCACTAACTATGATAAAGTTAGGTATAACTCATATGAGTTTATACACCAACACCCCCCTTAAGCATAGCTTAGGTGGGTTTATGAAATATGAGTCTTGGTTGTGCACCATTTTAAATATTCATTTACAAAATATCTCTCATAAAATGGAGAAAGAAAGAAAACCCTATGGGAAAATGTTAGTGTAGGTTTTTATTTCCTAGTTGGGTTATTTATTTTTCCCTATATTCCTAGTTTTTTCCTACATTTCTATTAATCTCGCTTAGGTTAATAAAGCATGTCTTATTAGGTGAGTGGTTGAGAGGTGTCACCATCCTACATGTGAGCATCCATTAGCTATCTTGGGAAGATACTTTTCTATCTTTAGTCTGATAGATGGTTGCTCTAGATTAGTCAGTGTTGCCACCTCATCCCTCTTCCTAGTCTATATAAGCATGCTACCTGACTTGTATTTGGTATCTTTTACTTTTACATCCTCTTAATGCTATTTTGTTTCTAGCATTTGCATTACTCTCTTGGAGACTAACTCTATGTTTTTATTTTGATTCCGTATCATTTGCATTCATAGTTTAGATATCTATTCTTTGCACTAGTTTTTTGGGTTAATAATCTTTTCAGATTTTAACATGGTATCAGAGTTGTTCTATGTGCAAGAGTAGATTTTAGTTTCCATAGTTGAGAGATTCAGGGGGGGTGGGGGCTAATAAATCTTATTACAATTTTTTGAAAAACCCAGTATGCTCTTCTCTTGCATCTTTGGATGATCTTGAGAATAAGAAAAGTTTGACGAAAACTTTTTTAATCTCTGGGGTTTGCACATGTGTTTTATGAAATCTGAGTGATTGTAGCATTTCTGGTTATATTGGAAGCATTTCTGGCTGTTCCAATGTGTCCAGGAGGCTTGAGAAAGTTAGATTTAGCTTTTGTTTCACTGAAATCAGAGATCGTCATACACAGTTGCAGAACCGAGGTTTCGAGCTCAAATCTGACAACTACCTTGCATATTTGGTCTTTTAAATCAATATTGCAGGTTCTAGCATCTGATTCAGCCTTTGCATGTCATTTTTCGGTTGCTAGGATCATTTTTTGTAGCTAATGGCATTCTATTTACACTGGAGAAACATCTTCTGTACATCTGCAAGAAAAACACCTTCTGGGTTTTGTTTGCAGCACAGAAAAACCATCTGGGTATATTTCTATTTTTTCTTATAGTCTATATATTTTGCAAAAATGTGCTCAAAAGGCTATAGCAGGACCCCTCTCCATTGGCAGTTGAAATTTTGAGGGCAGTTTTCAAATGCTCCGTTCTTGCTTATACGGACTCCTTTTCCCACGAATTTTTTTTTTTATTTTAGCTAGTTTTTCGTACTCTATGCACTAGTGCAGATGTTTTTTGACTTTGATGCCAAGATATTTCAAAAATTGTAGATTCTCAGTCGTGACATTGCACAGTTCTCATTTTGTGAACTTCAGAGGGACATAACTTTCACATACGACCTCGTATCGAGGCGATTCTTTTTTTGAAAGTACATGATTTTTCGAGTAGATCACAGTGGTGCTATTTATTTCTCTGAGTATTGTGCCAAAGTTGTATTTTCAGTATCTGCTCTTCATGAGGGTTTTGTAATGCATTGAAATCAAGACCACTTAGTATTTCTTGCTAGTGGCAGTTGTAAATGCACTAATATAATGTTTCAAATCATATTTTCTTTGGGGGGGTCCTTTGATTAAGTGAAAAGTGGGGGTTGTCTTAGTTGGGTTCTCTTCTTTTCGGCACTTCTTCTCTGCATTTCTTCATCATGGATCAAACAAATCTGCCCATCCTAACTCCATACAATTATTTTGAGTGGAAATCACACATGAAATTCACTTAAGGAAAGCTAGATTAAATAGGATAACTATGGGACTTGAAACTGAACCTAGTAAAGATGAAGATAAACCTAAGTGGTTTAACAAATGTGATGAGGCATATGGAAAATTGTGTTTGTCTATTTCTCTTGATTTTCTCTTTCACATTGAGTCTTTGAATACACCAAATGAAATCTAGACAAAGCTAGAAACACTATTTGGCACACAAGATTCAATGAGGGGTCATATGTTGGAAAATGAACTAATTAGCTTAAGTCCAGGCAATTTCAACACAATCTAGGATTTCTTCACTAAATTGAAATCACTAAGGCTGCAGTTAAAACAATGTGGAATTGAAAAGAAAGATAAACAACTGATTCTTAGTATTCTCTCTAAGCTAAGTTCAAAATATTCTGTATTTGTTTCTACCTTCTATGCTACTAAGGGTGCATGTGGTACTCAATTCACCATGCCATCTTTAGATGATTTTGCTGTCAATCTCACTCGAGAATAGGACAAGCTAATCTAGATGGGCACTCTTAAGCCTTCTAAGTCACATGCCTTGGCTGCCAACCAAGGCACAAAAGAACAAAAAGGACAAAGTAGTAAAAGACCCGGTCATGATGAACATAAATGTCTGAACAAACAAATTGATCAATTGACACACATTCTTGAGAAGAATAATATCAATGTTCCTGAGTCTGTCAAATAGAGTTCTAATGAGAGGTCTAATAAGGCAAAAGAAAACAACAAGGGGAAAGGAAAGGGCAAGGCCTTTGTTGCAGTTGCTTCTTCACCATCCACTTGGGTTCTTGATTTGGGTGCTTCACACCACATGGCTTCATCTAAGGAAAAACTTGCATCTTTGGATCCATGTACTATGCCTTCTATTTTGATGGGTGATGACACTCCTGTTGAGGTGTGTGGGAGAGGGTTTGTTGATGTGGGGGATGGCACATTCCATGATGTTCTTTGTGTGCCCTCATTATCAACTAATCTCCTATCAGTATACCAGATCACTCACATAGGTTTAGGCAAGCGGGTTGAGTTCACACCTGATTCAGTGGAGATTCGTGAGTTGTATAGTGGTTCTACAGTTGCAGTTGGGAGAGCAGATCATCAGTCATGGCTCTATCTATTTTCTCACTTTGTTCCTGATCCTCCTTCGACTATTTTGCTCACTCATTCTAATAATGTGAGTAGATTATGGCATGAGCAGTTTGGCCATCTTAACTTCCACTACTTGTAGCAGCTCAACCAGTACAGCATGGTCACAGGGTTGCCTTCAGTTTAGTTTTCAGGTGGTGTTTGCCAAGGTTGCATTCTTGGTAAGCATCCTAAGGAAAATTTTGACAAAGGTAAGGCATGGAGAGCTTCACAGATACTGGAGTTAGTTCACAGTGATTTGGCTTGTCCATTTCAGCATCCTTCTTTAGGCAGGGCCAGATATGTCCTCGCATTCATTGATGACTTTTCTTGATATACTTGGGTGTACTTTCTTAAACAGAAGTCAGAGGTATTTGATCATTTTCAGGACTTCAAAACTTTTGTAGAGAAGCAATCTGGGAAAGCCATCAAAGTTTTGCACACTGACAATGGTGGTGAATATGTCAACCATCGGTTTGAGAGGTTTTGCACTTCAGAGGGGATTGATTTGCAGCATTCAGTTCCATACAATCCTCAGTAGAATAGTGTTGCAAAATGGAAGAATAGGTCCTTGAAGGAAATGGTGAACTACATGATTCACTCTAGATCTCTTGCACCACAGTATTGGGCAGAGTCCATTAACTGTGCTTGTTATATCCAGAACTGTGTTCCTCACCGAGAGCCTTAAAGGAAGTCACTCCTTTTGAAGTTTGGAGCAGTCAGAAACCATCAGTTAAGCACTTTCAAATTTTTGGTTCTCCTACATGGGCCCACATTCTTGCAGAGAAATGCAAGGCCTTGGATCTGCAGAACAGACCTTGCATATTTGTAGGTTATCCTGACGGTGTGAAGAGTTATCAGTTGCTCCACCCTACTACACATGAGTTGTTCATTGAGAGGAGTGTTTAGTTTGAGGAGGGCTCTTCAAGCTCACTTTCTATCACTTCTCCAACTCCTTCTACTTTGACATTGGAGTCACTTGGGATACATGACAGATCTTCTGATGAGTCAGATTCACCTGAGCAGTCTTATAGCTCCACTTCTGATGCAGAGAGTGATTCAGAGGACTCACCTCCTTCCTCTCCTAGTCATCATTCAGAGGTTGATGATTCTCCTCCAGATTCTCCATCTTCTAGTCCACTTTGGGCTAGATAGACCTTGCAGTCTACAGGTGATTGGGTTGGGGATCCGTTAGACACCAGGCAGACTCATTCACAGTTCTAGGATTCTCCACATGTCTTCATTGCTACTTCCTTAGATCCACAGTCTTTTCATGAGTCTTCTAGTATTCCTGAGTGGGATACAGCTATGCAAGAGGAGTATAGTTCCTTGATGAGGAACCACACTTGGGATCTTGTCCCTCTTCCTAAGGGAAGAAAACTTGTTCGATGTAAGTGGATCTATTGGACAAAATTTGCAGCAGATGGGTCGGTTGACAAGTATAAGGCTCACTTGGTCGCCAAAGGATTCTCCCAGGTACCTGGGATTGACTACTCTGAGACTTTTGCGCTAGTTGCTCGAACGAATTCCATCCAACTTGTTCTTGCCATTGTTGCAGCTAATCATTGGGAAGTACACCAGATGGATGTGAAGAGTGCTTTTCTTCACGGTGAGCTTCAGGAGGAGATCTACATGGAGCAGCCACAGGGGTTCCTTCAAGATTTTTCACTTGTGTGCCATCTTCAGAAGACTCTCTATGGCCTCAAACAGGCTCCTCGGGCCTGGTATGCCAATATGGACTCCTTCCTTCTATCAATTGGGTTCACTCGGTGCCATTCTGATCCCAATGTCTATATTCTATAGCAGGATGATTCACTCCTATTTTTGGTTCTGTATGTTGATGACTTGTTGATCACAGGGAATTCTTCATCCACCATTGGGGCTGTCAAAACTGCCCTTCATGATAGGTTTTTGATGATTGACTTGGGCTTGTTGCATTACTTTCTCAGGATTGAGATCTACCAGTCTACTTCTGGGATCACCATCGACCAGTCCAAGTATGCTCTAGATTTGCTCTTGAGGTTTCATATGGCTGACTGCAAGCCTACTCCGACTCCCTTTCTTTCTGGAGTCAAACTTGAGGCTTAGTGTTCTTCTCCACTTGTTGATGGCACTTTGTACTGACAGCTTGTTGGGAGTCTCATTTATCTGACTCATACGAGACCTGACATTTCATATGCTGTAGGCATGGTCTCTTGATTCATGCAGGAGCCTCATGAGCTGCACTGGAAAGCAGCCAAGTAGATCCTTCACTACATTCAGGGTCCTCACAATTTTGGGATTCTGTACACAGTGGGTATTAAGCTTGACTTGGTGGGCTACATAGATTCTGATTGGGCGGGCGATTCTTAGGATCGTAAGTCTACTTCAGGTTACAACTTCTCACTTGGTTCAGGTCCTATTTGTTGGTCGAGCAAGAAGTAGTCTGCTATTGCTCTATCTTCTACTGAGGCTGAGTATCGGGGGGCTATGAATGCTGCCACTGAGGCCATTTGGCTGTAGAATCTTCTCACTGAGTTTGGTATCTAGATCAAATGACCATTAGTCATATTTTGTGACAACCAGAGTGCCATTCAGATCTCACAGAATCCGGTCCATCATCAGCTGACCAAACACATAGAGGTCCACATGCACTACATCCAGGAGCTCATCCATGGCCATGTCATCAACCTTTACTACTATCTGACTTCCAAGTAGGTTGCTGATATCTTCACCAAACCCTTCACTGAGAGCAAGTTCCTTCATTTGCGAGCTTTGCTGGGGGTGCGGGATGCTTCTAGGGGGCTTCTTCCTCTGACTTGGAGTCTTGACTCTCTCTACTTTTGGGGGGGTCTCTTATCTCTCTCTTTGGGGGGGAATTTTATGTACATGGGTACCTCATCAGGCTTGATTTGCCGAGACCCATTTCTACATCCACCTAAGCTTCGCTTATGGGGGGGTGTTAGTGTAGGTTTTTATTTCCTAGTTGGGTTATTTATTTTTCCCTATATTCCTAGTTTTTTCCTACACTTCTATTAATCTCACTTAGGTTAATAAAGCATGTCTTATTAGGTGAGTGGTTGCGAGGTGTCACCGTCCTACATGTGAGCATCCATTAGCTATGTTGGGAAGATACTTTGCTATCTTTAGTCTGATAGATGGTTGGTCTTGATTGCTCAGTGTTGCCACCTCCTCCCTCTTCCTAGTCTATATAAGCATGCTACCTGGCTTGTATTTGGTATTTTTTGCTTTTACATACTCTTAATGCTATTTTGCTTCTAGCATTTGGATTATACTCTTGGAGACTAACTCTGTGTTACTATTTAGATTCCATATCATTTGCATTCATAGTTTAGATATCTATTCTTTGCATTAGTTTTTTGGTTTAATAATCTTTTCAGATTCTAATAGAAAAAACTTTGCTCCTAAAGATAGAAAACAAAGAGAGGACTTTAGATGGCCCCTCCAGATGATGATGATGCTGATGTTGATTTTGATGTAGATATGTAGAACTCTTGAAGCATGTCAAAGTTGTAAAATTTGCCTTTCCCTTGATGTTAAGAGATTTTGGCAAACTGATTGAAGTAAGTAGTGCTTTTAAAAGAAAAAGACCAGGATGAAGGCCTAAGAAATGTACAAAATGACAGAAGAAAGGATGTGCATATGAACACATTCGAATGAGGTAGGAACCAATGCAATTCAAGTTACAATGCTGCAAACTCCCCACCACACTTTACAGATCAGTGCTTACATTTCACTTTTACACTTTCAATATCTGACACTATATGAGTGTTTTTACATACTAAGAAATCAAGTAGAGTTTAATTTTTCCACTATATAGAACCAACTAAGTTGAGCTGAGAGTTGACACTAGGCTCTGAAGTTGCATCATGATTGTCTTCTTCACCTAATATGAAATGTGAAAAGAATGAAGGTGCACTCAAAGTTGTAAACCTTGCATACTGCAACAAGTCTTCGATCTTTTGCTTCTCAAATAAAGGTCGATTTAGCAGTGAGCTCAACTATATTTTTAGATTGTGTGAATGCATATATTGAAAGGCAATTTTTAAATGAGTCAAGAATAAAGTAGACATTATGAACATATCCATTACCCAATTTAACAGTACCTTTTCCAAGGACATTATGGTAGACTTGGTTCATTAATATTTTGGTAGTATTACAGTGTTTGATCCTTACAAATAATTCCATGAATGGTGACATGTGATCATGTACTATTGAACTTAGAACCCATCTATTGACCTCTGTATTTGGTGATGCTATTATCTTTGGACCTTCTTTTAGGTGATGAAATGGTACAATTTAACCTTCTTGATACTCAGTTTTTGACTTTTAAAGTGGTACTTTAGTGCAATATGAGTGGTTTTGAACACTCTAGCCTAATTCCCCCCTTAAAGTGACACTTTATAATTGAGTGCACTTGACCTCTATTTACATCTTTGAGTGGATTTTTCCCTTTAGTTTGATTTTTCCCCTATTTGTACAATTAATAGACGAAGTGTATTTGTTACTCTAAACCTAACTTAAAATGGTACTTTATAATGATAGTACGATGATAAGCTAAAATGAAAGAGTACTCAAAATGAAGCACTTTTGGGTTTTGAAAGACACAATTTTGAGTCCGTATGCAAAAGTTATGGCTTCTTTAAAAAAATTTGCATATGCAAAAAAAAATTATAACTTCTCAAAATTTTCAATGTGCTTGAAAAATTTTTGTGCAAACTAATATATGGAGAAAAACTTGAAAGGGGAAAATTTAAGCCCCCCGTGGTAGGGTGTGACTAGGGGCTTAAAAACCCATATGACCAGGGGCTATTTATTAAAATTTTTGTGCCCCCTCACTTTCTATTTCAGTTTTTTGCTTATGTCACCCCCTAGTTTCTCATGTCAGTAAAATTGACATAAATTACAATGAATAGTGCTTCTCATAATCTCTTTGAAATTGATGTCCATCACTATTCACATGCCTCCCAAGGCACTTTCAAATTCCCACAGCATGCCTACCTTTTCAAAGCCTATTCCACTCTGCCTTCCCACCCAGAAATGTGGCCTTTGCTCCTCCTTTTGGCGTGGACGATATAGCTTGAGCCTTCATGGCTAAGAGGACTCTGCCAACTGACGATATGTGGTGAAAATACCACAAAGAAAGGTGGCAACATGGCTTAAATGCCATAGTATGAGGAAGCGATGAGGATGTGTTGGACCGCAACTTCAATGAGAGGACAAGGCCTCTTGGAGGTGCTATAGAATGCAGGTTGTAGGGGCAAATTCAGCCTTCTTCTATGAGGCGTGATAAGTACAGGGTTTGGCCTCTGTGTGAGGCATGACTACCACAAAGAATACACCTTTGTTGAGGCTTCCTCGGCTATGATTCAACCTCACTGTGGTGAGGATCGATGAGCTCTTCCAATGATGATTATGACCTGCAAAAGAAAACCCATTTCAAATGTGCTTTGAAACAAAATTTTACCTCCTCAATATGCAGTGATAGAAGGCTGGATTGAGCCTAGCATACAAGAGAAGTAGCAGAGATTCACTAATGGAGCTATGTAATAAATGAGCAAACAATTTGATGCTATTCCACTCACTTTGATACCACGTGGGAGTGAAAGGCCAAGATCATGGAGCAAAAATCAAGCACAAATGCAATGTATTTAAAATGAGTTAATTGGTTTACAACTGAACTGGTATAAATAGGTGAATATTGAGGAACAAGTCTCCACGAGAATAGGAAAGGTGGCAAAATTGGAACCAAGAGAATAGCTCAAGGTTCAACCTCCCTCCATAATAGCAGCAATGTGTTGAAGATGGATCAACACATCAACTAATGACTCAACAAGAGGACTTAGTCTGTCCACATTTGAGGAAAACCACTAACTATGATTAAGTTAGGTATAACTCGTATGAGTTTATACACCAACATAAACTAACTATAAATTAACTCTAAAAATAACTAATCCTACAAAACTAAAATATAAACATGGTTGAGATTCCATAACTAACTAACTGGTGAATAAACATTGTTTAGATAGATATTAGAAATGATATTCATATTGTGAAGTAAAACTTAAAGTAATTTTTTTTTCATTTATAGAATATTTTCTATGATTTATTGTATTGATGTACATTTATAGATATTCACATAATTTACAAAGCTAATAAATTCACAATACACAACAACACCCAAGGCTTAAACATCACATAAATATTGATAACATTCAAAGAAATAAGGAATCTTCAAACTCGGAGAAAAAAGATATCAATAAAACAATTCAACCAAGTATCAATATAAAACATCCTTTATAAATATTATCCATTCTTCTCACATAAAAAAAATCTTTAACTAATATCCTCCATAACATCAACCATTCTCCTCCCATATCCAACACCACAACCAACCTAACACAACACGTCCAACCTATTGTCATATGAAAACACATAAATACCTTAATGCCAAAAACTCCTTCACCGGGAATGTATTTTTTGACAAGCATGATTCCACACCTCTGTCATTCCCACATGAGTTAAATTTAATCTAATTGGAAGAGCCAAACCCAACACAATACTCCCTTCTCCAAACAACATATACAAACACAATAGCCTAAAAATCAACAAAAGGAATTATAACCAAGATCTTAAAAATGACACATCTACATTAAAATCATAATTCACATCTAGGCTATCTACATGCTTGAGAATATATTGTTCCATGGTGCATTATTAACCTTAGATCGGCCCACTCTATTACGTTGCTTCAATTTTAAGAAAAATCACCAAGATGATTATGTCTCTACATAGGGGATTCGCTAAATTTCTATAGAATTTTGCAAGGGCTAATTCTTACAGTATACCTTGCCATGGAGCATGGTTGATTTCATGGTGTACTGTCAACCCTAGATCCATTCCAAAACATGTACTTGATTAAGTGACTTGTACTATTCTAAATTTTACAAATTTTAGTTATCCGAGTTATCTCATTCTAGAGTAGACATTAAAATTCAAGTCTTCAACATCCATCACAACATTTTCCATCTCCTTTTTTATAGATTCAAGGTACACATTTATTTCTATTTTAAAATTCATTTTAATTAATAAGAGGTTTTTTTGGCTTCTAGCATGTTCTCTCTATTATATCTCTATATATTTCCAAAACTTAAATACATAATTAGAAAAAGCATAAATGAAATCCAAAATGAAATGTAAGTGTTGTTGTCAATGTTAATAGCATTTGTTTTAATCTATTGCTTTGTACAAGTATTCTGGATGGTTCTTTGGCCAACTGTGTTAGTTTTATCTACCTTTCTTCATCATTTTTCTTGTTCAACCTTGCACTATTTTGTTGTGTTTTGACTCTATTTTATTTTCCTTTGCAGTCTCTTTCTTGAGGACTGCCTCATTCATTTGTAAAGTTTCTTTGATCAATACCAAAACAAAAAGCAAGCATTTTATACTCATTTAATTTTTACTTGGAAAGACTCTATTGGCTTGAAGCATGAAAAGAATAGTAGAAAAAAGCATGGAAAATAAATAAAAATAGATTTTGCATCATTGTAAAATGTCTTAAATAGATAAAAAAAAGATTTAAATAAATTATTTTAAAAATAATCTTTACTTTCATCTTAGCTTTGTTATTACAAAAACTTAGCTACAACCTATATGTTGTTTCCATCACTAGTAAATGCCTTATTTCTATCTACTTGACATGTGCAAAACATCTAGAATTTTTGCAACACGGACTAACATTGTGATTTCCAACAACCAAATTATATGTGGGCAGAGATTGAATATTTGAATGATGATGGAGATCAAGGCAAAGCACAATTTACTCATCTCCTCTTCACAATGACCATCCTTTATGATAGGATTATTTTGGCTCCCTCCTATATTGAGGAGTCTATGAGTGATGTTGGCATTCCTTTATTGTCATCAATCTTTAGGAGATTGTTGACCCTCACATCACCCAAGGATGTTAAGGAGGGCATTGCATCAACATCCATCCTTCCATATTCTCTAGAGTTCTTTTCTCCCAGTAGCATCCTTTTTACCACTCCTAGGAGTATTTTATCATTGCTCCCTAAAGCACTAGTCTTTTCCTTTTCATGGACCCCAAGGCATTCATTATCTTTTATTTATGTGTGTTTGTGTATGTATAGTGTGTTTGTATTTTTCCTTTTTCCTTCATATATTAGATCATATAATTTGCTAACATATGTGTATTTTGCAAAGTATGTTGAATCTAATCCTTTACCTTGCAAATTTACATATTTTCATTGTTTTACAAGGCTTACAGTTCTAACATTATGTTTTTTCAAGTCCTAGACTAGGACATCACACTTCCATCTAAGGAATCTCCATGATTTCATAGTATTCTTTTTACATATGATTTTATTTTAAATGTTTCATTATTAATTTAGCATGATTAGTTCCTTGCATTCTCAGTATGCTAAAGTAGGGGGAAAATCTAACATAAAAAATTGTATACTCTACAATTTCACATTATGTCTTTCACCCACCTAATGACCTCTTCATATAGACTTAGTCCAGGCCATCTCTCAAGAATTAAAACATTCCAAAAAAATTTAGTAGAGCATTATTCTTTGGCGTGTTCTGAGCCCTCATGATGAATGTGGGGTCATTTTCCCTAGATGGGAGTGCTATGCGCATACATCTATGTGATGCACAAGCATCCCGTATTGTATAGAAGCGCAATCCATATGTTATGGTTGCATGCCACTATCTCATAATGTCTATTGGCTATTGTAACTCCTTTCATAGATGTGCCAGACTATTTTGGGTGTGTTGCTTTGATGCATATCTAGACGAATCTAGAAAGATAGAAAGCTTTCTATACTGACTAAAAGGAGGCAACTTCTTTTATAGAAAATAGGAGATTATGTAGAGAATAAGGATGAAAGAATTCATAGTACTGTCTAAGATAGTTTCAAGAATACCTTCAAGCTATAAAATTTTCTTGCTAGTCTATCTTTGAGGTTTGTTTTTAGCATTGAATCACCAATTATAGGTTCTAGCTTTTGAATCATTTTGTAAAGTTTGAATATATTATTACTATGCATTTTTCTAAGTTGCTCATAGAAATATATTATCACTATGCATTTTGGTAAGTGGAATACCATATTGTGCTCTCTAAAATCCTTTGTAAAATTATAAGTTCTCAAAAAGTATCATACTTTCTTAGCACCTTCTCTTAACTAAAGTACTAGAAGTGAATCTCATGGAGGAGACTCGATCTCACTACCAAGAATTCCCTTGCATTTAGATACTTTTGCAAAACCCTTGTTCATTTTTACTACACCTAATTTGTCACCCTCGTCACCATTACATCTTAAGCCTAGTATCCTCTCTATAGATGAGGTAGGTGCTCTTAGGAATCTCATTTGTCATTGCATCCTAGACACACTTAGGTGCACACATATATCTAAATAGTTTGTATCATCTGACTTCTTATGGAGGCTAAAAGACCAAAATAGGGGTTTGACTACTCTCAGCAAACTCCTTTGCAGTCCCAAAATTTATTCTTAGCTCATTGCAATAGGATACTTGGATGTCATTGTGATATGTTGGTGGTCATTTGGTATTACTAATGCTCCTTCTACATTCCAAATTTTGAATAATTTCATCTTTAATCCATTTTTGAGGAAATTTTTATTATTTTTTTATGATATATTGCTTTATAGAGAGACATTGAAAGATAATTTGTACCATGTTAATCAAACATTACAAATTCTCCAACAAAATCAGCATTATGTTAAACCTTCTAAGTGTGATTTTAGACTCAAATAGGTGGAGTAATTAGATCATACTATGTCTTATGAAGCATTAAAAGTTGATCCAAACAAAATCAAGGCTATGATGGAGTGGGAAATTCCTAAAACTATCAAGTAATTAAGGGGTTTCCTAGGACTCACTATAGACTATAGAAGATTTGTTAAGAATTATGACCACATGGTAATACCCCTCATAGCACTTTTGAAAAATGATGCTTTCTAGTGGGATGGGGCTACTAATATAATATTTGAGAGATTGAAGGAGGCTATGTGTACCACTATAGCTCTAGCTAATTCAAATTTCACTAAGTTAGTGTGATGCTTTAGGGAAAAGTATAGGAGTAGTTTTTATACAAGAAGGTAGGCCCATTACTTTTGAAAGTTGTAAGTTGAAGGGTAAGAATCAACTCAAATCTATTTATGAAAAGGAAATGCTATTGATTCATCATGTAATTAAATAATTGAGCCCATATCTAATGGATAGACACTTCAAAGTAAAGATAGATCGTGATAGCCTAAAATATTTCTTGGAGTAGCACTTATTCACTAAATAAAAATAAAAATGGGTCACTAGGATGTTGAGATATGACTTTGAGATAATTTGTAAGAAAGAAAAGTAGAATGTAGTGGTTAATGCACTATCCAGATGGGATGATATCTAGGAGGAATTATTGTGTGTCATTTCAATATTATAGGTAGATTGGATTGAAGGAGTACAAGATTAGAGTGGAATCAAGGTGTCACTGCATGTAATCTCATTCAATGGTTGTAAAATGATGTGAATATCTCAAATAAGTTTTGTTGGAAGGGAGATTACCTATGGCATAAAGAGATATTATACCTATACAATAAATCCACCCTAAATCAAAAGATTCTATAGAAGCTCCATGGTTATCTAGTTGGTGGTCATTCAAGACTTTTGAAGACTTTTCATAGAATCAAGCAAATTTTATTTGGGGATGGGTTCAAAGGGGATTTCCAAAAATTTCTAGTAAAATACATTGAATGCTAGTGAAATAAAGGAAGACAAATAAGACTCTAGGTTTTCTACAATCTTTATCTATTCCAAGCTAAAGGTTTTTATAGATTGACTCACCAAATATGCATATTAATGTGCTTTATCATACCCATTTGTAGCAAGTATTGTAGAAACAACCTTTATGGATACCAAATAGAAGCTTCACATGACTAAAAATCATAATAAGTGATCATCATCCTATATTTACAAGTAATTTTTATATTGACTTATTCTCATGTTTGGGAACTCAACTTTCTCATGTCTCATAATATCATCCCCAATCACATGGATATTGAGGTCGTCAATAAGTCCTTGAAGGGATACCTTTGGTGTCTTGTGTCAAATAAACAAGAGAGATGGGTGCAATGGTTGTCACTATTAAAATGGTGGTATAACACTTCTTTCCACACTTCATTAGAAATGTTTCCATTTTGACACTGTATGGGTACCATCAACGATCAATAACCTCTGCATTGTAGGCATACCCAAAGGTTAGAGTAGTTGAAGAACACATTCAACACTGGTAAGAGGTACTCTTTAGTCTCAAGGAGAACTTGGAAATAGCACAAAATAGAATGAAGTAGCAAGTTGATCAACACTATATTGAATGGACTTTTGAAGGAGGAGATTAGGTCTTTGTGTGATTACAACCATATAAGTAGATGCCACTAAAAAACAAAAGAAGGATAACAAGCTAGCACCCATGTATTATATCCCTTATAAAGTTTTTCATAGGATTAGTAGTGTGGCATACAAATTGGAGTTACCTAAGTCAACAAAAATACATCTAGTCTTCCATGTTTGTTGCTTGAAGAAGGTTGTTGGACAAAGAGTTTTAGCCTAGAAAACGTTACCAAAGCTTGATGAGAAGAAGAATAGTTTTGGAGCTTAAGGGAATTCTTCAAACATGCACAAACAAGCTATAGACAAGGGAGATCATAGAGTATTTGATCAAGTGGAATAATTCTCCAATCAAAGATACTTTGTGGGAAAATGAACATTTTGCGTAAAAGCATCCATAGTTGATCCACAACGAGGACACCACCTCTCTAAAAAGGGAGCATGTTGTGCCCCTAACCCATTGATTGTATTAGGATATTTGTAGCCAACTTGTGGCTAGCATAGTCCTTAATTAAGTTATATAATCATTTGTATAGTCTTATATAGGTAGTTTGATTATGGTAGGTGGCATCCAAATCATAAGTATGGTATATAGAGGAGGTAGTGAGTAGTAGTTCATCATTTGATTCTGAATTCTATTTCTTATTGAATACTTTTGGAGTTTCACCCCCTTGAAGTGGATTATTATTATCAAGTATTTTCAAGTGTTCCTACTATATTTCCAAGTATTTGTTGTTGCATTCTTTAATTCTACAAGTTATATCATTACATTTTGTATCCTATAAATACCCACTTTTAGTTCATTGTTCATCTTCTTTACACATGCATCCTTGAATAAAATAACAATATTCTTTCATATTGGTCTTCTAATTCTTTGTGCTTGCTTTTAGCTTTCTTTATCTTGAGTCACTATCTCTATAGCCAAATCTTACAGATGGGTGAAAGTTCAAAGCTGTGTCACACTTTTATAAAAGAAATGACCAACACTGATCTAACTTTTTAAATTCAATCACTACAAAATGGCATATATGTTTTGAATTTAAAATGATGTAAACTAATAAAATGTATATTTTTTACAGTATTTTATGTTGGTATTTTATAAAATTATTTAAATGTAGTATTTTATGAAATTGACATTATAATTTAGTTGTTGACAAAATGCTAAAAAATAAGGTTGAATGGAACGTAGCACTTTATATAGTAAATTTCATTTATTTTTCTTCTATATATTTTTTGTATTCATAACTCAAAACTTTAGTGCGTGGAAGTTGTGTGTAATTAAAATGTAACTGTTTCGATGGGATGTCAACTTTTGTCTTGATTATTTATCCAAAATAGAAAAAAAATTATATCATCTTGAAAAGGAATATCTCCTCTAGTGCATCATATTTTTTTCAGTTTTTTTTATAAACTTTACTATTTTTTCTTGAGAGGACAATCAACACCATTTTTTGTGCTGATGACCTACTTTTATATAAATAAAAAATAAAATATATAATCTACTATCATGGTTGATTTTATGATGCACTATCAACCCTAGATCCATTCCAAAACATGTAATCAATTAAGTGACCTGCATAGTTCTAAATTTTACAGGTTTTAGTTATCTTAGTTTACTCATTCTAATTTAAACATTAGAATTCAAGTCTTTGACATATGTCACAACATTTTCTAGCTCCTTTTTTTGCAAATTCAAAATACTTATTTATTTCTAATTTTAAATTCAATATTTAATTAATCAGAGATTTTTATTCTTCACTTCTAAGCAGGGCCTAAATTAGATGGTGGTATGGCTGTACTTGCCATAAAATACAATCAAAATTTTAAAAAGATTGTATCCTATGAATGGAGAGATTTTGAATAGACTCAAATTTTTAAAATACAAACATGGTCGACTATCAAATTTAGGCCTTGCTTCTAAGATGTTCTCTCTATAAAATTTATATAGATTTCCAAAAATAAAATACATAATTATAAAAAAGATCAAAAACAAATCCGAAATGAAATTTAAGTGTTTTTGTTAATATTAACACTGATTGTTCTGTATTCATTTCTTTTAACTATTGTTTATTGTGAATGAGATATAAAATTATTATTATTGATTTAATCATTAACCGAGTCCACATGGGTTCATTTCTCCTGCCCCTTTTTTAACAATTCTAATTCAAAATGGACCATGAGAAATGGAGCACCAATGAGTTGATGAAGCTTCTATACTATTTTTTTTTAAATATATTGAAACATAGCTAAAACTTCTCTACGTACATTGAACATAGATGATTGACAAATAATTTTTGGCCGATAAGCCATTCTATATGTGCACACATCTTGTAATTGCCAAAAAAAATTGGTAGTCCTAATCAAAAATAATTTTTTTGGTAGTCCTTCCCTAAAAATAGGCCGAGAATCTTTGTGGTTTTAATTACCATGATTGATTTTGCAAATACACACCCCAAAAAAATTATTTCTCTTGGCAGTTACTTTATAATTCATGGTGATTCATTTATTTCCTTTGTTGTTACATTTTCTATTTGTGGGTTTCATTTAGTATTATATATACTCTATTGCATATTATTTTTTTGGTGCTACAATATGTGAGGTGAGGTGAAGGAGAGTGTGAACAAGATCAACAACAAGGCAAAAAAAATACAGAGAGTGTATATCTCAGATTAACCAAAAATTAGGGTTACATTTTAAGGAGTCACTTGCAACCACATGACCAAATAAGTGAATCACATTAGGCATGCATGTGAGGAGGATGGCTTCTTCCAGGTTAACATTCATTTGTTTTCTTCTTCAGATTTATTTTTTAACATCAATTTTTGATCTAATTACTAATAGACAATAATATATAAATTTTAAATTTTACTGGACCTTGCTTAAAATTTAATAATTTGATGCCACAAATAAATTGTGGAGGGATTATCTCATACACCCAGCTCATCATCTAGAGGATTTCTTATTGGTGTCCTACATGTACCAGACAATAACCAAATAGAAATTTCTCTCAAAATTTATTAATCTTTTTAATTTACAACACAAAGGGATTGCAGGTAACTATGCTAAGGAGGTGAGAAAACTCATTTTGAGGCTTTTGGGTGCAATTTATGAGTCTCTAGACAATAGTTTCATTATTTGGAAAGCATGTCCAGGTAATGGGTATAAATAATTTTACTCCATACCCAAATCCAGATCTTATGCTTGACATTCCATCCCATTCAAATTTGTGAGGCATCACTGTTCTAATGCAAGGAGATTTAAATAGTATTAAATACTTCATATTTCATTGTAATTATTTCTTGTCTCTAAAATTTATGCTAACAGATTTTAAATAAAAACTTTATACATATAAAAGTTGTTCGTTGCTCCAAATTTTCATCTATATTTTTCTTCAATGCCCTTTCAAACCTGCAAATAAAATAGTATTCATTGCATTCAAAATAGATAAATATATATAAGTGGTTTGCTGCTCCAAACTTTCATCTATATTTTTATTCAATTCCCTTTCAAATCTACACAATAAAATAGTATTCATTGCATGCAAAATAGATAAAAAGGAAAAGAAAAAAAAGTGAGAATTTAGGAAAAAACAAGAAAATCAAGAAAATAAAAAAAAGAATTACAAAACAAAACATGTAAAAGTTAGAGATTCTCTTGTAAGTTTTAATACATTCTAAAATTAGCCCTCTACCACTCTTATCATTAATTGGTGCATTAACTTTTTCATGATGAGTTTTTAAATAGATATTTAATTACTTTTTCTTAAAATAGAAGCTAATTATCTATTTTATGTAAAATTTCCAAGTTAATAAACTAAATTAAATAGATTTAAATATTTATTAATTTCATAGTTTTAGTTCAAAAATACATGAAGATTTATCTTTAATTTCTTATTTAATTATCTTGCAAGGTTGATTTTATTTAAATGATTAAATAACTTTTAAAAAGAAATAACTATTTAATTTAATAATTTTATTAAATCTATTAAAATCATTAAATAAATGTTTAGATTGTAAAGTTACTCCATGATAACCTTAATAAATTTATTTATGTCTTTATAATGTTGGTTACATATATTTCAATAAGTCGTTTATTCACTATAATTTAATTCCTTTGATGTCAATTAATTTATGCCACAAATTTTAATAAAAACTTTATATATATATGAGAATTGTTTTCTACTCCAAACTTTCATTTGTATTTTTCTTCAATGCACTTTTAAACCTACACAATATAATAGTATTCATTGCATATGCAAAATAGATTAGGAAAAAAAAACAAGAAAATCAAAAAGATAAAAAAAAAAAGTGGGAATTTAAGAAAAAAAACAAGAAAAAGAAAAAGAGAATTACAAAACAAAACATGTAAAAGTTAGAGATTATCTTTGATTATATCATAATGGTATGTTTTATTACATTCTAAAATTAGCCCTCTACCACTCTTATAATTAATTGGTGCATTAGTTTTTATGAAGAGTTTTTAAATACATCCATTAGTGCTCAATATTCTTTACTAATTAGTTTTTCTTAAATTAGAACCTAGTTATCTATTTTATGTAAAATTTCTATGCAACTTAATAACTAAATTAAATAGATTTAAATATTTATTAATTTCATAGTTTTAGTTTTAAAGACATGAAATAAAAATTTAGATTTAATTTCTTATTTAATTATCTTGCAAGGTTTATTTTATTTAAATGATTAAATAACTTTAAAAAAGAAATAACTATTTAATTTAATTATTTTATTAAATCTATTAAAATCATTAAATAAATGTTTAGACTCTAAAGTTACTCCATGATAACCTTAATAAATTTATTTATGTCTTTATAATGTTGGTTATGTATATTTTAATAAGTCATTTATTCACTATAATTTAATTTCAATTAGTTTATTAATTTATCTCTATAGAATGCATAGTTTGATAGAAATCGTTTTAGTTAGAATCTTTTCTTATTTCTTAAGTTTGGTAGTATATTTTGGTTTAAAAGGAATTTAATTTAAATATTCTTAACAAAGTAAATTTATAAACTATATTAAAACAATCATAATGACCGAAAATATTATTATTTAGAATATAAATTGTATCCTTATTTATGTTTGTGGTGTGACACTCACCCATTTTGAGTGGGTTCAAGCAATTGCTTAAGAAACTTTTTTGACTTGGTCATGAAGATTGGAATGGGAATCTAAGATTGATTTTTTTATTAAGGGTTTCTAAGTTGTTAGATTCAATTTTTTTGAAGTGTTTGAATTTTTTTGTGTAATTATCCAAATAAAAGTTGGATAGATTTAAAAATATATATTTTTTTAATTTCATTTTATGATTAAAAAGAATTTTAAAAATATATTTATATTTAAAAAATAATTTCAGATTGGTTAGAAGATGATGATGTAATAGATGTGGTCATTCTATTAATAGAATAACTGATTAGTTGCATATGAAAATCTTATTTGTTGGGCTTTCCCTCTATTTTTATGTGGTTTAAAACTTAAAAAACATCCTTTCTAGAAACTTATTAAATCCCCCCCACAAACACACATAATTTACATACACAAAAGATGAATATGCCAATGTTCAAACATAATTCATTAACACAAAGTTAGTACAAAAATGAATGAACACTTAAGTTCAAATATGTCAAAGTAGAAACAAACACATAAAGTGAGTCTCAAAGTTATAAAACATGGTAAATTCCAAATGCACACACCACACAAAGTGAATGTCAAAATTAAATTTCAGACCATGCCCAATTCCCACAAAAGTGAATGTCAAATTTAAAACAAACACTTCACATTTAGAAAGTGATCACATGTGAAAGTTCAAGCATGCTTCATGCACAAAGTTAGTTCAGCCATATATCAAAGTAAACACTCAATTTCAAATGTGCCAAAGAGAAAACACACACAAAGTAAATGTCAAAGTTAAAACACAGTCTTCACACAAAGTTAGTTGAATCACTTCACACATAGTTTGTTCAAAAACATATTTAATACATATACAAAGTAAATAATAAAGTTAAAACATGCACATAAAGTGAATGCCAATGTTAGTACACTCTTCATGCAAAGTGAATGCCAAAGTCAAAACACAATCTTCACACAAACTTCAATAATTCCACACATAATTTGTTAAAAAAATACACTTCATACATATATAAGGTAAGCACTAAAGTTCAAACATACCAAAATTCAAGCATGTAGTGAATGTCAAATTTTAGTACACTGTTTACACAGTGAATGTGAAAGTTCACACACACACACAATAAGAAAGTTAGTGCACACACACACAATAAAAAAATTTACACACACACTCACACAGAATAAAATTCAAACACACTTCACACAAAGTGAATGCCAAATTTAGTTCAAACACTCACACACACACAAAAGTAAACATAATTCAACATGCCAATTTTCAATTCACACTAAGTAAATGTGAAAGTTTAAAATTCACTAAATAAAAATAGTAAATAGATCTATTAAGTGAATGGAAAAGGTATTTCACTCACATTTCATACAAAAAAAATGAATCCACAATTAACTCAAACAAATTAAGTGGAATCCAAAGTTCAAACATATGATTCACATAAGCAAAGTGGATGTCAATACATAAACAATAAGTGCTCAAATCCAAGTTAATGTCAAAATTAGCTCACTCACACACACACACACACACAAAGTGAATATAAAAGTTAGTTCATACACATTTCACACACACAAAGTGAACATCAAAAAATCACTCAAATAATAAAGGGATGTCAAAGTTCAAATGCATAGTTCCCACAAATAATAAATGGATGCTAAAGTTCAAACACACATATAAAATGAATGCCAAAAGTTCAAACAATAAGTGCACAAAAAGTAATACCTAAAGTTCAAACACACTTCAAACAAATAAAGTTGAAAGACACTTCAAACAAACATGGATCTCAACATTCAAACAAACATACACAATAACTGAGTTCCTTATAGTATATATAGTCTTTTCCACCAACTACTACATGTAATGACTTCCTAATAAAAAATAAATATAAACTATTTAGTGATAGGCCTATAAATATTTGTGCCTATAGGCCATTTGATAGCAACTTTGGTGGTTTTACTAGTGTATAGTTTTGAAAAAGGGATCCGCCTACTGTGTCTCCCACTTTCCAATAAAGATCCACTTACTCTATCTCCCAATTTTCAATCTTTTTTGTACATCAAATAACATCTCTGGATTTTTAACATTAAATAATATTTAATTTTTGTTAGACAGTTTTTTATTAACATTGTCCGTCATATGTGTGGGTTTTTTTCTAAACGAATTAACTGGTGTGCAATATTTTTAAAATATTATAGATCAGTCAAAAGTTGTCCTTATTGATTTGAATACATGTAGGCCGAGTAAGCTAAAGTTTGTGATAAGGTTAAAGATGGCTATTCTTAAATACCATCTACTTCAACAATCAAAGGTTAATTTGGACCAATAAAAATAGGAGAAATATTTACCAATTTTTTTTGTGAATGAGGTGTAAAATTGATATTGAGTGTTTGACCATTGAAGTGGATGATATTAAAGTAGAGTGGTTAAAGACAGGATGAATTCATTTAATCTTTATGCCAAAGGCATTCCCTCCATGAGAGGGATCAACCTAGTGAGGATATGGTAGTTGGAAATATACTAGCACTTGCACCCATAGGAGGTTGAAGGGATATGCCGATAGGAAATTGAAGGTAACATTTAAATATATATTTTAAAATCTAGTTTATAAATATAAGTATTAATGTCTTGATATTACATAATTAATTATATATGAAGAAATCTATACATGTTTTGACTACAAATTTGTATTTTGATAAGTAATGACATATATTTATTCAACCCTCCCAAGATTTGTATTTCAAGCAAGGTGATCCATTTTCCCACATCCTTGATAGTCCCAAAATAATTTCACAAGGCAATTCCATTGTAGAGGCTATTCATCTAGTTAACATGTGCTCAAGATATTTATTGAAGATTTAATTTATAGAGTTGCAGAGTTCCAGTCATTACAAATAACTATGGTTCAATAATAGCTATGGTCTTATGTTATAGAGATGGAAACCAAAGAATTTCAAATGCACCATTTCACTTTACTCCCCATTGAGACTACAATTTGGACAGCTTAAGGGTCAAAATCTTATTTAAATCAAAAGTGGCTTAGAATAGTATCTAGGTATGCTTAATAATAAGCATAGATATAACATATATAAATTAAAATGTCTATGATTTCAATTAGATTGAACTACAATGGACAGATTGACCATCCAACATTCTCCTTCCCAATCATATAATAATGCCAATAACAATGACCATGCCTGGATTCTTTATATGTTGAATGAAAGACATGTACTAGCTTAAACAATTAAACTCATCCTAAAACTCTATTCAGAACATTGGCCTATTTTTACCAATGTCCTCAAAAGCACGTTATTCTCATCATCCCTACAATATTTTTGACATCACAACAATTCTCCTCCACTTGAATATGACTAGTGAGTAAGAGTATTATGCTCATTGCCCTAGAATCTAGTTTCTCAAAAGTAACTTATGGTCTCTTCCAGCAACCCGATACTTAAAATAAAGCCTGGCATGTTTTTCTTATTGATTGAAACCATATATAAGTTTTACACCTCTCTGGCTCTAAGGGCACCACCTGAGCATTTGTTTGATGAAAATCTATGAGTTGCATAGATGGAGTAAGCTTCTCCTTCCATTTAGGCCTTAGCATATTAGCTAACCCACAAACAAAAAGCCAAGATCATCCTTCCCTCTAAAATATCCAATTGCCATAATGCTCTCTAACTCTAAGCAAATCTTGAACTAAGATCCCCAAATTCCCTACTCAAACTCTTAAAAGATGGACTATTATCAATTGCATGTTATTCATTTAAATTACATTATCAACTAAATATTTTTTCCTTTTTTAAGTAGTAGTTAGACATTATTAGTTTCACATGATATTATTAAAGACTCTCTACTTTTAAAGGCATTATTAACTTGACTAGGTTTATTATAGATTATTATCACTTGATTTTTTACTCTCCCAAACATTGTAGCACAAAAGTGTTAAAAAGTATTTTTCAAAAATTTCAAACAAATTTAATTTAAAATAATAATTAGAATAAAGAAGATCAAAGTTAGTCCACTCTCTTCATAACTTTAATTAACTTATATTTTCCACTTTTATTAACTTAAATAATAATGTTATATGATGCAAGTTACATACAGACTAATCCTTCAAGATGTTTTCTAAAAAATATGCTACTTCTATTCTTTCATCTGATGGTTTAAAATTGGTTGGTCTTTTGAATTTAATTATCATAGGTGGTGTGGACTAAATGTGCATCTAAACTAATATAAATGTCTGTCATACTCTCTTTCATCTGTAGGCATCAAAATCTCCATTTATGTAATTTTTAGGTAATGGTAGTTTGATTGTGTGGCAAATTTCTACTTCTCTGTTCCCTTCTACACTGTAAACATACAAGATTTTGCTTCAAGAAAGGCCAATAATCTTAAGCTGTAATAAATTGTTATGGTAGTTAGTGGAAACTACCTGAAAATCATTTGAAATCCATTATTCCCTTTTTGACACTAACACTTAGAAGAAGAAGTAAAATTCTCAATTTTACTATCGTGCTCTTTCATTTAAGCAGTTAAATTCCACTACAAGGATTTTAAGCTCAAGAATTTGCAATAGAAACTGGTAAGTTTTACTTGTTTGTTATTAGTTAAACACTTGTTATAGGGCCATGTGTAAGCATACACTATTTGTATGTCTTTTATAATAGCTAATTCATTATCAGTTAAACACTTGTTATAGGATTGTGTGTGAACATACACTATTTGTAAGTCTTTTATAAGGCAAAATTAGCTACAGTTTGAAATTGGATTGCTATCTTGTGATGTAAATTAATTGAGCCATGTTATTCTTGTCGGTATGATGTTTGTGAAGAAAACTACAAGACTTGTAATTTTGACTTTAAATATCTATGACATCCAGATCTTACAAGAATTTATGTAGAAATTCCTTTTGAATGTGTATGTATGTATATATATATAATTCCATGTTTGTAATAAAACCAATATTACCATATTGATAAGAATTGTAAGTGAAGAAAGCTTCATAAAGTAGTGTATATCCCCAAAAAATTCCAATTGACTACCCTTTTCTCCTCTGTGACCTTCAGCTAAGAAAAGTTGATTTTACAGGTTGATTTCCCTCCCCCCATCTGACAAATTGAATTCATCACAACAATTTTTAGGTTATTATTAAAAGCCCATTGTTTAGTGCTAGTAGATGGATTCTCTAGTGAACACGCATTGTTGAATGATATTATGTAATTTGCAAATGCCCAATCTATTGTCTATTTTTGTTCTCTTTCTTGATGTAAATTTTTGATACCACAAATCTAAAATTTAAGGCCAATAGTTTAGACAAGTCTTCTAAAATTAATGTTTTTTTAACTTGAGAAAGTTCTATTCTTTCCCAAAACTAAAATGAATGCCAAATAAAAAAATACTTCCTTTTTTCAACTCCCAACTCTATAATATAGAAGAACATTTTAAAAGGCAATAATGGGGTTTTAGGTTTATGTGCTTAGTGCAGCAAACAAATTTTAGTTTTTGTACTAGAAAAACAAAGAACTGATGCAAATACCTTTTAAGAAAGGAAAAAGATTCTTTCCATGCCCTTGGATCAATTCCTCAGAAGGTGATTCTTTTGTTTTATGTTCACACTCCCCTTCAGCTCACCTTAGATCTTGTAATATGATATGTTTGGCCTAATTAATTGCTTTCAACTCTTTTCCCTTTCCTTTTCTGTTGAAAACAAAAATTAAAAAAAATCCCAGAGAGTATCCGATGGGAGACATTTAAATGACATGAAACTTTTCCTAACATGATTTTTTCCCTAGCATGAGACTAACCGACAAATTTACAAAAATTTTCAGTGTGAATTTGTTTTACAGTGTGAGACAATTTTCTGAGCACTATAATGCTCATATATAAAAGCCTATTGGTTAAATAAATGGATTTTTAATTAAAATTAATTTGATTAATTAAGACAAGTAATTTAATTTAGAGATGTAATAAATTATGTTACAAATTTTAAATTTTAAATTTTTGGTGGTAGATGGAAAGTTTCAATTTCTGTTTTTAGCATTCAAATGCCAGATGCCATGGAGGGCCTAAATCTGATAGTCAACCTTGCTTGTCAAGATTTTTTTTTATGCCAGTTATCTATCTATTCAATGGTGCCTTTAAAATACTATGGCACACCTTAGTATAAGTAAATTATATAAAAACCAAATAGATATATCATCATAATCCTATATAAATTTTGATAGTTTGTTGAAAATCTTTCCTTTCATATGATACGGTCTTTTTAAAATTTTGATTGCATTTTACACAAAAAATGCCTAAATACAGCTACACAACTTTTCAAATTTAAGCTCTAATGCCATGGGGTAAAGATAATCTAAGCCTTTTCAAAAAACTATTTCATATGCTATTCTCTTCTTTTTTTATTAAATATAAAATATTTGATGTATTTTAGTCAATGATGATGTTTTTTAAAGAAATATATGTTTTTCTAATTAAAATTAGGTTTTTGAATGACAATTAATACAATTTAATTAGTTTAATTTAGAGTATAGTTACTAGTATATGAAGATTTCAGAAAATTGGAAATTAGAAGAAACAAAAATATTTAGTTAATTTTGGTAGTTGATAGGTAAACATGTGTTCACTAAAGTTGCCCAAAAATGTTTAGTAGAAAGAGGAGAGAGGGGGGGAATAGAGAAGGATAGAGCTCTGAGAGAGAGATTCTTACAAATTAATCAAGAATCAAGAAAGAGTGAGAGAAAGAGAGAGAGAGAGGAGACATAGGGGAAGAAAAAAGGGATTGAATAGAGAGATATAGAGAGAGATAGAGAAATGAACATATATTCATTCTAACCCCAGTTTCATTTTGCAAGGATGGAATAGAGAGAGAGAGAGAGAGAGAGAGAGAGAGAGAGAGAGAGAGTAAAGTTAATATATTATGTATTATTAGAACCATGAATCTACTAAGATGGATGTTGATATCAAACATGGATGAAAACAATTGTAAATTGCAATAATAGATTAGGTTCATGAAGGAGTATAAATAGGAGAGAATATGCAACCACTCACCCACATAATGAGGATAGGAATCCTTGCAAGTAGAGTGGTGGCAAGATGCCTCCCACTAAAATAGAGAGAGGTGTCAAATGAGAGATGACACCTCTATGAGACTCCTAACCAACTTGACAAAGTCATATGAACAAGTGTCAAGTTGTAAATGAACAACTAAGTAGGTTTAACAAACCTAAGTGTATGTATATATATACTAAAACCCCCCCTTAAGCATAGCTTAGGTGGTCATGGATGAAATGGGTCCCAGTGACAAAGCCTAGTGAGGTACCCATGTACAATGTAAACATGAAATCTCTCAAAAAACTAAGGTAGAAAACCCAGTGGGAAAAAACTACCCTCCAAAAAGAGAGAAAAGAGAAGGATTTAAGACCTAAAAAAGATGTCCCTTGATGATCGGAACATCATGATGAAGAAATTTGAAGCATGTGGAAGTTGTAAACTTTGTTGATGATGGACTGATGTCTACTAGAATCAATGAATCTCCATGTGATGTAGAACAACATTTGTGATACAAAATACTGCATGAGTGAACATATGAACACTACTCAACTAGTGTACACAAAATCAACCAAACTCTGTGAAGTTGATAATACAGATAGTACTGTGGTTAGGACTAGAAACACAAACTGTGATCCACTGAATTAATCTGCCATATGAGAAATCAAGATTAGAAGGAACGTTCATGAGGCCTTCCAAAAAGAAGATTCTACTTCACTGAAAGAAGCATTAGCATAACATCATAGTCCCCCCTTAATGCTAAGAGAATATGAGCAGACAAACATAGATTGAGAGTGTACAAAGAATGTAGAGATGTACAAGGTCTGCTCCAAGAGACACTCACGTGAGGTGAGAATCACAAATCTATATTGCAATGATATACCCCCTAATACACTTTATAATTTAGTGTATGTACAATAATTTCTCAAATCTCCCTCCATGTGGAAACACTCATTCAGTTTTGTGTGGCACTTTATGTGAGTGCATTTACAAACATTCTTGCTATTGAGTTCAAAAAAGATGTATGAATCTGGAAGCTACTTGTTTACTAATGTCGATGTTGGACTGCGATTGATGACTCCATAGATGCTAGTATGATGAGTATTTAGGAACATTAGTGGACTTTGAGATGTGATCCGATGCAAGATTTAAGTTCATGTACCATAGGCTTTTGATGCAACATATGAACTGATGATAATATGTTGCAAGATTATAGATCATTTACCATAGGCTCTCAAAAAAAATTTTGAAGGATCATTCGATCCACTTGTTTCTCGATGAAGGATCATTCGATCCATCTTCTTTTAGTTGCAACCTCATTAAGTTATTTTAACTGATATTATCCTCTATAATATTTAGAGTTTAGATTTGGTCACACTTATTAAACTATCTTGATGAGATGTGTTTGGAAACTTAGAAGTACGAAAAGAGAAAATAACTCAATGATACCCCCCCTTACTTTGTTCCCCCCTACTTTGCAACGCTTTATAAATTAGTGCATATACATGGACTATCCGATTTTGGAACCAAAAAATGCACTTTACAAAGGCCAAAGGAACCTTAAATTTCTCCAAAATAGTTTTGCAAAAGCAATTTTGCTCCCCTAGCTTAAATTACCCCCTATTTTGTATTTTATATTTCCTAGTGCCTATAAACAAAATATGCCTATTTTTAGCACTATAAAATCATAATTTTAAATGTTTGCAAGAAATTAAAAAATAAAATGGTAATCCAAAAACCAAGTTAGGGCAAAAGAACACCAAAAAATGAGGGGCAAATTTAGGGAAAAATAACCTAAATAAAGAAAAAAAATAGGGAAACTCCATGGCAGTGACAGATTGGTGTAGGGGCACTTATGCTTGCAGGGGCACTGGTTTTCATGGCCTCTTGATGGGATCATCATGGCTTGGTCTTCGCCTTCATGTCCAGATGAGAGGGTACGAGCTCCTTTGACTGGCGGAGAAGCTTGAAACAAATGAGGAAATCGCTTCAGGGGAAGCATCTCTTCTATCGTATAGGCAAACAAATCCCTTCATTCAATGATGGATAATTTTTTCTTCTGGTACACATCTCATTTGGCCAAACCCTAAGAGACCTTTTACTTCACTTAGTAAGTTCAGAACAGTGCATGAACAAGAAACAAGAATGACTCTCTGTTTATAGCGTAACACCTTTTTTAATCTAAAAAAGGGCTTGAAAACCACCCCAAGTCAATACAAATCCAACAACCACATGAATGTAGGTGTGAAATAGAATGCAACATCTAAAATGGTTGGAGTGGCCATAGGCCAGGTGTGTAAGGGCATGGCAGTGCGTGCAAATTCTCCCTCGCAGGGCATCAACCAAAAAAATGGGCATATCAGCCTTGTATGTAGGTCGCTGGGCCTACAAACAAGGCGTTTGACCCTTGCAATGCTGTTGAACCTTCATAATAGGTCATTTAGCCTTTTGGCAGGCCATTATGTCCTCTTCTCTATCCATTGTTGCTTGCACAATGTAATGCCCTGCCACGAAACCCTAGAGATAAGCTCAACTAATCAATAAAAAGGACAATTTTTTTTTTTAAATAGAAGTAATGATAACAAAACATAACATAGTCTAATAGCAACAAATTAAACTAACATCTCTATGGATTACATAGCTGCATTATTGCAATTTAACAAAACCATCAACATACATATCTCATTCAAATAAATCAATTGAGTCAGACTAACAAATTTTATTACATCATCAGATAAATACATCAACATTTTTGCAATAAATATTACAAGTGCAGAATAGTTTATCTTACAAGAGGAATTACATAATTTTGTTGATAAAAAAGCTCTTTTTATGAATACATCAAATTACATAATGAATTCCACTGATACAATAGATCTAGATGCAAATAGTACAAATATATGTCTTCAACTACAGGTGCAAAACTAGAATCATGAGGAATACATCTTCTTTACACATGACCCACGACACTAGAAAACCAATGGAATAAAGCACAACCACATATCCATGTGGAACCCTAAGGTCCACCTCCCATGCTAGGAGATAGCGATAAGGTCCCACAACCTAATTAAAACAAAAGACAGCAGCTTGACAAATGCAAGGACCATCCTAGAGCCAACACTATACAGTCTATGCAACATTGCCAAAGCACAACTATTACTCTCAGAGGCGGAATTGATCAAGAGAAAGAAAGACATAGGGAGGGAATACTAGCCTACAGTAGGGAAGAGTGTCATCTCATGGTCCTACATGGGTTACCCTGACAGTCTCTCACTAGACACTGGCCCCCATCTATGGTTACCTTGACAGTCTCTCACTAGATACCGGCCCCATAGGTGACACATGCGGAATCAACATTCCTTTTGTGGAGATGAGGAAGTGAATTATTCCAAACAAGCCTTCTCATCCCACACTTATTCTGGCTAGCACTAAAGGCATGGGTGAGGAATCCATTAATCTTGTTTATGTTGAATTACTACCCATCCCCCTAGGTTTATTATTCAGTTATCACCTGATTAACAACTTTCAATGGGTTACCCAGAACCACTTTGGGTGCTGACCCCTCATCAAAAGCCACTCCCCTATCTACTTCTAGGATAACCTACCCATAGCATAAGAACCAACATAGTGACCAGTAATCAAAATAGTGCAAGGCATCTCCCTTTTTGTAAACATACACAAATACATAGGAACCAACTCATGTATAATTTACCAAGGCTTACAATCTCCTTATAACACTTATCAAATGTTTTCCCCCATTACAAATACCAAGCTAAGCTCATGTCCAAAAAAAACACAACCATACAAGAAATTAGGACAAGACATCCTAAACCTCTAGAAACTTAATCAACTCTAGACAAAAGAAAATCCAAGTAACCAAACAATATTGTCGGGTCAAAACTCTAGTTCAATTGGCCCGGATATATATAGAACTTCAACTTGGGTAGACATAAAAAAAAAAAACTAAGCTAAATTTGTTTAAATTCATATCATACCCATTGTCATTATATTAATTTAGATAATAAGTATTAAATCATATTAAAGCATATAAGTTTTATTATCCTATTATTCTTACTCTTACATTTAATTACAAACTACAACCTAAATCATACATCTCAACTATACAATTGTTATGTCTGATTTTAATTACAATCTAAATGCAACAGTTATTTATATTTATAAATTTATATCAACTAATATTTATCAAGGCTCGTAGATTGAAAATTCCTGACAACAATTTCTACATGGAAACTTCCTAATAGTCATTATCTGAAAGAGATAGAAATTAGTTTAATTCACAATTGCAAAATTACATTAAACAAATTCGTAGAAGGGTTAAAGAGATTTCTGTAGGATCATGAATGGTTTAATGAATTCATGGTAACATCTAATTTTGTGAAGAATGCAATGATTACATATTAGAATAGGATCTATGGAAACGCTTTAGATGTTTAGCTAGGCACTTGTTCAATGGCTCACCCATTTAAGAGTTGATCAATGAGATAGTTAATTGTAGGATATAATCAAGTTGGATCAATTGAATGGTGTAACAATTGCCTCAAAAAGGAACGTTTAGAGGAAGATTGCAGTTTAAGTGAAATTTCAACACAAAACTCAACACTTTTACCCTGTAAATCCTTTAAGGAAAAAAAAACTAGCTTCATATAGCAATTGTCTATCTACTTGATGTTATTTAATTGATAGAAAAAATACAGATAATGGTTACGACTCAGGTTACTCCTACTACTTTGTTGAGCCTCTAAATAATAATGAACTACTAAATTCACCTCATTTAGATCAACACAATGATCAAACTTGTTTCTAATGCTTAAAATGTTGTGTCAAAACCTATAGACAAGCGCTAGTAATGCTGGAGCATAACTCATGGAAATTAGAAGGATCATCTTCAAAATTGGAAGTGAAAAAGGCACCTATTTATTCAGACTCTATTTGGTGATATTTGGGATTGATATTGCAAGTGCAGGTTCACTTGTGCATGAAATGCCCATGCGGTGGTTGTGAGGCGGTGTTATCTTGGTGCCTATAGCACAGTTATGAATTCAGTGAAGGAAAAAATAGCACTAGAGGACAAGGAAGATCTATGAATCGATGGAGAATTTAGATTGGAAGATGAAGGTAATAGGGTATTTTCTAGGTTCAAATCCCTCACTTAGATACATATCAATGTGCATAATAAAATGCCTCAAGATATATCATTCATGAAATACAATGGTTGTAATATTAAGCAAAAAATGGAATGTTGAAGAGACTTAGAGATAATGCTTTTGGTAGGCGTGAAGCCCAAAATCACCAACTTTGCTAGTATCTTCACCGTTTGAGTGCAGATCAAAGCTAAGGATAGGAGTATAGAGATCGATTTGCTAGAAAGTTTTAGTATGAACCACTCAGGTCAACATGCAGGTAACCAAGACAATGTGAAGCATAGGCAAGGCATATAATCTAGATAATAGAATATCTTAGTAAGATGTCATCTAATAAAGTACAATGATTCCACAACCTCTACCCATGTTTCTACTATATGCATCTCAAAGGAAGCCTAGGAACAGAGTATGGATGACCAAAAAGGTTATGAAGATATGATTGTATTAGTATCAGCTGCAATTGATCTGATAACCAAGTATGCAAAATGAGAAAGCTTAAATAGGGTACACGAACTGTTTGACAGTGTGCTCATACAAAATAGTGGTGTTATGTTATAGAATGATTTATAGCTGATGGATATAAGAGAAGCATTTTCACAGAGAAGCGAATGCAGCTTAACACACATAATGGCAATTTCGTAGAAATATTTGACAAGACAACAAAAAAAAAAGATACAGAAAATTAAAGAACCTGTGTCCAACGCTCAGCAAATTATAGATTCAACTCGGTATGCTGCTCCTCCTCAAATCTAGTTTCACCAATTTTGTTAGAAAATCCCCCTCTTTTCAATCTATGTTGCCTTTTATCCCAAATCTTTCTGTCTACCATATTCTGCAAATCTCCTTCAAATATCCCCACTATCATAAAAATAGCCAAATTCAATAATTTCCCACTCCATCATTTTCCCATTACAGAAACTCATTCTCCCCCAAAATAAATTCATTAATTATCCACCTCCAGGCAGATTCTACAAATCTGATTATTTATTATTTACTCATGACAACTCACCAAACACAATTAATTCATGGTTATAAAATAATGTCTTAAATAATTACACAAAATAAATTGATTTAATCAAGAAAATAATATATGTTTATAATTTATTTATTATTGTTATTATTATTATCTATTAAAATTTATTAATTTAATTCCTATTTGAACAAATATTTAATATTTTGCAAAATTAACATTATTTATTTACAAGCTAGACTAATACTTTCTATTCAATGAAACAATAGACCAAGCAAAACTCACTTTGATTAGGTACAAACTAACAATACCTGATGACTACTCATCACAGACAACAAGGACTCACAATCATGCTCTAAATTGAGTTTACTGATGGAACCCAAGACTAAGAACTCATCCCAATCAAGGATGACAACAATTGTAGGACCTCATTTTATCTCCATTCCACAATTTCCATTGGTATGAAGGCATGCTCAGACCTGTCAATTTAGGTGGAGTCGATGCCTGGTACCTACAATCCTTTAGCAAACGAAAGGGTCAATTGTGAATAGAGATATATAATCATCCAAACAGGCACATTGTGAAAGGGAATTGTAGTGTAGTAGGGTACTCAACATGAGTAATGCTACATTGTTCCTTCACAAAACATATCAAAAATATCCACATCAAGCAAGCTCATCAATAACAAGCAACTAGATAACACATCATTAGATAGTCGCATAAATTACATAGTAAAAATTAATCCACATAATCAACTAAACCCATAACCAATCATAGCATAAGCATAATATACCAATTATAAGAAATCAATAGTGTCATCATAGAAAACATCAATGAGTGTCATCAACTACATTAAAATAGTAAATCCATCATCAATAATATGTCATAATGTCTAGATATAAAGGAACAACTAACAATCTATCAGTAAACCAAAATGAGGGGCACTACATCCTCCCCCAAGAATCAACCTTACTCTTGGAAGCCTGTAAACAAGTATGGATATAACTCCTACATCCTGGATGCATCCTCCTAGGTAGCAGAAGTCTCATCATTAGGATTCCACTGGACCCTGACCTGCTCCACGTCTCTACGCTTGAGTACAAATCTCCTATGCTGTAAAATGCCTATGGGCTCCAAATCCATCTGCCCATCCTCTACATGTAAAGCATTGCAATCAAGGACATGGGCAATATATGGATAATATGGTCTAAGAATAGAAACATGAAAGACATCATGGATGCATGATAAGCTAGGCGGCAAAGCAAGATGGTAAGTGATAGGACCGATCCTCTCCAACACCTCAAACAGCCCAACAAAGCGTGTTGTAAGCTTAGATCCTTTTCCATATCAGATCAGACTCTTTCGCGAACACACCCGCAAAAACACCCTGTCTCCAACTGAAAACTGTCAATCGACCCTATGAGCATCTGCATACTTCTTCTATCTATCCTACACTACCACCAAATTCTCTTTAATACACTCAACCTGTTGCTCCAACTCCCTAAGCATATCCAGTCCTAGGAAAATTATATCCTCAAGGAAATCCAAAATTAGTGGTGTCTAGCAAGGACGACCATACAAAGCTTGAAATGGAGACATATCGATAGAGTTGTGATATCCATTATTATATTTAAACTCCACCAGGTATAAATAATCCTCCCAATGGTTTTGCTGATCCATAACATACATCCCGAGCATATCCTGAAGGACTTGATTAACCCTCTCGGTCTACCCATCAGTCTTTGGATGGTAAGCTAAATTGAAGTTCAACTGAGCCCCCAAAGCATGTTGTAAGGAAGTCCAAAGAGCTGAAGTGAACACTAGATCCCTATTAGATATGATCCTATGAGGAATCCCATGCAATCTAACTATGTCCTCCATGAATACTCTGGCCACAGAAGAAGAATTGTATGATGACCAAATAGGAGAAAAGTGTGCTACCTTCGTCAACCTCTCCATAGTGACCATAATAGCATCATGATGACAGGAGGATATAGGAAACCCAACTATAAAGTCTAAAGAACTAATGTCCCATTTCCATTCTAGAATAAGATGTGGCTACAAAAGACCTACAGAATGCTAGTGCTCCGCCTTCACCCTCTGACACTCAAGACACCTCGAGACAAAATCAGCAATATCCCTCTTCATTCCACTCCAAAAGTAAAACTGATGGAGATCTACGTGCATCTTCTTGACACCCGGGTGTGCTGAGTAGGGTGTCCAATGCGCCTCTGACATGATCAGGGTATGAAGACCCTCTGAACTAGGAACATAAATACAACCCAAATGCTGCAAAAGACCATCTAACTCAAGAGAGTAACCAACATATCTACCCTCCAAGGGTCTACCTGAATCAACCTTTCACTTCACTTCTTGATACCATCTATCAATAGGAAGTGCTGCAATAATATGACCTCTCAAATCCACTGCAAGAGTGACAGCTAAAAGCTCATGTCTCTGACGACTAAGAGCATCTGCCACTACATTCTCCTTACCCTAAATATACATTACCTTAAAATTATACTTGCACAAGAACTCCATCCACCGCCTCTGTCTCGCATTTAGGTTTTGTTGTGTAAATATATACTATAAATTGTGGTGATTGCTATGCAGCTCAAACCGATGCCCCAAAAGAAAATACCTCCATCTCACCAAGGTGTGAACAATTGTGGCTAACTCTAGATCATGCTGGGATAGTTCAACTCATGATCCTTGAGTTTGTGAGACTCATAAGCAATCACATGACCATCTTGCATCAAACCTACTCCTAGACCCTCCAAAGATGCATTAGTACATACTAAAAAGTCTCCAGTAGGATCAAGAACTGCGAAAATAGTGCACTAGTCAACTGCTCCTTAAGGGTCTGAAAGGCTACCTGACACTATTTTGATGAAACGAACTTCTTCCCTTTACTCTAAAGAGAAGTAATGGGGTGGGCTATCCTTGAAAAACCCTGCACAAACTAATGATAATAGCTTGCCAGACCCATAAAACTGTAAACCTTTGAAACATTAGTGGGTGTAGGCCAATCCATAATAGCTTGGATCTTTGAAAGATCCACAGCAATACCCTCTCTAGAAATGATATGACCCAAATATCTCAGCTCAGTTTGAAAGAATTCACATTTTACACAATTTGCATATAGCTAATTTTCTCTCAAACACTGCAAAACCTATCGCAAATGCTCCTCGTGCTCCTCCATAGTCCTCAAATAAATTAATATGTCATCCAAGAGCACAAGGACAAATCTATCGAGATAGGTTTGAAACACATAATTGATCAGGCTCATAAACATAAAAGGTGCATTCTTTGACCCAAATGGTACAATAGTAAACTCATAGTGTCCATAACGAGTGCATAATGCTATCTTATGAATGTCTGCCTCAAAGATACGCAATTGATGATATCCCAAGTTAAGGTTAATCTTTGAAAACACCTTAGCTCCTTTAATCTGATAAAAAAGATAATCAATCCACGGCAAGGGATACCTATTCTTCACAGTCACCTTATTAAGCTATTGATAGTCTATAAATAGCCAAAGGGATCCATCATTCTTCTTCACAAAGATCACAGGTGCTCCCTAAGGAGAGACACTAGGATGAATGAACCCCTTTGCTAACAACTCCCCTAACTTCAATCAAATCTCCTTAAGCTCCTGAGTGGTCATCCGATATGGAGCTTGTGAAATAGGCTCTGCTCTAGGAACAAGATCAATCCTAAAATCAATGTCATGCTTAGATGGCATTCCTAGAATCTCACTGGGAAAAATCTCAACATACTCTCTAAGGAGAGGATGATCATAAAGAGATGTCTCTCAACTCTCCCCTAACTCCATATCATTAACTATCATGAAAAATAGCTGGTAGCCTTGATGTATACATCTCTTTAATTGCATGGCAAAGATCATACGCAAGGAGATGGGTCTTTGTATGCCAACTACCTCTACCTCATTACCAGAATCATCCACACACTTCACTGACTTACGTTGACAATCTATCACTGCTTGGTGAGCACCCAACCAATCCATAACCAACACTATATCATATGATCCAAGGGATATAATATAGAGATTTACTATGGTATATAGAGGACCAATCCTCAAATCACAACCATAAACCAAGGATTCTACTGCGACCTTAGCCTTGGATGCCAATACAACCTACCGCTCAATATCCTGCTTTGTTCCACCAATCCACAACGCTATACTAAAGAAGGAGAAATAAACGAATCAAAAGTACCAAAGTCAAAAAGAATGGAAATACCAATACCTCGCAACATACTAGAAGTCTCCACAACTGTGCCCTCATGTTCTACCTGGTAGTTATCAACTGTTGCAAATACTCTATGCAATTGGCCTGCACCATGTATGGTCAGCTTTGAGGCTGCCAGCCTCTAACCAAATCCTGCAGCATTCCTTTGTGGACACTACCTGGCTATGTGGCCCTGTTGGCCGCAAGAGAAACATCCTGTACCCTTGCCAAATCCTTCACCACTTGAGAAAGCATTAGACTATTGGAAACTACCTCTACTAACTGCAAATTGTGTGCTTTGAGCTGGCTGATCAGTAAGATTATGCCTGTTCCGCTGCCAAGACCGATCTCTCCTAGACTAGAATTTATTACCTTACTAAGGCTGAGAATTCTTTGGTTTTGACTGGAGATACTATTGTTATTGCTGCTATCCACCCTTAGTGGGTGAATGATGACCTTTAGAATGACCTATTGCTTGAGAATGACCACCATGAGACCCAAAGCCTGCAGAAGGTGCACTACCAATATGCACAATCATATGGCCTCCAAGAGCCATATCAAAATTCTCCTCCACCAAATAGGCCTTCTCAACTACCACCTCCATGGTTTTAGGTTCGAAGACATGAACCCTTCCACTGATATGAGCATTCAAGCCCCTAATGAAGTGCTGGGCTAACATAGCCTCATATTTGCCAATGCCTACGTAGTGCTTAAGCTCATAGAATCTATGCTCATACTATTCTATTGACATGGCCATCTGTCTCAACTCATGGAACTCGTATGCATGACACTACTTCCAGTGATTTGATAGAAAGTGAGCCCTAAACCTCTCCAAGAACAATTCCCAAGAAACTATACCAATGTCCAAGTGCAACTTTTGTTCCTCCAAATGCCACCATGTGGAAGCAAAACCTTTGAGATGCAAGATGGCACATCTCACCTTGGTGTTACTACCATACAAATGCATGGTAAAACACCTACCCAAATCCAACAACCATATCTCTACCTCCAAACCACTACCAGATCCATCAAAAGTGGGAGGGCGTGCCCTCAACAGAACTCTCATGTGACTAGCCAAGGTAGTCTCCTACTCTGCTATCATCTCTCTCCTTCTAGGGGACATTTCTCTTTCCCTAACCTCCAGCTGATCCACCTCCTACTTCCCTCCTAGTTGATCTACCTCATGTCTAAGACCCAAATGGGCAAGGACTTCCTCAAGCAATTGATGCAACTGAGCTCCCTCCAGCTAACCTAGATTCTCCATATTCTGACCCCTGCCTTCCTGAGCACTCTAATAAGGGGAACTTGGAGGAGGGCTACCGCCACCATGTCTTCTGTGTCCCCTACCTTGACCTTGACCTCAACCTCGACCTCAACCTCAAGCTCAAGCTCAACCTCGACCCCTAGGCATCCTCCTACACATGTACACCACCCAAGAACAACCTCAAGTCATAAGTTGAGGAAGACAAAAGAGAAAACATAATCTTCAGAGTCTAGCAACTAGGACAATGTAATGGCTCATACTAACCTAGAGTACCCAGTGTTTGAAAACCTGGCTCTGATACCAAATGTAATACCCCACCACGAAACCCTAGAGATAAGCTCAAATAATCAATAAAAAGGATGAAATTTAAAAAAAAATAGAAGTAATGATAACAAAACATAACATAGTCTAATAGCAACAAGTTAAACTAACATCTCTAGGGATTACATAGCTGCATTATTACAATTTAACAAAATCATCAACATACATAGCTCATTCAAACAAATCAATTGAGTCTAACTAACAAATTTTATTACATCATCAGATAAATACATCAACATTTTTGCAATAAATATTACAAGTGCGGAATAGTTTATCTTACGAGAGGAATTATATAATTTCATTGATACAAAAACTCTTTTTCTAAATACATCAAATTACATAATGAATTCCACTGATACAATATATCTAGATGTAAATAGTACAAATATCTATCTTCAAATACAGGTTGAAAACTAGAATCATGAGGAATACATCTTCTTTACACATGAACCACGATGCCAGAAAACCAATGGAATAAAGCACAACCACCTGACCATGTGGAACCCTAAGGTCCACCCCCCGTGTTAGGAGATAACGATATGGTCCCACAACCTGATTGAAACAAAAGACAACAGACTGACAAATGTAAGGACCATCCCAGAGCTAACACAATACAGTATATGTAACATTGCCAAAACATAACTATTACTCTCAGAGGCAGAATTGATCAAGAGAAAGAGAGACACGAGGAAGGAATACTAGCCTGCAGTAGGGAAGATTGTCATCACATGGTCCTACATGGGTTACCCTGATAGTCTCTCACTAGATGCCAGCCCCCATCTATGGTTACCCTGATAGTCTCTCACTAGACGCCGACCCCATAGGGTGACAAATGTGGAATCAATATTCCTTTTGTGGAGACAAGGAAGTGAATTATGCCAAACAGTCCTTCTCATCCCACCCTTAGTCTAAACTAGCACTATAGGCATGGGTGAGGAATCCATTAATCTTGTTTACGATGAATTACTACCTGTCCCCCTAGGTTTATTATTCAGTTATCACTTGATTGACAACTTTCAATGGGTTACCTAGACATCCACTTTAGGTGTCGTCCCCTCATCAAAAGCCACTCCCCTATCTACATCTAGGATACCCTACCCATAGCATAAGAACCAACATAGTGACCAATATGCAAAAAAGTGCAAGGCATCTCCCTTCTTGCAAGCATACACAAATATACAGGAACCAACCCATGTATAATTTACCAAGGCTTACGATATCCTTATAACACTTATCAAATGTTTTCTCCCCATTACAAATACCAAGCTAAGCTCATGTCCAAAAAAAACACAACCACACAAGAAATTAGGACAAGACATCCTAAGCCTCTAGAAACTTAATCAACTCTAGACGAAAAAAAATCCAAGTAACCAAATGATATTGCTAGGGCAAAACTCCAGTTCAATTAGCTTGGATATATATAGACTTCAACTTGGGTAGACATAAAAAAAAATTCTAAACTAAATTTGTTTAAATTCATATCATTCCCATTGTCATTATAATAATTTAGATAATAAGTATTAAATTATATTAAAGCATATAAGTTTTATTATCCTATTATTCTTACTCTTACATTTAATTACAAACTACAGCCTAAATCATACATCTCAACTATACGATTGTTATGTCTGATTTTAATTATAATATGAGTGTAACACTTATTTATATTTATAAATTTATATTATCTAATCTTTATCAAGGCTCACAGATTGAAAAGAAAGCTTCCTGACAATAGTTTCTACACAGAAAGTTCCTAACACGATTTTACAAAGATAAGAAACTTCCTAATAGTCATTATTTGAAAGAGATAGAAATTAGTTTAACTCACAATTGCAAAATTACATTAAAAAAATTCGTAGAAGGGTTAAAGAGATTTATGTAGGATCATGAATGGTTTAATGAATTCGTGGTAACATCTAATTTTGTGAAGAATACAATGATTATAGATTAGAATAAGATCGATGGAAATGCTTTAGATGTTTAGCTAGGCACTTCTTTGGTGGCTCGCTTGTTTAAGAGTCAATCGATGAGATAGTTAATTGTAGGATATGATCAAGTTGGATCAATTGAATAGTGTAACAATTTCCTGAAAAAGAAACGTTTAGAGGAAGATTGCAGATTGAGTGAAATTTCAACACAAAAATCAACACTTTTACCCTGTAAATCCTTTAAGGAAAAAAAACCAGCTTCATACAACAATTTTCTATCTGCTTGATGTTATTTAATTGATAGAACAAATACAAATAATGGTTATGACTGAGGTTATTCCTACTACTTTTTCGAGCCTCTAAATAATTATGAACTACTGAATTCTCTTCGTTTAGATCAACACAACGATCGAACTTGTTTCTAATGCTTAAAACTTTGTCTCCAAACCTATAGACAAGTGTAGGTAATGCTGGAGCATAACTAATGGAAATTAGAAGGATCATATTCAAAATTGTAAGTGGAAAAGGCACCTATTTATTCAGACTCTATTTGGTGATCTTTGGGATTGATATTGCAAGTGCAGGTTCACTTGTGCATGAAATGCCCTTGCACTGACTATGAGGCGGTGTTATCTTGGTGCCTATAGGACAGATATGAATTCAGAAAAGGATAACACAATATGATGGTGCAAGAACGGATAGCACTAGAGGACAAGGAAGATCTACGAATCGATGGAGAATTCAGATTGGAAGATGAAGGCAACAGGGTATTTTCTAGGTTCAAATCCCTCACTCAGATACATCTCAATGCGCATAATAAAACACCTCAGGATAACATTCATGGAATGCAATGGTTGCAACATTAAGCACAAAATGGAATGTTGAAGAGACTTAGAGTTAATGCTTTTAGCAAGCGTGAAGCCCAAAATCACTAACTTTGTCAGTATCATTTGAGTGCAGATCAAAGCTAAGCATAGGAATATAGAGATCGCTCTGCTAGAAAGTTTTAATATGAACCACTCAGGTCAACATGTAGGTAACCAAGATAATGTGAAGCATAGACAAGGCATATAATCTAGATAATAGAATATCTTAGTAAGATGTCATCTAATAAAGTACAATGATTCCACAACCTCTACCCATGTTTCTACTATATGCGTCTCAAAGGAAGCCTAGGAATAGAGTATGGATGACCAAAAAGGTTATGAAGATACAATTGTATTAGTATCAGCTGCAATGTATCTGATAACCATGTATGCAAAATGAGAAAGCTTAAATAGGGTACACGAACTGTTTGACAGTGTGCTCATAGAAAATAGTGGTGTTATGTTATGCAATGATTTATAGCTGATGGATATAAGAGAAGTCTTTTTGCAGAGAAGTGAATGTAGCTTAACACACATAATGGCAATTTTACAGAAATATTTGACAAGACAACGAAAAAAGAAGATATAGAAAATTAAAGAACTTGTGTCCAACACTCATCAGATTACAGATTCAACTCGGTATGCTGCTCCTCCTCAAATCTAGTTTCACCATTATTTTCTGAAAATCCCTTCTTTTTAATCTATGTTGCCTTTTACCTCAAATCTTTCTGTCTACCATATTTTGTAAATCCCCTTCATATATCCCCACTATCATAAAAATAGCCAAATTCAATAACTTCCCACTCCATCATTTTCCCATTATAGAAACACATTCTCCCCCAAAATAAATTCATTAATTATCCACCTCCAGGTAGATTCTACAAATCTGATTATTTATTATTTACTCATGACAACTCACCAAACACAATTAATTCATGATTATAAAATAATGTCTTAAATAATTTCACAAAATAAATCTATTCAATCAAGAAAATAATAAATGTTTATAATTTATTTATTATTGTTATTATTATTATCTATTAAAATTTATTAATTTAATTCCTATTTTAACAAATATTTAATATTCTTCAAAATTAACATTATTTATTTACAAGCTAGACTAATACTTTCTGTTGAATGAAACAATAGACCAAGAAAAACTTACTTTGATTAGCTACAAACTAACATTACCTGACGACCACTCATCACAGACAACAAGGACTCACAACCATGCTCTAAATTGACTTTACTGACGGAACCCAAGACTAAAAACTCATCCCCATTGAGGATGACGACAACTATGGGACCTCATGTTATCTCCATTCCATAATTTCCATTGGTATGAAGGCATGCTCAAACTTGTCAATTCAGGTGGAGTCGATGCCTGGTACCGGCAATCCTCTAGCACATGAAAGGGTCGATTATGAATATACATATATAATTATCCAAATAGGCACACTGTGATAGGGAATCGCAGCATAGCACGGTACTGAACATGAGTAATGCTACACTGTTCATTCACAAAACACATCACAAATATCCACATCAAGCAAGCTCATCAATAACAACCAACCAGATAACACATCATTAGATAGTCACATAAATCACATAGTAGAAATTAATCCACACAATCAACTAAACCCATAACTGATCACAACATAAGCATAATATACCAATTATAAGACATCAACAATGTTATCATAGAAAACATCTATGAGTGTCATCAACTACATCAAAATAGTAAATCCATCATCAATAATATGTCATAATGTCTAGATATAAAGGAACAACTAACAATCTATCAGAAAACCAAAATGAGAGGCACTACACACAAGGACGCCAAAAAGAGGTGGACTGCAAGCAAAGACCAAAAGAGGCCACGGGTCTTTCTAATCGTAGGTCATGGGCGTTTGATCCACAGGCCGTTGATCTTCACACACTGAATGAAGTTGCACTCAAAATGCCACGAACCAGTCACAATGCCTCTACTTTATGCCAAATAGAAAGCACAATGTAGATAGAGAAAATCATAGGTTGGCCTCAACACATAGACATACACACACACACACACCCCTTCATAACAGATGAGATTCACACCTCCAAATAAACCAACATCATCTTAGTGAGGATCTGATACCATATTAGAACCACGAATCTACTAAGATGGATGCTGCTATCAAACATGGATGAAAACAATTATAAATTGCAATAATAGATTAGGTTCATGAAGGAGTATAAATAGGAAAGGATGGGAAACCACTCACCCACATAATGAGGATAGGACTCCTCACAAGTAGAGTGGTGGTAAGATGCCTCCCACTAAAATAGAGAGAGGTGTTAAATGAGAGATGACACCTCTATGAGACTTGTAAACAACTTGACAAAGTCATATGAACAAGTTTCAAGTTGTAAATGAACAACTAAGTAGGCTTAATAAACCAAAGTGTATGCATATATACACTAACATGTATTATGTGAGGGAGAGGAAGTTGGAGATGGAGACAAACAAAGGGATGGGGAGAGGAAATGGGAGAGTGAGAGGGAGAGGGAGGAAGAGGGGGGGAGGGAAGTAAAGAGAGACTAAGAGAGATATATAAAGCAATAGATAGAGGGAGATATAAATAGATAAAGTTCTAGATAGAGTTAATAAAATAGAGAGAAAGCTAGAAAGAGACAGTGATAAAGAGAGATAGAGAGGGAGGGAGAAATAGTTGGAGGAATAGTGAAGTGGATAGAGAAAGGGGGAGAGAGATATAGAAAAGAGAGAAATAGGTAGAGGAAGAGAGACTAAGAGACACATGTAGGGCAAGAGAGAAATAGAGAGGGAGATTGAGAGAGAGAGAGAGATTTCTGATGGCCCATCTACCCATCTTCCACATGTTGGTTTCTATTTTTGCTTTGTAATGTTAAATGTTTCTATGCTCAAAGTGACACATCATTTGCATAAGGACCTGATAATTCACTTTTAAGACATCTTCAGCATACCCATTACACATTGAAGAGAGAAAGAGGAAGACAAAGAAACATATAGAGGGAGAGGGATAGAGAATTAGAGAAATGGAGAAAGATAGAGGGGGAAAGAGGAGGAGGAGAAAGAGAGAAAGATATATATATATATATATATATATATATATATATATATATATATATATATATATATATATATATATATATATATATATATATATATATATAATTCAAGTCAAAATTGAATCATTGGTTTTGGTAAAACCAAAAGAGGATAATCCCAATACAGAAAGTAGAATTGTTGTTTTATTAATTGGTTCTACATGTAAATCAAGCAAATTCATGAGTTTAATATTCACATTTGTTATGCATATTATGCTAATAAAATAGTTAAATGAAGCAACATCTAATATTTATTTTAGTTTTCAAAATATATAAGGTGCGTGGTTTTTAGCATCATAAAGTAGAGAATATTTGAAAATGAATTGTGGTGGTGTGGAAATAAAATAAGTGGCAAAGAAGGAAAGGGAGGTTTAAATAGTGTTGGCATAGAGAGAGAGGGGGCATAAAAATTTAGAGACAAATAGAGAGATGGCGAGGTAGAGGGATATATATGAGGGAGAGAGAGAGAGAGAGAGAGAGAGAGAGAGAGAGAGAGAGAGAGAGAGAGAGAGAGAGAGAGAGAGAGAGAGAGAGAGAGAGAGAGAGAGAGAGAGAGAGAGAGAGAGAGAGAGAGAGAGAGAGAGAGAGAGAGAGAGTGAGAGAGAGCGAGAGAGAGAGAGAGAGAGAGAGAATAATGTCAAAGAGAGAGGAAATATAGAAAAAGAAAGAAAAAAAGATATATAGACAGAGGGGGAGATTGATAGAGGAAGAGAAAGAGATAAATAGAGAAAGAGAGAGAAAGAGAGATCTATAAGGAGAGAGGGAGAGAGAGAGGAAGAGAGGGAGTGGGAGAGAGAGTTAGAGAGAGAGAGGAGGAGGGAGCTGGATAGAGACAAAGGGATAGAGAGAGGGATAGAGTGGTAGAGACAAAAATAGAAATATAGAAATAGAGAGGGAAACAAAGAGATATAGAGAGGGGTAGAGAGAAACAAGAGAGAGAGAGAGAGAGAGAGAGAGAGAGGTGCAGGAGCACCTTGGCAAATTAATATTACCCTAGACAAATCCTTGAGTTTGGTTAAATTTGTATGCTTCCACATTGTAATGAGGTTTATAAAGTCATCTTTATGTGTTTAGGACATTAGGAGTTTCAAATATGCAAAATATTGCAAACCATGTAAAGGTTGCCAATGTAAAATTGGAAAAAATAGTCAAGTTACTAAAAAGACAGTTTTGGGAATATGAAAGGTCATTTGTGTCTTGGGTCATTGGAAGGTAGTGGAAACTAAAACGTCATAAGTGTAATACCTTTAAATAGGCTTTGTAACCTTTGTAAACTCGGAGGTGCTTGAAGATTGAGGATGGAATGTTAAAAAAGCACTATTTTTCTATATTTTCTTTAGAAAATTCGCTGTTCTCAGTTGTGGTACGGCCCTGTACAGATAGGAAATGATGCCTAGTTGTTTGTGAATGATAATAGGTTCAATCACCTTCCCTTTCCACTTTGTTTCATGCGTTTTGGTATTGATCTAAGTTAGATGTTATTTTCTCTAAACTGCCAAGAAACCTTGATTAGGGTAAACAGTGGTATGAAAGTCTGTGTTTCTCCTGATTTATCCATTGCATGTGGCTAATCTTCGGTGGAAATGATCCTTGCAATGTCTACTTCCACATTTCTAAGGTTTTGAACCAAATAGCTAAGGTTTAAGAAGGGAATATTCAAGTTTTATGACTGTATCTATGTGACAGTCCAGAAAGATTGAGTTTCAAGAACAGTGAGGGTTTTTTCTTGAGTTTTGTTGATGAGTTTGTTATCTACTAAAGGTGGGGATGTTTGAAAAAGGCTGTTAAATAAATCTTGGTTCATATTTAGAAAAGATTTGGTGGGGTTATAGATGTGTGAGCCTATTCTTATGACTGTCTTGTGAACACAAAGTTAGGACAATCAAGATTCTTTATCCAGACAATGTAAAATACATTCCTTTTGGGTTTCTGTGTCCTTCTTTGGTGGTAGCTAGTTTTAAAGGGAGCCAAGATGGATGCAAGTTCATTTGATTTGGTGTATTGGCAAGTTTGAGACCAATGGTTATTGACTATCCTGTTAAATCTGTTTGGGGACAGTCCTAATTAGGAAAGAGTTTGCAATGTTGTTGCCTTACACTTTAAAAGGTTGTGAAATCACTTTGAAGAATGTTTACTTGTGGAGTCTTAATTGCCTTTGAACCATGTTAATCTTTCCACCATTTGTTGTATGTCAATCATGTAAGATGGAGTGGTCTTTGGGAGCCCATAAGGTTGGTTGGGATAGTCCACTTTGAGAAGTACTCACATTTGAAATGTCTAAGTGGGGAGTTGGCTTGAGGCAGTCAATTTGAAGTTGTTTAAATTATTTTTGAAGAATCTACAAGAAGTTATTACCTTGGATCACTATTTTTTGTTTGCAATCAAGAGTGTTGTGAAGAAGGTCTGAGTCCTAATTGAAAGGACAAGAAAGAATAGATTGAGTTGTGCCAAGTTGTGAAAGTTAGTGAGTTTCTTTCTTTTACTCTACATTAGATTGGTATCAGAGCTGGCGAAAGATTTGGGTTGTGTGTATTTGTTTCCCGTGACTATGAAGGCAAGTGAAGAACTAAAGGAAAGCTGAAGAGTTGTGTTGGTGACCGTTATTTTGTTTGCTAAGTTGTTTGTTTATAGGTGCTTGGTCCATCTAGTTGTGAGAAAGAAGTTTCTAAGGTTGTGTGTGAGGGCAAACAAGATGAGGTCTGTCATGACCATTCTCCAATGGAGATTAGGCTGGATAAGGGTGCAGAGAGAAGCCACTGAGGAGAGAGTGGTAGGTGCATCACCAGGATCTGCTATTGGGTGAGATGAATGGTTTGGTGAGTTGGTTTGTTGTGAAGCAGTGAGAGAGATGGATACCTAACTGAAGAAGCACTTGATGTTGCAGCCTGAAGAATACTCCACTGATGGGAGTAGAAGGAGCCTGAGGATGCTCTGTGAAGATGGTAGTTTGTTCTATTGGTTGGTTGGTCACCATTTCTATAGATTGGAAGATTGTAGCTGAGAAGATTGAAGATAAAGATAGAGGAAATGCAGAAAAAGACTTTTTTGTAGGTACATTTCCAAGGGACTTGGAAATTTTGTTGGTTGGTTGTATGGTGCAGGAGCACATTGGCAAATTAATAGTGCCCTAGACAAATCCTTGAGTTTGGTTAAATTTGTATGCTTCCACATTGTAATGAGGTTTATCAAGTCATATTTATGTGTTTAGGAGATTAGGAGTTTCAAATATGCAAAATATTGCAAACCATGTAAAGGTTGCCAATGTAAAATTGGAAAAAATAGTCAAGTTACTAAAAAGATAGTTTTGGGAATATGAAAGGTCATTTGTGTCTTGGGTCATTGGAAGGTAGTGGAAACTGAAAAGAAATAAGTGTAATGCCTTTAAATAGGCTTTGTAACCTTTGTAAACTTGGAGGTGATTGAAGATTGAGGATGGAATGTTTAAAAAAGCACTGTTTTTCTGTATTTTCTTCAGAAAATTTGTTGTTCTCAGCTGTGGTACGGCCCTGTACGGATAGGGAATGATGCCTAGTTGTTTGTGAATGATAATAGGTTCAATCAGCTTCCCTTTCCACTTCGTAGCATGCATTTTGGTATTGATCTAAGTTAGATGTTATTTTCTCTAAACTGTCAAGAAACCCTGATTAGGGTAAACATTGGTATGAAAGTCTGTGTTTCTCCTGATTTATCCATTGCATGTGGCTAATCTTCAATAAAAATGATCCTTGCAATGTCTAATTCCACATTTCTAAGGTATTGAACCAAATAGCTAAGGTTTAAGAAGGGAATATTCAAGTTTTATGACTGTATCTGTGTGACAGTCCAGAAAGACTGAGTTTCAAGAACAGTGAGGGTTTTTTCTTGAGTTTTGTTGATGAGTTTGTTATCTACTAAAGGTGGGGATGTTTGAAAAAGGTTGTTAGATATATCTTGGTTCATATTTAGAAAAGATTTGGTGGGGTTATAGATGTCTAAGCCTATTCTTATGACTATCCTGTGAACACAGAGTTAGGACAGTCAAGATTCTTTATCCAGACGATGTAAAATGCATTCCTTTTGGGTTTTTGTGTCCTTCTTTGGTGGTTGTTAGTTTTAAAGGGAGCCAAGATGGATGCAATTTCATTTGATTTGGTGTATTGGCAAGTTTGAGACCAATGGTTATTGACTATCCTGTTAAATCTGTTTGGGGATAGTCCTAATTAGGACAGAGTTTGCAATGTTGTTGCCTTACACTCTGAAAGGTTGTGAAATAATTTTGAAGAGTGTTTACTTGTGGAGTCTTAATTGCCTTTGAACCATGTCAATCTTTCCACCATTTGTTGTATGTCAATCATGTAAGATGGAGTGGTCTTTGGGAGCCCATAAGGTTGGTTGGGATAGTCCACTTTGAGAAGTACTCACATTTGAAATGTCTAAGTGGGGAGTTGGCTTGAGGCAGTCAATTTGAAGTTGTTTAAGCTATTTTTGAAGAATCTACAAAAAGTTATTGCCTTGGATCACTATTTGTTGTTTGCAATCAAGAGTGTTGTGAAAAAGGTCTGAGTCTTAATTGAAAAGACAAGAAAAAATAGATTGAGTTGTGCCAAGTTGTGAAAGTTAGTGAGTTTCTTTCTTTTCCTCTACATCAGAGAGAGAGAGAGAGAGATAATAGATACAGAGGAAAAAATAGAGAGAGGAGAGTGACTTTCAAGAAATCATTTTTCCATGGGGAGCTATGCTCAAAATGACATCAGTTGCTTAAGGACCTGATAATTCACCTTTAAGACCTCTCCAGCATACCCATTGCACACTGAAGAGAGAAATTTGAAGACAAAGAAACATATATATATATATATATGTATATATATATATAGAGAGAGAGAGAGAGAGGTATATATATACACACATAGAGTTAGAGAGGAGAGAAAGAGAGAAAAATAAAGAAGAGAGACATAGGTAGAGAGAGACAAAGAAAAAGATAGAAAGGGAGAGTTAGAGATATAGAGAGACTTTAGACTGGTAGAGAGATAAAGATGGATAGATAAAGAGCAAGAGAAGGAAAGAGAGATGTAGAGAGATAGAAGAGGAGAGATAAAGAAGGGGAGAGATAGAGATATCTAGATAGAGAGAGAAAGAGAGATAAAGAGAACTAGATAGATAAATGAGACAGAGAGATATATAGACGTAGAGAGATAAAGAAAAATAGAGAGATAGAGAGGGAGACAAAGAGATGTATAGAGAGAGGTAAGGAGAGAGAGAGATAGAGAGGGGGAGAGAGAGAGGGACAGATGGAGATATAGACATAGAGGTAGATTAATAGAGAGAGGAATACATAAAGAGAGATAGAGGAGATAGAGACAGAGATAAGGGATATAGAGGGAAAGAGGAAAAGAGATATAGAGAGAGAGGAATAGAAAGAAAAATATAGTAGGAGAGAATAAGAGATATGAGATAGAGACAGGGGGACAAAGAGAGAAGGGGAACAAAGAGAAATATAGATGGAGAGATAAAGAGAAGGGCGAGATAGAGAGATATAGAGGGAAATAGGGAAATACAAAAAGAGGGAAAGATATATAGAGAGAGTAATAGAGAGAAAAATATAGTAGGAGAGAGATAGAGATATGAGATAGAGAGAGAGAGAGGAGGGACAAAGAGAAAGATAGATAGATAGAGATCTAGAGAGAAGGGGGAGATAGAGAGATATAGAGGAAAAGAGGGAAAGAGATATAGAGAGAGGAATATAGAGAAAAATAGAGATATAGAGATAGGAGATATAGAGAGGGGATAAAGAGAAGGGGGGACAAAGAGAAAGAGAGATAGATAGAGAGCTAGAGAGAAGGGGGAGATAGAGAGATATAGAGATAAAGGGGTATGGAGAGAGAGGGAGAGGGTGCAAGAGAGATAAAGGCATAAAAAGAGGGAGACTGATAAACATAAATAAAGAGATAGAAAGTGAGACCAGGAGATATAGAGAGAAAGTTAGAGAGAGAGAGAGTAATTTAAAATAGAGGAAGAGAGAAAGAAAGGGTTAGAGGAAGACACACACACAGACTGCACCTACGTAGTTCTAGAGAACAAAGAAAGGATATTGATCCTAGATAAATAGGCTTCAAAACAAAAAGATGGTATCGTATAATGAACAATTTTACATCTATGGAAGATAGTTTTTAATGTGTTCAATGTGCTTTGACTATACTTTAATGCATGTACTAATTGTAAGATCATACACACATTAAAGTGGGGGCTAAATGTTATGGATTAAAAAGTGGACACGTGCATTTTTACCTCCTTGTTTACCTCTTAGGTCCCCATGATTACATTATACATTCTAATTACTCATCTCAATGTAAAATCCTCTGAAACCAATGTAAATTGGGAACAAGGGCCCCATATTTTATCTTACCCTGGACTGAAAAGTAGCCTTGATTGGTTGAGGCAAATTTAATTACATGTTAGCATAAGACCTTTAAAACAGTTTCTCCTTGTTTGCTCTTTTGGTTAATTTGATGAATGTTAGTGGGAAAGCATATATAAGTGTGTTTTTGAATTCATTATCAACCTAGATAGAGATTGCCAAATTGAAGCATTGGAGAAAAAAGCATTGAAAGCATTCATTGTGATTCTAGAGTAGATTTGTATTTTTATTATGTGTTCTTGCAGGTTTGAATTTATCATCTATCTCTCCTTATGAGTTGAAGAGCTTTCATCCTCCTAATGGTTTCATCACATTAGTGATATCATTGTTGTTCATCATCATTTGATTTCATCATATTAATTTTTGTTTAGCCTCTGCCCTGCAAGGGCATGCTCTCTTTATCTATCGACAGTGTTGGGAAGCTTGAATGTTATCCTAGGATTTCACTGAGGCAAGTCCCTAAACACCATAACCCCCAAATCCCTTTTCTTCTTGTGTACAGGTTATAGTTGTGAGATCCAGAAAAGTGAAGACATAGGAAGACTAAGTAAGGATTAAGGTTTTGGGATCTGACATCATTTCAAGAATATTCCTCTGTACAGGACTTGGGTACTTGAGAAATAGTCCTTCTTCCCTAACAGACTTTAGATCTAGAATCAGGGCACTCTCTAAAGCATTTCTCCAGTTTACAAGTTTTGAGGATTCCACTTCTCAAGACTTGGGCACCCTCAAAATAGTCCTCAGACATTCCAGCTTCCGAAACGTCGGTTTTGATATCTTCCAAATCATTCTTATGCAGTTGGTTTCTGATTATCTATTGTAGATCTTTTGTTATAATCAGATCTTTGCAAATCTAGGGTTTAGTGCATTGATTAACCTACCTAGTTTGATAAAAAAAGGTTTGATTAAATCAGATCTTTCCATAGCACTTGAGTACATAAATCTATAGCTAATTTTGCCTCCATTTGGTACTGATTTGGTTTGATTTTGTCCTTGAATGTTATTATAGAAGAGGGTTTGATCTAGTGTGCATGCTAGTCTTATTCATTCACCTTTTCCATACATAACACATACAAACATCACCTTCATAGTTGTGTTCTTGAATAGTGTAAGCAACACTAGACTCATGATGAGGTAATGGATTTGTGTATATTTTTAATTTTTGATTAGGTGGAGCAACCAATTTATTTCCTTTGTTGTTTACACTAGCAACCTAGCTGACATTGGAATTGATGAGGTCTTGAACTTCATGTTTAAGATGCATACATCTTTCAGTGTCATGAGCAGCAGTGTAGTGGAATTGACAAAAGGTATTCGAATCAAAAGAAGATGCTTGCATCTTACTTTGATTGAGAGGTCTAACGGGTGGAAGCTTGATGAGATTTTTGTTCAATAATTGTGTCATTATAGAGTAGAGAAAATCCTATAATGGTGTGAAATGTTTTGTATTTGGTTTCAATTTATATGGGGTGGGAGTAGGAGATGACGCTGCTACCACATGTTTTCTTATGTTATTAGCTGAAGTTGCATTGATTTTGATGAAGCTTTTGTTGTGTCTTTTGAATGAATGATTGTGTGAGGCTTCAAATTGACCAACTAGAGCCGATGAGGGATTATTCTCATACTAACTAACCAAAAGTTGGTAATCATAGAGAGTCATGCAAAAATGAGTGAAAGAATCATAACACATCAATAATATCTTATAAGGATACATGAGATCGTAAGTTTCAAATAAAGATTCTTTGTACATCAGTACCTAGCATAGAATATTGAACTTGTGAAAAGAGGACTTGATAATGACCCATAAATTCTATTACTTTTTCATTTATTACTTATTTGCAATGAACTAAGTTGGTCAAAGAGACTTGAGGTCTAATGTTCACTTGAAACTGTTTGAGTAATTTATTGATCAGTTATGAAAAACAAGTGATTAAATTTAGAGGTAATGAGAAAAACCAATCCAAGGTCGAGTCTTTGAGTGACCTAGGAAAGAATCTTCCTAAAATTGCATCTTCAAAGAAGAAATCACTACACATAGTTGTAAAGGCTACCACATGGTTGTTAGAGTCTCCCTTCCTATTATACTTCTCAAAGTGATGGGTTTCAAACTTCTTGGGCATTTGAGCTCTTAGGATAGGATAAGATAAAGGGTTGTGAATATAATGTGATGTCATAGAGGGTTTGGTAGGACTTTGGTTTATTCTTACTAATTGTTATTGGATGGTGTTCATATTTTGCAAAAGTTGATTAATGACAAGGTCAGAAGGTGAACTAGGTTGGGATTGGTATGAATGGATAAGGCTAACCATAGGTTGTGACACTATATGATTGGCCTTTTGAAAAGCTATATTAGGCTTAGTTTGATTTGATGTAGATAGGGTGACACTAGGTGTAGTATTTGTATAATTGGAAGGAATATAACTATAATCACGAACGGAATTCCTAGTAGATAACCCAACACATGTGGTAGCACTATTACGAGGTTGCTAGTTGTGGTGAGAATAGTAGAAGTGTATGTACGAATAGGGAAGGTTGGTATGGGTGTCATCACTTGAGTCCTTATTTGATTAGAAGAAGTCACATTAGTGATGATTTCAACACAACTAGATGTAAATAAAGTATTGGTGTGTACTATATGAGCTAGGCCATGTAAGACTTCTAATCCATCTTATCTTTTAAGCAGTAGACTTCTTAGATTCTCAACAACAGGGACGACCTCTTTAGCTATATGTTTTAAGCTTACAAATTGCTGAAAATTAGACAACTCAGTGTCTAATATTTGAATTTGAGCTTTAGGAACATGAGCCACAAGGTCATCTATGTTGATGGATTCATGACAAGTTAATGCTTTCAAGATATGTGAAGAAGGGATATCAGGAAGAAGTGATGGGCCTTCTTATGTGATTATACACAGGAATTGGGGTTTCGATATGTTGTTATCAACATTATTCAAAGCATTAGAACCAATAATTTGAAGACTTATTTGCACAAGAGTGTTTGAATTAGGACACTGAGTAACAAAATTCATAAATTGTTTACAAGCCTTAGTGACACACAAGATGCACACAAGAAGAGATGAATGATGTGATGAAAGAAGAGTTTGTTTTTTTCTTTAAATGAAGCAATGTTTTACACTTTTGATCAAATGAAAACACATATAATGAAATAATAAATGCTTAATCAATTTTAACTCTACTCAAAGAAAATTAGATATCATCGATATTCATCTTCAAATCAAACCCTAAATTTAAGGCTTTTCTCAAAATGTATCAATCCAAAAATTATTCTTCATTTTAAATTTTAAAACAAGATAACATAGATGATGTATTAAAGAAAAGAAAAATTAGATTTCAAATGCAATTGTCACTATAAAAATCTGAAGCAAGATATGAATCACAAACCCTAGATTTCACAATAACTAGGTTTTCCTAAAAATGCAACTTTTTGTTAACAAACCCTAGCAATGAATAGTATCAAATGCAAAATAAAGTAATATTAAATGATTAATGAATGTAATACCAATCAGATCTGATGCAAAAATTAGAATTTTAAATCTTGCTATGATGATCTAAAACCTATGCAATGAAAACAATGTAATAAATATGCTTTTTCTAAGCCTAAAATGCTTGATTTTTCACTTTTCAATGCAAATATGTAAGAATGTTTTTTTCTTTAAACACAAAGATGATATGCTAAAACAAATTAAATCAATTTAATCATGCCTCAAAGATCTAAAACAACTCACTGATCTCAAAACCCTAGGTTCAAGACTAGCTAGGTTTTCTAACAATGCAAGGTTTCTTGTAAACCCTAATCTTGGAAAATGTAAAAATAAGCTATATAGGTATGAAAAATTATCAATTAATTCAAGCCTAATTAGTTGTAGGGAAGAAAACCACTCAGATCTAAAGAAAAAAGGATTTCAATGTGCAAGACATGTCAGGTTTACCAAAATATTTAATGGAAAAGTGAGGTCTAGCTTAAAAGGTTAAACTTGGTCAAACCCTCTTCCATAAACAAGACACAAACCAAGCTTGGCTTCTACTCATGAAGGAGAGCCAAACTATAGGGGTTTTATCCCTTTATTGTATATATGAGTGTCAACAAAATTCAACTAAAACTAACCAACCAAACTAGGGTAAAGGATAAATCCCTAATTGACCAAGATCTATAAATATATGACAGTAGGAAATAGAAACAAAAATTCTAGAAGTACATTAGAGATCAGGAGACAAAGAAGAGCCTAGATCTTAGTTTGGGAGCACATAAATACTAGGGCGTTGGGCACCCTAGACCCTAATTAGGGTTTTGTAGAATATCTGAGATTCATTTGTCCTATACCTACAAAACCTTTCTTCTTCCTAGATCTTATCTTCTGAAACTTGTATCTTCAACCTACACACAAGAAAAGAGGGAAAAAGTTGTGTTGTGTTTAGGGAATTGCCTTAGTCAAACCTCGTTTTGGTGCTTCCACCTCCACTACAATAATGAGTAGTGATCCAAGAGTGTGTGCCTTAGGAGGGTAGAGGATATATCAACTATATATAATGAAAGTATGAATGAAAATGATAAAGATTACCACAAGATGTGAAACCCTAGTTGGAGTAGATAACTCAAGATCATGCACCAATAAGGAGATAGATAAATATGGCTTGAACTTCCTTCAAGACCTACAATTGAGCATCATAACATCCATAAGCAAATAACAATTCCAAGGATGAAGAGGATTTGCACATAGGATATCAAACATGTATGAAATTCTAATTCTTCTACTTTCATCTAGTGTATAAAATGAATTTTAAAACTCCTTTATATATGCATTCTCACTCACCAATGACAAATAAAACCAAATGGGGCTGACATGTGTAAAAGCTAAGGAGGTGTTCTAAGCTGATAGGTCACAAAAATAGGGCTAAAGGATCCATCTTAGCACCCTAGTCCTTTAGCCCCACAAGCTCTAGGAGTGTCTTTTAAGGTGGACTTAGACCAATTCTAACTTTATTTTGTCAGGTTTATTCATCGAGATCAAGATTTGATCATTTAATATTCAAAAAGGTGTTAAAATAGGTCATGACTAACAAGTGTACACACCTTTTTGCATAACAAGAGGTAGAGACAAAGATAGGACGAGACAAAGAGATAAAGAAAAAGAGAGGTAGAGTGAGAAATCAGAGAGAGAGAGAGAGAGAGAGAGAGAAGGGGGAGGGAAATAGAGATAGAGAGAGAGAGAGAGAGAGAGAGAGAGAGAGAGAGAGAGAGAGTACCTTTCACTTTCAATAGGGAGATAAATAGAGAGAGAGAGAGAGAGAGCACCTTTAAAATTCAAGTAGAGAACATGGCTACATGCATAACCTTCCTATGAATAATTATTTTCAAATTTTACCTTTACCACCCATCATAATTGAAGAGACATTTGCTAGAACAAAAAATCATTACCCATCATGGGATTATAAAACTAGGCTTAACTACATAAACATAGTGACAAAAAGTATTTTGTTATGTGATAGACTTGAGGTTATAGTCAAGCATTCCAATGAAAAATCCTACATTAAAGATTACGCTAGAGTTTGGTATTTGTTGGTCCAAATCATCTACTCAAACTTTACTTACCACTATAGAACAACACACATCATTACATTGTTTCAAAGTTCAACTGATGACCGTGGTTCAACAAATCAAAGTAGACACAAACAATAAATGCAAATATTCTATATACTCTCTTTTTGAGAATATGCAAATATTATATATTCAATCTCTGCCCGCATACAATTTGGTTGTTGGAAATCATAAGGTCAGTCTATGTTGTAAAAATCTGAGATGTTTTACACATGTCAAGTAGATAAAAATAAGGCATTTACCAGTGATGTAAACAGCATATAGGCTGTAGCTAAGTTTTCGTAAGACCAAAGATGAGATGAAAATAAAGATTATTTTAAAGTTATTTATTTAAACCTCTAATTTATATATGTTTAAGACATTGTATAATGATGTTAAATCTTTTTTTCTAGGGTTGTCTTCCATGCTTTTTAATATCATATATGTAGGGACTTGCTTCAAGCCAAGAGGCTTTCCAACTAAAAGTTAAACTAGCAATTGGACCATAAGTTCAATTGCAGGCAAATAGTTTTATTATTATATTGAAATATAGTAAGAGTTAGATAATTTTGGGATTGAATAAGTTTGAATTTTAATAAAGAAATTTCTTATATTAAGTATTATTATTAGAAGAATTTTATTATTAGAATTTTATTTGTTAATATTTTTTGTTTCATGTTGTTGTAATGTTTTATATGAATCCCACATAATTGTTTTACTTCTTCATTATTGAGTTATAACGAGTTTGAGAAGAACATGTAGTATTGTTATTTCTGTTATTCAATGTAAGTTAATGCCTATAACAATGTTTGTTTAATAATTTATTATCCAATGACAACATATACATGAAAATAAATCTTAAATACAAGAATTTGATTTCACGAACAACATATATATGAAATTAAATTTTAAATACAAGAATTTGAGATTTAAATTTGTAATTTTTAAATACAACATATATAATGGTTTGATTAGATTTAGTATGAAATTATTGTAAACATGTTAACAATGAATAATTTTGTAGATGGTATTTCATAGGTAACATTGGACAACAAAACCAAAATTATTCAAAATATATATTTAATAGTTTGTTTTCTAGAGATTTTCTGTAGACATTTTTTTTTTGACATGGTCCTCCCCTTACTTTCGTAGGATTGCATACATATTTTTTTTCCATACGTTGATATCTTTGAAATGAAAATGCAGGGAATATTCATAGATTTGACAAACTTCTTACTCTTGACATTGTTGTGAAGATGAGTCCTTTTTGTTTAGTGTTTCCAATGTCTATTGTTGCTTTGTTTATAGTTAGACCTTGTGCTTCATGGATTGTAAGTGCCCAAGCCATTTTTAGTGGGATTTGTCGATGGCAACCTCATGTTATTGGAGCAATTGGAACCATTTTTTTCATTTATGTTCCATGTAGGTCTAATGTACCATTGAAACTTAACAACAAAAAATAGAGTTAGATTTGGTGGTTTGCTTTCATTTTTGTATACAATAGCAATTACTTCACCAATTGCACCATTGACAAGTCCAATTGCAACACACAAATTTGTATTTAGCATAACTTGTTGTCCAATACACAATAACACCTTTGTTTGTAGTTGTTCATCATTTGAATTTGAATGTAGTATGCTCCTTTTTTGTTCAACAATGCAACATGCTACTGGTTTGTCCAATGCTTTTAACATTGTTTTGATATGTGTTTCAACCAAATCATTTTTTGCAAACAAATGTATGGATGGAGAAAATGTATCTTGTTCACTAGAAGATAGGTTGTCATTATTATGTGACATGAGCAGTTGCCAGTCTGCTTGTGTTGCCTCAACATTCCTTATATTTTGAAGGAGGTTATGAAATATTACTTGGGTAAGTTCATCTTCTTGTCAAAAATTTGTGTTCAATGTGACTATTGTCTGAAAGATTCTCTAAATTTTTGTCCCATACAACGTGTTAGGATAGTAAAAATTTGAAATTTTTACTGTCTTTTCACTCCATTATATTTGAAAAAATCCTAAAAAAAATACCCCAAAAGACCATAATAAAATTTAATGTATCTCACAAGGTGTCTATAGATGAGCAGTGCCAAATTTCTTCAAAGTCAATCCATCAGCAAGATGTTGTTTTGTTTACACCAATACATAAGGAATCATTTCAAAATAACCATCGGCGCGAGAAGGCAGATCGGAAGGAGATCTATGGAAGTCATCGATGGAATAAGTAATACTGATGACCTTACATCGGCAAGAGAAGCAAGTGGTCATACTGATCGGTATGACAGACAACTATCGGATGACCTTTTAAAAGTTGCCCCGACGGTATATATCATACCGATGAAGTATTTCGGCAAGAGCCTCACCGAACATCCTGCAGGGGTAACGAAGCAAATAGCCATCAGCAAGAAGTAAACTATCGGGATAAGACACAAAGAAGTTTCCGATACTCAATGTCTTGGTGATAAGAGAGCTTTCGGCAAGACTCACAGCGATACAAGTATCTGTCGGGATGACTCAACATATCAGGACACGGGAATTAGGTCTCGCCGATTCACAAGTCACGGTGATCAAAAGGTGTTGGTGACACTTTAACATACTCTGTCCAATAAAGGATATGAAAGGGCCATCGGGGAGATGATTCGGATCGGGTTATCTTTAAAAGACTATCCCGATAGTATATGTCATTCCGATAAGAATAAAATTCATACCTAGCAATGAGACAATAATAAAGTCATCCCGATCCAAAGTAGAGATGACTATCGGTGAGACAACAAAGATTGGGAGAACATAATTATGTTATCCTGATAGTATTAATCACCCCGATAAACAAATCATATCAGTAGGACTCATTATATCGTAGAGAAATCTAAAACACATGGCGATGAAGGAAGTCATGCCGATGGTCGCGCCCGCTTAAGATATGACATTACATAGCGTCGGGAATACAATTGAGGGGTCACGCCGATTGACTGTTCACACCATAAAAGCATTGAGGTCACCCAGACATTTTAAAATTCACACCGATAAGAAGAGTTATGGCAATGTGACACTTTAGAGGGATGAACATTGAATTGATCAGATAATTAAATACAAACGGCTACGAAATTTCTACAATCATTATAATTGCAAAAAACCATCCGAGAAGAGAATACAGAGGAACTCTTAAGGCAAAAGCAGAGGATTTCAATTCCAGCCACCGAATGATAGGTACATATACACAAACCATTATATAGCCTGTATTTAAATTTTCTACCAAAGTTTTAAAATGGAAACTCCAGGAAAGGGAAAAGGAAGAAAGTTACAAGGGAAAACCAGTAAGCCTAAAAAACAAAAAACTGAACAAACCCCTGAGGAGAAAGTGAAAGAAAGAAAACTCAATCAGGACCTAATTGACCAATTGCCTGGGTCAACTCCCAAGGCCAGAAGGTCTGCCCAACTCAGGGCAAAAGTGGAGAAATTAGAAGATAAACACAAACGCCTGGGAGATATCTGGACCCCAATTCAGGGATATGAACATTTCAGATTCCACTATAATAGAAGGTTTAGGAATGCTCCTGTGTCAAACCCATGGCACATGAATTTAGGAAAACTGGTTGTACCTAATGTATTCTTGAATGTGGAACTCCTTCAATTGCTTGCCAGACATTATAATTCAAACCTAAAAGCCATCTGCAACCCACAGGGAGAACCAATTGTGCATTTGTCAAAAAATGCTATTTGTGAGGTTTTTGATTTAGATGATTTATGCACTGTCCCTATCATTTATGAAGATCTAGATAAAGAGTATTGGAGAATGGACACAACTTACAATGGATGGAGGTTGCCCATTCATAGGCCCAGGGTTGAAGGAGAAGTGATGCCCTTAACTGAAAATGATGGCCCTCCCTTTCATGTAGCCATATTTGAACCATATATACAATATACCTATTTCTCTGTAGGCCAAGTCCTAGGTTCAGAGGTCCTTGAGTTCATGACTATTCCTCTAATGGTCATAGCTTCTAATATTCAGTGTCATAATGCAAGACAATTTGATTATGCTTCTTATATTGCTAATAGAATGGACTCTGGTCTGTCTGCAATAAAAAACAGTGCTCTAGCATGCTCTTTTGAGCATTACTCAATGCTTATGCACATGGTGTTATATTACGGCTAGGAAGTAGGGTTATGGCCAAGTGAGTTTCGAGTTGTTGCCGCAGATAAGAAAGGGGAAAAGGTATCCATACAAATGTGGACCAGAATATGGGATAGTAGATATGCCCACTCCAGTTATGCTCAATTTGAAGAGCATTGTGTAAAAGTGCTGTATTTGTATTTTAACCACCCCTGTGAATATTCAATTTCAACTGAAATAAAAAGGTTCCTCAGATCAAAATATTTTGGTGGCCCCCCTACTGTCACTCATAACTGGGGAGAATGGTATTGCTTTGAAGATGCTACTATGATCAGAGTTTATGGTTTTGAGGATGCTCCATTCATATTGCCCAAGACTGTCCCTGACAGGCTTGCATATCTGGAGATAATCAAGCAAATGCATTGTTCAAATGTGATGCATTTGAGTTCACATGACAAATAATCATTTATGCCCAGCACCTTATGTTTTGGAGATTTTACTATGGTTTCAAAAGAAGGTTACAATCTCATTCTGGATAAATTAATGCATTATAACATGATGACTGCTGAGGTGAGAAAATGATTTGACCCTGAAGGTTTTATTGACTCTGCAAGAAGAAAATAAAATCTCAGTGGATACATGCACATACATTATCTACATGATGATGTCATTAGAAATTTAGAAGAAGCAGAAGTCGAATTGGTGGTAGAAAAATATAACAAGGATTTAAGTGAAAAGAAAAAGAATTTAGCAGAGATTGAAGTGGTATCCTCTGAAGATGAAGAACTGACAGAACAAGAGCAACCACAAGATAAAAACAATGGAAATGTCCAAAAGGAAAATGCAATAATATCAGCCTCCAGTTGTGCTACATGATGAGGAGGGATCTGCTGATGAGGATCCACGCCAAGCAGCTTATGATTCTTTCATTTCAGATAATAAATTTATTCAATCAAAAGAATTTAAATCATTCCTGTATAAATACAAAGGGAAAGAGATCAGAGAATCAGTAGATGATGTTTCTGCTGATAATGAAAAACAATTATTAGATATGCTGAAGGAAACAGTAGATAAGGAAATGCAAGACATGACACCTAGCAAGGGTAGACAGTTGCTCAAGGATGCAGGGGTTATGATTTTTCCTGGTCTGGATTTAAATTCTGCTTTGGTTTTTGATAGTTTTCTAAATAATGCTAATGACAAGTATAAGCTTACTCCAGAAGGAGTTAATGAAGTATATATGGGAACAAGATACAATAATGATGAAAATTCCTTAATGATATGGGCGTTATGCCCTCCCCATAAGAAGACGGCCATCATAGATACTGAAAAGACTTTTGGCCATGTTATGACTTTCAAAGCAGGGGAAACTGACCCTATAATTACTGCAGACATTGGTATCAATGTTGCAATGTTGAATAAAGCAAAAGCTCAAATGTTGATCAAAGAAAGAGACACATACAAATTGAATTGTGAAAGACTGACAAAAGAAAATGATTACTTGAAGGATGCTGTTAAGAGCACTTTTGGTCAATCTACTAAAAGAATAACTCAAGGTGAGAGTTCACAAGGCATTCAAGTATTATCCCCTGATCAGAGCACACAAATTCAGATAGATGCATTTGTAATAATACTGCAGAGCATGTATGCAAACATGGTGCGGGGGTTAAACCAGTTTTGGGACAATTACTCAGAGAATCATAAAGCAGTTAAAGAACATGAAAGACTTGAAAAGAGAATACAAGAAAAATTGATTGAGTTACAAAACAAAAGTACTACTGATAGTACAGATATCTCTGATACAAGAGCATTGCTCAAATAGCACCAAAATTATTATGACAAACTTAAAGCCGATGCTAAGGAAGGAGCTGATGCCTCAAACGCAGGAGTGCCCAGATTATTTAAAGACGATGGAGAGGTAAAGAGCAAAGAAGAATGGATTGTTGATTGTCAAGTCATATTACACGAGGCCACAGGAGCACTCAAAGACAAAACTTTTGCATCCAGAGAAGCCTACAAACACCTGGAAAAGATGGTCACAATTGATGTGATTACCAGAGATGCTATTGATCTTACTGATTCTCAACATGATCAGGAGTATTTAGATCACCTGGCTAAAGTTTATTTATGGCTGAATAGAGCTTAATTATGCTTATGTAATTATTATTAATGCTTGTTAAGTTCCCAAAAGACTTATTGAAGAGTTATGTCTCTTCACAGAAATATCTATATAAGTCCAAACAATCGAGGCTGAAAGATCAGAAAAAATATATTCATATACATAATATATACAATGTTTCAAAAGGACTATGTTGCATGTTTTATTTGAAGAAGAAGTTGGAAGTTCTCTGATTTAGTGGTTCTACTTTGGTATCAGTTGTTTGTTAAAATTATTCAATTGTGTGGCTGTCTCCATTTCTGCATTTCCCTGATATTCAGATTAACATATCAAGTATATATTTAATCTGTCAATACACATTTGCTGTATCTGTGTGATTAAATAGGTTGGTGTCCATTTGAGGAATTAAACCCTTCTAATTTAGTTACAGTAGCCTGGAAGTATTAAGTTTGGATCACCAAGTAGGGCCACACAATTAGATTGCCATTCTATCTCCAGTAAAATATTATCTGTTAATCTTGTCCATTCATTTCATTTGGTTCCTTCAAGTAAGGATTAAAATACCTTCTGGTGAATTATAAGATATCTGATTTTATTTGGTTGGATTATCAAGAAGAGTTTGTCAGTCATTTACTTGCACATTCATACAAGTTGTAAACTAAAACTGTGCCAAACAACTAGAATTATTACCATTAGGAAACCATTAGTCCTGGTCCTTCAAACTGACTCTGTTACCCAACAAGGCACTAGTCTTATTTTACTTAAAACCTTTTACCTTGATATTGCTTATACAATTTCTACCAATCACTCATTAGACATTAGACATAAAACTATTTAGCAAGCATTTCATCTATCCTACATCTTATGCCATTGTAGATAGATTTAATTAATCCACATATTCACATTCAATTTGCTTTAATTTTCCAAGGTTTACCCGCCTAGGTATGGCAGGACCTAAAGTGAAGGAAATCATCAAACCTTGAAGGTTGATTTCATCAAGTTAGTTCAGAAACGTTGCCAATCTAAACATAGAGCTTGGCATCCTCTTAGGATTGGCAACCTGCATTTTTGAGACCTAACACAATGATCCAACATACATTGGAATGTCATGAACTGGAGGTAATTGTCCTAGGTCACCAATAAGTACAATAGAGCATCCACCAAATGGGCTTTGATTGTGGTATGGGAATGCTTCATGTAGTCTTCTAATTAAGTGTTCTAACAACCTTGGTCCAATGAAGCTCATTTCATCAATTAGAATATATTGAGTAAAATACATGCTTTCTTGGAAAGTTGATAAAGCTCAAGACCTTGAAGAGGGTTCATCTCTTTTATTGGTATGTGAAGTGTTGAATGAATGCTTGATACATTCATGTTGAAAGCAGTAACACCTGTTGGGGCAAGCATAAGCAATTTCTTTTCTTTCGTGGGCACATTTTTGGAGATTGCATTTTGAATTATGTTAATCAATATGATTTCCCTACATTCCTACAGTACCTTGTATGATCATTAGAAGTGGTGGTTTCTGTAACATCCCAACTAGAATATTAAATAACATTAAACACAAATAATGCAAAAATCTCATTTCTTTTTTTATAACAAAATCCAATAATTTTACATTTACAATTTCCAAGTACAATACATAATTTCAAAAGATGGTTGCTTCACATGTGACTAGAAAATTTCACATTTTTATCATGAACATATAACAGACAGTCGCATTCCTTGTGACTTACAATATTTATCAATTTCATATACATAATAAGTAATGTTTACTGTTCACAAGTCTTCGATAGTCAAATGCAGGAGAGGGAGCACCACCCTAGCGCTTTTCCTCCAACCACATACTGATGGTCCCCCGCACACCTTCCTTCTAGAAGTGGCCCTTCCCAAGTCATCTGAGTGTAGATAATGAGAATTTATGCCATCTTAGAACTAGTGAAGTGACCTAGCTTATAACAATCGAGCTTGCAACTCTAGTCTATCTCTAGATATATATAACCCACTCTAACTATTTAGCTATCTGGTACATAGTAAAATGACAATGCAAGTAGTGACTTTTGCATTACTTTGACCAAAGTTTCATATAAATGAAGTCAAATATTCACTCACTCTTTTCTTGACTTGGAGACAACATTCTTATAATTCAATAAATAATATATCAACATACTTTCACTTGTTTGTTTAATATCAGTCTAAACGACATAAAATATACCCTTTACTATAAATCAACACTTGACAAATATAATATGAAAGCTTAGGTGACTTATGAAGAATGCATTGAGCCCCTCTTTTCATCCTTGCAATATCGGGTCTATGACAACCTATCAACTACTCAATGACTTCTTAACCCAATTCCATGCTTATCTGTAAATTTAGTATTCTTTGATAATGATATGCAAGATTCTAACATTAAGTCATTGGTTTGACAATTAAAGACTCTATTTATCTTAGTCTAGGATTATATTTGACTTATAACTTGTCGAAGTAAACAATAAACTTCATAATCTTTCATATTGGATACATTTCCACTTGTCTATCAAAAGAGAATTCCAAATAATAAGTAGTTTCATTCTCAATGAAAAACTATATAAAATTGACCCTACATTGCCATAGTAAGGTAAGTATATTTCATGACAATCTATTGGCTAGTCTTAGCCTAGAATAGGATAAATAATATTCCTTTTTAAACTGGAATAAAGATAGTTCATGATAACTCTTGGTTACCTATTGATAATAAAAGGATAACATCAATATCAAACTACATCTACAGGTAATAAGATAAATAAATTCTTTTTCATGTTAACAAAACAAGAAGTCTATATATCAAATACCTTTAAACAAAGACATCGAGTAATAACAAGATATAAGTTTTTATTATTATCTAAGGTGATGATACCTTCCATAACAAATAGCTATGACTCTTAGATAGATACTATGATAACTTAATGTCGATACTTCGATCTTACAAAAGAAAATAAGAACTCTTGGACTGCTACAATTTTCTAAAAGGATCTCATCACTAGATAATGGTAAGATTGGAATACCTATATTGTCCTTGCTCAAGTTGACTAAACACACCAATATTCAGCCTTACTCAGGTGGTTGAATTAATCAAAGCATAGCTAATATATAATGCTTGGCCATTATGTATAGTCATCCTTTAGTGGTTTCCATAGGGTTTGTTTTCTTAAGAAAAACCTTAAATAGATTATACAAAGCATAATATACATTCATCTTTAACAAACACAGTCATACGACTATATCAGAGACCATAGACTAGTATGTTATTTGTAGCATTTAAAAAGAATAACATATATATAACATAATCCCTTTATATGATACTCTCGACTTCTAAGAGGTATTAATACATAATACAAATCTTGTTTGACATCCATTATATGATATATTTGTTAACAAAGATGTACTGCCCCTCTAGCTTCACCTTGGATGTGCAGCAAGGGGCAGGAGAATGAATGGAAATACTTGAAACATTGAAAGTATGCTAGATCTGTTGATATCAAAATTTAAATGTAGTGGTTATAATCTTGTTTCAAAGAGAAGAGACAGTGTAGTACTACTCACTTCGAGCACCCTACTACGCCATGATTCTCTAACTCTATGTGTGTTGACATAAATGTATTCAACCAATTGTTCAGATGCAGACTGCAGGTATCGAGCCTCGACTCCACCTGATATAGCAGGTAGAGCAAGCTCTTACACCAATGGGTATCAGTGATGGGAGATAACGCAAGGTCTATTCCACTAGGTCGGTCCTTGTCTTATGTTGTGGTCTCAAGTCATGTTGTGATGCTTGGTCCTTGCCTTGTATGATGGTAATCTTGTGTTGTGGTGTATAGTTGAGTTGTGTTAATTATGCTCATGTGTGGTTGGATAATACTTTAATGATTTTTTTTATTAACTAATAATGCTTCTTTTATGTTTATTGGATAATATTTGTTTTGGCTTAGAACATGGATTGACACCTTGGTTAAATTTTATAATAAACTAGAATTAAATTATTAGCTATCCAAGAGTAATTGCGTCATAAGTTGTGGTTACGAGTAATTAGTATATAATTGGTTACAGAATAATTTTTGATATGTGAAATTAATGCCTTGAGTTGTCAATTTTCAAATTGGAAGATTTGGGATCTCTTTTTCTAGCAAATTTTTGAAATTCTCAGAGGAGTGGGATGTTGGGTAATGGATGCATGTCTACATTAATTTTATGAGCTGAACCATTTTTTTAATATGGGGATAAGAGAACTGGGATATGGGGGAGAAGAACAGAGAATTTGGTTGTAGGAGTTGGAGAAATTTTGAGGAGGGACTAAAATTCAGGTATGTGATTTGTCTCTCTCTGTAAAAATTTACAATTGTTGTAGCTTGTAAGTTAAATTTTAATACAGCATGTTCCATGTGTGTAATTTCCATGTCCTGTAGGTTGGAATTAAAATATCTCTGTGGCTTGTATTGTCTTGTGCCTGTGTAGTCAAATGTTGCTCCAACCTCTGTAGATTCCTTCAAGATGTATTCTTCTAGTTAAGCCTATGTCTTAATCCTTCTGAATTCATGTGCGCCATCATCTGTAACCCTGCATTGTGATCTCAATCCTAAGAAATAGATGACTCAATTTTAATCTTTTATCTATCTCTTATCCTATTCGTTCTTGCAAACGTATCCCACATTTGTATCTCTCTGACAAAAGTGAAATGGCCTTTACACATATTTTCCATGGCAACATGTTAGTGCTTACAACCACTTATTTGGTTCTCATATTATTCATATTTCCTTTTTATCTTGGATTCCTTGCTTCTATCTGTGTAACCTTGATGAAGATCTTGTGCCTCCAACTCTACCTCCACTAGGAAGTTACCCTGCATTCATGTCTAGGATTTCGACCAAATCTTGTGAAGTTTTCTTCACAATTCCTTCATATCTGCTTTAAAAAATTTCTTGATGGCTGTAAGACACTGTTTATTTCATCATGTGCATTAGAATTAAAACTTTGCTTAAAACAAATAGGAAATAAGTGAGTCTTGTGTATAGTAATTCGCATTGTAAATGGCTAGGAAAGTTTGAACTCTTATAGAAATTTCCATTTCTATATGTCAGATAGCTTGCAGACTCTCTTTTCATTTCGCTGTCACTGTTAGTTAGGTTTTGTTTAAACATAGTGAATGATTAGAAAACCGTGGATTTGGATAGTCATTTGGAAGTTGTGGCTCTTAGTGGTTTGGCTTGTTTTGTTAAACCTAGAATGTATATTAGGTAGTGAAATGTGTTAAACCTCCTTCTGTGTTAAGTCCCATGAGCTATGTAAAATGGTGTGTGATGTAGAGAGTGGCACACAGTATGTTTTAGTCACCGGCTTTAGACTCTGCCATTGATATGGTACAGTTCGTAGTCGACAATCATAATGGTGTTAATGTGTAGCGAATGTTTTTGTTTAGGTTTCAAGTTAGTGGGATCGATGGGATTCATGTGATTAGGCAAAGAATTACATCTTAGCTTTGATAGGTTTATTACAAACTTTTAGTGGTAGCCGATAGATAGTTTAAGGATAAATATGGTAGCCGTGGTAGATAGTCGGTATCGGTAGGAACTTATGCAATTAAAACATATTCATTTATCTTATTCTTATGGTTGTGTTCATTAGAAATTGTAGATTGGAAGATGCTAGATGCAAAAGTTAAGTTATTGGAAAAGTATATTTATATATAGTTGTTTGATTAAAATTGCAGTTGGTATAATGTCGATGAAATATTATACTTACTGTAAATAATTACTTATAGATGTATTATTAGAAATGGTAAGTGATAAATCTTAGATAGTAAGTTAAACTATTTAGGTTTATAATGATTTGAAATTGTAATATGTTAGTTAGTAGGTTATACTTAAAGGAAATTATAGTTATAGATGTTGTTTTTACAATTGGTAGTTATTAGAAAATTGAAATAGGAAAATGTATTTTCTTATAGTTGTAGAATTAAATGTGTATGTGTAGTTATTTCATAAGGAATTTGTAGTTGGTAAGATGTTTTGCTTATAGGTAACAATTTATATTATTTAGTTGTTTTCTTTAGTAAAACTGTAGGTAGTAAACATGTTGATGAAAAGTTATGTTATATATTTATAGTTGTCTTTGGAAATTATAGTTGGTTAAATTAACAAAGTTTTTTGCTCTTCGTAAACATATGATTATATTTATAATATGTTTTAATGGTAGTCATTAAAGGTTAGTTAGGAAATTTACTTCTGGTTTTGGAGAGAGATTGATTTTCCATAAACTAGAAAAGGAAGTTATAATCTCAAAGTATTTTCATGACTAAATTAGGAGTACATTGATTCTCATTTACTCGATTATTTTACTGGTCATGTCTTTATGCTTGTATTGGATCATTATGTTACATTGGGTGGAGTTTGGCCTATGATTTGGTTAAATGTGAACTGGGAATCTTGAGGGATGTCATGTGTACTTGGTGTCAAGCCGTGAAGGCGTTGTCCTTGTCGGATAATGGTTACCTTATCATTGGTTATGTACCTAACTCCAGAGGTGTAGTTCTTGGGTTTTGGTTAAAAAATGATGGCATGTCAATGTAATGGGTTAACTAAATTTTCAAGTCTTGTAATGAATGGGGAAATGGTGTCTTGGATGTAGTACTTAGTATCTATTTTGTATCATGATGGGTTGTGATGTTTTAAAATTCCTCGCTCATGCATGTCATTTGCTTTAGATGTTGGATAAGGGAATCTAGTGTAGGATGGAGAGTGGCTTCCATGGTGGGGCCGGTGCCCGAAGTGGCTACTAGGATAACCCATGGAAGTTGTAATCAAGTGATAATTTTAAAAAATATATAGGTGGGTCGGGTAGACTTTCACATAACAAGATAAGTATGTTGCCTCACCCATGCCTTGAGTGCTCTCAAAGGCTAAGGATGGGATGAGAAGGCCTGGTCGGCAAGTTCAACCTCCTTTTCCACATGAAAGGATGTGTTGGCTCCGCACGTGTCACCCTAAGGGCCCGGTTCCAAAGGGTCGATAGGATAACCATAGATGGGGGCCAGCTTCTAGTGAGAGATAGCCTGGATAACCCATGATTAGGACCATGTGATGACACTCTCCTCACTACAGCTGAGATACTTCCCTCCTATGTTTCATTGTTGACTTTGGAGCATTAGCTTGTCTTGTGCAGTATTGTTGATTTGTTCAGTGGTGTCAGTTTGTATTCGTTGGTGATTTTGGATGTGTTACTTTGGCTAAGTGGAATCCTCATTGTTATCTCCTAGCTCAGAGGGGTGGACCTCAGGGTTCCACATGGTTGGGAGGAAGAGCTATCCATTGGCCTTTTTGGAGATTCAGTTCGAGTCCTTTGCAGAGGTGTTCCAGTTCCAGATTTCTTTCCACCTTCAGTGTTGTTGTATACTTTCATATGTATTCATTTGTAAACTGACGTGATCGGTCTTGTAATCTTGTACTGTAACTTTGTAAATAAACTATCTTGAAAATGTAAAGGTTGTTCTTATCTGTAGTAGCACTATAATGTTTATCATTTGTGTGGTTTAACTTTCATTACATTGATGCAGTTATGTTTGCCTAGAGGAGTTAGAAGTGAACTTTTCTTCATGTTGTGTATTATGATATCTTTGGTTACTGTTATTGCATTTACTTGCTTAAAAAAAATATTATTTCTGTAAGTTTTACACTTTTTAGTCTAGAACTCTAGGGTTACATGACGGGGCATTTAAAAAGAATAACATATATATAACATAATCCCTTTATATGATAGTCTTGACTTCTAAAAGGTATTAATACATAATACAAATCTTGTTTGACATCCATTATATGATATATTTGTTAACAAAGACCTCTGTCAAAAGTGTAACAATAGTAAAGTAATTCTTGATACAGTGCATTATGATATCATGCAAGTAAATCAGCCTATTAAGGCACACAAAGTAGAGTTTATCTATATAAACACCATCTATTTGTTTCGTATAGATATCAACTTGCATACTAAAAGTATCTATACAATTTATTAAGGATGGTATGCTTACCTGTAATGCTAAAACAAGTGGAACTGATACTTCTTAGCTTTCGTATCCCTTCTTGCTTCTCCAATACAAAAGATTCAACAGTCTCTTTACTTTCTTCAATGTACTTTTATGCAAGAAAGAAGCCTATTAAATCATTTCTCCCATTACCATTAGTTATGCAACTGTATACTAACTCTCCACTATTCCCTCAGCCATTCGCGGCCTCTCATGCGGGAAAAAGGGAGTATGGAGCTACTTCATCTCCCCACTCCTCCTAGCGTCTAGGGGAAAAGTACGATGGGAGTCTATCCACCAAAAGACTTTACTTCTTTCTCCAACTACACATTATGTTTAATCATAACTAATCTTAACAATAATTTAAAATAAACAATAGTACACCTATTTCATAGATGTCACTAATAGATTCTTTTGAATGCTTTAATTATGCTTATTTTTGAGCTCATCTATCGATGATGGAGACTCACAAAGTTGACTTAGTCCTAATCAAAAAAATTGGACTTGTCTAGTCAATTACTTACATCAACTAAACATTCAAAGGTATACACTACCTTACTATCTGTCGACGGAGAAGATTTAGCCATCGACTTGATGACAACAAAAATTAACAAACTTATAAAATGATCTTAATGCTAAAAATATTTCTAAGATGACCAAAGACATAGAGATTAAGACTTAATCCAATATTGGCTTATCCTCTAATAAGTATGTGTGTGTTTGTTTCCAAATGGCATAAGGATCATTGTATTCATGCGATCTAGCATCCTCTCCATGGTGATACTCTCTCTTCTCATCTCGAAGAGGGAAAAACATTGTTCATGTATCCACCTTAGTTACACAATGGTAATTAGTCCATTACATCATCTAACCATGTGCTTAATAATAATGTCATAAACAATTATTCTTTGCATATAAACTAATATAAATCAAATTTATTTTCTATCATTACTTTATTCATAATATTTTCTTTGACTAACTATCTGTCTTCTTGGCAATGAAAATGATAAGTATGTTTGTTTAAAAATGGCATGTGACATTTACCTTCCATCTTTATCAGAATGGTTCACAATAATATTTAATGCATTTTGTTTCTCTAAAGAAAGATTTCCCTTTACAATAAGTGAGTTTGGTTCAATTTGCTCAAACTATTGTGCTGAACGATTAGAGTTGATGAATGTGACAACGTTCTCTATCATGGAGGGGACAATTGTAGTGGTAGCCCAATTGTGGGATGTGTCAAATTCTCAATAACCATGGTGGACCGAGGATAGAAGTTCCAACTCCTCTGTATCAAGGTGTTCTATATCTTCTTATCCATCTAACACAAGTTCATCATCATTGTTGTTATTTGATTTTGGTGGTGTGCAATCAACATGCCATGCATTATAGCTACTAGCCATTCCTTCCCATTGAGTGATTTTGTCTTCCCGACATGAGCCTATTTCTTTACTAATGTTGCAAAAAGGAAATTATAGTAGAAGCTCACTCCAGCAAAAGGACTCAAACATGTCATTATCTTTAGAAGGAATTGCAGTAAACCATGGAGATACATAAACAATGTTTGGAATATCTCTTTTTGTTCACTTGTAGTTTGTGTGGGTCTTTGAACAATTCTAGTTTCTCCTTACTTCAATCAATGACAATGATTCTAATGCTGGCGGTCAGACCATATACCTTTTAATGAAGTTTGAGGTAGGTAGTGCACATCTTGAGTAGAAGGCACATGACAGGGTTTTCCTATTGACATTCAAAGAAACAAAGGAATGACTAAAAAAATTTAGTGGTAATTTTAATAGAAAAAGGAATGACAGGGTTACAAACTTGTAGAATGCAGTTGTAGTTGGCTTTTCTGGGTCAATATTTGTAGAGATGCATTTCAAAAGTTGGTGATAACTTTCAGATCAATGCTCTATTTTTGCTGCATACTTGGAAATGTATTTTAGCACCGCATGGTGTGACAAAATAGGTTGGAAATCAAAATTTGCATGCCAAATTGATAAAATTGTTGGGTTATGGATGTCCACCCTATCATCATTTCTGGCAAGTAGGAATGTTGTGTGCTTGGTATCACTTGTAGAAAAAGTAGATGATGCATGCAAATCCCAAGGAGCTTTGTAACGGAACAACAATGTTGACCCTATTCTCTACAAGCATGTTGTAAGGACTTGACTCCTTATTAACAAAATAATACTAACTCTAAATTTGAAAATACCAAGGAAATAAAAATTTTGATCTAACAGAAGCATGAAATGCAGATTAATAAAGTTTTACTATTAATTTTAAGAAGTGTTCAATAAATGTTATAGAGATTAGAAGAACTAGAATTTAGTTTTCTAAAATCATCAAGTCCTTAAAGATCACCAATTTTAAATCTAGCGAAGAGAGAAACTACATTATACAAGATAACCTATAAGAATAATGGATCACACATACCTTAAGTCCTTCATTACATTCTGCATTCATTTTTGACAACTTGCTTTTTCTACAGCGACTTGTATCCTTATCATTTGCACAAAACTAACTAGACAATCTCATGTTAACATGACTCAGAAATCACAGTACATAAAGTAAGATCATGAGGTTAATTATAGAAGAACACCCTATATCCAAGGGACTTGAGTACTAGGGGGATCCTTCACTGTCTAGACTACCTACATACCTTATATCAATGGGATCAAGGTACCCTTCAGATGTGACTGACATTGGGGTATGTGAATATGTAGTTTTGTCTTGCACTATGTTTGATGCAATTGTGAGCGGCTATACAACCCTTTCTAGGGTGATTCCTTGCCCCAAACGGTTCTTCATTAGCTGCCACCCACTCAAGTGAAACAAGGACAGAATTCACTCCACTATAACAACCACCTAAAAGGGGTGGTTGTCATACAACCCTAGTGTTGAGGAATCCCTATCAGGTGTCCACTCAAGGAATTAAGTTTACCTAAGGCAAGTTTATCTCCAAAATCATATACTATTTTTACATCAAAAGGTTTCCTAATAGATCTATTCGTGATATTCCTAATCTTATTTGGAATAATACTTTCAAGATCACATACTAATGCAATACTTTAAAGTCATATTGTAGTTCTTGGCACATAAGTGAATACCCTATGATTTTTGAAGTTCTATGAGCTTCAACCTCAAAGGTTAAGAAATATATCAATTATTGAAGACAAGATGATTAATTATTATAAATTGCCATGAGTATAGCATAGCTATATCTCTAGTTCCATTTAGTCAACTCAAGGAGGTAAAGGTCTCCAAGGTTACTACTATCACCTAACCAGTCTCTAGGTTATAAACGTATATTTCCTAAAGAAGAAAACATAATTTGTATTAGTTCTAACACAATGATCTATTCAAGTAAAAAGTACATAAAAAATTTGTTACGTTACAGCAAAGATGCTAATTCTCATTGCAAACATAATTTCCTAAATCTGATCATATAATGGACAAAAGGTCTTACTATCTCCTCTTGATGTAGTTGGGATCAGATTATTGTTTTACAACATATTTATAAATCTACACCCTCAAGCAATGGAAATCAATACCTCAAGCAACATGGAGCAATGTTTATCAAAGCAAACAACTATTGTCCTTAACACATAATAATATCACGATGATTTAATAGGAAGGAAAATACATCGCGAAACACAAAGCTCATCCACATAATATTAATTTATACTTGACAACATCTTCTAGCTCTTATATAACCTTCTAGATTGTCTCAATAGAGAATGTCACCCTAACACTTTGATGACATCAAATCCACATAGGTAATTACCTAAGAATTTGATAATATAAAATCTCGACATATCCATTAAAAAGTCTTGGTTTCAAGGGTACTTACGCATTTTATGTCAAAAGATGACATTGATTCTAAATAAGATCTAATACGAAGGAAGAGAAAATAAAATAAAATCATTCAACAGCTTAAGTTACAAAACCAACCAATTACAACTTATGTATGAAGGGCTTTCAAATTAATTCACTAATATGATCGATTGAGACTAGTAATCTCAAGCCCATTCGACATTAAAGACAAAACCTCCCTTCTTGACAAATTCACCAAGGAGGTATTTAAGAATCACGAATGGTTTGATCTACCTACATATCCACTATCTAAATAATAATTCTAGTATTACAATACTCCTCAAGAGACCATCAACAATAACTTACCAAAGTATTATAATTGTTTCAACGAGAGACTCTCAACTAAGGAGTTTTACATACTTTCTCTAAAACCCCAAGCTCTAATCCCTTTCCCACGTTATTAATCTTGCTCCCTAATAACATAAATACTAGTATAGTAATTATAACATCAATATGCTTATAATGCTTATAAAACCACCATTTGATTCATACAATATTAAAACATAATCCTATATCAACACAAAGTGTTTGGCTAAAAACAAGAAAATACAAGTGTTTGTCTATAAGAAAGAAAATACTTTTGTAGGACATTGTTTAATATATAAATATACTTAATTTGGTCACTTAATTTTTAAGAGATCAGCAAGAAGTGGAACTAAGAAAAGTTTGCCATCATATTTTACCATGAAAAGCATATTATCAAGCTTGCTTTATGGGATAAGCATGTGTATCCCTCTGATGTATTTCAGATCATTTTGTGGTTAGGTTTGAACCTTGATACATGGAAGTATAGTTTGTGAAATGCTTCCACTTATGTAATTTACCTCTAATTATTGATATTCTAACTAAGAAGGCATCACTATGCAACATGTGTCCTAAGAAGGATTTAGGTGAAATGGTGAATGGGGCAATAAATATAATTTAAGCATGTATGCATATAGTAGGCAAACCTGCTCTTCTAGAAAATATTTCAAACATCACAGAAGAACTGTGTACATATATCTTCAAAATTCATAAATTAGCATCTGAACTAATAGTATCATTAGTCTTGTACCCACAAACTCATCTTTACTATATGGACTAGCTCTAATGTAAAATTGGTTTTGTCTAGAATCTGTAGCAGCTAGATAAAACTATTCTCTACATGTAGATACTAAACACTGGGACAAAAGTATGAGAAAGTTATCCAAAATTCTGCGTTAATTTATGTAGGACACAAAAAAATAGACTTTGATGTATGAACCACTAGAATCTAAGACACAATTAACCAAAGAAGTCATTTTTCCTTGTTACACAAAACAATTTCACTCTTTCATTTAACGTCCAAGGTTGAAGTGATTTGAATCAAATCATGAAATGTTGGCAAAGTAAACTAACTACAACTCTACTCTATTAAGAATGATAATTCAAGTAAAATGAATCCATATAAAAGAATGATACTGTATAAGGAATGATACTTCAAGCACATCTATAACCCTTATTGCAATACACCTATAGTTGATCATTATGTGTACATGGTTGACTTTCTTGCATGTGATGGCTATCTTAAGGAAACCCTAAACTTTATCCTTGATATACTAGTTAAATATGTGGTGGTTACATGGATGTGTTTTCTCGGTACCTGAAGATAACATATGAATATAGGCTTAGGATAAATTACAACGATGTTGCTTTTTATTTAGATACTAAATTATATTCTCTCATACATCTATGAAGAAGTGGACAAGTGTGGTGAGGCTCAAATTGGGTAGAGAAATTTATGAATGATAAAAGGATTGAAAAGATCCAAGGCTGCAGTTGGAATTAAGCCATAAAATGGTACATATTTTTGTGTAGTTGACAAATCAAATCTATAGACAAAAGGGGTCTATACAAGGTTGGAGAAATTGGCTTGGAAGATGAAGGCAGCAAAGTATTTTCTAGATTCAAGATTCTTACTTAGTGTTGTGAAGGAATAGGACGATGAATTAATTCTCTACCATCAAAGTAAAAGTGGGCAATTGCTTTTGGTTTATTAATCATGCCTCATGGAACAACTATTAGAGTTGTTAAGAACATTCAAGTATGTGTAGATTGCCACACTGGTATAAAACTAATCTCTAAGATTGTCACCAGAGAAATTGTTGTGAGATGTGAACCTTTTCCATCATCTTAAACAGGGGCAATGTCCTTCTAGAGATTATTGATGATGCTAAATGAAGTAATGTGCAAAATAGAATTACACTAGAACAATGGACACCGTGTCATATTTCCAATAATAATGAAGGGACAGCCATTAGAACAAAATGGAAGGGGGATTTGTCAGATGAAGTAGTTGCAATTGCCCTGGTAGACTCGTATGTAAAACATGGAGTCATAGACAAAGCACGCAAACTATTTGACGAAATCCTATAAAGAATTGTGATCTCATGGACTACAATGATTATAGGATATGCACAAAATTGATTTGTTTAAAAAGGCTTTAGAAAATTTTCTAGCAGCTACGATTGGTAGGTGTAAAGACCAGTTCCACAACCTTTGTCAGCATCCTCCCTACCTATGCCAAATGGGAGTTTTCGAACAAGGTATGGACATACATCAAAGAATAAAGGGAGGGAAAACTCCATCACATGTTGTAGTTGCAAATGCCCTGGTGCACATGTATGCAAAATGTGGAAGCATGCACAAAGCACATGAACTGTTTGACAAAATGCCTAAAAGAAATATGGTCTCATGGACTACAATGATTTCAAGATATGCATAAAATGGATTGGTTGATACGGTATTAAAAACTTTCAATCAAATGCAATTGTTATCTATAAATCCAATTCCACAACCTTTACCAGTGTCCTCCCTACCTATGCCAAAACAAGTGCTTTCGAAAAGGGTATGGAAATCTATCAAAGCATAACGAAAGGAGAAATTTTATCAGATGTGGTAGTTGTAAGTACCCTAGTAGATTTGTATGCAAAATGTGGAGTCAAAGACAAGGCACGCGAACTATTTGACAAAATACCTCAAGGAAATATGGTCTCATAGACTGCAATAATCGTAGGCTATTAACAAATGGATTTGTTCAAAAGGCTCAAGAAACTCTGAAGAAAAAGCGACTGGCAGGTGTAAAGACAAATTCTAGAACCTTTGCCAACATCCTCCTGGTGTATGCCAAAATAAGGAGCTTTCAGACAGGGTATGGACATCCATCAAAGTAGAACATAAGGGGGATTTTTGTCTAATGTTGTAGCTGCAAGTGTCCTGGTAGGCTCATATGCAAAAATCTAAAAGCATAGACAAGGAATGTGAATCTGTTTGACAGAATTCCTCAAAGAAATGTGGTCTAATGTAATGCCATGAAATGAAAGGTATGCATGAATGAATTTGTTGAAAGGGCCTTAGAAACTTTTAAGCAAATGTAACTAAAATGGGGTTCATACCTCTTGAAAATGATTTTTCTTTACCTGCCTCTACTCTCTGCTAACATACGATGCCTCCTTTCTCTTCCTGTGCCCTCCCCAACTAATAGAATTAATTGCTTTTCTCCCTCTTAAATTTTGTCTCCCCCCCAAAAAAAATATATGTAGACCTCCTCACTTTACGTGCAAGAAAAGGCTTCACAATTTTTATCCACTCCAAAGCCTAGTCAAGGGAGGGACCTAAAATCAATTAAATTTGCATTTAATTTTCTTGCAGGGTACAGACAGTGGCTTGCACCCCATGCCACTCCTCCATTTAATGGTTCATTGACTATATGCATACTAATATTTATGACCACAGATGATATTAGAAGTAACTATAATAACAAATAAATTAATATTTGAAATATTATTAATAGTTATAAAAATAATAATGGTAGCAATTTTTGGAACAATAACTAAATGGAAAAAAAATAATAATTAACCTTTCTAATTGCTAAGTCCTATAAAAAACCAATTGGTAAACGAGAGTTGTGACATACTTCCTGATGCAGAGGTCCAAGCAATCTTCTCTACTTCCTAGAACTCCACATTCACGATGCTTCCTTCTATTGGCAACACATTATACTATCGGCTCACTCAAGAATTCTCCCACAAATGCACCAGTCACTCCGATGACTTCCATCGCCCAGACTTCCTACCATCGGCGTAGCTTTCTTCTCATCTTTCGATGATGTGTCTCATACCGATAAACTCTCCATCGGTGACACTTTCAGTTCTCACCCTGATTGGCAAGAACACATACTGTTGGCTCAACAATATCTCATTCACCTGATGCTCTTGTTTCATTGATGTCTTCGTCCACTTCGAACATACATTTCTTGACCTCCTATGTCAGTTTTGTCTACCATTTCTGCCGGTCAACACTTGTATCGCAAAATAATGTATGTTTCAACATACAATTGTAATATGCAAATGGGACATGCAATCGACAACTTCCTATCGCTAGTTCCACTCATTACATCTTCAACTACTTTGACCACTACAGTAGGTGATCACTTGCATCTTACGAAATGCACATTAATAATGTACATCCCATTATATAGTCTTCAATAAGCAAATGCAAGATATACACAAAATGCTTTCACATACAACTATGATATACACACACAATGTCTGTGACATACGATTGATGTATACATAGGAAATGTATCTCCTCCCTAGAGTGTGATATACACAAGAATTGCCTACCGATATACTTCAGTGATATACATAGGACTTGTATCTTCATACATACACGATATACACAGAAATTGTATATCTGATATGTTTTAGCATTGTATATTTGTTACATGCATTTTCAACATGCATTCACACCCAATATGCTTTCTGATATATACACTGGCTTTCTTCACAGGATATAAATAGGGTGATACTCGCATACAAATGCGATATACTCACAAACTATTCCAGCATGCAATTGACGTATATACATAAAATGTATAATTGAATCTCATGTCAAAAACCTCCTCTATAACAAATTTCACAGTTTCTATTCTGCCATGACCATAAACAAAAAGAAACGAAACAAAAAACTATTGTACAAAGCCCATTCCACTGATTTTATAGAAATCCACCAGTGGAATGGTCTTAATCGTGCATCTTGACAACAGAAAAACTAAATTCAATACAAAACAATTCTATACAGATACTATACACAGGACAATTCGATACATAGGGAATTTACACAGAATTCAGAATTTATAAAACACAACTGACAGAATTTCTATTTCTTCATTCTTACAGAGATTCATACATTTGATAATTCCAGAAGGCAAAAAGCCAACAACCTCTTTTTCAGACACCTTTGCATATTTTTTTTTTGATATTCGATGCCCTCTACTGATTTTGCTTAACCAAGATTATAAGCAAAAACCCTAACTAATTTCACGACACCTGTTTGGCTTAAGACAACAAAACACCTAATAATATGACACATTGACTTAATCATCCACATACCCCAAATGTCTAATGATGTCCAAATTGGCTTATTGGAATGCCCAATTTGTGACCTCGATTCATATGGTGGGGTTGGTTCTCATGGTGGGGTCAGTTCTTACAAACATGAAATGTTAACATAAATACTACATGACAACATGAAATGTATAAACACATTAAAACCTTATTATTCTCCCTCAGATGGATATTTATCTTGTTGAAGGGGTGCTCCTGCACCATACTCCCTGGGAGAAGAGATCTCAAGCCCACTTGAGATCAGAGTTTGAAGGTCTACACCATAGTTTTTGATTTGATCTTCAGTCATCCAAACTGCCTGTGAATTAGGTTTCCCATGCCAAGCCACCAAGTACTCCATGTACTTTTTGTTCCTTGTCTTCTTTTTTACTCTTGAGTCTAATATCTTGTTCAATTTTGGTGGATCCTGCTTAGGAATATCATCATTTGTTGCATCCTGCAATGGTTCCTATTCTACATCTGCATTCTGCTTGTATGGAGTTAAATCACATACATTGAAAATGGGTGACAATCTGAGATTAGGAGGAAGTTAGATCTCATAAGCATTCTGCCCACACTTCTTCAAAATCTTACATGGTCCAATCTTCCTCTGCACTAGCTTGGTATATTTACCTTTTGGGAGCCTCTCCTTCTTCAAATTAACCCATACCAAATCTCAAACATCAAATTGTACATCTCTCTTCTTCTTATCAGTATATGCTTTGTACTTCAATGTAGTTTGTTGGAGTTGTGTCTTGACTTGATCATGCACCTCTTTGATGGTTGATGCAAAAGCTTCTCCATCTGCACTAATAGACTCTCCTGTAGGTAGATCTCTCAACTCCAAAATACTCCTGGGATGAATACCATATACCACCTAAAAAGGTGACTTCCCTGTACTCCTATTGATAGTGTCATTATAGGAAAATTCTTCTTGTGGTAGGATGTTATCCCACTTCTCTCCATGCTGCCTTGTCAAACACCTTAACAGATTTCCCAATGAATGGTTAACTACTTCAGTCTGACCATCTGTCTAAGGATGGTCGGCTGATGAAAATGATAAATTTGTTCCAAGCTTCTTCTAAAGAGTCCTCCAAAAGTGGTGAATAAACTTCACATCTCCATCTGACACCATGCTCAATGGCAAACCATGTATCCTTACTATCTCTTTAAAAAATAGATCTGTAACATATGAAGCATCACAAGTGGTTTTGCATGGCAAGAAGTGTACCATTTTACTAAATATGTCTACTACAACAAAAACACTATCATATCCCTTCCTTGTCCTAGGCAAACCCATTACAAAGTCCATGCTTATGCTCTCCCAAAGCCTAGAAGGAATGGGTAGTGACTGATACAAACTTGCATTAGTGGATCTCCCTTTTGACTTCTAACATATCACACATGCCTCCATAAATCTCCTCACATCTGACTGCAACTTGGGCCACTAGTAATGTCTCTTTACAAGATCAAGAGTCTTATCCAGACCAAAATCTCTTGCCATGGCCCCACAATGTTTCTCCCTAATGATATTCAGTCTCATAGAACACTGTGGAATACACAACTGTCCACCCTTGAAAAGTAATCCATCTTGGATCAGAAATTCAAAGAACTCAACATGATATTTGTCACCAAAGGAAGTACATACCTTGTATATCTGTCCAAAATCTTCATCAGCATCATACATGGCCTTCAAGGAATCAATACCAACACTCGCCAACTGGATCTGATTGATGGTTAGAGCCCTCCTGCTCAAAGCATCTGCTACCTTATTCTTGACCCCTTTCTTGTGCTTGAGTGTGAAGGTGAAAGATTGCAAAGTCTCCACCCACTTCATATGCCTATGGTTCAGCTTCTCTTGACTATTTATGAAACTACAGGCTTGATTATCTATGAACACTATGAATTCTTTTGGCATCAAGTAATGTCTCCACTTTTTGAGTGACTGTACTAGAGCATACATCTCTAAATCATATGATGAGTATCTCTTCTTTGCATCATTTAGTTTCTCACTGAAAAATACAATAGGCCTACCTTCTTGACTCAGTACTACCCCAATTGCCATGTGGCTTGCATCACATTCTACCTGGAAAATCTTGTTGAAGTCAGGAAATGCATGGACTGGCTGTTCTGCCACCTTATTCTTCAATGTTTCAAATGAATCATCTACCTCCTTTGTCCAAGTGAACCTGCACTTATGTCCTCCTTTTATGGTGTCAAGCATGGGTGCACAAACATGACTAAACCCCTTTATAAACTTCCTATAAAAGGTTTCTAACCCATGGAAACTTCTAACATCATTCAAGATTTTAGGAGTTGGCCAAGACAATATAGCATTTACCTTCTCTTGATCCATTTTCAGTTTGTTATTTGAGATGACAAATCCCAAGTAGATGATCTCTTCCTGCATGAACAAACACTTTCCTAAGTTGATCATTAGCTGCTCTTCATGTAACTTTTTGAGGACCAAGTCTATACGGTTGAGGTGCTCTTCCCTTGCATTACTGAAAATCAGGATGTCATCTAGATATACTATGACAAATTTTCCCATGAATTCCCTCAAGACCTCATTCATCAACCTCATAAAGGTACTAGGGGCATTGGACAAACCAAAAGGCATGACCTTCCACTCATATAACCCCTCATTGGTCTTAAATGCAGTTTTCCATTCATCTCCTGGCCTAATCCTAATCTAATTATAGCCACTCTTTAAATCTATTTTTGTGAAATACTTAGCACCCCCCAAGCAATCGAGCAAATCTTCTATCCTAGGGATTGGGATTCTATACCTAATTGTTATCTTGTTGATAGCTCTTGAATCAGTACAAATTCTCCAAGTTCCTTCCTTGTTTGGTGCTAGTACAGCCGGTACCGCACATGGGCTTAAACTCTTGCCAATTAGGCTTGTCTCCAACAACTCCTTAAATTGTCTTGCTTCTTCTCTGGAGTAAGCTTGTATATTGCTTTATTTGGGAGTGTAGATCCTGGGATCAGATCTATGCAATAGCTGATGTCCCTCATAGGTGGTAAGGACCTTGGCATTCCATCAGAGATGATGCCCTTGTATTTGTCCAATAACTCTTGGACAGCCGGATCTATGAACCTTTGCCTCTTCTCTCCCTTGACTTCTTGCTGCTGCTCCTTGTTCACCTTTAGGCATGGAATTAGAGCATATGTAACTGCTCCTTCTACTATCTCTTTCATGAAATGTTTGCCTTCTATCATCATCGCCTTGACTTCTTTCCCTTTTGATTCCACCTCATTCTCCATCAATGGTAGTAACTCTATCACCTTACCATCCTTGATGATTGAATATGTGTTTCTAACTCCATCATGGTGTGCTTTCAAGTCATAATGCTATGGTCTTCCAAATAGGAGATGGCAAGCATCCATCTTGGCAATCTCAAAAAATAACCTATCCTTGTATGGTCCAATTTGAAACTCCACCCAAGTTTGTTCTTCCACAACTATTTGCTGACCTTGGGTGAGCCATGAGATCTTGTATGGGCAAGGATGTGGTAGTCTTCTAAGATTAATCTTTTCTACCATTACAAATGACACAAAATTTTCAGTGGATCTAGAGTCAATCAGAACTTTACATACCTTTCCTCCTGCCTTGCAAGTAGTTCTGAAGAGAGACTTCCTTTATGGGGGTTCTTTGTCAGGCACCTTCATGGTGGTCATTACTCTCCTAATCATCAAAGATTCTCCTTTCTCAAGATGTCCATAACTGTTAGGAGCATTCACACTTTGAGAAGTGTTTGAGCTTGTCACACTTTGACAATCAGATTCTTGGATCAGATTGATCCTCCTTTCTCCTATTAAACTTGTTGCCTTTCCTAGACATCTGCTAGCTATATGGCCTTCTTGATTGCAATTGTAACACTTGATAGGTCCTCTACCCTGAGATCTCCCTCTAATTGATGGTCTTCTACCCCTAAAGTTTCCTCTTTGATTGTAACTTCCCCCTTGGGTTTGACTGTTGTCTCCTTTGTTGCTCTCTTGGTTTGATTCACCTTGGGATCCAAATCCATTTCCTCTGCCTCTGAAAGGACTTGTTCCTCCCCTTTGATGTCTTCCTCTTCCTCTACTATTCTATTCTTGTCTTCTCTTGAATTTCTCTTCCACCTTGAGTGCCAATTGGTAGCACTTTTGGACTGTCTCTGGGTTGTACAAATTTATATCTTCTTGGATGGCAAACCTCAATCCATTGAGGTACATTGCCACCTTCTCTTATTCATTCTCCTTTACCTTTGTCTTGACACATAGTTTCATGAACTCTTTTGTGTATGAGCTGACATCTAACTCTTTCTACTTCAAGTTTTGTTTCCTCTTATGTAATTGGATGTTGTAATCCAATGGAACATAGGCCTCCTTCACTAAAGCCATCATCTTCTTCAAAGTTGCAACTCTACTTTTTCCCTCTTTCACCCTATCATCTTGGATGAAATTCCACCAAGTTAGTGTAGCCCCTTTTATTTTGGATTGAGCCATCTTCACCCTTTGGTGGTCTAGTATTTCTTCAGTCTCAAAGAAGTTATTCAAGGAGTCTATCCACTCCATCACTGAATCAGGTTCCATTTTGCCTGCAAACACTGGCAGGTCTATTTTCATAGCCATGGTCCTTCTCTCCATGGATCTGAGGGTGTTAAGTAAGGGTCTCTGGTCTGCAGGAACCTCTATCTCTTCCTGCTTAGGGATCTCCTCTTCATCCCTGTCTTCTCGCTTACCAGAATCTTCTTCCCCTTTCTCTACTCTGTCTACCTCTTCTTTCAAGGTCTGATTCTGACCTCGAGCTGCTCTGCTCTCTACCATTTTCTTTCTCACTAAGGCTGCCAACTCAGCGTTGGTCATCTTTGCTGGGTACTCTTGTGACCCCTCTTCGTCTGACATCTTGTCTTCTTCTTCTACCCAAAGGATACTCCTTTCCTTTGATACCACTTGATGCAGAGGTCCAAGAAATCTTCTCTACTTCTCGGAACTCCACAGTTACGATGCTTCCTTCTATCGGTAATACATTATACTATCGGCTCACTCAAGAATTCTCCCACAGATGCACCAGTCACTCTGATGACTTATCAAACCATTTGACTTCCATCGCCCAGACTTCCTACCGTCAGTGTAGCTTTATTCTCATCTTCTGATGATGTGTCTCATATCGATAAACTCTCCATCAGTGACACTTTCAGTTATCACCCCGATCGGTAAGAACACATACTGTCGTCTCAACAATATTTCATTCACCTAATGCTCTTGTTCCGCTGATGTCTTCGTCCACTTCAAACATACATTGCTTGACCTCCTATGTCAGTTTTGTCTACCGTTTCTGCCGGTCAACACTTCTATTGCAAAACAATGTATGTTTCAACATACAATTGTAATATGCAAATGGGACTACAATCAACAACTTCCTATCACTGGTTCCACTCATTGCATCTTCAACTACTTTGACCGCTACAGCTGGTCATCACTTGCATCTTATGAAATGCACATTAACAATGTACATCCCATTATACAGTCTTCAATATGCAAATGCAGGATATACACAAAATGCTTTCAGATACAACTGTGATATACATGTACAATGTCTGTGACATATGATTGACATATACACAAGAAATGTATCTCCTCCCTAGACTACGATATACACAAGAATTGCCTACCGATATACTTTAGCGATATACATAGGACTTGTATCTTCATACATATGTGATATACACATAAATTGTATATCCGATATGTTTTAACATTGTATATTTGTTACATGCATTTTCAACATGCATTCACACTCGATATGCTTTCTGATATATACACCGACTTTCTTGACAGGATATACATAGGGTGATACTCACATACAAATGTGATATACTCACAAACTATTCCAGCATGCAATTGACATATACACATAAACTGTATAATTGTATCTCATGCCAAATACCTCCTCTATAACAAATTTCACAGTTTCTATTCTGCCATGACCATGAACAAAAAGAAATGAAATAGAAAACTATTGTACAAAGCCCATTCCACTGATATCACAGAAATCCACCAGTGGAATGGTTTTAATTGTGCATCTCGATAAGAGAAAAACTAAATTCAATACAAAACAATTCTATATAGATACTGTACACAGGACAATTCGATACACAGGGAATTTACACAGAATTCAAAATTTATAAAACACAACTGACAGAATTTCTATTTCTTCATTCTTACAGAGATTCATACATTTGATAATTCTAGAAGGCGAAAAGCCAACAACCTCTTTTTCAGACACCTCTACCTTTTTTTTTTTTATATTCAATGCCATCTTCTGATTTTGCTTAACCAAGATTATAAGCAAAAACCCTAACTAATCTCACGACACCTGTTTGGCTTAAGACAACAAAACACCTAATAATACGACACATTGACTTAATCATCCACATACCCCAAATGTCTAATGATGTCCAAATTGGCTTATTGGAAAGCCTAATTTGTGACCTCGATTCATATGGTGGGGTTGGTTCTCATGGTGGGGTCCGTTGTTACAAACAAGAAATGTTAACATAAATATTACATGACAACATGAAATGTATAAACATATTAAAACCTTATTCTTCTCCCTCAGATGGATATTTATCTTGTTGAAGGGGTGCTTCTGCACCACTTCCCCCATAAAATTTTGCATTGTCTTGATGCAAATGTTACAGAAAATAGGTTGAGTAAATGTGTGATCTTCATATCAGATTATACATCCTTATTGCTTGCACATCAACTCTAAATGTTATGTACTGAAAAGTATTATCCAAAATTTCTTGTTATGTTAGAAGTTTACTCCAACATGTGTTAGAATCCAAGAGAAATGATACACCACTGTGGGTTAGAAGAATTATATTATCTTAGTCAATCTGAGCACTCAGGAAGCTGAAATAGTCAATTTGGGCTAAAAAGTCCAAAACAGGACATACTGAGATAAAGCCAACCAGGCTCTTCTATCCTTTGGGCAAACTGGTTCATACAGAACTAGATCTAACAGACCCTATCGCTACCCAATATGAGGTAGATTAAATAAATTATTATACTGGTCAAATGGATCAAAACTCTATCTAATATGTAAACACAATAGCCATACGAGCTAACAAGGACATGAATCAATAAATTACGCTGACAAAGACTTAGAGGATCAATCTAGATCCTAAGTCACTTACAGGAAATTATGCAATAGGTCCATATATTGCACCAAGGAATTTTCGTAAGTTCATTCGATAAGAATGTTCTAAGGATATTGTACCTTCCCTTGGGTTTCAGGCATCCGGCCAGGTGCAAGGTCAATCCTCCCAAGAATTCTTCTGAGTATCAGTGACTTTCACTATTCCAATATCATATAAACAATACACTTAAAAAGGAGTACATACTCAAGCACACACATCAACACTCATGTGAAAGGTAACAATTCTAGCTATCATGCATGCCTATTTGCAGAGGCTGCCACATCAACAACTCTTCCAAACTTTCCATCCATCTCTCTCTTTCCAACTGTTGCATCAAACGGCACCACCTTAGGGCTTGTTATCTAAAAGTAGTACTGGCATCCCATAATCAATAGTAGCTTCCCAAACTAGGAGTCCATGATGACATCAATCTACACTCATCACAATGACCTCATAAGACTCACATCACGATGCTCAAAAAAATGGGTACTTACATGGAGGATAAAGACCAATATGCCACTGAGTAATGCATAGTACTACAACACCATATATCTATTGTATGGATAATCATATAAATATAGAACCATTGTGTCAATATCCAATTAGCTATAAAACCATATAATATCACCTCCGAAGGAAACCAATATCATTAATACCTTAGTGCCAAATAATCCAAATGGGAAGATGGTCTCAGGGACCTCTCAAAGGACCCCTCCTGGGTAAATACAAGAAGTTGTGTCCACTTAAGGTGGAAGTTTCGGAGTTAGAAAAAAATCTGAAATGGGGGAACCAAAAACGGGATCCCGTTTATATAAAACGGGATCCCGTTTATATAAAACGGGATCCCGTTTATAGAAAGTGCGATCCTGTTTTGCCTCGGGATCCTGAGCCTAGAACCAAAAATGTGATCCTGTTTTTTCCCAGGATCCCGAACCTAGAAGCCAGAAACGGGATCCCGTTTCAAAACACAGGATCCCGTTTTATATAATGGGATCGCGTTATATATAACGGGATCGCGTTTTATAAAACGGGATCCCGTTTTTAAAAATTATTAATTTTTTAAAAAAATGGCAGAGACCCCATTTTCAACAGCGACAGGCGACAGGCGAAAATGGGATCCCAAGTTCAGAGACCATCCAGCCACCAAGTAAATGGATTTTTCCACTTCTACAAATTACCCATGAATTGTTTTAAGTTTCCTTTGTTTGTTTTGATGTAAAATACAATCAAAATTTAAATTTTGAATTGTTTTAGGGTTTAGGGTTTATGAAATCAGTAGTCAATTTTTGATAGTTTAGATGTAAAATACAATTGAAATTTTGAAACACTGTATCAAATAAAAGGTTAGAATTTGAACAAACTGTCAAAATTATGTTTAAAATTGAGAATTGAATAGATATATTTAGACATTTTAGCTGTAAAATACAATTGAAATTTTGAAAATACTGTATCATATGAAATGAGAGATTTTGAACAAACTGTCAAAATTTGAGTTCATTTTGAGTGTTGAATAGCTGTATTTAAACATTTTAGCTGTAAAATACAATTGAAATTTTGAAAATACTGTATCATATGAAAGGAGAGATTTTGAACAAACTGTCAAAATTTGAGTTCAATTTAAGTGTTGAATAGCTATATTTAAACATTTTAGCTGGAAAATGCAATTGAAATTTTGAAACGATTGTATCATATGAAAGGAGAGATTTTGAACAAATTGTCAAAAATTATATAGCATTGGGATGATATATATATTTGGTTTTTATAAAATTTACTTATAACAATGTATGTCATTGTATTTTAGAGGCATTATTGAATAGCTAACTATCATGTAAAAAAATTACAACAAACCATAATAAAACCAATTTATCACATCCAAAATGATGAAGCCATCATGAAACTTATGAAGTGTCAAGACCACATCCCCATTGTAATCATAAGAAAGACTTTTCCACCATACTTAACACCTACATATATACTTATTTTGGAGAGAAAGAAAGAACCCTTTAGTCCTGAGGCACCCTAGTCTAGGCAGAATAGCAACAATCTATATAAGAAGAAACTTGTGATCAATTAAAATGATACAATAAAAATGGACACTTCCCAAGAGCTCCTCAATTTGACAAACTTCACCTTTCATTATATACCACTTAGATACAAGACATGACTCCCCTCTCCTTGTTGAGGACATGCTATAAACATCAACCTGTGAATAGAAGCTTGGACCCTAAACTCTCTAAGATAGTAGCTCCACTGGACCTTGACATCAAAGAAGGCATATATAACCATGTCACCATGTTAAATATTACATTGATTTCTTCATGTGGTCTTATGGTGATCTATGCCTTGAGACTCCATCTTTAAATTCATGCATCATCTTGTGGTTCACCTCAATACAAAACCTATTCAATAAAAGCTACACAAAATGCACCCCCAAGTAGCCCTCGTGGTCATAGAAGAATTGTATAAACTCTTGGATGTCCAGGGTTCATTCAGACTATTACTTATCCTAAATGGGTAGATCTAATGTGGTCTTAGTTAACAAGAAAACTAAGGGAATTCATGTTTGCACTAACTTTTGAGACATCAAAAAAGGATCTACCCCAACTTAGATAACTTTTCTCTACCAAACATTGATATGGTCATGGATCTTGTGCATAGCCATATATATATAATTTTATCATTAATCTGGATATAATATGGACCAAGTTGAAACATTTGAGTTAGACATGGAGACACCTAGATTATGGAGCTCGGTCTATGTAAGAAAACACGTCCTATAGACTCAACACAAACTTATCCCTCAACCCTCTAAATTGTGACTTACATCATTTGATTACCCTGGAACACACTATAGACAACTCTAAATATATTTGGCAAAATATATTTTCTCCTAACAGAAACTTGTATATGTAGAAGTATCTACTACTGCATTAGATTTGATATACTTCTTAAAAGGAAAAAGTTGGGACTTAGAACAACTAAATAGAAAACAATAACTAGTTTTGCATTTTCTAGGAAATAGGAAACAAAATTGAGCTAGAACCATCTTGACTAATTTATCTATTTCTAGCTAGATTGAATCCTAATTCTATATGCAATTCCAACTCTAACCCTAACACTAATTCTAACCCTAATCCTAACCCTAATTCTATATGCAATTCAAACCCTAACCCTTATTATAACCCTAATCATAACCCTAACCCTAACTCTACTTGTAATTTTAATTGTAATTGTAACTCTAACTCTAGCCCTAACCCAACCCTAACGAGCTACTTGTAATTGTAATTGTAACCCTAACTCTAGCCGTAACCCAAACCATAATTGTAGCTCTAATACTTACCCTAATTTAGCAACCCTTGAATTCTAATTCTAACCCTAACCTCAATTCTAACCCTAAGCCTGATCCTAATTGAAACCATAACCCTAACTTTAATTAATCACGAGTCATGCTACAGGGATTTCTTCTACATATTTTGTCTGCATGTGTTATTCCCTTATTGCATGTGAGTTCACCAATTATTTCGAAGTCTCCTAACTAGGAGGCGGGCTTGTATTCAAGCCCTATAAATTTTGTGTTTATAGGTGTTATGTTTAAAGCTATATATGGAGACTTGTAATAGGAGGTCTTGAATTTGGTACCAATGATTGTGAGTTCCTTGTCTAGAATATGATGAACCTTTTGAACAAGAGAACCTTGTAGGTCTCCATGATGCATATGTTGAAATTTAAACTTGAACATTATCGTCATGTGAATGCTTTTAGCCATCGTACAATCTCCTATCACCCTTCATCCTCTTATAGGGATATGCCACACAACCTCTCCAAGTTGACCATGCCAAACCCAAAGTCACAATCGTAAGAGGTAAAGAATCTTTTGGCCCCATTCAAGTCCACTCCCTAATAGGAGTGATACAATGCTAATAGGGTTGTGAAGGTAATTAAGTTCTTGATTAGCATGTTGGGTGTATCTAAGCATAATGATGATATAGTTAGTCCTGATTTCATTAATCTTAAGATCATTGAGCTAGAGTACTTAATATATATGGTATAGTTTTGTTCAATCAATAGTGGTAGGGAAAATTAATATACTACAATTACATCAAACATAAACCAATAGGTGTCTTAAGATATATTAGTGGTAGGGAAAATTATAGTGGCCCTAACCCTAGAGTAATAAGTTGAAGTAGTGTTAGAATTACTAATAAACTAAAAAACTTTATCCTAGGTTGGTGGGACAAATTACACAAGCCTTACAAAGCCTCTACCACTTCCTTGACATTTTTAACATTGTTTGAATTTGATAGGAGGGATTTATGTCACCTCCTCCTCATCTTAATTCTCATAGTGGATAGAATCATCCAATTTAGCATCAAGACATGAAGGTTTATCTTCATTAAATCTTAGAAATATCCTCTAATACTTACCCTAATTTAGCAACCCTTGAATTCTAATTCTAACCCTAACCTCAATTCTAACCCTAAGCCTGGTCCTAATTGAAACCCTAACCATAACTTTAATTAATCACGAGTCATGCTATAGGGATTTCTTCTACATATTTTGTATGCATGTGTTATTCCCTTATTGCATGTGAGTTCACCAATTATTTCGAAGTCTCCTAACTAGGAGGCGGGCTTGTATTCAAGCCCTATAAATTTTGTGTTTATAGGTGTTATGTTTAAAGCTATATATGGAGACTTGTAATAGGAGGTCTTGAATTTGGTACCAATGATTGTGAGTTCCTTGTCTAGAATATGATGAACCTTTTGAACAAGAGAACCTTGTAGGTCTCCATGATGCATATGTTGAAATTTAAACTTGAACATTATTGTCATGTGAATGCTTTTAGCCATCTTACAACCTCCTATCACCCTTCATCCTCTTATAGGGATATGCCGTGACACAACCTCTCCAAGTTGACCATGCCAAACCCAAAGTCACAATCGTAAGGGGTAAAGAATCTTTTGGCCCCATTCAAGTCCACTCCCTAATAGGAGTGATACAATGCTAATAGGGTTGTGAAGGTAATTAAGTTCTTGATTAGCATGTTGGGTGTATCTAAGCATAATGATGATATAGTTAGTCCTGATTTCATTAATCTTAAGATCATTGAGCTAGAGTACTTAATATATATGGTATAGTTTTGTTCAATCAATAGTGGTAGGGGAAATTAATATACTACAATGACATCAACCATATAAACCAATAGGTGTCTTAAGATATATTAGTGGTAGGGAAAATTATAGTGGCCCTAACCCTAGAGTAATAAGTTTCAAAGTAGTGTTAGAATTACTAATAAACTAAAAAACTTTATCCTAGGGTGGTGGGACAAATTACACAAGCCTTATCCTAGGGTGGCCCCATTGATATGTTTGAAGGAGATAGATTTAAACAAGTACTCACCAAGTTTCTAGCTTCCAATATATAATAGTTTCCAATAACCACAAGCTTCATCTATGCTTTTTCATATGATCAATGTTGATCTTGGAATCTCCTTCCACACTAAGGGATATCTTGTTTAGTTTCCAAGTCATCTTGAGGCCCTGGATATCATGGCCCTAGAATCTACCATATTATTGTTCTTGACACCAAAATCATAAGCTTTAAGATAGGTAGAGGTTTTCCCTTATCATCTCTTAATAAACATACTCCTCCTACTAGGATTACCCTTGGCTACCCATCAAAATTTCAAGCTTAATCCATCCCAATGTAGGTGTGGACCAAAGGGTGTGAATATCAACATGGGTATCTCCTTGTTTTAACCTTATTCAAAGAAACCTTAGCCAATTATGAGCCTAATCAGTGCCTCTTCTAGCATGATCATATATTCCTCTTTACCCCAACAATCACCAAGTTCCTAAATGCACCATATTTCTTTAAAATAACTTCCAAAATTTGGGATGCATATTCACATTTAAGAAATACATGATGATTGTCTAGAGAAGTTTCCTTACTTAAATGCACATTGAAATTTTGAAATATATATTGCCCATTGTATCAATCATTATTGAATGGTAGTCTTAATAGCTCTCTTACATTTTGAAATTTGTACATGCATGTATACATTATTTGTATGTTTTTAATTTAAATTTATTTCAAGTGTAATTTCTTGAAACATATATATATATATATATATATATATATATTTTCTTGATTTAATTTTAAATTTGTACTGAAGTTTGTATGTTTATATGTATATATATGTAGGTTCATATCTAGATTTTTATATATACATCATGAATCTAGATGATATTCACTTTGATGTTGAGGACTTCCTTAATGCACAAGATGATCCAGCCGCACCCCCACCCCCACCCCCACCCCCAGCGCCAAATGCCCCACCTCTAGATGCCCCACCTGCAGATGACCCACCTCCACCTCCACCTCCACCCCCACCTGGAATTGACCAGGCTCGCTTGAGAGCCATAATAAATGAAAATGTGGATTCGATACAAGAAAAATTGAATTCCATTCGCAGTGAACAATTCATGCCACCTCACATAGTACGTTTTGCATGTTTGATGAAAAACATTGTAGATTCTGTGAGGTCTATTGAATTAGATTTTGATGGATTCCAGAAATGGAGAGAGGAGAGGCACCAATTTTATGCTGATGGCCTCTCCTATAAGACTATTTTGGATCTTAAAATCACAAAAGCTCATTTAGCACAATATTTTAGACATCCCATTACAAATGAACCTATTCCTGCAAATAAGAAAAGAATATCAATCAGGTGGTGTAGGCATGAAGGAATGTCTGCCAATTTTTGGGATAGATGGTGGATGGTGTTTGATTATCCACCTTATGCTAATTGTGAGGTTCCTTTATATTTTTTGAGAAAATTATATGTAGAGTTTGTTATGAATAAAAAACCCAACTACTTTGATTTTAGATCATTCCAGGGTGTTGGTGGTGGCATGCCACAACAGAGGTTGGGGGCATGGGTTGATCCCCAATGACCGGTGCCTGTTCAACCTCTTATTGACCCTCCTGTTGCTGCCATTCCTTCGCCCTTTGAGCATCGTGCAGTGGTATCCACACTAGGCACATTGAGTTCACTCTCAAGTAGCCTACATGAGCAGACTTCTATGATGGTAGCTTGAGTTAGAGAGCATGGAGGAGTTGATGATGGAAGTGGTCCTAGTGCCACTCCACATGCGTCGATGCCTCATACATGTACAAGTTGCAATCAGTTGTGTTATGGACCTGATCAGGCAGTTGCACCCACTTCAGCTACACATGCATCATCTGATAATGTGGGCACTAATCATTTGTTGATTATCTATTTGCTGAGGATCATCCCACTGATCATTCGACACAGGTATATATAGGTTATGTACACATGTTGAATTTAAAACAATTTTTTAACCACATGTTTTTAATCAACATATGGATGATCAATTAAATTGTAATATTTTAACAATCGAATTGTTTGGTTTGTTTGGTGTAGATGATGGCAACAGGGGTCACAATTGATCGAATTAATTTTTCATCGACACCTGTTCATCTCGGGCACCCATTTGGGGTACATTAAATCAATGATTTATAAATTTGTAAAATTCAGTCTTGATTGTGTGTACAAGTAAATATTTATGAACTTATTTATGAACTGGTTCAGGGTTCTTCCACATTGAATCCTCCATCTCAGGGTGTCTCGAGCGCTCCTCCATCATTGGGCATCTCACATGACACTCTTACAGTATGTATATTGTTTTAAAAAATTGTATATATACTTAAATTTAAATTCTATTTTGATATCAGTGTATCTAAAAACGTCCACATACATATTTAATATTTTATAAATATGTCTATGCAGGTTGACACAACTATGAGGATGGGCATTGTACCACACTTGGATAATCCAAGTTTATATCAGGAGTCGACTGCATTTCAGGTTGTTGAAAAACATATTTAATAACATGTACACTGTAAGTCAATTATATATATGTTTTAAAACCTAATTTGTACACACATGTGCTAACTTAAATATAAATGACATTGTAGGAGCTTGTTAGTGACACGTTTCATGATCAACACACAGCACATGCAGAGCAGGAGGATAGAGGAGATGGGCAACCTGATACGGTATAATTTAAAATTTAGATTATATTTAAATTGAACAATTAAAATAAACGTTGTGAACTTAAAGTAAATTTCTTGATATATATATATATATATATATATATATATATATATATATATATATATATATATATATATATATATATATATATATGTTGACATGTACATTCAAAATTCTTTTTTCTTAAAATATAGCTCGATACAAGTCATGGAGCTAAGCCTGTAGAGACAGGTCCTGGAATAGAGGATTCACAACAAGTTCCTCTTATGGTATAATAATTTTTAAATATGATAGTTCTTATAAATTAAATTGAATTAAATCATTTTTAAAATCGTCAAGTATATCTAATTTCAACTTGAACTTTCTCTTGTATTAAATAGATTGATTTAGAGCATGGAGACACAGGTCCAGGTGCACCAGAGCATGCCTCTCAGCCTCACACGGTAATTTAATTTTATGATATTTAAATTATAAATTTAAAAATTGTCATTAAATTAGATTTGGACTAAGCATCTTACATCTAATTTCATATAAATCTTTCTCTTTTGCAGAGTGAGTCAGGTCATCTGAGTAGTTCGCATGGTGTGAAGAGGACTCTTGATGATAGAGATAGTATGTGATAGGTTATTTCAAACATGGGCTATGTATAATTTGACTATTTCATGGACTATTTGTTATATACTGTTTGTCATGGACTTTATATATATATTGTTGTTCACCTGGACTTTATATATTTGACTATTTCATGGACTATTTGTTATATACTGTGTCATGGACTTTATATATATATATATATTGTTGAACATGGACTTTATATATTTTTTTGAACATGGACCTGGACTTTATATATTTGACTATTTCATGGACTATTTGTTATATACTGTTTGTCATGGACTTTATATATATATATTGTTGAACATGTGGACTTTATATATTTTTTGAACATGGACCTGGACTTTATATATATACTGTTGAACCTCCCAGGGACTATATATTTTTACATGTCACACAATAAATGCAATCTTGTTGTAGTTCAAAATCATATACCTGTCAAAGTAATAGTCATGTAAAACCATCATGTTAGTTTAGGTGCATTCATATTTATATATACATGTTATCCATGCATACATACATTGCATATACATCATAAACTATAAAAGCATAACATCACATACATATGTATATACAAGCATCCCTAAATTTAATCATAAATCAAACACTAATCTAACCATGTGCATGAAGGAAAAGAAATGTAAACATTTGAGATCAACCATAATAAGATATATAGATTGACATCAATAGAAATAATCAATTGTCATATATAAATCTACAAGTGTCAGAGTATTGATCTAGATTTGCGCTTGATGAAGAAATTACATTGAAAGAATTTATGTAGTGATGAGGTCCTAATAAAGTTCCTCCATTCATTCACGGTATGCATATTTAGGTCCTAGTCAAATTTTAAGCAATAAAATGGTAAGCAAATCAAAACAAAGCATTAAAAAATGAGATAAGTTCATGAGGATCTCTCGCCTACTAGGAGGGATCAATCTCTCACATCTTCTCATCTAGAGATCAACTAAGTTATATTAAATGATCCTAGCATGGTTATAGTTATATTTATCCAAGTGCCTTGGTGCTTGAACATCTTGTGTTGAGCATGTAATTTAAGATGTCTTAAGGGGTCCTAATTTATGATGTCTTAAGTGGACACAACTTCTTCACCAAATTGTTGATAAAAAAAACACGTGAACTATAACTTTGGAAATGACACAAATTAGGAATGAAGTTAGTAGAAATCTTCCCCTTTGGTAAATCACATGTGTAATAATGACACCCATCTAGCATTTAAATGTATTGAGTCTTTGTTCCAAAATAGTTTGCACATCATAATCATGGCCTCTTTCATTTCACTAGGAAAACTTACAATTGTGTAATCCTCCACATTCCTTAACTTTGTAAATCCACATTAGGACTAGCCTAATCTTTTAACACTTCAATTACATTATACTCTTGAGACCATTATGTGGGTATCATAGAGTGTCCTTGCAATCTAGTAACTTAGATTCCATTTATGCTTCTACATGTAAACTATTTATAGTTGAATAATCTCTCGTCACTTTGGTTCTAGTTGACTTCTTATTTTGTTTCACAGTCTTCTCCACAATAAGATTCATATACATGTATTTGAGAAATAATCATGAGAAATCACTTGATTTGATAAGTTGATTAATAAACAACTTAATTTACAAGACAAAAGATTTCATCATAGATTTACTTCATTAATGCAAAGAAAATTGATGGGATATTCCAATATTTTACAAAATGAAACCATTTATATTACCTTAATTATCTTGTCAAATCATTGAAATATACTTACTATATCATACTCAAGGTGTCATTCTCTAATTGGACTAAGCTAAAGTGTTCTTACTATATCATACTCTAGGTGTCATTATCTAATTGGACTAAGCTTAACTTGTCGAAATAAAAAATAATAATAATATAAATCTATACCTTCCCCTAAGCTTGCCCAAGCTCATTAGGATTTGTCAACTTTAATTTCAAATCTTAGTGTAACTACTAAAATGAGAACTTCCCTTAGTCCTTTTAATATGATCTTTAGTGTCCATTAGGACTCAAGGGTATCTCCTGCTTGACATGTTTCATCCTATGAACACAAACCTTGGATGTGAATCAAATTTTAAAATAAGTTTAGGTCTGTAGGAACTTATAAGATCAAAATACTTTACATTTTTAGACAAAAGGCCCTGGATCTCATCTATTTCTCCCCTCCACTTCCTAGCTATGGTCCCATATGGTTCTCCCACAATTTATATTCCTTTGTATCTTCCCTTCCCTCCACTTTGTGAAAGCTAGATTAACTTTAGGATATGATTTATCCCATCCCACTTCCTATCCTATTGTCTAGTTTTACATGATTTCCCCATAACATCTAAACACTCATTTCTTCCTAATTGTAGAAGCCTAACTACCTTTAAGAAATCATTCCTTTCTTCAATTCATTTCATCCAATTCCCACCTGAAGTTTTGTAACATTTTTTTGCAAAAGTTTGCCAAGTTCATATACCCTGTCCCAAGTCAAATTTCTACAACTTCTTCAAAAGATTCCACCCACCCCAAGTACTCCCCTGCATGACTTAGGACCACCATTAATGACTTTCAATGGACATGATATGATGTAATATTTCCACCAAATTCCTCTTAACATCGGTGGACCCTCAAAAATATGATTTGGGCATAAAGGTATGGGATAATGGTATAATTCAACATGATAATCAAGTGTGTGCCATGTGAAAGTGACACGAGAAAGTATGGGTGGACTTTTAACTCTCAAGTGACCAAGGTCCTTGTCCAACATTGCTTGTTGACATTGAACGATCTATATATTATAGTATCTCATTAAAGTGAGAGATGGAAAACTAGTTGCAAAGGAGAGATGGAAAACTAGTTTCAATTTGGGGGTTGAAAAAGATGGTCAAGAGGGGGACTTGAACACATAGGACATGCCACCAAGAGTGAAACTACTGGTAGGAGTGTAATTCACACCTACATGACTATGATTAGGACTTATTTATCATCATCAAATTGTCATGTAGGCTTGATGTGATTTTAGTACTTATAGATACCAAATGTTAGGAGTTTCAAGCCACAAATATTAATTCCACATAACCTTAATGAGAGAAACTATGCTAAATAGTATGCAAAATCTATAATACAAAAGAAGAATAAAGCACAATTACAAGATAACACAATATGCACCTTGTGAAAACCCTTTTAGAAAAAACCTGGCCTCCAAAGGACCACAAACCCAATGTATTATCTCAAGAATGGGATTACAGAGATAATACATTTGTAGAGTTCTCCATGTAGAACTTCAACAAAATTAAACAACTTCTTGCATTTGTAGTGTCCACTTAAGGTGGAAGTTGTATGCTAACTTTTTGAATGTCTTAAGGGTCCTAATTTACGATGTCTTAAGGGGACGTCTTAAGTTCTCAAAATTTGGTGAAGTTGCCCAAGGCAACCAAATTGAACAATATAATAAATCAAATTTAAAGTAAATTCTAAGTAGAAAAACATGGACATTTAACAAATAAAATACATAAAATAATAATTTTGATAAATTTAATACTGTAGAGTATAAAATTGTGTACATACACATGTATACAAATTTTTGTACAAAATGTGTAATAATGTAATTGTGTATGTACATATATGCCAACTCAAAATAATGTAAATACAAAATGTCGTTATATGCCATCTCAAGAAAATCCAAAACTTGAGGAGAATGTAGCAGGTCTTCATGCCACCTGATATAAAAATAATACAAGCAATTTATCAATATATGAGAATCAAAACATGTATTTTAATTTATATAAAACTATCTAGATATACACAATTTGTACCTGTATTTACAAGTGCCTCTCAAGTTTTTGTTTCAAAGTATTTGATGAATTTGTGATGATGGCCTAAGGATATAAAAGGATAAATTAAATCAATTTCAACTAATAACGCACAAGAAATATCAAAACATGTATTTAATACATATTTAAAACAACAATATAAATCTATTTAACTATATTTACCTGTATTTACTTATTCCATTGTACCATCTCCATCCTCTCTTTTTTCCAACGCATCGATGATTTTCTCATGGTCTTCCATAGAAATGTTCCATAGCTCTTTATTTGTAGGTTTTCCACGATACCTCTCTAGTTTTATATTTGTTGCCAACACCAAATGTGAGTAGTGTATAATCTTCTTATCTGTTTCATAATCTTCGAATGCAGGTAAACCATTCTTCCTTATTAGGTATTTCCGTAGCCAAGTGCCAACAACCACCACCGAACCTATTAGATAATGATAGGCATCATCAAAGAAATACTTAAATTTTGCTTAAGGGGATCAAAGAAGTTCTTAAAATATGCTTAAGGGGATCAAAGACTTGTTATAAAAATTTGCTTAAGGGGATGTCTTAAGGGGATCACCAAACCTGTTGGATAAGGAAAGCCATCATCATCTTCTCGAGGTGCTGTTAACTTATGTTTAGTCTCCACACAACGAGCCAACCAATATTTAGTTTCCTCTTCATTATTCTTTGGTGCAACAACAGCATACACATGTCCTGCAAAACAAATTTTGATTCAATAACTTGCACATGTCCATAAAATTTGACTAATCAACATACATGCATTTATATGTACACATAAATAAATAAAAGCACTACAAATTAGTAATCAAAGTGAAATAAAATGAAATGATTTGAATTAAATTACCTTCTTGTACAAGGTCTGAAACACAGTCATAATCATCTGATACAAACAGTTGATCATTGTCTTCAATTGTTGTTTCACTTTGATTGTGTGCTTGTGCAAGTGTCAATGGTCTTTGTTTCCACTCTTCAACCCATTCTGTATTCTCACATGCTTCCCAATCTCCTGAAATACAAAACTGACAAAAACATGCAAGCTCCCTTGTCTAGATAGTCCATGTACTTGCATTCAAACTCCTAAATGAATGCCATTTAGTAGATCCACTGATTGTCTGGCAATCAAGTCTAGGTAGAATATTTTCTTCTTCAACCAACCAAAAGAATCGATGAACTGTAGAGTACTCGCTTGATCCAGGTGTACATAATCTTGTATTGCACCAATCTACAATCCCACGTACATCTTTAAATTTTACTGCATCCTCAAATTTTAATTGTTGCCTAGCAAGAATTCTTTTAACACACGCACCGGCTCCATCATGTTCTCCTTTACCATGTCCAGCTTCAAAAAAATTCCACATATGTTGGACATTATTCTCCTTGTGAACCCTACATAACCAATAGAACATTCGAGCATTCTTGAACTGCCCCGTACAATTATCTGACCATATAAGATGTTCAGTCATCTGGATTCCTCTTTCTCTTAAATTTGTATAAAATATATTGAAACAATATTGAACAAACTCTGACGAGTGTAACCGGTTGTCACTCAAATAGAAATGATACTCCCTCAAAACTTTTCTATCATTCTCTATGCTATCATCTGCATGTCTATAAACAATATGAACAAACATAGCAACCTGCACTGAATTGTAATATTGTGATTGAATTTCCTCTTGTGGAGCTAAAGTATAGTTTTCCGCAAAATCAACCACTGATAGTATAGTACCAACTGAAAATGTGTTTCTACATTCACGAAATTGTCCATCAAGCCATCGAGCTTGTTGAGAGTACTTGACATATTTTGGTACAATTTTACTTTTAAATTCTGATATGAATGCATGCACACTAACCTTTTCTGTAATTAAATCACAACGCTTTCCAAATTTTCCATCTTTTAAAGAATATTCAACATTCTTAAATCTTTTAACATCCACTAATTGTTGTCCAAAATTATTTTCAACACTTTCATGCATACAAACTCTTAACAAAGAAAGATTGCCACAACTAGTGCATTGTCCAGAAATACATGAACTTAAATAAAAACCTTTTTCATTAGATCTTTCACAGAACAAACTTGATATAAACTCTTTTATTGCTTCATTAGGCATATTAATATCACATTCCTATATAATCATGTTACGATGTAAAGTACAACGTATATATTGAAACACATCATAATAATAACGAAATTGAACATGCGTTTTACAACAACAAGATATTCGTTCCTTATTAATCTTTACATACCATGGTTTGCATTTTTCAAAAGATCTTTGACTTATTTTAATATTACTAGGTAACACTAATTCATCACAAAATTTTCTATAAAATTCAGTTTGTGTTGTATCTAATAGGTGTTTTGGATGAGGATCGCGAACTTTGGACCCCACTCTTAATTTTAAAACATCTCTAGCATTAGACGATACCCTAGTATTATCATGCCAATATTTTTTGATCAAAGATCTGATTTCAACATTTAGTTTCATGTCAAATCGCGGGAGTCGACCACTAAAACTCCAACATTGGTTAATTGGATCATTTTCTATACTTTCTCTTCTTTTTGCCGCTCTTACCAATGTTTTAGGATGTATTTTTAGAATTCCACTAATATTGCTTACCATTCTTCTATTCAAAGTTGTTTTATTCACTATAGTAGTTGTTATAGCTCGTCTTGCTACATTTTTATCTTTGGATCGACTATTACTTCTAATAGACTCAATGGCACTAGCAACAGTAGACATAGCATGTTTTAGTGATTGATCTTTTCTTCTTGGTTTAACAAAAATGCCTAACATTTTCATTACTTTTCTCATTTTCCACATTCTCATTAATTGCATCATTAGTTGACATTGAAATGATAGTTTTTTACGATAAAAAAATTCCTTGTATAATCTATTGGCATGTGTTCTTATTTGTCTCCAAGAAATTTTACCATGAAGATTATCCAAAACATCTCTTTCAATTTTGAAAAAATATTTCTCATTTTCAACATCACTTCCTAGATTTTCATTTTCATTTTCAACTTCAAAATGATTTTCATTTTCAACAACAAAACGGTTTTCATTTTCATTTTCATTTTCAACAAAAGGATTTTCGTTTTCATTTTCAACAACAAAACGGTTTTCATTTTCATTTTCAACAAAAGGATTTTCGTTTTCATTTTCAACAACAAAATGATTTTCATTTTCATTTTCAACAAAAGGATTTTCGTTTTCATTTTCAACAACAAAACGGTTTTCATTTTCATTTTCAACAACAAAACGGTTTTCATTTTCATTTTCAACAACAAATGGGTTTTCATTTTTATTTTCAACAAAAGGATTTTCATTTTCATTTTCAACTACAATTTGTTTCAAATTTTGATTTCTACGAATATTATCAATCTCAACATTGTTATATCCAGCTTATTTTAAATCTCTTATCAACACTTTTCCATTTCATTCAAAAGTGGATTTGAAGAAGTACCTGGATTTGTGCCCATTGAAACATTCTCCATAGCATTAATAGAGGGATTTGAAGACATACCAGGAGTAGTTTGCATAATCGTATTAGTTTCCACATTCACCTTTTGCAAACTTGCATCATCTATATCCATGTTCTCCTCAATATTTTTATCTTCAATAGTTGTGGAATTGGATGCTTCAGCATTGTTCATTGATTGAATCTTTACTCTTCTCTCTCTTTGTCTTTTTGCCTCCTTCACTCTCTTTGCTTCAATTTCTTCAGGAGTTAATAGCTTCCTATCTTTCCTCTTATTACAACTTTGTGATCCCATGATTAAAAAATTTATGAAGCATGTACAAATGAATGTCAAAAACTTGAATGTGTTTCAAGTCCTTCAAACAAGTACCAATTCAACAAAATTTCACTCAAATAACGTCTCCATGATGGTTTCTATCAAAATACCAACAATACTTCAAGTTGATGGACCTGCAAAAGAAAGAAATATGCCAAAGAATGCTGCAAGTGTCGCTGTCGGCTGTACTGTAGGGCAAGTTGTAGAAATGACAGTCATAGTACAGTCTTCTTAAAAAAAAGGGCAAATATGAAACGGGATCCTGTTATATAAAACGGGATCCCGTTTTATTCAGTGTCGATGGATAAAGAAACGGGATCCCGTTTTATAAACGGGATCCCGTTAGTCAAAATTTAAATTTCAGGGTCGGGTTTTGCTTTGTAACCCCCTTCAGAAAATGCTTTGGGGACCCGACCCTGACCTCTAGACCTAGTTTGACCTGCAACTTGAAGGCCCTGTCAATGTCACAACAAAATAGTGACTTTGGGTATGTATTTAAAGGTCTATTTTACAGTATATTTTGACGAAATTAAAACCCATTATAGAGGAGACAATGTAGATTCTAAATATGGAATTTTTTTTACAATTAAATTAATTTTTCTAGTTTTTAATCAATTTCTGATGAAATATGTTCATAACCTTAAATTATCAGGGTTTTTTAATATTTTTAATAACTTTTTATTGAAATATTTTTTTGTAAAAAAAATTGTATGAAAACGTACTTTAGACAATTCTTTTCAATTTAAAAAAAAATTTCAAAAAATGTTAAGTTTAGGTCATCTTATGCGTGACGTACACGATGATTTTTTAAAAGACAAAAAATGACCAATAAGAAATTAATAACAAAAAAATTATTCAATAAAAACTTACAAATAAATATGAAAAACGTGCTTCAGTGAGTTACAAAGCTTTTCCCAAAAGGATTTTGAAAAATATGATTATTTAGGTCAAAATATGGATGACGTACACGTACATGGTATAGTAAAAAAAAAGTGACTTTTAAACAGTGGTTTTTAGAAACGCCTATTCAAAATCAATTTCTATCATCTGGGTATTGAAAAAAATTACATATTTGGAAACTAGACTCCGAGTACTACATTTCATATTTAGTGACTTTTTCCAAGATTCCACCGTTAAGTGCTTCAAATTTTTAGGTCAAATGTGACAAATTCTGAAAATCAGGGAAAACACTTCCACTTTTTGGCCAAAAAGTGGACACAACTTCTTGCACACACCCTCCTCATGTTTCCTAATACCTTTCTTGTGTTGGTTTACGGTGTTATCTTTGAAGAGGAAGGTATGCAAGAATCACACACATAGATCTAGGGGGATGGATTATGATTGTCCCATACCAGTCCCATTTCCAACCCCCATCCCCACAATAGAATTCCCCAGGCCAGCTACTCCCCCATACAACCTAGCAAGGGGCCCTCTTGAATATGGCAATTTACATAAGTCACATTACTCCATACATGACAACAGTTGCAACAATAAAATGCCTCAAATCAAGAAGAATCAAGTAAAATAAGTCCATAAGTTAAATCCTCAATTAGAACACATTAAAATAAAATAAGGCTTAGAAAAAGTGAAGATCAAAGAAAACAACCATAGCAACATTCCAAATTTAACCAAGAACAAGTCCTTGAGGCAAAAGGATCATCTCAAAATTAAAACAACCAATTAGCCCAAAGAAACAAAACACTGTTGGCTTAACACTTAAGTAGAAACCTTTAACACAAGAATCAATAATCCAATAATCTCATAAAATTTTGATATTACAATCACCATGTAGCCTTACAACAAGATCGCCTAAGGGGAGTAGGGTAAATGGTAGACTTATTACCACTAAAATAGATAAATTGTATAGTGGTCTCAAACCACATGGAGATCAATGATAATTCACCATTTCGCAATAAGCATTTTCCACACAACCTGGGACAACCTTATCGTATATCCATATAGAAAATCCATGCGAATAGTCACCTGTCCCACACAACCTAGGGCATGCCATTATGAAAAAGATCCATTAAGATATGTCACAAAATGAATTAGCCACAGGATACGATATCAACCTCACCCTCTAGGGAGGGTTTATCTATGCCCTTACCTTTTCCTTTGTTTTGCATGTTTCTTTCCACATCTATTAATAACTAGATGATCATTAGATCACAAGAGTGGGAATATCATTAACATCATATTATAACACCTTATATCTTAATTCTTACCATACTTTAGGATAGTAGACCTTCAGGCCTAGTGTTTGAGCCTCAGCTCTGATACCACATGTAAGGATCTGACTCCTTATTAACAAAATAATACTAACTCTGAATTCAAAAATACTGAGGAAATAAAAAGTTTGATCTAACAGAAGTAGAAAATACAAATTCACAAAATTTTACTATTAATTCTAAGATGTAATCAATAAATGTTATAGAGTTTAGATGAACTAGAGTTTTGTTTTCTAAAATCATCAAGTCCTGAAAGATCACTAGTTTTAAATCTAGTGAAGAGAGAAAGTACATTACGCAAGATAACATATCAGAACAATGGATCAAACATACCTTAAGTCCTTCGTTACATTCTGCATTCATTTCCAACAATTTAATTTTTCTCTAGTGACTTGTATCCTTATCATCTACACAAAACTAATTAGACAATCTGATGTTAACACAGCTCAAAAATCACTACACATAAAGTAAGATCATGATGTTAATTATAGAAGAACACCCTATATCCAGGGGACATGAGTATTGGGGGCATCCTTCACCATCCAAACTACCTACATACCCTGTATCCATGGGATCAAGGCCCCCTTCAGATGCGACTAACACTGGGGTATGTGAATATGTAGTTTTATCTTGCACTATGTTTGATAAAAATATGAGCGGATATGCAACCCTTTCTATGATGATTCCCTACCCCAAACAGTTCTTCGTTGACTGTCACCCACTTGGGTGAAATAGGGATAGAATTCACTACACTATAATGACCACCTAAAAGGGGTGGTTGTAGTGTAACCCTAGTGTTGAGGAACCCCTATTAGGTGTCCACTCAAGGAATTAAGTTTACCTAAGGCAAGTTTATCTCCAAAATCATATACTATTTTTACATCAAAAGGTTTCCTAATAGATCTATTCATGATATTCCTAATCTTATTTGGAATAATACTTTCAAGATCAAATAGTAATTCAATACTTTAAAGTCACATTGTAACTCTTGGCACATAAGTGAATACCCTATGATTTTTGAAATTCTATGAGCTTCAACCTCAAAGGTTAAGAAATATATCAACTACTAAAGAGAAAATGATTAATTATTATAAATTGCCATAACTATAGCATAGCTACATCTCTAGTTCCATTTAGTCAACTTGGGGAGGTAAAGGTCTCCAAGGTTACTACTATCACCTAACTAGACTCTAGGTTATAAACATATATTTCCTCAAGCAGAAAACATAATTTGTATTAGTTCTAACACAATGATCTATTCAAGTAAAAAGTACATAAAAACTTTATTATGTTACACCAAGGATGCTAATTCTCATTGCAAACACAATTTATTAAATCTAGTGATACAATGGATAAAAGGTCTTACTACCTCCTTGTAGAGGAAAACTAATGTGTTGTAGACTTAGCATAATTGAGGGGTAAACCTATCTGAATAGTCCACTCTATCATTGTATTCCTACATTGTATTTCTCAACACTTTTCTTGCTTCTCTTTTTCCTAATAGGTGTTGAATCAATGCCTCTCATAGGTTTAGGGTTAGAAGATGAGGGTTCCTCTGCTGCCACTAGCCTATCCTCTAGAGTGTTTTCCTCCTATAGCCCCTCTTACTCTGGCTCAATCTTAGGTTCAAGATCGTGTTGGGGTTCATCTTCTACTTTTGGTTATTCTAATAGTGTTGTGATATCTACACAGTGTTTAAAATCCTCCCAATCAACTTGTGGTTGTTGAATCCGCGGGTTCCTCTTGATGAATAAAACTATTAAACAGTGGTGGGACAATGTGGTGTCTGATTTCTTTTTATGGTATTCAGATGCCATCATTTTCAACATATTATACTAGAAATTGGGGACGTTGACTAGATTATCATGACGTAGATGATTGAGCAACTTAAAATGTACAGTATACAACAAATTATGACAGCCATCATAGGTAATGTATTTAATGGAGTATGAAGCACATTTTCCCCAGAAAAATGGAAGGGATAATATTTTGTACCTTGTGTCATTAAGTCCAGGTGCTCTCCTCTCTCATAGAATTCTTCCCTTGTTGTGGCTACATCAGCACAAGCTAGATACTCAAACCCTATGTGCAGCAATCCTGTGACTTGGGCAATAGCCATCTCAAAAGCATCCATGACTGATCCCCTGACCATTGCCTTGTCACACTGCAATGTGGATGCAAATTGCTTTGCCATTTTGTTATCATAGTCTATCAACTTCAAAAAGTAGTCCAACCATCCTACTCTAGTAAAGAGTGGTAGCACCAAAACATCCTCCAATATTTCTTTATGTGCAGATGGCTGTCGTCATACCGCATCACCCCCCATTATATATGTATTCTGCAATTTATCTCTATATTCTGCAATCTTTTGGAATCTCAATTTCTTGATTTTTGCTAAATTCTACTTCTACCACCTTTAAGAGAACCAATCTATAGTTCACTGCCCTTTTCTAATCTTCCCACTATAACTTTCTTAGGTAATCAAATTCATATTTTGGTGAAACAGGGTAGGAAATAGGGTAGGTTTACTGTTTCAGAAAATGGCATAGGATCGTCTATCTAGTATCTCAAAGAAAACAAAGATGGCAAAAAAAATGGTGAAAATCAAAAAATTAAAACCCCTCCCCCCAACTAAACTGTAAACTAACTTCACTTCACATGGCAATTGATATGCAAAGAAGAGGAATTATTAATTGGAATGGTGATGAACATTTTTGCATGCATGAAATAAATACAAAGTAATAATGAATATAAAAAGAAAGCTAAGTTTAATCATTCAAAGTTACCTTATATACAGACGTTATTGAATAAATGATCACATCACCTCAGAATTTGAGAACATGTACTCAGTATTTTATTTGATACAAGCAGGATGACATGCATGCGGAATGGTAAGGTGGCAGGTACCACGGAGTTGATGTGATGTGACTACTCGCAATGCGGGAATGAACAACTCATGAACTTGAGTTGACACCTTTGCATCAACACTAGAGTTATTGCATAATGAATGAAGCAATGTGTAGATGATTTGAAATGAGCAAGAAAAATGGTGTACTATTGCCAAAGTAGTGAAGACATCTGTAGACTGAAATTGCTATGGGTGCCTCCAACATAGGTCCTGACTAAATAGTTACCTATACCATACGTTAGGTCCCAGCTACAACAAGTCCCAACTGAAAGTGAAATACAGGTCCCTCTAGAGTTAACTGTGGTCATCTTGGATAATGTGTTGTGTGTGCATGTGAATTATAAAGCATGAAAATTTTTGTCTCAGTGTTAGGGGTTGAGTACTACAACTCAACCTCTCCATAACTAGATAGGATTGGTGGATCATCTTTTGATGGTGTATCAGGTTGGTGTCATAGAACCTTCATTAGGAGTGCCATGAGTAACATACTGAGTGGCTAGAGAAATGAGAAAATCATCCTTCTGAAGTGGTTGTCAGGAAAGCATAGGTGTGGAATACAACTTCCCTAATGTTAATTCAAAGAGGATAACATAGACAGGTAAATTTCAATTCAAAAAACCATAGATAAACACACCAGAAAAATAGAATAAACATTCAAAACAACAAAGAATGACGCAGATTTATGTGGGAAAACCCTTACAGGTAAAAAACCCACCACCACAAGAGAGACTATCTTTATTACAGTAAACAAAATAGTTACAATAAAGATCCCAGCTCTTTTGCTCAGGTATCGATCCTCAACTGTTACACCACACTGTTCATTTCATCTATATATTTACAGAATAAACTGTGTAATTGAATCTCTTCATCAATCGTGACGAGCTCACCAAATTTGTATATAAACCACAGTCTTCAAGAGCAGAAAACCATTTTTTTTACTTCTGCCCTAACTGCTTGCTTCAACTGACTTAGCATCGTTGTCCCAACCGTCGCATAACTACCGTCTAACAGTTCACATATTCATGAGAAACATTAGTCCCACATGCATTAGACACCGGACGTAGCCGTAATTTATATACACACCCAAAAGAACATTGACTATCGACACATATGCCAACAAGACCAATGAGTTTACCATTGGCCATCCATCAGAAAGAAACTAGTAGTTGGAGAGATATCTCTAAACACCATCGATGATAAATTTCTTACCGATGTCCAAACCTTCAATCTCCAATGGTTGAACCATTGAACCTATGGAACCAACGAACCAATGGTTGAACCATTGAACCTGTGGAACCAGTGAACCAATGGTTGAACCTGTGGAACCATCGAACCATCGGTTGAACCATTGAACCAGTGGAACCATCGAACCATCAGTTGAAACATTGAACCACAGAACCTATCAGACAAAGTTCAAAATCTTCATCAAAGTAACCAAAACATATTGGTTGAACCATTGAACCTTATGAACTTGAATCGCTAAGTTCAAACCTTCACTGAAGTATCCAATGCATATCGATTGAACCATTGAACCCGATGGACCCAATGAACCCGATAAATAGTTCAATGAACCATTGAACCCGAGTTCCAATGTGAACCTTGAACCCGATGAACGGTTCAATGAAGAACAATGATTTAAACATGAGATTCAAGTAGTAATTTGAGACATAAGTTCTCTTCAATCTCCCACTTGTCGAAGAGATTACTGCTACCTCTTAGTCCTCATTCGATTATTAAGAACTATGGGCTCGAAGACCCATTTCATCTGAACACCATTTGAACTTGGTCGTGCTCACTGGTTTAGTTAAGGCATCAGCGACATTTTCCAAAGTGTCAATCTTTTGAAGCTTCACCTTCCTGTCTTCCACCATATCATGAACAAAGTGATATTGGACATCAATATGTTTTGTCCTAGCATGAAATGTAGGAGTCTTCACCAAACATATAGCACTTTGACTGTCACAATGTATTTGTATCTGCCCTACATTAAATCCAACATCAGAACATAACCTCTTCAACCAAACAGCTTCTTGGCATGCACGAGTAGCTGCCATGTACTCTACCTCTGTTGTGGACAAAGTGACTACAGCCTACCGCTTGCTCATCCAACTGATAGCACACCATTTAACGTGAATACATATCCACTGGTGGATCTTCTACTGTCAATATCCCCTGCCCAATCATAATCAACATAACCCTGAATGCTTATAGACCTCTGAGATCCAACTAAATTTCCATGATAGCATATAGTATAATTAGAAGTTCCCTTCAAATACCTCATAACTCTTTTCACAACATCCCAATGTGATCTGCCTGGATTTGCCATAAATTGGCTCAGAACTCCAACTGCTTGGGCAATGTCTGGTCTAGTACAGACCATTGCATACATTAAACTGCCAACAACACTTGCATAAGGAACTTTTTTCATGTCGTCAATTTCATTCGAAGATTCTGGACAATCTTCACTAGATAGTTTCATTCCCTGCAAAACTAGAACAACTAACTGTTTAGAATCAAACATATTAAACTTATCAAGAACATTGGTAATATACTTGCTCTGGCTGAGCCAAAGCTTTCTCTTAGATCTGTTCCTTTTGATTTCCATTCCTAGAATGTATTTTGCTACCCCCAGATTCTTCATTTCAAATTTCAAGGACAACTGAGATTTTAATTCTAAGATCATCCCCTTACCATTGCCAATGAACAACATGTCATCCACATACAGTGCAATTATAAGAATCTGATCACCTTCAGTTTTATAATAGACACAATGATTAGATTTAAATCTCACATATCCCAAAGATAAAACATACGTATCAAATTTTTGATACCACATTCTAGGAGATTGCTTCAAACCATAAAGAGACTTTTTAAGTTTACATACTAGATGTTCTTTACCTTTTACCACAAAATGCTCTGGCTAGGACATATAAATTTCGTCTTCAAGGTCCCCATGAAGAAATGTTGTAGTCACATCCATCTGCTCAATTTCAAAATCATATGCTACTGCAAGTGACAACAGAAATCTAATTGATGTCAGCTTAGCTACAGGAGAAAAGATTTCTCCATAATCTATACCTTCCTTTTGGGAATACCCCTTAGCAACCAATCTTGCCTTGTACTTATCAATACTACCATCTGGACCATTTTTTTTTTTAAATACCCACTTATAGCCCACAGGTTTTCTACCTTCAGGCAAGGGCACCAGATCCCAGGTTCCATTTTTCTCCAATGATGACATTTCATTATTCATGGCTTCCAACCAAGAATCTGAATCAGATAAACTAACAGCTTCTTTCATAGTCCTAGGTTCATCAATATCAGTAAGTAAAGCATAGGCACAACTTGAATCAAGTACTAAAAATCCATACCTATCTGGTTGTCTTCTTTCACATGTAGACTGCCTCAATGGCTGAGATGCAGGTTCAGTTTCTTGCTCTCGATCTGAATCTTCAGAGTTACTCGAACTCTCTTTTGAATCATCTACACTTGGTGCTTGTTGTTCCTCTTTTATAGGGCTCATAGGAATATTAACAACACTATTTTCTTTCTTCTTTTTTGTCTTCTCCAGCTGAGGATCAATAACCAAAGGTTTCAGCTCTCTGAAATTGCATTCTTTCTGTAAATTACTTTTTCAGTTTCAAGATTCCAAAGCTTGTACCCTTTAACACTGACTCCATAGCCAATAAAGATACATTTGACTACCTTGTAATCCAGCTTAGACCTTTTAACCTCAGGAATATGAGCATATGCCTCACAGCCAAAGACACGAAGATGTCTCAAAGAGGGCTTCTTTCTAGACCACACTTCCATAGGCATCTTATCAACCAATGCTAAAGTAGGAGAATGGTTCAGCAAGTAACAAGCTGTAGCAACTGCCTCAGCCTAGAACCTTTGTTCAAGACTAGCATAACTCAACATACTTCTTGCTTTCTCCATCAATGATCTATTCAACCTTTTAGTAACTCCATTTTGTTGTGGAGTATAAGGTGTAGTCTTATGCCTTTTTATACCATGATCTACACAATATTTATCAAAATCTACATTGCAATATTCACCACCGTTATCTGTTCTCAAGCATTTTATTTTTCTACCAGTCTGATTTTCCACAAGAGTTTTAAATTCTTTAAAACGACTGAACAATTCTAATTTATTTTTTAAAAAATATACAAATGTCCTCCTTGAATAATCTTCAATAAACGATACGTAGTATCTTGATTTAGCTAAAGAAGGAACATCAACTAAACCAAAGACATCAAAATGTACATAGTCCAGAACACCAGAAGATTTATGAGAACTAGAGTAAAAAGGAACACAGTTCTATTTTCCATATATACAATGTTCACAGAAATCAAACTCCAGATTACAGTCAATCAAACCATCTACCAGGGTTTTGTTTTTCAAGGTTTTTAAACCTTTTTCACCCATGTGACCAAGTCTATGATGCCAGAGCATTGTTTTCTCTACAGGAAGTTTAACTTCCATAGAGTTTGCATCATGTGTTACAATAGTAGCTTTTTTAGATTTTGTAAAGACACTATTACATCACACTGGTTTAGTGTCTAACCTATACAAAGTTCCAATGTGTTCACCCTTTGCCAGTACAATAGAACCTCTAGTCATCTTATAGCCACTATTCACAAAAGTAACTTGCACACCAACATCATTAAGCTTACTAATAGAAAGTAAATTTCGAGCTAGACCTAGGATGTGTAAAACTCTATTCATTCCCTTCATCTTGCCATCCAGGAACTGGAATCTAACTCATCCTTGGCCAACAATTTCTAGTGTTGAATCACTTGCCAGGAACATCTTCCCACTAGCATACAGTTTATACTTTGTGAACCACTCTCTGTGAGATGTCATATGAAAAGATGCTCCTAAATCCACTAGCCACACATCTTCAGATGCAGGTGTTGCCAAGGCAGCAATGAAGGCATCAACATTACTCTAAGAAGAATCATTGTTAGAAGAGTTCTTCTTCTTCTTCTTTTTCTCCTCTTTGCAGTCTCTTTTGATGTGTCCTTTCTACCCACAATTCCAGCACTTCACCTTGGACTTTGTGCCAGGAGATTTCGATCTCCCCTCTGATTTGGACTTAGACTTCTTGTCCTTCTTCTTGCCTTTTTCCTTTGATCTACCTCGAACAAATAGGGCCTCTTTGGCTGTCTCAGAAGATTTCCTCTGCATCTCTTCAGATAACAACGAGGTAACAACTGCTTCAGTTGTAAATGTGGTTGTTGTACTTCCAATAGCCATCACAAGATGATCCCATGAGTTAGGTAAGGAACACAATAGAAGCATACAACAGTCTTCCTCTTCTATTTTTACACCTACAGACGTCAACTGAGCAACAATCAAATTAAATGTGTTCAGATGGTCTGCTACAGATGCACCTTCATCCATCTTCAAAGAATACAACTTCTTTCTGAGGAACAATTTATTCACCAAGGACTTGCCTTGGTAAATATCTCCCAACTTCTTCCACAAATCTTTGGCTGACTTCTCTTCATGGATGTTCAAGAGAACATAATCCACAAGACTTAATCTTATTAGTCCTCTAGCTTTTCTGTCAGCTAGGTCCCAATCTTCATGTTTCATGCTTGTAGGTTTAACCCCAAACATAGTAATCCAAAGATCTCTGTCGACTAGAAAATCTTCAGCCTTAATCTTCCACAACTCAAAGTTTGTGCCATTGAACTTTTCAATGTCTATTTTTACTGATGTACTTGCCGTTTATTTAACAGAATAGACCTCTACAAAACTCCCACTCACTGAACTAACACAAAAAACCCAACCTACCAACAAGGATAACACAACTAGCCAGGCTCTAATACCACTTGTCAGGAAAGCACATGTGCGGAATATAGCTTCCCTAATGTTAATTCAAAGAGTATAACGTAGACAGGTAAATTTCAATTCAAAAAACCATAGTTAAACACATCAGAAAAATAGAATAAACATTCAAAACAACAAAGAATGACACCAGATTTACGTGGGAAAACCCTTACGGGTAAAAAATCCACCACCACAAGAGAGACTATCTTTATTACAGTAAATAGAATAGTTATAATAAAGATCCTAGCTCTTTTGCTCAGGTATCGATCCTCAACCATTACACCACACCATTCATTTCATCTATATATTTACAAAATAAACTATGTAATCGAATCTCTTCATCAATCGTGTCACCAAATCTATATATAAACCATAGTATTCAAGAGCAGAAAACCATTTTTTTACTTCTTCCCTAATTGCTCGCTTTAACTGACTCAGCATTGTTGTCCCAACTGTCATGTAACTGTCGTCTGACAGTTCACATATTCATGAGAAACGTTAGTCCCACATGCATCAGACACCGGGTGTAGCAATAATTTATATACACACCCAAAAGAAGATTGACTGTCGACACATATGCTGACAAGACCAACGAGTTTACCATTCATCGTCCATCAGAAAGACACTAGCAGTTGGAGAGATATCTCTAAACACCACCGATGATAATTTTCTTACCGATGTCCAAACCTTCAATCTCCAATGGTTGAACCATTGAACATGTGGAACCAGCAAACCAATGGTTGAACCATTGAACCTGTGGAACCAGCGAATCAATGGTTGAACCATTAAACCTGTGGAGCCATCGAACCATCGGTTGAACCATTGAACCAGTGGAACCATCGAACCATCGGTTGAACCATTGAACCACAAAACCTTCATCAAGGTAACCAAAACATATTGGTTGAACCATTGAACCCAATGAACCCAAATCGCTAAGTTCAAACCTTCACCGAAGTATCCAAGGCATATCGGTTGAACCATTGAACCCGATGGACCCGATGAACCTGATAAACAGTTCAATGAACCATTGAACCTGAGTTCCAATGTGAACCTTGAACCCGATGAATAGTTCAATGAAGAACAATGATTTAAACATGAGGTTCAAGTAGTAATTTGAGACATAAGTTCTCTTCAGTGATTTCTTATACAATTTTATCCTATGTCTATTTACTAGTAATGAAACTCAGACCTCATCAATGGTCTATAATTGGATTGCACCATTATGGAATACTTGTTTAGTCTCATAAGGTCCCAACCATTGAGATTGAAGCTTGCCCTTGAAGTCCTTGTAGCTGGAGTCATAAAGAAGGGCCCAATCATCAATAGTGAATTCTTTAGTCTTGATATACTTGTCATGCTATTTAAATTATTGTTTTAGTATAACCTCTATGTGATGGATGGCTTCCAATCTAATTTCATCAAGAGAATTCAAATGTTGTAGTTCATCCTTTTAAGCTTCTGTCAAATTCATCCCTAATTCTACTATTGTCCTTAGTGTTTTGTACTCAAATTCAATAGGTAGGACTATTGTCTTGCCATATAACAATTCATAAGTGGTGAACCCTATAGTTGTCTTCCAAGCAGTTCTATATGCCCATACAACTTCTGGTAACCTAGAAACCTAATCTCTTATGTGAAGCTATACTATTTTTGTCAATATATTCTCAAGCTCCCTATTTGTGACCTTAACCTAACCATTAGCTTGAGGATGGTAAGGAGTAGACTTCTTGTGTCTAATATGATATTCCTCCACTAGTTTGGTGATTAAATCTGATGTGAATTGTGAACCTTGATTAGGCACTATCTCCCTTGGTACACCATATCTAGTGAAGATTTCTTCATACAAAAATTTTGCCACATTGCAATCTCTAGTAAACTACAAGGCTTTAACTTCCACCCATTTTGTTAAGTAATTAGTACATACTAGTATGTATTCCTTGTTGTTTGAAGTGGGAGAGACTGGACCAACAAAATCCAGTCCCCATTTATCAAAAAGGGCCAATGAGATTTGTGGATGCAAAGGCATTTCATCACTTCTTGTAGGTCTCCCCATCCTTTGACACCTATCATAGCTTCTTGTATACTTGGCAGTATCTTTATGAAGTGTTGGCCAGTAATAACCTATTGTCAATATTTTGAATGCTATCCTTTTGGCTGCAAAATGTCCCCCACAGGGTTCATCATGACAGGCCTTCAATATGTCAAACACTTCATCCTCTCTGATACATCTTCTCATAATGTTGTCTAGGCATGTGTAGAAGAGGAATCTAGAAATCTAAGAGTAAGGAAAACATTTGTGAACTAGCTATCTCTTCTCCCTTAGAGAAAAGTAACCTAGAATCTACCCTAAAACCAAACAATTAGCTATGTCTGCATATCATGGGGTGTGTATGGTTAGAGAAAATAAATGCTCATCAGAAAAAGAGTCATCAACCACTCTTTTTGATGATTGTGTAGGTAGTCTAGACAAAAAATTAGAAACTACATTAGCCTTTCCTGGTTTCCAAACAATTGTTATGTCAAATTCTTACAATAACAACAAACATCTTACAAGTTTGCCACCTACTATTGGCTTATTCATCAAATATCTAATGGTTGTATGATCTATATGTATGAACACATTATAACAGTAATGTAGTGTATGAATTTATTAATGGCATAAACAACTGCCAACATTTCCTTTTATGTCACTGTGTAGTTCAATTTAGCTCCCTGTAGGTTTTTACTTACATAGTATATTGCATAGTCCTTATTTCCTTCTTGATGGCCTAGGACTGCTCCAATGGTAAAGTTTGATGCATCTGTATGGATGTGAAAAGGTAGTGTCTAATTTGGACCTCTAAGAAATGGAGCTTGTGTCAAGGATCCTTTGAGCTTTTCAAATGAATGCTGACAGTCGGGAGTCCATTCAAATTCCATGTCTTTTGTCAACAAAGTGAACAGATGTGCAGCAATTTTTCTAAAATCTTGAATAGACCTCCTGTAGTAACCCACATGTCCAAGGAAGATTCTTATATCCTTTTGTCTCTATGGAATAGGTAGGGTAGATATAATTTCAATTTTCTTTGGGTCAACTTGTATTCTTGCACTTGAAAAGAAATGTCCCAAGACTACCCCCTGTGTCATCATCATAAAACATTTTTCATTGCTTAAAGATAGATTGTGCTCTATGCATCTCTTCAAAAATTTCTCCAAGTTATGTAAAGCTTCATCATATGTTTCACCATATGTGGTGAAGTCATTCATATAAATTTCCATGATGTCATGGGAAAAAGCAAAGAAAATACTGAGGACTACTCTTTCAGATGTAGTTGGAGCATTGCACAAACCAAAAGGAAAGACAAAATATGCATAGGTCCCCCAAGGGCATGTAAATATTGTCTTATCTTGATCCTCTGTGGCAATCATGATTTGGTTATAACCACTAAAACCATCAAGAAATGAGAAATATTTCTTACCTGCTAGATAGTCAAGAACTTGATCAATGAAGGGCAATGGGAAGTGATCCTTCCTGGTGGAAACATTTAGTTCTCTGTAATCAACACAAACTCTCTATTTTCCACCTTTCTTGGGCACTATGACCAATGGTGAAACCTATTCACTATTAGAAATGGGCTATATAAAACCTACATCTAAAAGTTTTTAAACTTCTGCTTTCAGTATCTCTCTGAGGGCAAGGCTCATGCATCTTTGCTACTATCTTATAGGTTTGTGTCCATCATCAATGTAAATTTTATGCATACACAAAGTACGATTTATACCTTTCATATCACTTTAATCCCATGCAAATGTTGCTGAGTGGGTTTGTAATACTGCATATAGGGATTGTTGTTGCTCATAAGTCAATTCATTATTAACAGTCAACATCTTTCCTGTCTTGATTTCCAATAGCTTAGATATTTCTTGCACAGAGGACAAATCAAGGCTAGGTATTACTGGTAAGCATTGTTGGGGTAGCAAATTATGAAATATTTGAGATACCTCCTTTGAGGAACTGCTAGGTATTATGGTTCCTAAGGGATCTTGCAAGCAAGATAAATAGTCTTGCTATTGTGGATGCCTTCCACAATCATTTTGTACAATGTGAGCAATCAAGTCATCTTCATCTTGAATATTGAGTAAGGGGTTGTGCTTAATAGTCATCAAGGTTTGAAGGGAATAGTTGTCCTCATCTTCTAGGGTAGGCCAAATGGTCTTCTCAAGCTCATGGTATGGTTGAGCTGGTGGATATAAAACTAATTTCTTTGTCACAGTCCCTTTGGAAATGATCATGTTACCAGACCTGCAACCTATAAATGCATCTGTTGTGGCAAGCCATGGTCTTCCTAGTATAAGAGGATAACTAGCGAGATTAACCTTGGGTTCTAGGACTATGAAATCAATAGGGTATTCCCAAGAATCTAATGCAATGACCAAATCCTCAATGACTCCTTTAGGTTTGACTGTAGACCTATCAACTAATATCAAGACTATCTGAGTAGGCTTAAGATTATTCAATTGGAGTGTTTGCATTGTCTCCTTAGTCATTACATTAATTGTAGCACATAAATCTATTAGAGTATTATTAATCAAAGTCCCATTGATTTTGACACCACTACTGGATTACCTGGATCTATATATTTGGGAATAGTTATATTGCCCAACATTATATCAGCAAGGTTACCTAAAACATGAACTATCTTTGGGTCTATCTTCTTCCTTCATGGTTTCTTTATGCAAAGATCTTTGATAGTCTTAGTATAGATGGGGATATCGTTGATGGGTTGGATTAAGGGAATGTTTATGCTTATATCGTACAACTGGCCTATGAGGTCATTTTTAGACTATGTTGGTTGTTTCTGGATAGACAAGCATTCAAAGAAAGGAGGCTTAGGATGTGAAGTGGTCTGAGGTCCCTGAGTTGATTCAAGTTCCATAGATGGTGTACCAGAGGCTTCCTGTATGGTTTCTTCATCTTTAAGTTCTATAATTTAGGGTGATGAAGGCCCTGCAAGTTGCTTCCCTAATCTGAGATGAACATTACTCACTTCTACCCCATATGTGGGGTATTCCATCACCTCGTTAGTATAATTCTGTTGAACAGGCTTGTTGTTAGGATTAGGTGTAGGTTGGGTAGGGATGTGGGTACGTCTAGGAGGTAGATTTTGAGGTGCTAATGGAGGAATTATGGCTAGCTACTGTGGTTTAGGTGGAAGCATGAGTTGCTAGTAATTTGTATTTTGCTGCCATTGTTGGTTCATGTTCCATTGGGGCTTCCATTGAGGTTGTTGTGTAGGCCATTGAGGGTTATAGTTGGCACCTTGAAAACCTTGTTGGGGCCATGGGTTTGGCTGTTGTTGGTTCCAACTAGGTTGTGGAGTAGTCCACTATTGGTTTTACCAGAGGTTTTGATTACTAGGCCATATCTGAGTGTTCCAGTTAGAGAAATTTTGGTTTACAGCAGGAAAGGGTGAACTAAAATTTAGTGGATCAGAGGGCATACCTTATCTTTGTTGCCAAGGTCTCCTTTGAGCTATGTAGAATAATTGTCCATCCTCTCCTTCAAATGGCTGAAATTCTGGCCTTTCAACTTTCTCTTATTGGATGCTTGCCACCCTTTTGCATTTACAATTGGCCTTCCTTTGCCTACAACTAGGACAATACTCAGTAAGAATTGCATCAGATTCCTTTTATTTCTCCTTCATATGCAGAGTGTCCAGTTGTGTAGCCATATGATGAATTATGTCCTCCTTCATGCTAGACAACAAGTTACTAATTTTGACTCTTGAAACTCCATTGGTTTCTTTGTTTGTAATTGATGTCCTTTCTCCTCTTGGTCATCTAGTGAAATTCCCTGTGTAATTGTGACAAACTTTGCAAATAGACTCAAAAGGTAGCTGGGAAATATCACCTTGCCTAATGAGATTCAAGGCATCCATACAATCATTATTAACCCCTCTCAAGAAAAACAATTTAAATGATTCTTCAGACAGTCTATTTTGGGGGTTTTTTTTTAGTGCAAACTAGAATCTTTCAACATAATCTTCAAGTTGCTCTTCCTCCTTTTATGACATCCTAAAGATGTCATCTCTCCATCTATCATGTCCTTGGTAGTAATCTTGGTATTTCTCCAAGAATTTCTCCTTCATTATATCCCAGTCTTGAATGACATCTTTTCCTAGTCCCATAAACAATCTCAAAGTTGCATGTTTGAGAGTGGCAGGAAAAACTTTCAGCTTGTGAGCATATGAGGTGTAGTCATAGCTGCTACACAAGATATAAAACTCAAACAAAAAAGTACCTGGGTCCTCTGTCACTAGGCCATAGAAGACTGGTAGTGCTGATGGTGGAATATTTTTCAGCACTGTATCCCTCTCCTAATTAGTGATAGGAAATTCGAACATTTCTTTCTTTGGTGGATCCTCCACCATAGCATCTGCCATGGTTTTGAAGTCCCTTCTATAGTTGTGGAAGAAGCTGATGACGATGTAGAAGGTGTTGATGAAGATGTAAGAGGAAATTCTTCTTCAGCACTTTCTACTATATAATTTATAAAATTAGTTGTTTCTTCTCTATCCTAAAAATTGGAAGGGAGGAAATTGCCTCAGTTATCTATCTGCCTCCACATACAATGAATTTGGCTTTATATTCCAACGGTCTTGCACAATGTTAGTATAATTTTTGGTCTTTCCTAAAAAGTGAATTTATTAATCCTAATGCTGAAATCAAAATTTAAATTATGAAAGCATGAAAAAATGAGCCTATGAAGGTAGCACCATCCCCAGCAATGACACCAAAAATATAGAGGAAAACTAATGTGTTGTAGACTTAGCATAATTTAGGGGTAAACCTATCTGAACAGTACACTCTATCATTGTATTCCTACATTAAATTATCAACCAAGGAGCGTAAGTTTATGATGGCACTACACTATATGTGCCTTCAAGGCTCATATCTTTCCTAAACTATCTTGTCCAAACCTACTCACGCTATTCTACTCAACTAGAATTTGCATAAATGCAAGAACTGTAAAAATAGCTATAGAACCTAGTGGCTACGAGTACCCTCAGCATAAGCTATCGATAACTGTATTCAACAGGAAATTACAGAATTAACTCAAAATTTCTAGAATGATAAGAAAAATAATGCTAACCTCTGGAGGACTTAAAGAAAACAAAGCATGCATTTGTTCATGAACCATACTACTGTTATTTGACAATCAAAGAAATATAAGTGACTTGTAATGTATCTATATGTGAATGAAATATAGATTTAACAATGAATGCATAAAGGAACAAGGAAATAAGTGAAGTGAGGATCAGTACCTTGAGTGGCCAGCTCAAGGGACTGACTCACTTAACTAGAAAATAAAATCTATGTCTGATACTGACGCATCTTCATAACACACAGTTCCATTCATTTCAAATCATAAATAGAATCTCTTCAGATTATATTCAATAACAACATTCCTCAATAAAACATGTCTGGATTTCCTAATAATTAAAACATAGCAATAACTAAATAACTAGAAAATAAAGTAACTAACTTGATATCTAACTCATCCCTCCTAACTTATACAGAATTAGTAGAGTTTTATGCAACTACTACTAACTTCAACCATCAATCCATTCCTAGATACTAGGATACAAGTTTGAGATAAATTTATTAATGTAACTAAACAGAGGAAAGAGAGTCCTATTCAAACAAGAATTCTTATGCAATGAATCTTATGAAGAACACACATAAGCCATGTTTGAAACAAGTCTTCTTCTTCTTCTACATTTATTTCTATCCATGATGGTTTACATTTATCCTCCAGTTGCCTGTACATTTGGCATCCTGACTTCACTCCCTGTAATTCTCTTGTCTGCTACTTCAATGCAAATGCTCATTTCATTGATGACATGTTCTTGCTACATAGACATTAATTCACAAACCATATTCACACAAATAACCTTTATGACTAAATGATAGGATACAATCTATATTGCATGCATGCTCATATTTAACTCATTCAATTGATAATATCATCATCATATTCCATATTGCTATCATAGATTCAAAGTCTTGCAAAGTATATAAAAAGACATCATATAAAAATGGTGATGTTGGTAAAGTGTTTGGAGGATCATATGGAAAAGTTCTATAAGCATATAAAACAACATAAAAAGAGGTCAATATTGCAACCCATCACTCCTCTCGATGTAGTTGGGACCAGATTATAGTTTTACAACATATTTATAAATCTACACCATCAAGCAATGGCAATCAATGCCTCAAGTAATATGTAGCAACATTTATCAAAGCAAACAACTATTGTCCTTAACACAATAATATCATGATGATTTAATAGGAAGGAAAATACATCATGAAACACAAAGCCCATCTGCATAATATTAATTTATACATGGAAAATGTTGGTGTGAACACATAATTCACACATGTTAAGTTGACTTAGTGAGTCTTCTAGATGTCTAGTTGAGTGTTGAGTTGTTGATAGTTGGAGTGCATTGTCTTATCCTCCACATGTTCAATTAGTTATCATCCTCTAATTGACACATGTTGTAAAATTATCTCCACTTTCCACTCCACCTTTCACTCCATCCTTCTAGCTCTTACCTTGCCTTTATAAGAAAGGCTCACTCATTGTATTTCATACAGCTTCATATGATCTTTGTATAGATCCATTGCTCTATTGCTTTAGCATCTTCTCTTGTCATCTTTGTGTGGAAGGTTGTCTTGATTGTAGGTGATCCTAGCTTGCTGAGTCACATTGACTCTTACATGGTATCAGAGCCTATTCTGCAATTTCCTTCCCTCATTGGAGAGGTTTTGTTGGGAGATATGTGTTAGGAGCATCCTAGAGTGAAACAAACATCATCGTTGCAATCAGAACGCCCAAATCTGTATAGATCAACTGTTCATTCGCTAAATTTCATCATCAAAAAATTTTAGCAAAATTTTTTTTCCCCTAGTCCCTTGGCGAAAAATCCGTATGGTTGTATGGATCCATATAGGTGCCATCATTTCTACATCTTCGTATGCATCAGATCTTCACTAGAACTACATCATGGAATCAATCTTTGTCGGGGGTAATTATTTTCTCCTATTTTTTAAATTTTTCTGCTGACTGTCTTTGTAAAAGTTTTATTTTTTTAAAAATGAAAAAAATGTGTTGAAGGTACCAACAGGGTACTGGAGTCCCTGTCGGCCCCATATTACATGGAAGGGACACCTGTAGGAGCAGGTTCTTGTTGATCACCGGTGGGCCTCAAAGGCCCCATGGCCATCTCACAATTAATAAGGCTTCATCCTTTTTTATTTGCCTTCCACAGGTTTTAAAAACAAGATTCATCGGTAGTCATTCCTCGACAATTTAATAGCTACATTGGTGGTTTTGATTTTCCACCATCGACATTTATTTGTCAATCTTATTTCCTCTGCAAGGTGGTTTAGACTTATCTGCATCAGAGGTTGATATAACATAATCGACATTTTCCTATAGCTCGTGACGGACAGTGTTTAGATCCAATAGGTAACATTGATTTGTCATCAGCGATCAATAAAATATGAAGAGATTTGATCTTTCCAGTAGCTTTGATCTTTGATCCGGCAGTCTTTTGTGTCTTTTGACACCATCGTTGACAACCAACAACTGAAATCTTTTCATCATCGACAACATTATCGACCATAAATCTTGCACCAGCAGTCGACATTCAAAGTCGATGTCTCAAATCTACAGTCTTCACAGTCAATCTGTATTCAGCGTTGATCACCCAACAGGGTTTAGTCGGCATTTTGGCTACGGTCATTGAAAAGTCAGCAGTTTGTAGTTTCTATGGATCTTTGTATTTGGTGGATCTCACATTACCTTTAAAATATCCGGCAGTTAATGGTTTTAGCTAAGCCTTCAATCATTCACCGTCATCTCGTCTAAACCTGTGGTGGACAAAGGTTTATCATCGGTTGTTTTTCATCGGCGGATTATTGTTTCTATCGGCATGGTTGGCTGTTTCAATGGTCGGCATTTGAAATGTTTTCCAGCAACTTTGTTTTATCTAAGGGCATACATTGAAATCTCTAGCGATCACCGAAAGATAATTTCAAAGCGGTCAAATCCACTCTGTTTGGTGGTTTTGGGCCTACTCTGGCAGATTTTATGAGATTCTGAGTGGTCAATATTCATTGGTTGGTTCTATCAGTGTATTCCTTATACCTGGTACTAGTCGGTGACCAATTTCCCACATCTGAAGTTAAGATTTGGTCTTCAATAGCAACTGGCGGACAAATCTCATAGCCATCCTGTCGTTGGCGGTTTGGGTTAAGACTTTTCACTGGCCATTGTTTTTGACCAAACAAACAAGTAGTATTGTTTTCACAGGTGGTTTCACAGCCAGACAGGCATTATTTTTCTCAGTCCACAGGGAATATTCCGTCAGGGGGGCCTATTTTGCCCCTCAAAGTCCTAAAGTAGGGCTTTTTTTCTTGTTTGCACAACTTTTGTCCACGGTGTCAAAATTGGACAAACAAGATACCGTTGGAAAGCTAACAGAGAGTACTTCATAGTGGCATTAGTCATTTTGATAGATTTTTCTATTTGACAGCATTTATTGTAGGTTGAAGATAAATCTTGCTTTTTGGCTCCCAAGCTCATAACTTTTTACCACAATCTCCAATTTTCGTGATTCAAGTGGTATCAGAAAGATATTTAGGAGCTCTACAAAGCCATCTATGCACTTTTCTTAGATTTTGCTCTAAGTGTTTTTTATTTCATTTGTTAGTTTTTTGACATTTGAGTGATAACTTGGGTATTTTGATACTTGAGAGGGTGAATTTTGTTTTGAGAGGATTTGTTTACTGCAATACATCATTGTGAATGATTGTAATCTCACTCAGATCTCCTTTTTAAGAGATTTTGTTATTTTCCCAATCTTGGTCCTTTGAGGATGATTGTAAATTTCACTAAGTATAAAGTGCCACAACAAATTGGGGGGAACTCTCTTACATAGTAAATGGGTGTTTTTGTGTTGTTGTCTTTCTTTTTCATCATGGATGTGCCTCAATTTCCACTTTTAACTCCATATAATTATCTTGAATGGAAGAAAAACATGGAGTTTGTGTTGTATAAACAAAAGTTATATAGAATAACTTTAGGCACAGATCCTGAACCTACAGGTGCTATTAAGAGAAGAAAATGGTTAGATAGAAGAGATGAGGCTTTTGGCACACTTTGTCTTGCTATTTCTCTAGATCTAAGATTTCATGTTGAGTCTTGTACTACACCAAATGAGATATGGACAACACTGGACAATCTATTTGGCAAGCAAGATAAAATAAGAAGGTTCAAATTGGAGAATGAGCTAATTGCACTTAATCCTGAAGATTTTGATCAAATCAAAGACTTCTTCACCAAGTTTAAGTCTCTCAGGTTGCAACTCAAATAAAGTGGTCTTGAGAAAGAAGTTGAACAATTGATTCTATCTGTTCTTGCAAAATTGGGTCTTGCATATTCAGTTTATGTTTCTACCTTTTATGCTACAATGGATGTTTTGGCAGTAAGTTTACTATGCCTTCACTTGATGAGTTTGCTGTACAACTCACTAGAGAACAAGCCAAACTACTACACATGGGCACATTGAAGTCACGTAGAAAACAGGGTCTAGTTGCAACAAAAGACACAAAAGATCCTAAGGCTTCACATAATAAGGGAAAGAAACAAAAGGATTCAAAGTCTAATGAGCAAGAGAAAGAATCAAAGAAAACCCCCAACTCTTCTTCCAAAGAGGAGTCCAATAAGAAGAAGAAGTCAAAGTATTCTTACTGTAAGAAATTGGGTCATGATGAGACTAAATGTATGAAATTTTTTTTGAGATGTCACACCTTGAAAAACATAACATTGAGTATTCTCCATCTTCTTCTTCAACACCATCATCATCTACATCAATAGGAACAACAATCTTTGCTAATGGGTCATACAAAGGAAAATGACAAGCACTCTTTGCTTCAACAATTCTATAGTCAGAGAGATGGCTTCTTGATTCTGTAGCTTCTCATAATATGGCATCTTCACAGGGGATGTTCTCTTCATTTTAGTCATGTACTTCACCACCTATTTTGATGGGTAACAATACATACATGCATACAACTGGTAAAGGAGATATTGATGTTGGTCAAAATACATTCAACAATGTGTTGTGTGTACCTTCCTTGACAACCAATATCCTTTCCATCTACCAGATTACTCATTGTGGTGAAGGGAAGACGGTTGAATTCACTCTTGATTCTGTGATTATACGAGACTTGGAGAGTAGACATATTATTGTTGTTGGGATGGTTGATCATGCATCTCGCTTGTACACTTTCTCCCATTTTGTTTCTGATGATGATGTAGATCCATTGTTTGTCATTCACACTCATTCATCAAGTGTGAATCATGCTACTAAGGAGAAGTTTGGTCACTTGAACCTTGGTGTTCTTGCATCTATTTCGATTCCTGAGTCTAGTTTTGAGCTTCCTCCTTCTCCTGCTTCTTTAGAAATTGGCATTGACATAGATTCATCCACTTCAGTTGAGCAGGATATTATTTGTCTTCTAGATACATATTTTTAGGATGAGTCCTTGACAGGTATTGCAGACTTGTTTCACAAGTCCTATCTTGATGACTTGGAGGACATCATTGATGACATTCATCTCCTCTTTGAAGGAGTTGATTCTTCTACTTCGGATGTGAATGCTTCTTCTCCTCTTCACTTGTCATAGTTTGGCACTGTGTTGGAGTGTCTTGAGCATCATTCGGGGGATTCTTCATCTTTGGAGATTGATGATCTTTTATTTTCATCTTGTCTTGGATTGTCACATTCTTTGGTTAGGCATGCATCACCTGATTATGTGACATCTTTTGGTTATGACATATGGACACTTGCACAATTTTCAGAGACAACATACATCATGAGGCTTTTTCCCTCATACCTTGAGATGGAGTTTCTTCAACATCAACCTTTGGACTTATTTCTTCCTAAGGGGAATAATGTTGTTTGCAAGCCTTGGATTCTCTTCAGCATTCTTCTTCAAGCATTCACCATTGTCATAGGAGCTACTTCATTGTGGGGCTGACTTATAGTCTAACACTTGCTCTCTTATTGGAGGTACTTGATTGTATATATGTGTTGGATGTCATTATTGGGAGGTCTTGAGTCCTCCTTCCATCACATCCTTCATTTGTTTTCTGCATTCTCACTTTTAGAGAGAAGTTTTGTCCCATGGGGTTTTCTCCTTTTCTCCACTTGATATTTTTTTACATGGGTACCTAACATGGCCTAGGAGCCAGGACCCATCCATAATTGCATCTTTGTTTTAGTCAACTACTCCCTAAGTTGCACTTAAGGGGGGGTGTTGGTGTGAACACATAATTCACACATGTTCATTTGACTTAGTGAGTCTTCTAGATGTCTAGTTGAGTCTAGTTGAGTGTTGAGTTGTTGATAGTTGGAGTGAGTTGTCTTATCCTCTACATGTGCAATTAGTTATCATCCTCTAATTGACACATGTTGTAGGAATATCTCCACTTCCAACTCCACCTATCACTCTACCCTTCTAGCTCTCACCTTGCCTTTATAAGCAAGGCTCACTCATTGTATTTCATATAGCTTCATATGATCTTTGTATAGATTCATTGCTCCATTGCTTTAGCATCTTCTCTTGTCATCTTTGTGTGGAAGGTTGTCTTGATTGCAGGTGATCCTGGCTTGCTGAGTCACATTGACTCTTACAACAACAACATCTTCTAGCTCTTATAAAACCTTCTAGATTGTCTTAATAAGGAACATCACGCTAACACTTTGATGACATAAAATCCACATAGGTAATTACCTAAGAATGTCATAATATAAAGTCTCTACATATCCATTAAAAGGTCTTGGTTTCAAGGGTACTTACCCATTTTATGTCAAAAGATGGAATTGATTCTAAATAAGATCTAATACAAAGGAAGAGAAAATAAAGTAAAATCATTCAGCAACTTAAGTTACAAAACCAATCAATTATAATTTATGTATGAAGGGCTTTCAAATTAATTCACTAATAAGATCAATTGAGACTAGTAATCTCAAGCCCATTCGACATTAAAGACAAAACCTCCCTTCTTGAAAAATTCACCAAGGAGGTATTGAAGAATCAAGAATTGTTTGATCTGCCTTCATATCCACTATCTAAATAATAATTCTAGTATTACAATACTCCTCAAGAAACCATCAACAATAACTAACCAAAGTATTATTGTTTCAATGAGAGACTCTTAACTAAGGAGTTTTACATTCTTTCTCTAAAACCCCAAGTTCTAATCCCTTTCCCATGTTATTAATCTTTCTCCCTAATAAAATAAATACTAGTATAGTAAGTATAACATCAATAGGCTTATAATGCCTATAAAACCACCATTTGATTCATACAATAACATAATCTTACATCAACACAAAGTGCTTGGCTAAAAACAAGAAAATACAACTGTTTGGCTGTAAGCAAGAAAATACATTTGTAAGACATTGTTTAATATATAAATATACTTAATTTGGTCACTTAATTTTCAAGAGATCAACAAGAACTAGAACTAAGAAAATTTTTCCATCATATTTTACCTTGAAAAGCATATTATGAAGCTTGCTTTATGGGATAAGCATGTGTATCCCTATGATCTATTTCAGATCATTTTGCTTAGGTTTGAACCTTGATACATGGAAGTATAGTTTGGGAAATGCTTCCATTTATGTAATTTGCCTCTAATTATTGATATTCTAACTAAGAAGGCATTGCTATGCAATGTGCATCCTAAGAAGGATTTAGGGAAAATAGTGAATGGGCAATAAATGTAATTTAAGCATGTATGCATAAAGTAGGCAAACTGATGCAGAGCACACAATGGAAGTAGACAAAATAGATCAAATAGATCAACTCATACACATCGCTTGACTTGTTATCGCTAGTTCACATGCACTGATTCACCATTACACTCGGTCACTGCTTGTATCTACCAAAAAATACATTCTCAATGTACATTCCCCGCATGCATTTATGACCTACATTTGCAATATACATTTGAACCACACTCCTTGGCGGGACTTGGATTATCGGTCAGGCTTACCATTGAGTCGCTGTTTCACCGATCATGTTAATATCACATTCAAACACATTCATCAATCAGATTTCAATCATCAACACACTAGGGTTTCCTACGCTGCTACTCCTATACACCATTGTACAGTCTGCCTTCACCGAACCCTAGCACATGGAGATGCTAGGTGATCTACTGTGCGCGACCTGCGATCTGGACCATCTGCACTATCGAATAGGAAAAAAATAAAAAACACAAACATATATTTTTACAATGAAGCCATTCCACTGATTTTGACAGAAATCTTATCAGTGGAATGCTTCACATTGACATTTTGCAACAATGGGAAAGTAGGAAGGAAAGGAAATCTACATCTATGCAATTTGTATTTACAGAAAATGGGAAACAAAATGAGGACACAGAAATAGTTTGATTCTCCTTAGCAAAGCTTGATTACATTCGCACAATCACAATATCATATGACTCATTATAATCTCAATCCCTAATCCGTCCACATTTGATTCATTTCCCTGGGTTTTATAGATTCACCCAGAGTAGCACGAAACCCATTCCAACTAGTTGGGAGACTGATTCCAAGTGGCTAGGAAACACTACTGCCTATTTTTGGCATTATTGTTATTTTTAGCATTAGGCTATTACAATTGTGAAATGTCACTTAGGACTTACAAAATAAACCTAGATTTATTCCACTTGGACTCACACATGGCATTAGGCCTTACAATTGGTCACTTGGACCTTATATAACACCAAAACATCAAAATGAACATGAAATTAATTAAAATATCTAGGTGCCCTGCACCATACTACCGGGGTTAATAGAACTCAAGTCCCTTGAGGAACAAAGTCTGAAATAGTAACCCCATGCTTGATGATGTCTTCCTCACTCATCCAGGTTGCATCCTCATCAGGTAAACCATGCCATTTGACCAGATACTACTTGTAGGTTTTATGTCTAGTCTTCTTCTGAACTTTGGTATCCAAAATACATTCAAGTTGTACTGGCTGACTCGGTGGAAAATCAGAAATCCATTCTGTGTCCCCTGCTCCTATCACATCTGAATCTGTAACATTGTCGCCCCTAAATGGAAATAGTTTTGACACATTGAAAATGGGTGATATTTCTAAACCTGGAGGAAGTTCAATTTCATATGCATTAGGCCTAAATTTGTGTACAATCTTGCATGGACCTATATTCTTCATTAGAAGCTTCATGGGCTACCCCTTCAGAAGTCTTTCCTTCTTCAAATATGCCATTACCAGATTCCCAACTTTGTCTTGGACATCCCTTTTCTTTTGATCATCTCTGTCTTTGTGTTTCCCTATGTTCTTGTGGATAGTTTCCCTCATAGCATCATGGATATCCTTCATACTGACTACAAAATCTTCTCCTTGTGCACTCCTTTTCTCCATGTTCTGGAGATCCCTAAGATCCAAAATTCTCCTGGGATGAATCCCATATACAACTGCAAAAGGCCTCTTTCCTGTGCTCCTATTAATAGATTCATTATATGCAAATTCTGTTTGTGGGATGATCATATCCCATGCTTCTCTATGTTTAGTCAAACACCTCAAAAGATTACCCAGTGATCTATTCACCACCTCAGTTTGTCCATCTGTCTGAGGGTGATATGCTGACATGAAAGATAATTGAGTGCCCAGTTTCTTCCACAATGTGCACCAAAAAATGTCCCACAAACTTGGGATCTCTATCAGTTACAATATTCAATGGCAAACCATGAATTCAAACTATTTCTTTAAAGAACAGACCAGCAATGTGTGAAGCATCATTAGTACATTTACATGGCACAAAATGAGCCATTTTACTAAACTTGTCAACAACCACAAACACACTGTCAAATCCTCTTTAGTCTAGGGAAGACCCAAAACAAAATCCATATTGATGCACTCCCATGGCCTTTGAGCAATTGGAAGTGATTGGTAGAGACCTGCATTTGATGAAGTCCCTTTGGCTCTCTGGCAAATGTTACGATAGTCTACAAGTTTCTTGACATCTGTTTGCATCTTAGGCCAAAAGTAAAGCTTTCTCACTTGCTCCAATGTCTTGTCTATTCCAAAATGACCGCCAAGACTACCACAATGTTTCTCTTTTATGATGTTCTCCCTCATAGAACATCTAGGCACACACACCTAGTTGCCTTAAAAATAGTAACCCCTACTATAGCAAAAATTTAGAAAATTTAGAATGATAGGAATCTAAAAATTGTGAACAAACTGCATATATCTCCTTGAAGTCCTCATCATCCTGGTACATATTCTTGAGAGAATCCACTCTCACACTTTGCAACTGGATTTCCTGTATAGTGCACACTCTTCTGCTTAGAGCATCTACCATCTTGTTGGCTTGTCCCTTCTTATGTTTGATGGAAAAGGTATACACCTGGAGTTGTTCGACCCACTTCATATGCCTATGATTTAGCTCCTCCTGCGAATTTAGAAAACTCAAAGCATGGTTGTCAGTATAAACAATGAATTCCTTAGGCAAGAGATAATGTCTCCATTTTTTTAATGCTTGAACCATTGCATACAATTCTAGATCATATGTGGAATACTTTCTTTTAGCATCATTCAACTTTTCACTAAAGAAAGCAATAGGTCTACCTTCCTGACTCAAGACAACACCAATGGTGAGGTTACTGGCATCACATTCCACAGTAAACAACTTATTAAAATCAGACAAAACCAAAATGGGTTTCTCTGCTATTTTCTACTTGAGAATCTCAAAAGACTCATCAGCTGCTCTATTCCAAACAAACTTACATTTATGTCCTCCTTTTATGGTATCTAGAATGGGTGCACAAACATGACTGAATCCTTTTATGAATTTCCTATAAAAAGTTGCCAACCCATGAAAACTCCTTACATCACTTACTGTCTTAGGTGCTGGCCAAGACAGAATAGCATTTACCTTCTCTGGATCCATTTTCAAATTGCCCTGGGATATCACAAACCCTAGGTATGTGAGTTCTTCCTTCATGAAGACACTCTTCTCCATATTGATCATCAGTTTCTCCTCATGCAGCTTCTTCAACAACTGTTCTGAATGTTGCAAATGTTCTTTTTGCCTGCTGAAAACCAGAATATCGTCAAGATAGACAACAACAAATTTGCCAATAAAATCTTTCAATACCTCATTCATTAGATGTATGAAAGTGCTTGAAGCATTGGACAGTCCAAATGGCATCACTAGTCTTCCATTCATCCCCTTGTCTAACTCTAATCTGATGGTATCCACTCTTGAGATCAATTTTAGAAAAAATACCAAGCTGCACCCAAACAATCCATAAGGTCCTCTATTCTGGGCATAGGAAACCAATATCTAATGGTGATCTTATTTATGGCTCTTGAATCAGTACATAACCTCCCTTTTTCCATCCTTCTTGGGAGCTAAAACTGTGGGCACAACACATGGACTAAGACTTTTCCTCACCAAGCCTTTATCCAACAGCTCTTGTACTTATTTAGCAATCTCCTCATTCTAATTAGGTGTCATTTTATAAGCTGGTTTATTTGGCAATGTGGATCCTGGGATGAAGTCATTCTGATGACTTATGTCTCTCAAAGGGGGTAGCACATTGGGCATATTCTCCACCATTATACCCTTATATCTGTCTAACAATTCCTACACTTCCTTAGGGACTTTTTCCTTGCTATTTTTAGACAAATCAGAATTGTCTTTAGGTTTCAAAATTAGAGCATACCCTGGGTTCCCTCTTCTTTCAGAGTATGGAGAAACTCTTTCCCACTCACTAACATGATACTTGAGCCTACATTCTTGTCTACACCTTCTTCTGGTAAAGGATCCATCTTATACTATCTACCACTCTTAGTGATCACAAAGGAATTGGATTTACCATCATGCTGGGCTTATACATCATACTGCCAAGGGCTACCTAATAGTAAATGGCATGCATCCATGGGAATTATATCACACAAAAGTTTATCCCCATATTACCCTATCTAAAATTCTACCCAAGCTTGTTCATCAACCAAGACTTACTACTCTCTGTTTAGCTAGGACACTTTGTATGGACTAACATGTGGCAACCTTTTCAAATTCAATTTCTCTACCATTTCTACTGAAACTAAATTTTTAGTTGAACCAGAATCAACAATTACCTTACACTTTTTGGCAGAAACTTTACATAGAGTTCTGAATAGTGTCTTCCTCTGGGATAGTTCCTTGTTCTGTGGCACTTTCAACATTGTTCTTCTCATCATGAGACTCTCTCCACCTTGTTCTGGAGCTTTGCTTCCCATAGGTGAGCTCACACTCTGACAATCTTCTTCTTGAATCAACTAGTTCCTTCTCTCTCCTCCATGAGAGCTTGAGGCTTTCTCTGAACACCTGCCTGTTGTGTGCCCAATTTGGTTACAATTATAACATCTTCTCGTGAAGACATTAGGACCTCTGCCTGGTCCACCAAATCTACCTCTCTCATTGGGTCTCCTTCCTCTGAAATCCTCTCTGGAACTAGATTCTCCACTATGTTCTTGCTGACTGGACTCCCCTTGATTCTTTTGGAACTAATTTTTGCCACCAAAACTATTTCTGCCTCTTAAATTCCTTCCACTTCTACCTCTGTTCTACTGTTCTCCTTTTCTTTTATGTTTCTCTTCTACTCTTAGTGCCACCTAGAAACATTTGTCCATGATTTCTGGTCTCAAGATGGAAATCTCATCTTGTATACTATACTTCAAGCCATTAAAATACCTGGCAACTCTTCCTTTGTCATCCTCAGCATGTCCACACCTTAGAAAAAAATTGTGAAATTCCTTTGTATAGGTGGATACATCCATATCCTTCTGCCTGAGGTTCTGCATTTTCCTGTATATCTGTACTTCATAATCCACTGGTAGGAACTGAGCCTTGATCCTCTCTACCATCTGACTCCAGGATGAGATCATTCTCTTGCCACTCTTCACCCTTTCTCCTTGGGTGTAGTTCCACCACGTGAGTGCATCACCCTTCAATTTTGTCTTTACAAACTTGACTCTTCTATTCTCCGGTACCTCCTTGTACTCAAAGTAATTGTTCAAAGCCTCGACCCATTCGATGACTTCATCTGCGTCCATCTTTCCGTTGAACATCTGAATCTCCATTCTTGCCTTGGATGACTCCTTACCAAGTGATTTTATGGCCTCCAAAATTTGTTTCTGATCTGTAGATATATCTGTCTATCCTAGGGTTGTTTCCTCTTCCCCATCGTCATCTTCTCCATCAGACTCCTTGTCTGATTTCTTGCCTTTTCCCCAGGTCTTCAACTCAGCTTGGAGTGCTTTCTTGACTCCAGTCTTGATCATCTCCTCCATCTCCTTGAATTTCTTGACCACTTCGGTGGTGTTGTGATGTTCACAACACGCCCCATTATGCTCCTTAGCAAAATGGGGACCCCTGCTGATGTTTTGCTTTTTGCTTCTGCTTGTGTTTTTCTGCCTTCTGGCGGTTTGGTAAAAATGAAGGTCAGGTGCATCATCATCATGATATTGGATGAGGTTGGTCATCATCATGAGGTCAGTTTGTCAGAGTTCATATTTTATTACTCTGACCTCATATTTAGAAAGAGCTTGAAATTCCATGCAGGTTTGCCTTTTACTTCACTTGAAAATTCGTCCATATGTGGAAGTTATGCACGGTCAAAGTTTTGGTCAAACCTGATATTCGCAAGATGATCATCATATTTTTTCATGTTGACAAGGTCATCATGATCTTGGTCTATCACCCGATAAAAATCATGCAGTCGCAATATCCGGACGTCAATCTTAAGTGGTAGTGCCCTTTACCCGTCAAATGGCCTTATGCGCATCGTGAGCATCATGATTTTAGGAGGGTCATATTTTATGAACTTAGTTTTGCTGTATGATGACATCATCATCATATTTGAAACGCCCCCCCAGATAATATCCTGAGGTTCAAATATCATGATGACGTCAACCTTAAGTCACGGTAGGTTTCCCCCGTCGAGTGATCTTTTGTATCGCGAGCATCATCATGATATTTTTTGCATCGCCTGATCTTATAATATCATGATGATATTATAAGATCACCCTGACTTAGAAAATCCACCTTCGGCATATTTGCATGCGCATGTTAAAAACCTATCGGAGGGTCATCATCATGATATTTGCTGAAGTTCGCTAAGATGATGATGACGACTTCATATCATGATCTCCTTTTGCATGATCATGATCATCACCCTAACTTCAAGAGGGTCATTCGCTGAAATTCGCTAAGTGATGGAGACATCATCATCATAATTCGATAAAGAGGATCATCATATTCACATCCTCCTGATCTCCTTTTGCATGATCATGATGATCACCCTTCTTTTTGAAGAAGTCGATATTGCATTTCTCAACAGCATGATCATATTTTACAATATCACCCTAGCGCAAATATCATGATGACCTCAACTCATCCTTGTGCTCCGAAGACGAAATATGATGATGACGTCATCATGATAATTCGATGAGGAGGATCATCATCATATTTTTTATCCTGTCATATCGTCAAGATCATCATGATCTTGTTTGTTCACCCGACATTTTGTGAAGTCCTCCTGCCTAGAAGAACGACCTTTTGCAAATGTCCTGATGATCATCATCATCACATTTTCCCTTCGGCAGGATTTTTTCTAAAACATGATCCGGTTAGCGAAATATCATGATGACGTCATGTTCTAAGTTTAACAAAGGCTCCGGATATCATGATGACGTCATCCTGATATGAAAAATGAAGAAGCAAATATCCTGATGATCATCATCATCACATTTTCCCTTCGGCAGGATATTTTCCAAAGCACGATCCGGTTCCCGAATATGATGATGACGTCTTATTCTAAGTTCGACAAAAGCCCCAAATATCATGATGATCATCATCATCCTAATCTTTCGAGAGGGTTGCCTTGGCCGCAAAGGAGTTGTATTACATTCATCATCCTGATCATGCTCCTTAGGTGACCCGATATCATAATTATCCCCCGATCTTAACCAAACATGATGATGACGTCATTTTTTGCACTTTAATGAATCCCGAATATGACGATGACGTCACCATCATCTTCCTTTCCTCAGCAGCAGGATTATATTCCATATCCTCCTATTCTCCTTCAACATGATGATGATGATGATGATGATGATGATGTTGTTCTTTTCCCTGATATGCAGAAGCGAAACATCCTGATGACGTCATCTGGACCTTCAGGAGGGAGAGCATCATATTTCTAGAATATCATGATGATGAAGTGAATATCGACCAACATGTTTTTTTTGACGCGCCGATAGTGATAGTCATGCCGATGGGCGGGAAATGAGGCGGTGGAATTTTAAAGTGTTTTTTTTGGCGCCTGTGGCATTTTCCCGGTCAGCGATAGTTGACCCGATGAATTTTGAGCAGTCTGAGCGCATTTTGGGCGCGTTTGAGGAGTATTCTAGATCTGATTTCTACAATCTTGCGCAGTCACCTGGGTTTAAATGGTTATTTTAATTTCCTGCTGTTTATGTGATAAATGAAATACTTATTGCTTGTCTTGTCTTGCAGGCTTGCAGTTGAAGAAGCAGCTGGAAAGTCAACACAGTGACCTCATGGAGGAAGGAAATCCAATCTCAGGAGCAGGAAGATAAGGATGAAGTGCAAAAAGTCAAGGCCATTCAAGTAAAGAACAAGGTTGCAGCTGAAGGTATTACTGCAATAGACAAACAGAAGTTATTACCCAGCTGCCGGAACTTCTCAGAAGGGGCAATATTTCGCCCAGATTTGACACTGCTCAGAGATATTTTTGAGAACTGGTTCACCTGTATTTATTGCTGTAACCAAGGGTTTGAACCAGGGGTTCAGTTAGGTTTTTGCTATAGTGAGGACAATCAGAATGTCTTTATATTGTGCCTCTCTACACTGTAATACTTTACAATAGGGATTTTAGGAAAACAACAGTGGCTACAATAGAATTTCCTTTTAGAAGCATACAGCAAGTTAGCATAGTTTAGAGGTAGAAGAAGGAGGTCGCCTGTTTGTCTGCAGTAAGGTGCGCGTGGAATGTCTGGCTGCCTTACTGTATCTGTAAAGCTTGTAAGTTCTCTGTAGTATGATCAATGAAACTAAGAGTCATTCCTACATTGTAAATCGTGTATGACTATTCATTTCTAATACAATAGAATCTGGAGTTCTGCATCTATCTTCTGAGTGTTCTCCTGCCCTTCTTTGTGTTTTGAAATATTTTCTTTGAGAGCTTGCAATTTTAAATGTATGTTTGTGAACATGCTCAGAACTTACATTTAGGGTTTTTACTGTGGATTTGATCAAATTACTGTGGTATTTACATAGTGCATAACAGAAACAATTAGATCCTTTGGTAGATTAAATGAGGTATAGATTAGATCTTTCTAACTTTTCCCAACCCATCTGAAATATTTAGCTGAAAACGTAGAAATCTAAAGGAAATTGTCTCAAATTTGAAGAAGCATGCATAACAGAGCTATAAGTAGACAATTTTCATAAATAGATAAAGAAGAAAGCTGCAAAAAATTCAAGAAAACCATCTAAAACTTGCAGCCCGGTAACACTTGTATGCAAATGAACAGAATACTTGTTGAAATCTATGACCTTTTTGCATATTCTTAGTCCAGTAAACCACCAAACAAACCTAAACTACGTAAGGCCCCTTGAACATTACAGCTTCACATTGACCAACTGAACTTGACCAACCGAACCATTGTAGACTTGGGATTAGTTGAATCTCAAATGATTCCTTCTTATCTTTCAAGTATAGTTTCAGTTCATTATATGTGAATTTTAACTTATTGTTATGATTGCATCAAACCAATCATCAACAGTTTTCTGGCGCTAGAAGGAGGGCTAGAAGGCTGTATATTGCAGTCATCAACAGGTGGTCATTCCCTTTGGAGGCATATCACTAGTCCCTTCTTCGCTTTCTCTGTCTGACATAAACATTCACAGTCAACACCAACACTTATGCAGACCTTTCACTGGCTCTGATACCAAAATGATAAAAAGTGCACAATGGAAGCGGACAAAACAGATCAAATAGATCAACTCATACACATCGCTTGACTTGTTATCGCTGGTTCACATGCATCGATTCACCATTACACTCGGTCACTACTTGTATCTGCCAAGAGATACATTCTCAATGTACATTCCCCACATGCATTTGCGACCTACATTCACAATATACATTCGAACCACACTCATTGGTGAGACTTGGATTATTGATCGGGCTTACCACAAAGTCGTTGTTTCACCGATCATGCTGATATCACATTCAAACACATTCATTGGCTAGATTTCAATCATCGGCAAACACTAGGGTTTCCTACGCCACTACTCCTATACATCGTTGCACAGTTTGCCTTCACTGAACCCTAGTAGATGGATATGCTAGGTGATCTACTGTGCACAACCCATGATCTGAACCATCTGCACTATCCAACAAGAAAATAAAATAAAAAACACAAACATATATTTGTACAATGAAGCCATTCCACTGATTTCGACAGAAATCCTATTAGTGGAATGCTTCACATCGACATTTTGCAATAATGGGAAAGCAGGAAGGAAATGAAATCTATAGCTATGCAATTCGTATTTACAGAAAATGGGAAACAAAATGACGACACAGAAATAGTTCGATTCTCCTTAGCAAAGCCTGATTACATTCGCACAATCACAATATCATATGACTAATTACAATCTCAATCCCTAATTCATCCGCATTTGATTCATTTCCTTGGGTTTTATAAATTCACCTAGAGTAGTGCCAAACCCATTCCAAGCAACTGGGAGACTAATTCCAAGTGGCTGGGAAACACTACTGCCTATTTTTGGCATTATTGCTATTTTTAGCATTAGGTGATTACAATTGTCAAATGTCACGTAGGACTTACAAAATAAACCTAGATTTATTCCACTCAGACTCACACATGGCACTAGGCCTTACAATTGGTCACTTGGACCTTATATAACACCAAAACATCAAAATGAACATGAAATTAATTAAAGTATCTAGGTACCCCTACACCATAAACCTACTCTTCTAGAAAATATTTCCAGGATCATAGAAGAACTATGTATGTATATCTTCAAAATTCATACATTAGCATCTGAACTAACAGTATCTTTAGTGTTGTACCCATAAACTCATCTTTACAATATGGACTAGCTCTAATGTAAAATTGGTTTTGTCTAGAATCTGTAGTAGCTGGATAAAACTGTTCTTTGCGTGCAGATGTTGAACACTGGGACAAAAGTATGAAAAAGTTGTCCAAAATTCTATGTTAATTTATGTAGTACATAAAAAAATAGACTTTGATGTATGAACCACTAGAATATAAGACACAATTAAGCAAAGAAGCCATTTTCCCTTGTTACACAAAACAATTTCACTCGTTTATTCAACATCCTAGGTTGAAGTGATTTGAATCAGATCATGAAATGTTGGAAAAGTGAACTAACTACAACTTTACTCTATTAAGAATGATATTATTCAAGTAAAATGAATCCATATAAAAGAATGATACTCTATAAGGAATGATACTTCAATCACATCTTTAACCCTGATTGCATTACACCTATAATTGATCATTATGTGTGCATGGTTGACCTTCTTGCCTATGTTGGTTTACTTGATATACTTTTTCACTTCTCTTTCTCTAATTTCTCCTAGTGATGGATCATGGAGTATGATCCAAAATGTTGAGAAAAAACAAGCACACAGTTAAAGCCTGAAATACTAATCTTGATATACTAGTTATATCTGTTGGGAATTAAGGTGTCTCAACCTTGGTAATTCCTTGTATTAATTCATTGTATTTATTTATTTATTGCCTATTGTATAATTTAGATGCAAATCCTATGTTGTCATATTGTGGGAGTTGGCACGGTGATGTTTGATCCTACATGGCATATGACCACATGTAAATTTGTCCTCAGATGAGGAGATAGGCATCCCACTTAGTGGTAGGAATATTTTACGATGTGTGGGCATATTAGAATGTGTGTAAGGGAATATTGATCAAAACGGTCATGACAAACTCCTATGACAAAGTTATGACATGTAAGTGTCAGAAATAGAAGATCCTATTATAGGTGAAGACATGTGTCGAGAAGCATATTTGAAAAAGGCATCTTTGGGCACCTCTAGGTGGACTATGACATGTTGTAAGAGAATATGCTATTAATAGCTTGTGTATGGCAGATTCTCTTACAGCTGTAAGTTATGACAGCTATGACAGATTCTATGATTGTTGTAAGAGTCATAAGAGCATCTGTCATAGCCCATTTTGGAAATAGGTGACCTCCTTGGGATGGGATGACTTGACAAGTGTTAGGGAAATCCTACTATGTTGGATAAGTGTCCATAGGCATTGGGTTTAGGCCATGAGGCCATGTTGGATGCCCATCTCAATGTGGAGCCATTTTTGCCCTTGCAATCTCTTTATAAACACGTGCTTTGGAGAGGAGAACTACTACATGTTTGACAAGTACTGTTATGCTACTGGAACATCTCCAGATACAAGTGTCAAAGACTCCTGCAAGAACATTGGCTCTGTGGTTGTATTGTAACCTTCTTTATTTACAAAATACATTTGAGTTGTGATTTGGAGTGTGGGGCTTTTCACTCATAAGGGTTTTCCCCACATATATCTTGTGTCTCTCTTCTTTGATCTTACATTCTTGTGTTTGTGTTTTCTACAATATCTCCATTAGTAGGTTAACATAGCTATAATTGTAAAGATAAAATTGAATTTTCACTCTCCTCCCCTTATTAGATTAGTGTAGGAAGCATTTTCCACACACCTAGATTCCTTTCAGTTGGTATCAAGGCCTAGCCAGTTTTGGTTCTAGCTACTGGGTAGGGGTTTTTTGAGCTAATCTTAGGTTGAGTGGGAGTTTGTGTAGAGTATTATGTATCTTGTTGCAGGAAGGAAATGTCAACCACATCCAAAAGATTAGAGGTGGAGAAATTTAATGGAACTAATTTTGAGTTGTGGAAACTCAAGATGGAAGACCTACTTGTTAATCGTGACCTATGGGAAACTATATATGGTGTAAAACCTATAGCAATGTCACAAGCCGATTGGGACCTCAAAGATTGGAAGGCTAAGGGTCTCATAAGACTCTGTTTAGCTAACTTTGTCCTGTTGAATGTCCACAAGGAGAAGAGCACGAAAGACCTCTGGAAGAAGCTAGGTGATGTTTATCAGACCAAGTCCTTGGTGAACAAGATTTTTCTAAAAAAGAAGTTGTTTTCTCTGAAAATGGAAGATAGAGGATCTATTGCGGACCATATGAATGATTTCAACATGATCGTTACATAGTTGACATATGTGGGTGTGAAAGCGGAGGAGGAGGATCAATGTATGACCCTGCTTTGGTCTTTGCTAGATTTGTGGGATCATCTTGTCATGGCTATCGGAAGCGCCACTACCACCTTCAAGATGGGAGATGTGGCGTCTTCATTGTTATTTGAAGAGATGCAGAGAAAGTCTTTTGAGGCAATGAAAGAGGCTCTTGTAGTTTGTGGAAGACCCAAAGAGAAAGGGGAGAAGAAGGACAAGAAAGGTGAAAAGGGCAGATCCAAATCCTGTGGGAGATCCAAATCTCCTGGAAATTCCAAGGCTCTTTGTTGGAACTATGGGAAAACTAGGCATTTCCAAAAGGAATGCAAAGAGGAGAAGAAGAAGAAGAAGAAGAAGAACAAGAATGCTCCTGATTTAGATTTTGACAAGTCACAAGATGATGGTGAGGCCTTCATCGTAGCCCTAGCCATCCATGCATCTGATGATGTGTGGTTGATTGATTCTGGTGCATCATTCCACATGACCTCACATCGAGACTGGTTCATGAAGTATGAAGAGTTTGATGGTGGAAGAGTGTACCTGGGTGATGATTCTCATCTGAAGATTGTTGGTCATGGAAGAGTCTTAATCTGATTCCCTTATGGATGAGTGAAGGGGATCACTAGGGTTATGCACATCCCTGACCTAGCATGGAACCTTCTTTCTATAATTATGTTGAATGATGTAGGTGTGCAGGTTATCTTTTCGAAGGATGGATGTAAGATGACTAGAGGGTCTATGGTGCTTGTGAAGGGTACTTGGAGAGGTAATCTGTTTCAGCTGGAGGCATGCACTTCATAGTGCAATTGTTCTTCTAAATTGAAGAAAAGAGTTGCATTCACTTCATCCCCACCATCTGAATGAGTAGTGAAGAAATTTGTTGTAACTAGTTCTTATGGTAGTGCACATGCTTTTAAAGTTAATCTTCCATATGAAAAGACTATGTTATGGCATTTGAGATATGACCACATTGGTGAGAAGGGTCTTCGAACCCTAAAAAATAAAAACCTCATTAAGAGGTTAAATGATTGTAATCTCGAGTTTGACTTTTGTGAACATTGTGTATATGGAAAGTGAAACTGTGTTCAATTTTACTCTAGTTCTCACAAGTCTTCTAGTGTATTGGATCTTATTTATTTTGATGTGTTTGGTCCTGCTAATGTTGCTTCGATTTCCAAATATGTATATTTTGTATATTTTATAGATGATTACAGTAGAAGGACATGGGTTTATTATATCAGAAGCAAGACTGAAGTCTTTAGTTGGTTTAAGGAGTTTAAAGCCTTTGTTAAAAATAAGACTAGTAAAAATATTAAGTTTTTGAGAACTGACAATGGTGGTGAGTTTTGTTTGGCAGAGTTCGATAAGTTCTGTAAAGAGCAAGGGATTGAAAGATGTAAGACAACTCCATACACCCTGCAGCAAAATGGAGTTGTAGGGAGGATGAACAGGACACTAATGGAGAAGGCTAGGAGTATGCTTAGTGGAACAAAGTTTGAACAAAATATTTGGAATGAAGATATTGCCACTGCTTTCTACTTGGTAAACAAGTCTCCTACATCAGCTCTTGTTGGTAAGACACCTATGGAGCTGTGGTCTGGTAAGAAGCATTTAGTTAGGTATCTTCGTGTTTTTGGTTCTGAGGAATATGTACATGTGCCTAGGGAGAAGTGGTCTAAATTGGAGAACAAGGATGTTAAGTGTATCTTCATTGGCTATGGTGTCGGTGTGAAAGGATACAAGCTTTGGGATCCTGTGGCTGCAAAAATGTTGTATAGCAGAAGTGTTATCTTCAGAGAGCTAACACCTTCTTCTGTTGTTCTACAACCAGAACAAATAGAAAAGAAAGAGGATGCGGTTCAATTTCCTTCTACCCCTGAGAAGACTAAAGAGACAAGCTCTGTGAGACCTAATGATGAGGAAAGCTCAAACAACTTTGAAAGCTCAGAAGAAGAAGCAGAACCTCAACCTTAGCCATTGAGGAGGTCTACACAAATGACAAAGCAACCTATAGGTTTGGTTATTCATTACTTGATTCTAGTTGTACTTTTGCTTTACTTACTAACACTTATGAGCCTAGATCTATTCAAGAGGCTATGGGCATGAAAGATGTAGGTTCCTGCAAGGAGGCCATGGAAGATGAGATGGCTTCTTTGGAAAAGAATAAAACATGGGACTTGGTGCCTTTGCCTGATGGATGGAAACCCTTTGGATGCAAATGGGTGTTCAAGAAGAAATTCATCGCAGATGGCAATGTTGAAAAGTACAAGGCTAGATTGGTTACGAAGGGGTATACACAAGTGGAGGTAATTGATTATGGTGAAATTTTCTCTCCCATTGCAAAGCTGACATCCATTCAATTCATGTTATCTCTTATAGTGGCTTATGACTTGAAGATAGAACAGATGGATGTGAACACATCTTTCCTTCATGGTGATTTGGAGGAAGAGATTTACATGTCACAGCCAAAGCATTACATAGAGAAAGGTAAAGAAAATTTGGTTTTCAAGTTAAATAAGTCTTTGTATGGTTTGAAATAGTCTCCTAGGATGTGGTACTTGAAGTTTGATGCCTTTGTTTTGTTGATTGGATATGTGAGATCAAAGTCAGATCATTGTGTGTATTACAAATTTGAGAATGATCACATTCTCATTATTTCATTATATGTTGATGATATGTTATTGATTGGGAATGGTAAGAATATGATTTCTGATTTGAAGTCTCAGTTGTCAACACAGTTTGAGATGAAAAATATTGGGGCAGCTAGGTACATTTTAGGAATGGAAATTAGAAGAGACAAATCTAACAGAAAACTTTGGTTAAGCCAGAGTAAGTATGTGAAGAACATGTTGGATAGGTTCAGCATGGTAGATTGTAGACCATTGTGTGTTCCTATTTCAATGGGGACAAAGTTGTCTGTTAATGATTGTCAAAAATCTCCTAGTGCGATGGAGGAAATGAGAAGAGTACCTTATGCTAGTGTTGTTGGTAGTTTGATGTATGCTATGGTCTACACAAGACCATATATTGCCCAAGGAGTGGGAGTCCTTAGTCGATTTATGGCTAATCCTAGATGGGTACATTGGGATGCAGTTAAGAGAGTGTTCAATTATTTGAGGGGTACATCCAAGTATTCCATTTGCTACCATGGCAATGCTACAGGACCTCCACATTTAGTTTGTATTCCTGGATTTGTGGATTCTGATTGGGTAGGCGACATTGACAGCAGAAGATCCACCAGTGCTTATGTGTTCACTATGTTTGGTGGTACAATTAGTTGGATGAGTAAGAGACAACCTATGGTTGCTTTGTCCATGATAGAAGCTAAGTACATGGCAGCAACTCATGCTTGCAAGGAAGCCATTTAGCTTAAGAGATTGTGTTTAGATATTGGTGTTGATTTAGGACAGATTACGATATGTTGTGACAATTAGAGTGCAATTTGCCTTGCGAAGAATCCAATTTTCCATGCCATAACAAAGCATATTGATGTATAGTTTCACTTCATGTAAGACATGGTAGAGGATGGGAAGGTAAATTTGAAGAAGGTAGATACTTTGAAGAATGTTGCAGATGCATTGACAAAACCAGTGGGCATAAAGAAGTTCAGATGGTATTTGGAGTCTATCGGCCTCTCGGCCTATAGCAATTAAAACCTATTAATTTTATTGGCTCTTAGAACATGTTCAACAATTGGGAGAATGTTGGGAATTAAGGTGTCTCAACCTTGGTAATTCCTTGTATTAATTCATTGTATTTATTTATTTATTGCCTATTGTATAATTCGGAATAAATTCCTATGTTGTCATATTGTGGGAGTTGGCACGGTGATGTGTCATCCTACATAGCATATGACTACATGTAAATTTGTCCTCAAGTGAGGAGATAGGCATCCCACTTAGTGGTAGAAATATTTTTCCATGTGTTGGCATCTTGGAATGTGTGTAAGGGAATATTGACCGAAACGGTCATGACAGATTCCTATGACAGAGTTATGACATGTAAGAGTTAGAAATAGAAGATCCTATGACAGGTGAAGACATGTGTCAAGAAGCATCTTTGAAAAAGGTATCTTTGGGCACCCCTAGGTGGACTATGACATGTTGTAAGAGAATATGCTATTAATAGGCTGTGTATGACATTCTCTTACAGTTGTAAGTTATGATAGTTATGACAGATTCTATGATGGTTGTAAGAGTCATAAGAGCATCTGTCATAGCCCATTTTGGAAATAGGTGAGCTCCTTTGGATGGTGTGACTTGACAAGTGTCAGGGACATCCTACTATGTTGGACAAGTGTCCATAGGCATTGGTTTTATGCCATGAGGCCATGTTGGACACCCATCTCAATGTGGAGCCATTTTTGCCCTTGTAATCTCTTTATAAATAGGTACTTTGGAGAGGAGAACTACTACAGGTTTGAGAAGTATTGTTATGCTACCAAAACATCTCCAGATATGAGTGTTGAAGACTCCTACAAGAGCATTGGCTCTATGATTGTATTGTAACCCTCTTTGTTTACAAAATACATTTGAGCTGTGATTTGGAGTGTGGGGTTTTTCACTCGTAAGGGTTTTCCCCACGTATATCTTGTGTCTCTCTTCTTCTGTCTTACATTCTTATGTATGTGTTTTCTACAATATCTCTGTTAGTGGGTTAATATAGCTGTAATTGTAAAGATAAAATTGAATTTGCATTCTCCTCCCCTCATTGGATTAATGTAGGAACATTTTTTTGCATACCTAGCTTCCTTTCAAAATTTGTGGTCATTGTATGGATGTGTTTTCTTGGTGCCTAAAGATAGCATGTGAATATAGGCTTAGGATAAATTATAACGATGCTACTTTTTATTTGGGTCCAAAAAATGTTGTTAAATTATATTCTCTCATACATCTATGCAGAAGTGGACAAGTGTGGTGAGGTTCAAATTGGGTACAGAAATTTATGAACAATAAAAGGATTGAAAAGATCCCAAGCTATAGTTGGAATTAAACCATAAAATGGTACATATTTTTTGTAGTAGATAGACCACATCTGTAGACAAAGGGGATCTATGCAAGGTTGGAGAAATTGGCTTGGAAGATGAAGGCAGCAAGGTATTTTCCAGATTCAAGATTCTTACTTAGTGTTGTGAAGAAATAGGAACATGAATTAATTCTCTGCCATCATAGTAAAAGTGGGTATTTTCTTTTGGTTTATTAAACATGCCTCGTGGAACAACTATTAGAGTTGTTAAGAACCTTCGAGTATGTGCAGATTGTCACTCTACTAAGAAAAAATATCTCCAAGATTGTCACAAGAGAAATTACTATGAGATGTGAACCTTTTCCATCATCTTAAACATGGGCAATGTCCTTGTGGAGATTATTGATGATGCTAAATGAAGTAATCTACAAAATAGGCTTACACTATAACAATGGACACTGTGTTAGATTTCTAGTAATAATGGAGGGACAACCATCAAAAGAAAATGGAAGGGGGATTTTTGTCAGATGAAGTAGTTGCAAGTGCCCTGGTAGACTTGTATGGAAAATGTCGAGTCATAGACAAAGCACATGAACTGTTTGATGAAATCCTATAAAGAATTGTGATCTCATGGACTCTAATGATCGAAGAATATGCACAAAGTGGATTTTTTTAAAAAGGCTTTAGAAAATTTTCTAGTAGATATGATTGGCAGGTGTAAAGACCAATTCCACATACTTTGTCAGCATCCTCCCCGCCTGTGCCAAAATGGGAGATGTTGAACAGGGTATGGACATACATCAAAGCATAAAGGGAGGGCAAATTCCATCACATGTTGTAGTTGCAAATGCCCTGGTGCACATGTATACAAAATGTAGAAGCATGCATAAAACACATGAACTATTTGACAAATGTCTAAAAGAAATATGGTCTCATGGACTGCAACGATTTTAAGATATGCAGAAAATAGATTTGTTGATACGATATTAAAAAATTTCAAGCAACTACAATTGTGATTTATAAATCCAATTCCACAACCTATACCAGCATCCTCCCTACCTGTGCCAAAATGGACACTTTCAAATAGAGTATGGACATCTATCAAAGCATAACGAAAAGGGAAATTTTTTCAGATGTGGTAGTTGCAAGTGCCCTAGTAGATTTGTATGCAAAATGTGGAGTCAAAGACAAGGCACATGAACTATTTGACAAAACTCCTAAACGAAATATGGTCTCATAGAGTACAATGATCGAAGGCTATTCACAAATGGATTTGTTCAAAAGGCTCAAGAAACTCTCAAGCAAAAGTGACTGGCAGGTGTAAAGCCAAATTCCAAAACCTTTGCCAACATCCTCCTAGCATATGCCAAAATGGGGAGCTTTTAGATAGGGTATGGGCATCCATCAAAGAAAAATAGAAGGGGGATTTATGTTTGATGTTGTAGTTGCAAGTGTCCTAGTAGCCTCGTATGCAAAAATCTAAAAGCATAGATAAGGCATGTGAATCTATTTGACATAATTCCTCAAAGAAATGTGATCTAATGTAATGCCATGAAACATAGGTTATGCATGAATGAATTTGTTGAAAGGGCCTTATAAACTTTTAAGAAAATGCAACTGAAATGGGTTTTGTACCTATTGAAAATGATTTTTCTTTACCTACCTCTGCTCTATTCTAACACACGATGCCTCCTTTCTCTTCATGTGCCCTCCACAACTAATAGAATTAATTGTTTTCCTCCCTCTTGAATTTGGTCTTCCCCAACATCCCCCCCCCCCCAAAAAAAAAGTCAGACCTCCTGACTTTACGTGCAAGAAAAGGGTTCACAGTTTTTACCCACTTCAAAGCCCAGTCAAAGAAGGTACCCAAAAATAATTAAATTTACATTTAATTTTCCTACAGGGTAAAGGAAGTGGTTTGCACCCCACACCACTCCATTTAATGGCACATTGACTATATGCATACTGATATTTTATGCCCATAGATGATATTATGAGTAATTATAATAACAAATAAATTAATAATTGAAATATTATTAATAGTTATAAAAATAATAATGGTAGCAATTTTTGGAACAATAACTAAATAGAAACAAAATAATAATTAACCTTTCTAATTGCTAAGTCCTATAAAAAATTAATTGGTAAACGCGTGAGACATGTTTGTTCGCTACATTTTGTGTGTTGTTGAACTCGATTAACTAACTCTATGTAATTTACATAGTGGTTACATGCAAGGATTGCTGGTGTGTCCAACAAGCAAGGGTCATCAAGGATGGAGTGATGTACCATTTGTTCCCTTTGGCTATTTATTTTTGGGTTCCATGTATAAAAATATCTATTTATGTATTGCACAACTCTTTGAACTGCTTCTGGACTATTGAAATCCATGCTTTCAATGGCAGGTGCTCCTTGCAACCAAAGGAAGCCATGAATATGGGCAGATCCTCTATGCTTTCATTCATATCTATGAGATGCCATAAGAGTTAGGATTAGTTTTCATAATTAATTACTTGGTATAGGATAAAATTTAAATGATGATCATTAATGTTACTCACCTATACCAATAGTCTTTGGCAAGTAAAAGCTTCTCCAAGATCTCTTCATGAAAGGTTGTGAATCTATTATGCATGTATAATGTAGTTAGATGGGGATTGTTAATTATGTTTTTGATCCTCCATTGGTATGCTTGCATTGGTTCAGTGGGACTGTATGCTAGGCATTGCACTGTGTAAATCTGGCCACTTGGTATCTACTGCACTAAGTGTGAAGAACAAAGTTGGAAAACCAACTTGTATTACCATATCTGATAGCTCTCCTCTACACCTTGTCCAGAAGGGTTTTGTCCCATGTAGGTTTGAGCCAAAATGCATAAGGTGATCAACAAGTTTGTCATCAAGTAAATCATACATGTGAAGGCATAGGTCTGGAATTGTATTTGGTACACTTTCATGAAAGAATTTCTATAAAAAAACTACAATCATAGTTTGGCTTCTATGTCACATTATAACATTTAACAAGAAGTACCATAAATGTGGATGTTGACCAAATCTGTTATCATGGTATTACATAAGATGTACAACATATTCATGCATTTCAACATCTTTGATGTGTGTTGTTTGAAAAGTGCCACACCATTAGGGAAGAGAGTAGGGAGTGCCATTGCAAGCAAGCTCTTTGTGTTGTACTCATTTATTGGTGGTAAAGTAATGTGAGGCCATTCCATAACATCTATGGGGTGAGACTAGTTAACTTGTAAGAAGGTACATATTTATTCAACCTCCCTACATGTTGTTGGGAGAACAGATGCAAAAGAAGAGTCTTCATTTAATTGTTGTTTGTCAAACTAATTAATGTTTGTGGATGTGGAGTGGGTTGTAGGTTCTAGAATATTTGTGGAATCTTGCAGAAGCATGTCTGACACATTTGTAGGAGTGCAAGGCATGATCAAGAGTGCAAATTCTTCAAGTTGGACATCCTTGTAGTATGGATCTTGTGTAATCTTATACTCTAAGGCTGTGAGAACTTGTGAGTGACTAACATAAAAATCATAGTTTTTATGCTCTACACCTTGTCTTCTAATAATGGTTATGTCTAATTGGCTGATACATCTAGGTAAGTATTTTGCAATAGTAGTAATATCTTATGGGAAGCTAATGGTATGGCCACCATATTTTAATTGGCATCCTCATGCATGCCCAACTTGAAGAAATGGATTGACCCTTGCTATTAGCATCTATTCTACTTAAGTAAGGTTTTGCAAAGCAAGAGCTATGCTTCCAGGGTCCATGTTATTCCACTTAGAAAAATGATTTCCTTTTTTTTCACCAGAGCATCTATAGCACTTAGTCATATTGTTTGACTTTCTAACTTGAATACCTAGGTAACTCTCTAGGCAAATGGAACATATAGGTATGATTGATAGTGCCTATTCTTGAGCGAAATCATTTTTGTGCAGCAATATACTCAGATGTGCCAAATGTGTTATGGATCATGGTAGAATATGTTGGAGGTATAGAAATATATGGTATTGGTAGGAAAGTACTGAATGTGTTTTTGTTTAGTGCTTGAGCATTGCTTTCTATTGAAGCATTATGTGATGCTCATCTAGCCTTGTTGATTTCATCCTTTTTTTGCATGGTATTGTATCTTTCGCAGTTGATTTCTATGTTCTCTATTAGATGATGTGCTGGAATTGGCACTATTAGATCTTGAAGGACCTCTCATTTATTACAAAATGGAATGCTTGCAATGTATTACAAAAGTATTTAGAATTTTACTTATGAAAAATTTAAACTCAAATCTTTGATAAATAATTACTTTGAGAGAATAAGTATAACTAAAATATAGTAGACACCATTGTTTAATTAACTATTATAAAATGCAATGAGTATATAATATTGACCTTATCTAGGACTCACCTAAAATAAATATGATTTTAATACAATATTAAAATGTGTAGTAAATTATGTACTAAATATTTGTTTTGTAGTTAAAGATAATGATTATATTTAGAATTTTGAAAAGTGTTAGTATCAATATAAAGGATCGGACATTTGTATTAGGGAAAATGTAAGCATCCTTAAACATGTTATTATGAAAATTATTAATTTTGTAAGCTACAACTAAGAGCCAGTAAACAACCATCTTCAAGAGTCCTATTAATCAAATATAGAGAGTACATTAATTAATGAAGAAGGTTATAAATAACTAGTAAGAGGTTCCTAGACATCAAATATATAGAATACATTAATTAAAACCAAACAGTAAGAAGTGGTAAAAACCCATCCCCAAGTGTCTTATGCATAAATTTTGCAAGTGGTACATCTAAGAAAGTTAACTATCTTATAGCATGGTAGTCTTGACACTAACAATTAAGCATATGTAAGAGGCAGTATACAACCATCCTCTTCATTTTAATTGCAATACAATTAAAATATTTTTCTAAAATTGTGAGCACATATAAATCATAGCTTTATTAGTTCTTTCATAAATAATTACTTTGATGAGTATTAAAGTTTGACCTTATGTACAACTCACCTTATACAAATATTAGTTTATGCAATATTAAATAATGTAGTAAATTATGCACTAAATATTTGTTTTGTAGTAAAATATAATGATTATTCTCAAAATCTTGAAAGGTGTTAGTATCAATATAAAGGATTGGGCATTTGTATGAGTGAAAATGTAAGCATCCTTAAACATGTTAATATGAAATTATTAAATTTTGTAAGAAACAACTAAGAGGTGGTAAACAACCATCCTCAAGAGTCCTAGACATCAAATATGTAGAGTACATTAATTAATGAACAAGGTTATAAACAACTAGTAAGAAGTTCCTACGCAACAAATATATGGAGTACACTAAAATTAACAAACAAGTTTAAAAAACCATCCTCAAGTGTCATATGCCTAAATTTTGTAAATGGTACATGGAAGTGCTCGTAACTAACTATATTGTATTGAATGTTAGTTTTGACACTAACAATTAAGCATATGTAAGAGGTAGTATATAACCATACTTATCATTTTTTATTTAATTTGTAACCATCCTTATCATTTTAGTTGCAAGACAATCAAAATATTTTTCTAGGATTGTGAGCACATAGGAATGTTAACTTTATTAGTTCATTATAAACATATTTGTTTAGATTTAGTTTTCCATCTAATATTTTTTAGTTTGTCATTTAGAGTTTTTTAATTTGTCATTTAAGATTTAGATTTTAGTTTGTGATTCAGGGTTTCTAAGGTTTCAATTTGTGATTTAGGGTTTCTAAATTTCAATTTATTATGTAGGGTTTACATTCTAGTTTTAAAATTAGATTTCAATATGTCATATCTATAGAAACAACTACAAAATATTAAAAAGACATCTAATTTTTATTTAAAAAGTATTTTTTACAAAAGAAAACGAATTTTAAAAAAAACTACTAATTTTTTTATTAGTGAATGGGGTGTTTTTAGCCTGGTCCTACTCTAGGTCAAGCCACAAATAGGGAACCTCTTCCCTGGCATGAACACATAACATTAATGCTAGCATGAACACTAGTCAAACTCATGAGCTCATTGGCCCAGTGAGTGCTTTAAGCCATGAGTTCATTGGCCCAGTAGGGGCCCTAACGAGCTCATTGGCCCAGTAGGCTCAAATCTCAGGGGTTTGTTGGCCCAGTGAGAGTTTGAACCTTGGTGGTATGAATAACAATGCCATGCCTTAACTACCACATTGTGTGATGAACCGCAAAAAAATTACTAACTTTTTATAAAAATAAATGATATAAAAAAAAAAACTACTAAGTTTTTATAAAAAAACAAATAATGTAAAATAAAAACTACTACTTTTTATAAAAAAAAAAACTACTAATTAAAAAAAGCAAATGATTTTTTTAAAAACTACTATTTTATCTAAAAACAAATGATTTTTTAAAATAACTACCAATTTTTAAAAAACAAATGAGTTTTTTTGGTAAAACTATTTTAATTTTTATATATTAAATTTTTTATAAAAAACTTAAAAACAAATTTCTTTTTTAAAAAAGCTACCAATTTTTTTTTAAATAAATGAATTTCTTTGATAAAACTATTAATTTAAAAATTATTAAATTTTTTAATAAAAAACTTTGAAGAAAATGATTACCAATTTTGTTAAAAACAAAGGAATTTATTTTATATAGCTATTATTTAAAAAAATAAATGAATATATATATATATATATAAAATAGAAAACTTACTTCTTGGGGGTCACTGGCATTAGTTGTGGGGTCAATGTTGTTTCACTTGAAATGACCAAGTTTTTTTTTCATTTATTTAAATTAATTCTAGGCGGAAAAATTATACCTGAAACCACTCACTCCAGAACTTTTTGCATGGAATCTATTTATTTGGCTTAAAATGTGACACAACTCCAAACTTTTAGCCATATTCATCTTTGCACTTGGTTCTGGTATTTGTTTCTAAAATAAACATCCCTACCTATCACCCTCATTGAAGAGTGAGGTCACTTCTACTAGGAAGATGAGTGGGGGACAACCTAGTGTATGGTTGAGGGTAAAGTGCTACGATGATGCTCTCTCTCCTACAATTAGACAGCCATATTGCTTGCACTCAAATGAGATGACTATGACTAATGGTCAACCCAATTTTAATGAAAAGTCAAAGTATGTATAATTGATGTACATAGCAGATTGGTAGGACAATAGTCCTAATCTAGATTTGTATCTTAATTTTACTTATTTGCAAATATGTATCATGGTGATTTATGAAATAATGTAATGCTAGCATCTTTATTATAGAATGTGAAATTTGTATGTTTATTGAAAAATAATTCAAAAATTGTAGCATTTGTGATTTATTTTATTTCAAATTATTTATTAAATTATTATTATTATGGGTGCCCATTACATTTCATCCCTTCTCTTTCCCCCTTTTTCTTTGCTTTTCGACTCTCCCCTTTACCTTTTGCTCTTTTTTCATCTCATGGATATATTAATAATAGTTTCAATTTAGAATAGGTTTTCCTCATGCCCCATTATTATTGTTATATCTTGTTGTAAGGGCATATGTAATTGTAACAAAATTCAAGACATTTATTTGTATGTATGGTTCTAATTTTGTGTAAGGTAAAGAAATAGTTTTGTGTGCAACCAATTTAGAAACATTAATTAGTCACTATAGCCCCCTATTAAATAGAAGGATATTATCCTTTGAATCTATTCCCACATAGCCAAGACACGGTGATCTTGAACCTTAGGGAGACTCCCTTTACTCTCCTTTTAAGAGAGGAAGTGTCTCTTGATTTTTCTAGAGGTTGGAGTCTCTTTTGCCCAATCAATAGAATAATAGTTGAAGAAAGGTTATTTTTGGCTTGTGTCAAAACAATAGCTAACGAGTCAATATCTAAATTTAGTAGTTTCTCAAATCACTCTTGCTTCTGTCATAGCTTCACAACTACTAAACCCTAGTTGCACACTAGGATTTTGCATTATCCTTTGTATCACTTTCCAAAGATTCACACATCACAACTCACCTACCTTCCAATTTTATATCAAGAATTGTTGACTTGAAAACATGAATTTGAACAAAGGATAAGATCCTTGTCTAGCAAGCTCCTCAAAGGTTCTTTGTCAACACTACCAAACTCTTTGTTGCAAGTCCCAACATCGAGGTGAAGCACTGTTTTATAGGTATGTAGGAGTTCACAAAATACCAAATCAAATCCGTTTGTGTGCTTCAAAACATCAACCATGGTGCACTATCAAACCAGAATCCATTCCAAAACATATAATTAATTAAGTGACTTGACAGTTCTAAATTTTGTAAATTTTAATTATCTGAACTTTCTCATTCTAGATTAGACATTAGAATTCAAGTTTCTAACATATATCACAACATTTTCCAACTCCTTTTTGACAGATTCAAAGTACACATTTATTTGTATTTTCAAATACAATATTAAATTATTAAGGAATTTTTATTTTTCCCTTCTTGTGGGTTCTCTCTCTATAAAATCTATAGAGATTTCTAAAACTTAAATACATAATTATAAAAAAGAAATCGGAAATGAAATATAAGTGTTGTTGTCAACATTAACAATGGTCGTTCTGTACTCATTTAACTTTTACTTGAAACAAGTCCCTCCATATACTAGCACTTCACCCTATAGATGGTTCAAGGAATACGCTGATAGGAACAACCGACGAGTTGACGAAGCTTCTATACTCTTTTTTCATAAAACAAAGCTGAAACTTCCCTACCTACTTGGAACATAGACGATCGATGAATATTTTGTATAGTTTTGAAAAAAAGGATCTGCCTACTCTGTCTCCCACTTTCCAAAAAAATATCCACTTACTCTATCTCCCACTTTTCACTCCAATATTCCGTATAGTTCTTGAGAAAAGCTTATCCACCGACTCATCACTCTATCTCCCAATTTTTAGTTTCTATTTTGTACATCAAATAACATCTCTGGGTTTTTAACATTAAATAATATTCAATTTTTCTTATACAATTTTTTATTAACATCTCCTGTCATATTGGTGGGTTTTTTTCTGAATGAACTAACTGGTATGCAATATTTTTAAAATATTACAGATCAGTCAAAAGTTGTCCTTATTGATTTGAATACCTGTAGGCCAAGTTATACCTGTCGACAGTCGTCATAATCTAAAGATTAATCAAGGATAAAGATGAGAGGTGAATTCATTGAATTTTACATTTTTGGCAGACGTTTAGGAATTTTTATTACGCCGAAGGCCTAGATCGACTTCAACGTCTTATACTGATGCAAGACGATGCAAATACTTGATAATATTCAAGTCTTTTCTAGTTTTCTGTTAACTGATCTTTCTATGGAAATATCGGTGCCTGTATACATGTTTAATATTCTAGGTCTTCGGAAGTTGTATGTGAAAGCTTACACAGAATTGTAAATATGAGGTGGTTCATAGTTTGCGTAAGGTGAGATTTATATGAGATAGAGCATGAAGAGCCTGGATATATATCTCATTATTATTGTAATTTAAATGTTGTAGTAGAATCCAGGGGTGGAATAGTAGTGTCTCTGCTTTCTTTTCTTGTATTTTGTGGGGTCCAAAAGAAAATTATAATCTACTTTGATATGTTGGTTTTTTTTTTTAAATTGCATCTCCATTTCATTTTATTTTATTTCTATTCTTTTTTTTAAAAAAAATTCAGCTAATGTATTATTAGTATATATATGGGACAAATGATATGATCTTGTGTGAAGTTGCGTTTATTTTTCTAAATAAATAACTATGGACTTACTTAAATAGTGTTAATGGAAACTTTATATATAAAATATATAATATAATTATATTTATTATTTGTATAATATAGTGTAAATTACTAAATATATTTTAAACATGATATTATACTATAGAATTGTATATTTATATATATCTGTAATTTCATTGTATATTTATTTTTGTTTAGGATAAAATATGAAGAGGGTTTAAATTCAATGGTTTGTATTTATCCTCCTTTCACCACTAAACATTCAAGGACATTCAGCGGAGTAGGAAGTCTACTACAAGCTTCTTGTCACTTGGAATATATGGGAAGATTGGAATTGTATGATTTTGTTGTTTAATTAAGCCCAATTATGTTCAAAACCCTAATTATGTAAATTTGTGAACAAATAGATAAATTACGGAAAATGATCGCACATAGAGATATCAAATAACAATCAAATGCATACTAGATTTCAAAGTTCAGAAAGTGAAAAAGTCAGGGACTAATGACCAGGCGCCCTAGTCCAGTGCCACAATTTTTGTTGAGATCTGGAAACCTTGTCTGCAACATGTTCCTATTATTCCAGAGACTTTTCTGTTGCGAGATCCAGAGGATTAATGAGTGGGCGCCTGAGTCCAGGTCCCTATTTTCTTCTCTGATTTACAATTCCAACAGTTTGCACTACTCTCCTGTAACTCCACTTTTTCTACTTTTGCAACCTGTAACCTACAATCATGAAAAAATAGGTTGGGGGTTGTGATGTTTAGAGGCTTGCCTCAGTCAAGCCCTAGAGAGACATTCAAGTCTTCCGAACACCGTTGTCAGATAAATAGTGTATATCCCTATGGGATAGAGGCAAAAGCTAAAAGATAAATGATAGAAAACACAATTGGTATTACCTGTGGTGGAGATCTTATAGAAGGAAGATGCTCTTCATGCCATGAGGAGATGGATACCAAATATGCAAATACAAACACAAAAACAACAATGTACTGCTCTGCAACACAATGAATGTCTTGAATCACTTTCGCAAAATCAGAATACTCATCTAATTTCCATCTAATTTCCATCTAGTTTACAAATGAATTCCTAAACATGCTTATATATGCAACTACAAAGATTCCTGCTAAGAATTTTATAATTCAAACTTACCGTGTCGGCATAGGACCTACATAATGATCATAAACTGACACTTTGAAATTGGTCTTGACCTAAAATAGGGCAGGACTAGGGTGTGGGTGCCCAATTCCTCCCCCTATTTCAGGAAGGATTTATGTTAAGTGCATCCCCTGAATCCTATTTGCCATGAAACTTCAGGGTTTCCTCATCAGGAGTCATCGAAATTATGCAAGATGCTCTAAATGCATTCTAAAGGACTTGGGAGCAAAATCTTAAGAGGAAAACGCCCCCATGGGGATATTTTCTGACGTAACATTTATCTATTAAGAAAAACACATTAGATTTATATTTATTATTATATACTATATTCTATATAATATAAATTAATACAAATGTTTGTATTGAATAATGCAAATTACAATGAATAAATGATGGTCAGAAGAGTAACTACAAAAGGAAGAAAATCCAATAGAAAAAAACCAACAAAAAATAGTATATCTGGTCTTCCATGTCTCCTGCTTGAAGAAGGCTATTAGACAAAGAGTTTCAACCTAGACAAAGTCACCAAAGCTTGATGAGGTCGAGATGAATAATTTTGGAACCTGAAGGAATCCTTCAAACATGCACTAAGAGGCTATAGACAAAGGTGATCATAGAGTATTTGATCAAGTGGAATAATTCTCCAATCGAAGATACTTTGTGGGAAAAAGAAGATGTTATGCAAAAGCATCCATAGTTGATTCACATTGAGGACAGTGCTTCTCTAAAGAGGGAGCAAGTTATGCCCTTAACCCATTGATTGTATTGGGATATTTGTAGCCAACTTATGGTTAGCAAAATCCTTTGTATAGTCTTATATAAGTAGTTTGATCGGTCTGGGTGGCATCCAAGGCATAAGTATGGTATATATACAAGGTAGTAAGTAGTAGTTCATCATTTCATTCTGAATTCTATTTCTTATTGAAGACTTAAAGAGGTTCACCTCCTTGAACTAGCTTATTATTATCAAGTATTTGCAAGTGTTCCTATTATATTTCCAAGTATTTGTTGTTGCATTCCTCTTTTGTGAAAGTTATTTCATTACATGTTTTATCCTATAAATACCCACTTGTAGCTCATTGTTGATCATCTCTTTTACACATGCATCCTTGAATAAAATAACATTATTCTTTATATTGGTCTTCTGATTCTTTGTGCTTTCTTTTAGCTCTCTTGATCTTGATTGGCTATCTCTATAGCCAAATCTTATAGACATGTCATTCATCTATCTTGGGTCTATCTATATACATGGAGTTGTTTGTCATTATCTAGTTGGAATCTCAAAGGTTGGGAAAAGCTCGAAATAGACCTCCTTCAACATAGTTACTTTGGCAGGGAGTCTTCCCATTTCTTAGTTTGAGTCTGTTAGAAAGGAATGTAATCATTGTAGCTTAAATGAGTTTTTTCTTTTGTAAACAAGTATTTTTGAGCTCTAATATATATATACATGTATATATATATATACATGTATATATATATACATGTATATATACATGTATACATATATACATAAATGCATATATACATACATATATGTATAAATGTATGTATGTATATATGTATATATACACACACACACACACACACATATATATATATATATATATATTTGTATATGTATATGTATATCATGGTAGGTAAAAAATGGATATGCAAGCATAAACCAATGAGGAACATAAACAAGTACATATTACCTCCTTTGCACAAATGAATTGCCTACATTGATCGACCTAAATGAAATGCACCATATTCCAATTGATTGCTCCTTGCTATTTGATTATTGTGGATTGCTCTGTAATTGTAACATAAATATGATCTCCCAAGGAATGAAAATACCAGCATCAGTTTACTTGAGCGAGAGATGATAAAAAATGGAGAAAGAGGCTTTATTTATAGACATGTGAGATAATAGGTCTATGGTTGAGGATGATCAGAAAGATCAATGGTTGAGTAAGGTTGAGAGAATGTCCATGAATCAGAGGACAAGTGTCCAACCCCTTTCATGCATCAAGGGAGTTAATAGAATTGATTGGAGAGTTAACTAAATAGATTGATCAGTGAACTAAATTGATTGATTGGTGAACTAAATTGATTGATTAGTTGACTGAGTTGATTGATCAATGAACTGAATTGATTGCTTAGTTGACTGAGTTAATTGATTAGTGTACTGATTTAATTAATGAGTCAGCTCTTTTGATCAATTGACTATTAACTAATTCTGATTGGAGAAATTTATGGTGGGTGAGCATAAATGGGAAATTAAATAAATAAATATTTAATTTCATGTGCACATGGGATAATTGAATTAAATATTAATTTTAATTTAATTTGGAGGAAATAGATTATTTAAATAAATATTTTTTGAGTTTATTTAAAGTGGAGGGAAATTTGAATATTTAAATAAATATTTTTTTATTTTATTTATTTAAATTGGACAAATAATGATTTAATTAAATAATTGAAATTATTTAATTAATGTGGAGGATAAATTGATTCATATTAATAGATGAACTTAATCAAATAATTAAGAATTATTTAATTAATGAAGTATGATAGATGAAAGCCTGATCTAGGAATAGGTCATTTTTAGCTATCTACATTTTGTCCCTCTTTGAGATGGTGTTGCAAAGTAACATCATTTCAAAGATGTTTAAAACATAGTACTATGTTGGATAAAAGAACAAGACATTAGTTTAGAAGAACAATATGATTGGATTAGAAATGATGATTCCCCAGTTGGATAGAAGAAGTACCTAGTAGATTAATTAATATGTTGAATGATGCCCCCTCGAGAGGACAGATGAATTGGAAGAATATGGGTGTACTCTTGAAATGAATGGATATGGAGAAAATGAGGAGATAAAAGATGGATAAAAACATAGAGAAAGATGAAGAAGATAAGAGGATAGATGAAGGACAAATGAGACAAAAGATTAACACATGTCTGATTATCAAATGATGAGGATAGAATAAATAATTGAATGGGAATTCATTTATGCTAATATGTATAATAGAGCAATCCTTTATTTTGATATAGCATAAGGATATTATGCACCAAGGTATAAGAACCAGGGTGACCATGTATCCAATGCATAAGACAGTTGACTCTCCAAGCCAATGGTTTGGTTTTATTACTACTAGGTATAATAGAACCTTGTTAGATAAGTGAATGGAAAATAGTCTTAGCATAGAATAGTCTTAATACAAAGAAGGTCTTTGTAGAGCCTTAGATGTAAAAGATATTGATATTCAAGATACTAATCCCATCATACACAAGATAGATATTAGACCTAATAGGAGAACAAAATCATCCCTCAAACACAGCATATAAAAGCAATGGCTATGCCCCAGTTTATACAGTATCGCCACATACCAAGATATAGAAAGATCAAGGTAGTTTTGAATGTGCATTTTAAAAAGGACATAAGATAAACAGAAAAGAAAAAAATAAACAACTGATAAAACTAATAGAAAACCAACATGTTTTCTTGCCAAAGAGAGTATTCCAGAAGGATTTGAGGCCTTATCATAGGAAAGATGTATCCATTAAAGGTTTTGGATCCAAGATGTTGTTACAAGTATGGGCCTAACCTATGTTTTCATTGATGTCAACATACTCCTATTGCATTAATGATAAGGATTGGATGAGTTGTGTGCTGAGGAGATTGAGAAAATTAGTCTCAATCAGGAACAGTGAAGATGAGTGATGACAATAAGGCAAAAGTCCAAGATAGGAAGAGGATCAGAGGATATGGATTAAAGGGTTTGTAGATATGTGTCTTGAAGTGATCCAGTAAAGATTTTAGAGGTCCGTATGAAGATATGAAGAAGTTGTGGCCACTCAAGTAAAACCGGTTCCGATAGGTATTCAGAGGTGACAAAGTGATACAGATAGGTCTGGTGAGATCTAGAAATGCATTATCCTGTTCTGCAGATTTGAGGGAGTGTTGACAAAGTCTTTGTGAAGTATCAACTCGATTGGCTCATGGTTTGAAGGTCCACAAAAATCTATTCCTTTATGAAGGTAATGACAGACTGTGTTCTTGAGATTCCGAATGAAGGGGAGAAGGATTTAAGTAAGTAGATGAAGTGTGGATGTTCTTGGTGATTTAAGCAAGCTTGTGGAGGTCTTTAGATCGTGTCTAGTTCATTTTGGTGGTCCACATTGGAGTTGGAGCTTGAAACTAAAGAATAACTTCTTGATGATGATGTTCTTCCTGAGACTGGCTGATCAGATGAGTTACACATCCTGCGGATGTTCTTGTTGATGTTTGCCGAATTAGATTATCATTCCTAAGTTGATGTCTTGTATAAATAAGGGATTACAAAGTCATTTCAATATTGTACTTGAAGGGATGAGTGTGTGGTAGCAAGGAGGAGAGCGAAACATAGAGCAAAAGTATTAGGCTTAAATGGAACTAATTCAAGCATGGTGAAGATGTTATTTTCTAGTTCAAGTAGGTGATACTTATTTCTTTGTAGACAGTGTGTGTTTTGTAGTTAGTGAGCCTCTTGTGAGTAGTGTGCTTCAGCAGTGAGCCCTAATTGGCATGTGTCATTTAGTTCTTTCTATTCTTCTAATAGAGAATACAATCTTGGGTTAATCACTCCGTGGTTTTTCCGTTAACTGAGTTTTCCATGTCAAAATCTTGGTGTCTCATGTGTTGATATGTTTCTATTCTTAATTCATTGCATTGTGTTTTCATGATTAATTTATTATAAGAATGGTAATTGCAAAGTGGAATTAAGTGTTTAATTAAGAGAATGTTTTGCACAACTGATTCACCCCCCCACTTAGTTGTGTGCCGTAAGTCAAACAATTGGTATAAGAGCTAAGTTCCTCTAAAAGAGCTTAACTGCTTGAGGAGATCCAAGATGTCATCTTACAAGAAGGACATTCTGAAGTTTGATGGAACTAATTTTAATCTCTAAAAGGTCGCATGAAATGTCACTTGAGATGTATGGGAATGGCGTACTGGACCATGGTTACAACATAGTATGTACCTCCACAGGGTGGTCCAGAAACTCAAAATGAAATCACAAATGCTGAAAACAATCTGTGGACTATAGAGGCTCTTCTAAGCGCATTATCTGATTTAAAGATCTCAAATGTTATTGACCTACCAACTGCTTTTGAGATTTGGCAAAAAATGGAACTTCTACATGAAGGAGACAAGTATGTCTGTAACGCCCGCCTTGAACGCCTTAAAGAATACACACTTATGCAATATGAAACAGAATTTTTTTTTTTAAACTGATAAAGTAACATTAACACAAATAATTACAACTTATTCTCTAAGGGTCCAAGGCTGCATCACTTAACAAATCAACTAACATAATTTAACATACATTAGTAACTGATCCAAAACCATGCTCAAATAAATAACTTGTTCACATTCATTGCAAATCATCAAATAACAGAATCTGCATGATAAAATACATAACTGAAATGTTTTCATATAAGTACATCATGACATCATTACATTGCCACTTTCAGCCTACATCAAAGTTACATACATAAAGAATATTCTGTTACACAAATCTAGTACAAAGTTGTGCACTTACATCATCATCATTGGAACAAGTACAACTGGAACAAATCCTGTTCTGCATGCAATCATGACAAGAATAACCAATGGATAAATAGCTCTTCCACCCGACCATGTGGAACCCTAAGGTCCACCCCCCGAGCTAGGAGTTACATGAGGTCCCAAACACTGACAGTCAGGTAGACGATAGACAACAAGACAAAAGACGACCACACGTCAATACAACATATGGTAATAACAATACAACACAACATAACTTAACTTAACTTTCACTTCCACTTCCAGAGGCAACACAAAACAAATGAGGAGAGATCAAACAAGGGATTCTAGGTTGTAGTAGGGAGAGTGTCATCGCATGGTCCTAACATGGGTTATCCTGACAGCCTCTCACTAGGCGCCGGCCCCCATCTATGGTTATCCTAACAGCCTCTCACTAGGCGCCGGCCCCATAGGGTGACACATGCGGAATCAACCTTCCTTTCATGAGGACAAGGAAGTCAATCATGCCGACCAGGCCTTCTCTACCCATCCTTAGTCTAAACAAGCACTCTACAATGTCAAAAGTGCAAGGTTACAAAGTCTGAAAGGAAAATTTAAAAATCTGAAGATGAGAGAAGATGAAAACATCACTACTTTTATACCAAGAGTAAATGAGTTTGTTTGTGAAATTAGAAATGCTGGTGGAGTCTTGGATGAAGATGAGATTATTGGCAAAATTCTCAAATCCCTTCCTGCCTCTTACAAAATCAAGGTTGCTGCCATTGAAGAATTAAGAGCCCATACAACTATCACAAGAGATCAATTGGCTAGAAAATTGGCTGCATTTGAAATGACAGAGTTTGGAGATGACCCCCCAAGACTGAATCTGCATTCAAAGCCAGTGCCTCTGTTAAAGGTAAACAAAGTTTTGATCCAGGAGAGAATTCATCAAGGAAGTTGTCATGGTATGAAAAAGCAAGAAAAGATTTGGAGGAAGAAGTAGTAGAAACTGCTCAACTTGAAGCCCTTATTGCAAAGAGGCTGCCAAGAGGATCCGGTAAGTATGAAGGAAAATTACCTTTTAAGTGTTTTAATTGCAATAAGATTGGTCATTTTGCCTCAAGGTGTCCGGAAAGGTTTTCAAGGCAAAATCCTAACAAGCCAAGGTTCTAAAAGAACTATTATTATGTACATGAAGATGATGATAATGAAGGAGTAATAGATGATGAATCAAAGATAGGAAACAAATCTAGAAATGAATGGGTGTTCATTGCCATCAAGGAAGAAAATCTAATGTCCTCTGTATCTGTCAATCATAAGACTGTGGAAAGAGCTCTGGCTGCCCAAGTTGAAGAAAATGATGATTGGGTCATTGACAGTGGTTGCTCTCACCATATGACAGGTGACAAAAATAAGTTCATAGATTTGGAAAGGTATGAAAGAGGAGTGGTAAAGTTTGGTGAAAATTCTGCTAGTAGAATCAGAGGTAGAGGAACTATTTCTCTTGATGGAAGGAACAAAACTGGTAATGTACTGTATGTTGAAGGTTTGAAGCACAATCTTCTCAGTGTTGGATAGTTGGTGGACAAAGGCTATGATCTCCAGTTCAAGAATGGAAAATGCAAGATCTTTGAAATTTCTAGAACAGAGATTGCATCTGGCACTCAAACTAAAGGTAATATCTTTCACTTGGTTGGTACTGGAAAAAGTTGCTTGTTTGTTCAAATTGATCAAAGTTGGTTGTGACATAGGACGATGTGTCATGTGAACTTTGATAATATCATCAAGATAAGCAATACTCAGGCTGTAAGAGATATTCCAAAATTGATGAAACCTACTAACAACTTGTGCAAAGAATGTCAGTTGGGTAAGCTAAGCAGAGTCACATTCAAAAGTAAGGAACTATCTTCTACCAGATTATTGGACTTAGTTCATATTGTTCTTTGTGGTCTGACAAGAATCAGGAGTATTCAAGGTGATAGATACTTCATGCTACTAATTAATGACTATTCCCAGATGATGTGGGTAACCTTTCTAAAAGAGAAATTAGAAGCTCTTGAAAAATTCAAAATATTCAAGGCTATGGTAGAGAATGAAACTAGATTAAAATTGAAGTGTCTGAGGTCTGATAGAGGTGGAGAATTCACATCCGGTGAGTTCATAGAGTTCTGTGAGAAACATGGAATAAAGAGACAATTGTCTGCTCTTAGGACTCCACAACAGAATGGAGTGGTGGAGAGAAAGAACCAGACCATCCAGGAAGCATCTAAGACCATGATGATGGAAGCAAATGTTCCTCAGATCTATTAGAGAGAAGCTGTCAGCACTGTAGTCTATACTCTCAATCGAGTTCAAATTAGAAGCAATACCGGTAAGACTCCTTATGAACTTTGGTTTGGTATCACTCCTACTGTAAGGTATTTCAGAGTTTTTGGTAGCAATGGTTACATTAAAAGAGATGAAGATCTAGGAAAGTTTGATGCTAGAAGTGATGAAGGAATATTCTTGGGTTACTCTACTAAAAGCAAAACATACCAGTGTTATAACAAGAGACTGAGAAAGATGATAGAAAGTACAAATGTGAAGGTTGATGAAGGAATTGAAAAACCCTCAAGATTCTATGAATATGATGAAGATGATCAGAATGGCATTCTGACTCAAGGAGCCCAAGCCTCTTCTGAGATTCAGATCTAGATTGATCTGGTAAATTAGGAAGAAGAGATAAGTTTGAATGAGCCTGATCAAGAAGAGAAATGCAAGTAACTCCCAAAGTGCCTAATTTCAAAAGTTGAACCTAAGACAGTGAATGAAGCTTGCAATGATGAAAACTGGACTAAAGCAATGGAGGAAGAGTTGATGCAAATTGAGACAAATCACACTTGGGATCTTGTTCCCAAACCTAGAAACAAAAATGTGATTGGAACCAAATGGGTCTTCCGGAACAAACTAAATGAAGTTGGTGAAGTAATCAGAAATAAAGCCAGATTGGTCTGCAAGGGTTACTCTCAAATAGAAGAAGTTGATTTTGAAGAAACTTTTGCTCCAGTGGCAAGAATTGAAGCAGTCAGATTATTTCTTGCTTTTGCTACTTTCAAGGATTTCAAGGTATATCAGATGGATGTCAAGTCTTCCTTCCTAAATGGTGACTTGGAAGAAGAAGTATACATTGAGCAACCGGATGGATTTCAATTAGCTGATCATGATGAAATGGTCTACAAGTTGAAGAAAGCACTGTATGGACTGAAGCAAGCCCCAAGAGCCTGGTATGAAAGATTGGATAAGCACCTTTTGAAGATTGGTTTCAACAAAGGTACTGCTGATAGTAATTTATATTTCCAAATTGATCATGAAAACATCCTGATTGTTGAAGTGTTTGTTGATGATATCATTTTTAGAGGAAGAGATAGTATGTGTAAAACTTTTGCAAATCAAATGAAAAGTGAATTTAAGATGTCCATGCTTGGTGAAATGAATTTCTTCTTGGGTCTAGAAATCACTCAAACAAAGAAAGGAATCTTCATTTCTCAAACCAAATATGTGAAAGAATTGTTGAAGAAATTTGGGATGTAAGACTCAAAACTAATGAATACTCCCATGGCAAATGGATGTAAATTGAGCAAAGATGATGATTCTCCTAAAGTTGATCAGACAAAGTACAGGTCAATGATTGGAGGACTGTTGTATCTTACCCAAACTAGACCAGACATTATGTAGGTTGTTGGTCTTGTTGCTAGATTTTAGACTGATCCTAGAGATTCTCATGTCATGGCAATCAAGAGGATTTTTAGATATCTAAAAGGAACAGTTGAGTATGGTTTGTGGTATCCTAGAGATCATGATTTCTCTCTTCATGCATATACAGATGCGGATTGGGCAGGAGATGTGGATGACCGGAAGAGTACTAGTGGTGGAGCATTCTTTTTGGGGAAGATATTGGTTTCTTGGCTAGGCAAGAAATAAGATGCAATATCTCTGTCTACAGCTGAAGTAGAATATATTGCAGCAGCAGGTAGTTACACTCAAGTTTTATGGATGAAGCAGATGCTAAGAGATATCAAAGTGGAGTATGAAGAACCTATCACAATCTTCTGTGATAATTCAACTGCTATAAATATATCTAAGAATCCAGTGTTGCATTCAAAGACTAAACACATATCCATCAAGTTTCACTTTTTGAGAGAGCAAGTGAACAAGAATGAAGTCAGATTAGAGTTTGTGCCATCCAAGGATCAAATTGCAGACATCTTTACTAAACCTCTACCTAAGGACTCTTTTGAGTATCTCAAGGAGAAGTTAGGGGTTATTTCCCCGTTGGTGATAAACTAAGGTGCACTGAGGTGTATCAGTCTAGTAGATATCATAGTCATATCTTGTGATCCAGATTGATGGAGAGCTGCTATTCAGGGGGAGCAGTAGGTATGATTCTGAAGTGTTGGAATTGCAAGTATGTGCCCTTTGCCATTGATGTCAAAGGGGGAGAGAAGACATGTGAAAAACAAGTGGTTGCTAATCAAAGGGGGAGCAGTAAAAGGAGAGAAGACATGTGAACAGTTGTTGCTGATAGGGGGAGTTGTGACAGTGAGGAGAAGTTCTTGTCTTGATGGTCAAAACAATTTTTCACATCATATGTTGCCATCAATGACAAAGGGGGAGATTGTTCCAAGTATGGGCCTAACCTGTGTTGTCATTGATGTCAACATACTCCTGTTGCATTAATGATAAGGATTGGATGAGTTGTGTGTTGAGGAGATTGAGAAAATTAGTCTCAATTAGGAACAGTGAAGATCAGTGATGATAATAAGACAAAAGTCCAAGATAGGAAGAGGATCAAAGGATGCAGATTAAAGGGTTTGTAGATATGTGTCTTGAAGTGATCCAGTAAAGATTTCAGAGGTTTGCATGAAGATATGAAGAAGTCGTGGCCACTCAAGTAAAACTGGTTCCGGTAGGTATTCAGAGGTGACAAAGTGATACAGATAGGTCCGGTGAGATCCGAAAATGCATTATCCTATTATGTGGATTTGAGGGACTGTTGAGGAAGTCTTTGTGAAGTATCAACTCAATTGGCTCATGTTTTGAAGGTATGCAAGCATCTATTCCTTTATGATAGTAATGACAGACTGTGTTCTTGAGGTTCCAGATGAAGGGGAGAAGGATTTAAGTAAGCAGATGAAGTGTGGATGTTCTTGGTGATTCAGACAAGCTTGTGGAGGTCTTTGGATCATGTCTAGTTCATGTTGTTGGTCCGCATTGGAGTTGGAGCTTGAAATTGAAGAATAACTTCTAGATGATGATGTTCTTCCTGAGACTGGCCGACCAGATGAGTTACACATCCTGCGGATGTTCTTGTTGATGTTTGCCGACTTAGATGATCATTCCTAAGTTGATGTCTTGTATAAATAAGGGATTGCAAAGTCATTTCAAGATTGTACTTGAAGGGATGACTGTGTGGTAGCAAGGAGGAGAGCAAAAGGCAGATCAAAAGTATTGGGCTTAAATGGAACTAATTCAAGCATGGTGAAGATGCTATTTTCTAGTTCAAGTAGGTGATACTTATTTCTTTGTAGACAGTGTGTCTCTTGTAGGCAGTGAACCTCTTGTGAGCAGTGTGCTCAAGTAGTGAGCCCTAATTTGCATGTGCCATTTTGTTCTTTCTATTCTTCTAATAGAGAATACAATCTTGGGTTAATCACCCCGTGGTTTTTCCCTTAACCAGGTTTTCCACGTCAAAATCTTGGTGTCTCATGTGTTGATATGTTTTAGCTCTTAATTTGTTGCATTGTGTTTTCATGTTTAATTTATTATAAGACTGCTAATTGCAAAGTGGAATTAAGTTTTTAATTAAGAGAATGTTTTGCACAACTGATTCATCCCCCCCTCTCAGTTGTGTACCCTAAGTCTAACAAATGTATGGATATACCTAGATATAGGAAAATGGTATGTGGTGATGTATTTCTTTTTTAGGAGTAGTCTTTCTTTTACAGATTTTGATAAGCACTTTTAAACTTCCACAAGGATGCATAGTTCATTTTTGCTTGAGTTAGTCATTTCTAGGTGGTAGATAAATAGGATGGATTGCGTTAAATGGATGAAGTGACAAAGATGAACTTATTATGGGTTGAGATGGAGGATGGGGTGAATTGTATGTGCCTGAGTACTAGATACTTCCTTCATATTCTAGACTACTTACATACCCTGTATCCACGGGATCAAGGCACATTATGATGATGATGATGATGATGATGATGATGATGATGATATGTAGTTATGAGTAAAGTGATGAGATGGTCGATGTGTGATGAGAATGGTTAGGTGAAAAGATGACATCTTATGTACCTGAGTACTAGATACTTCCTTCGTATTCCAGACTACCTACATACCCATATCTAGGGGATCAAGATACATTAAGACTGAGATGAGATGATGATATGTAGTTCTAAGTAAAGTGATGAGATGGTCGAAGCATGATGAGAATGGTTAGGTGAAAAGATGACATCTTATGTACTTGATTACTGGATACTTCCTTCATATTCCAAACTGCCTACATACCTATATCCATGGGATCAAGATACATTAAGACTGGGATGAGGAGATGATATGTAGTTCTAGGTGGTGTGATGAACCTATTGATTGATCAGGTGTTATGAAAGTAAGGTTGGATAATGAGAGTATTGATGGATAGTTTTGATGAATGAAGTGTGATGAGAGTAGTAATTGATGAGCGATGAGAGTGTTGATGGATATTGTCAATAAATGATGATGGTTTTTTGAATGATAAGGGAAAGTGTGAAAACTATCCTTGATGTAAATAAGGATTCATTCCTAGCCTTAGGTTAAGGAAACTTGTCTCCATTATGGTAAAGGTTTTTAATTATTGAGAAAGGACTGACTATGGATGGAATTGACTATGAGTGAAACTATGAGACGAAACTGAATATAGGATAAGTGATACTAGATGGACAATTGGGAATGTGAAGGTCAACAATTTTTATTATGGATGGGTTGGTTTTATTGCAAAATGAGATGGATAGATGGGAAGACCAAATAGATGGCAGTGCTAACTCTTACACATAGCACTTGTTTGCCAAGTTTTCACTATGGTACTTATCCTTATGGCAAGAGACACTGATAGACATCATAAGTGTTGTCATTGATGGTAACTAAGTCTCTACTACACATCTGCATTTCATAATTTGTCCATACCGGAAATCAGATTGAAGATTTGTCTAAGTTTGGGAAGTCAAGAACAGAGTGTGTGATAGGGTCCGGTATCTTTGTCTGGATCTCTCCAGGAGTACATTAGAGTTTTTTACGGATTTGAGGAAGTCACAAGCATTGTCAGGATAATCTAAATCTAGAGTTTTGGACTCTGGTGATGAAGGATTCAATAGTTATTAATACCTGAGTATTGGGTTAACAGTTTGTCAGAGCAGGCAGAAGAAGAATAGGCTGACCTTGTAAATGATCTTGGTTCTAGATGTATGGAAGTTGTTAATTGGGCAATTGGTGATGATTAATGATAGTGGCCAACTTGATTAATGATTGGTGAGTGCAAGTTTTGGTCTGCATTACAAATGTTCATGGATTTAGCCGACAGAGAAGAATTCTCAATAAAATTCTAATTGTTCTTGAAGCTGCTTGAAAAGTGGTTGAATATTAGGATGCGGATATATATATAGCAGTTGGATTTGAATGATTTTAGTGTGTGTGATGCAACTATGGAATAAGTGTGAAAAGAGCATAGATCTAAGATTTAGATGTGAGCAGAATAGTGAAAAGGGTAGAGTGAAGATGAAGTGTATCAAGGTAGTATTTTTTGCTTAAACCAGAACAAATCCTTGCATTGATAGATGCTAATTATCAGTTCAATCTCATTGTAATCTTCCTTCTGTAGGCAGTGACCCTTCTATAGGTAGTAAGCCTTCTTTGATCAGTGAACTCTGGGCAGTGAGTTCGAATGCATGTGCATTCCCCTTTGTAATACTTTTAATAGAGTATAATCTTTGTGAGTTAACCCCCACCATGGTTTTTCCCTCAACTGGGATTCCACGTCAAAAATCTTGGTTTCAAGTGTGTTACTTATGTTTTGCTCATGTGTTATTGTTTCATGATTTAATGTTCATATCATTAATTTGATTAGAAGTTTTAAAATAGGATTAAAGGTAGAAAAGTTGGAATTGTGTGACAATTGATTCACCCCCACTCTCAGTTGTTTGGACCAATTCCAACAATTGGTATCAGAGCAAAGTTCCTTTGAAAAAGTTGAACAACTTAAGGAAGATTTGGGAAGGCAGTAAAATGGATGAATATAAACTTCAAGGGCAACTTAATCTTGCCCTAGTATATCTTGAGCAGTCCAGAGCAGAATTCCAAGATCTACAAGAAAACCTCAAAAAGGCTGAAGACTTCATTGAGATTTTAAAAGGAAATTGAGCAAATCCAATGTAAAGGGGAAGAAGCAACCTCTTCATCTAGGAAATCATTATGAAGACAAGGCCCTAAAAGAGAAGATAAAGGAATCTAAAAAGTTAGCTAAAGAAGTTGTCATAAAACATGAGATGGAATATGGGATGGTGAGACTAACCAAGGAAATTGAAGATAGGAAGAAAACTGAAGAAGAGATGAATCAAAATCTGAAAGAGAGAAGTGAAGAATGTTCTAGATTAGATGGAATAGCTGGTCTCCTAGAATATAATCTACAAGAAAGTGAAAACAATGAGAGAGAACTTGTGAGACAAATTATCACTCTTAGACATGACCTAGAAATTGTAAATGAGTATAAGGAGAAGTTCAAGATAAGCTCAGCTAAACTTGAAGCACTAATTGAAGGAAAAAAAAGGTTGATGAAAAGCATGATCTTGGATGTGAGAAAGGTGAAAGCTCTGGATCTGGACAAAGAAATCTTCACAAAAGAATGGGAGAAATAGAACTAGAAAACCTCTGGTAAGACAACCTAATGCTCAAAGATATCCATCATTCAATGGAAATTGTTTCAATTGCAATAAATTTGGTCATAGAGCTACTCAGTGTAGAAGTAGAGTAAATCAAAATGGTCCATCCTTCTTTGGTCAATCCTTCAAGTGTAAGAGGTATGGTCATAGATCGAATGAATGCAAAAGTATGATAATGAATAATGCTAACAATAAAGGAATTGGCAATCCTTTCAATGGTTACTATTTTTCTTACAATGGGTTTGGACACATGGCTAATCAATGTAGATGAAGAGGAAATCAAGTTTATAAGAAAGGAAATGTTGTGTGCTTTAATTGCAATAAATCTCATCATATTGTAAGATTCTGCAGAAGTAGGAACAATGGAAGAAGAGGTCCGGTAAACAGAAAACTGGATGAGTAGAGACAAGACAAAGACAAAAGAAAAATTGATGTGAATGAGATACAGAGAGAAATGAATAAGACTTGGGTAATGAAAGATACAATAAACTATGGTGATGGGTCTGCACCGGAATCCGATGCTGACAATTCCTTCGGGAATTAAGTTAGGAGCTCTGGCTCTAGGGGAGCTGCATTAAACATCAAATTCCCCCAGTCAATAAGTGGGTGCCTGAATCTAGCACAATAAAAGAGAATATTTAGAATTGAAGGATTTCTAGAAGAAAAGATGTTGATATGGAAATTTGTAGAGTAATTCATGAAGAACAGTTCAAGAAGTAGAGTAACCGGATGGAGTTAGGGCAGCACATTTATTACAATAAGAAATTAGGTTTTGTTAGGGATAAAAGGTTAGTTAATCATGCATTTGAACCACTTTGCATTTGAACGAAATAAGTAAAAGAGATTCTAAGCTACAAATCCAGAGATTGAAGAAGGAAGAATGAATTAAACTGGTAATTGATCAACCCTAACCTCGTGGAAGAAAGAGGTGCTTCTCTGTAAAGTTTTGGATCTAAAATCTATTGAGATGGCTTCTCCTCATGTTGTTGATATTATTGAAAGGCCTTGACCCAAATTTAAGAAACATCCTCACAAATCAATAGAAGTCAACCCACTAGGTGCTTTTTCAAGGGTTCCATATGGTGTACTACATGTTGAAGATATTAAGGTTTATAATCATGCAAACATAAATGAATTTGGTGATTCAAGGTATGTAGACTTGTTTGAGAATCATCTGAGGGGTGAAAATCATGATCTTAAACCCGAGTATAAAGTACTGCATGATAAACACTTTATTTAGATTATGGGGTTTCCAACATTTGGTGAAGATGAATGGGTCTGGTATGTTCTGAGTCGGATGCATGATGAATTCATTTGGCTGTTAAAATTGTTCAAGATTACCAAGGATGTTATCAGAATTGTGACTGGGTTAAACTCAACCGATGGATTACCCATGTTAAAATTTGTGAAAAACCAAACTATTACTGATGCAACCTGTGCAAAATTCAATAGGAGGGCTATGACTATAAATGACATTATAGAACTAGATGTCAAGTTTGGTTCCATGGTGATTGGCTACAAGATATATCACTCCATCAGGGAGAATTCTATCTCTGAAATTTTCATATATGCAACATATCAAATGTTAAAGGAGAATGTAGATTATGACCTTTGTGAGTTGTTACAGAACTAGCTAATTGAAAACTTGAACAAAATCAAAAGGGATAAGAAAAACACTTTTAAATATGGCACATTGCTTCTATGCCTATTTTTCTACTCTATGAATGAAGTACCTAGAGTAAACAGTGTTCACTGGACTAATGATGAACCAGTTGCCATTCAGATCAGAGATCATCTTCGTAGCATTGGTGACTTCGAAGCATAGAAAACTATAATATGGGGTTACTTCAAGAATTTTTAGAGTATGATGCATTTAAGGGAAAGAATCCCTAAATCAATTATTGAGAAGTACAAAAATAAAATATGCTTTATGGTTGACACTGATTAGTGTCTAATGGAAGCTGTGGAGCGTAAAACTGTATGGATTATGCGTATGGGCTATGAGGTGGATAAGAAAATTTTGAATATATATGCTCAACACCTATTGAGAAAGCCTAAAGACACAATGGTTGAAAGATTGGCAACATATGAGGAGATAAGTTTAAAACTGCATACTAAGTTCAGAGAACCTGAAACTAATAGGAAAGTAAGAAAAGAAGTTGAGCAGTTGGCCTAACTAAGGAGGATGTGAGAAAATTCATGGAAAGAACTGAAAAGTTAAGAAAGAGAAAAAAGATAAGAAACAAACAAGTGCTCTGGTGGAACCCTCTTCCTCTTCAAGAACTACTAGGAGCTCTATTGTTGTTCTTGTTCTTGCTAAGACTGTAGAACTAGAAGCAAAATCATCTGGAAAAGGGGAGAAAATGAAAGCATCCCAGACATATGAAAGCACAAGAGAAGAAGAAGAAGATATAGATTTTGACATTGAGATAAAAGAACTAAAAGCCACAGGCACAAAAGCGGCCAAGATATCCAATGAGATGCCCTCCAAAAGCAAAAGGGAAAGCAAGAGGCAAAAGACAAAGGAATATGTAGAGAAGCATACCCTTTTAGTGGATGATATTGTTAAATCAGTTACTATGGATTGAAACTTGGCTTCAATGACATATATCTATGATGACTATAGTGATGCTGACAAAAGAGTACTTGAGGAAGCAATGGTAAGATATTTGAATATCTACAACAAGGCTCTTATTGAGGTATGTTCATTGATACTTAAAAACCTTGAGAAAATTTTGGAACTGAGAAAAGAGAATTCAAAAAGCAAGGATCTTGAGGTCCAAGAACAAATATTAATACAATTATACCCCCAAATTACTCCTAAGCAAATGAATTTGATATTCAAAGAAGCCAAGGATGAGTTCTGAAGTAAAAAAAAAATGAACAAGCTTATGCTTGGGGAGACTAACAAGATTGCAAAGAGAACAAAAGACATTCTTTGGTGTTCTTTAAAAAAGCACAATCTTCTTGTTGTAGAGGAGGTAAATGTAGAGATTGAGTCCTCAGACATGGATGTCGAAGGATTAAAGGAAAATAAGAAACAAACTGAAACTCTAGACTTCTCTATTCTGGAAGAGGAAGTGCAAAAGGAAGAAGAGGAAGTATTGATAGAAGAAGCAAATGTTGGCCATGATCCTCTGAATCCTCCTGCTACTGATGACTATAGAAAGGACAAAGAGAAAGAAGAAGAAAAAGAGAAAGAGAAGGAAGAGGAAGAGGGAAAGGGAAAAGAAGAACTAGCAGAAGGGGATGGTGCTAATGCACCAAAGAAAGACAGTTCAGTTGTTGTCCTTGACAAAGCACAAGGGAAGGAAACTAAAATAGCAAGTGTGGCAAGAGACAATGTGAATGTAGGGTAGAGTTTTCTTAGCAAGGAGATGCTAGAGTTAGATGAGCTAGAACTGATACAAGGACCAATCAATTATGACACTCTCTCTCTGGATCAAATGTTGAAGATATCATCATTCACACAGGCCAAGGCAAGGGAGAAATTACTAAAGTCTCACATAGAAGACAGTGAGTTGATAAGCCTAGCATCTAGAATACTAGAGAAGATCATGCCCACATATCAAAAAAATACATCTGATTCTCCTTTTGGTAGTTTGAAAAATCTTGTGCATTTTGTAAATACAAATTTTGAGTGTTTTGAGAAGTTAGCTAAAGTAAAGGTTTGGAAAGAATTTTTGGATAAGAGGTTTAGTGAACTAAAAGGCCTTATAGATAATGATAGAAAAACACTCGAAATTGGCATAAAGAGTATTGAAAATTCTTTTAAGGATGGTGGTGATGTATATAAGTTTTGTTTATTATGGCCCAAAATAGTAGAGGATATTGAGAAAAAGATAAAAGAGGAGGAGAAAAAGTTGCTAGACCTATCTCAAAGTTTTGATCCTTTAATAGTATCTCTGGTAAGCCAAGAATGTCAAGCAACTAGACTGACAAATGAAATAAAGAAGCTTATCAAGGAGAAGAAGAACATTATGGAAAGAATGGGTGAGGTTCGGGGACTGATTACCCCTAAGTTGGAAACAATGTTTAATACCTTGTCAGAGGCTCAAAGTACTACCCAGACAAGTGATTTGTCAGATCAAAGGAAAGCAGAAGCATATGCATTTCTACCAATAGGACAGATTTCAATTTTGGATAGTATAAAGAGAATTTGGGCCACCAAATTTGTATAGTTATAGAGTACTTTTGCAGATATTCTTAAATATATGTAAATATAACATAGGGACTATTTGTACATATGCGGTCATATATACACATTTTTTGCTTCACTATTGATTGAGTATCCCATGCTTTTCCATTGATGTCAAAGGGGGAGTGAAGAGCAGTGAAAAATAAGGAATCCAGCAAAGGGGAAGCAACAAAAAGCAGTGTGAACAATAGTATGGAGCACAAGCAAAGGGGGAGTTATTCCAACACTTCGTCATTTTTCACTAAGTGTTGCCATCAATTCCAAAGGGGGAGATTGTTGGCAAGAGACACTACTAGGCATGATAAATGTTGTCACTGATGGAAACTAAGTCTCTACTACACATCTCCATTTCATAATCTGCCCATATTGGAAATCAGATTGAAGATTTGTCTAAGTTTGAGAAGTCAAGAACAGAGTGTGTGATAGGGTCTGGTATCTTGGTTAGGATCTCTCTGGGAGTATATCAGAGTTTGTTGTGGCTATGAGGAAGTCACAAGCATTGTTAGGATAATATAAATCTAGATTTTTGGCCTCCGGTGATGAAGGATTAAATAGTTATTAGCATCTAAGCATCAGGTTAACAGTTTATCTGAGCAGCCAGAAGAAGAATAGGCTGACCTTCTAAATAATTTTGGTTTTGGATGTATGGAAGTTGTTGATTGGGAAATTGGTGATGACCAATGATAGTGGCCAACCTGATTAATTCTTTGTGAGTGCAAGTTTTGGTCCATGTTACAAATGTTCATGGATTTAACTGACATAGCAGAATTCTCAATAAAATTTTGTGTTCTTGAAGCAGACTGAACAGTGGTTGAAGATCAGGATGCGGATATATATAGTAGATAGATTTGAATGATTTTAGTGTGTATGATGCGACTATGGAATAAGTGCAAAAAGAGTAGAGATCTAAGATTCAGATGTGAGAATAACAGTGAAAAGGGTAGAGTGAAGATGAAGTGTATCAAGTTAGTATTTTGTGCTTAAACCGGAACTGAATCCTTGCATTGATAGATGCTAATTATCAACTCAATCTCATTGTAATCTTCCTTCTATAGGTTGTGAGCCTTCTATAGGTAGTAAGCCTTCTTTGAGTTGTGAGCTTTGGGTAGTGAGCCTGAATGCATGTGTATTCCCCTTTGTAATACTTTTAACAGAGTATAATCTTTGTGGGTTAACCCCCACCATGGTTTTTCCCTTAACTGGGTTTCCACATTAAAAATCTTATTATCAAGTATGTTACTTATGTTTCTACTCATGTGTTATTGTTTCATTCTTTAATGTTCATATCATTAATTTGATTAGAAATTTTAAAATAGGATTAAAGGCAGAAAAGTTGGAATTGTGTGATAATTGATTCACCCCCCTCTCAATTGTCCAGACCAATTCCAACAATTGGTATCAGAGCAAGGTTCCTTTAAAAAAGTTTAACAGCTTAAGGAAGATACGGGAAGGCAGTAAAATGGATGAATAACCTTCAAGGGAAACTTAATCTTGCCCTAGAATATCTTGAGCAGTCTAGAGCAGAAGTCCAAAAGCTGTAAGAAAAACTCAAAAAGGTTGAATACTTCATTAAGAAATTAAAAGGAAAATTGAGCAAATTCAATGTAAAAGGGAAGGCACAACCTCTTCAATCGGGAAATTATTATGAAGACAAGGTCCTGAAAGAGAAGACAAAGGAATGTGAAAATTTAGCTAAAGAAGTTGTTGTTGTAAAACATGAGATGGAATATGGGGTGATGAGACTAAGCAAGGAAATTGAAGATAGGAAGAAAACTGAAGAAGAGATGAATTAAAATCTGAAAGAGAGAACTGAAGAATGTTGCAAATTAGATGGAATAGCTGGTCTCCTAGAATCTAATCTACAAGAAAGAAGAAACAATGAGAGAGAACTTGAGAGACAAATTATCACTCTCAGACATGACCTAGAAATTGCAAATGAGTATAAGGAGAAGTTTAGGATAAGATCAGCTAAACTTGAAGCACTAATTGGAGGATAGAAAAAGGATGATGACAAGCATGATCTTGGATATGATAAAGGTGAAAGCTCTGGATCCAGACAAAGAAATCTTCAACAAAGGAATGGGAGAAATAGAACTAGAAAACCTCTGGTAAGGAAAACCTAATGCTCAAAGATATCCATCATTCAATGGAAATTGTTTCAATTGCAATAAATTTGTTCATAGAGCTACTCAGTGTAGACGCTAAGTAAATCAATATGGTCCATCCTTCTTCGGTCAATGCTTCGAGTGTAAGAGGTATGGTCATAGATCAAATGAATACATAAGTATGATAATGAATAATGCTAACAATAGAGGTATTGGCAATCCTTTCAATGGTTACTATTTTGCTTGGAATGGGTTTGGACACATGGCTAATCAATGCAGATTATGAGGAAATCAAGTTTATAAGAAAGGAAATGTTGTGTGCTTTAATTGCAATAAATCTGGTCATATTGCAAGATTCTGTAGAAGTAGGAACAATGGAAGAAGAGGTCCGGTAAATAGAAAATTGGATGAGCAGAGGCAAGACAAAGGTAAAAGAAAAATTGACGTGAATGAGATACAGAGAAAAATGAACAAGACTTGGGTAAAGAAAGATACAATAAACTATGGTGATGGGTCTGTACTGAAATCCGATGCTGACAATTCCTCTGAGAATTAAGTCAGGAGCTCTGGCTCAGGGGGAGCTGCATTGAACATCAAATTCCCCTAGTCAGTAAGTGGGTGCTTGAATTTGGCACAATAAAAGAGGATATTTAGAATTGAAGGATTTCTGGAAGAAAAGATGTTGATATGGAAATTTGTAGAGTAATTCATGAAGAACAGTTCAAGAAGTAGAGTAACCAGATGGAGTTAGGAAAGTACATTTATTACAATGCGAAAATTAGGTTTTATGAAGGATAAAAGGTCACTTAATCATGCATTTGAACCACTTTGCATTCGAATGAAACAAGTAAAAGAGCTTCTAAGATGCAAATCCAAAGATTGAAGAAGGAAGAGTGAATTCAACTGGTAATTGATCAACCCTAACCTCGCAGAAGAAAAGGGTACTTCTTTGTAAAGCTTTGGACCTAAAATCTATTGAGATGGCTTCTCCTCATGTCGTTGATATTACTGAAAGGCCTCGACCCAAATTTAAGAAACATCCTCACAAATCAATAGAAGTCGACCCACCAGGTGCTTTTTCAAGTGTTCTGTATGGTGTGCTGCATGTTGAAGATATTAGGATTTACATTCATGCAAACATAGATATATTTTGTGATTCAAGGTATGTAGACTTGTTTGAAAATCATCTTAGGGGTGAAAATCATGATCTTAAACCCAAGTATAAAGCACTGCATGATAAACACTTTATTCAGATTATCGGGTTTCCAACATTTGATGAAGATGAATGGGTCTAGTATGTTTTGAGTCAAATGCATGATGAATTTATTTGGCTATTAAAACCATTCAAAATTACCAAGGATGTTATCAGAATTGTGACTGGGTTAAACTCAACCGGTGGATTACCCATGTTAAAATCTATGAAAAACCAAACTGTTACTTATGCAACTAGTGCAAAATTTGATAGGAGGGCTATGACTATAAATGACATTATAGAACCAGATGTGAAGTTTGCTTCCATGGTGATTGGCTACAAGATATATCACTTCAGCAAGTAGAATTTTGTCTCCGAAACTTCCATATATGTAGCAAATCAAATGTTAAAGGAGAATGTAGATTATGACCTTTGTGAGTTGTTACAAAACCAGTTGATTGAAAACTTGAACAAAATCAAAAGGGATAACAAAAACACTTTTAAATATGACACATTAGTTCTATGCCTTTTTTTCTACTATATGAATGAAGTACCTGGAGTAAAGGGTGTTCACTGGACTAATGATGAACTAGTTGCCATTTAGATCAGAGATCATCTTCGCAGCATTGGTGACTTCAAAGCACTAAAAACTGCAATATGGGGTTACTTCAAGAATTTTAATGGGGTTCTTTGTGTCTTCTGGTCTAGCACAACTTTAATGTGTCAATTTTAAGGGAAATGGCTATCCCTTTTTCTTTGTAGCATAATACCTTTGACTTGCCAAATAAACTTGTCTACATATTTCCAAAAAAACTAGATAGTCTAAATCATATCTTGGTAATTTTAGTGATTGATACTCAAAACCTCCAATTCTGATGTATGTAAACCTCTCATATTGTATAAAATAACTGCCAAAAGTCATAACATAATTAGTAGCTTCTATGGAAATCCTGACCTCTGGGTTTTCCCATATTCTTCTAACCATTAGCATCAAGAATGCATCATTCACTCTTCTATACACTTTATTCCCATCCGCTTCCCTTATTTGAGGAAAATAGTCATACACCTTGGTTTTAGCTGTCAAGAGACTACACACCTTTAAACCTTGCCATTCGGGCTGAATTGTTGCCAACAAATAAATAACATAAGAACACAAGTGAAACTTTATCTTATTTTCAAAATTGGTCAATTGTTCATGTAAACAGTCACTTATTAGACTAGACTAGTCAACAAATTGTGTTCCTATACAAATAATCATAATATATTGGCACATCCAATTTTCAAAACTGTCATGCTCTTGACTTCCACAAACTCTATGCAACAAAGTTATTATATGAAAAATCTCATCCAAGAAATACCCCCTAACCAAATTCTTAGGTAACTTAGACCCTCCCTTCGTAGGATTCTTAACCCATGTTGTTGCTATCATGTCTTTACATTTCCTTTTACCATCAATAAAAAAACTCATCACTTTCGCTACAGATAATTCTACATAAACCTCATGACTCGACAAACCCAATCTGCCAGCAATAGAGTCACTATTCAGTGACAGGATGCTTTGCCCATTAACATTTCTGATCTCTTTATTTTTGACATTATAGTTTCGTATACAAGCCATTATCAAATCAGGGCATTTTACAGGTGGCGGGAAGCCTCCAGCATGTACCAAACAACTGTCAAACACTTTCTATGTGATTGGTGGTCTAGGGTTGGTATTCATTCTCTGCCAGAATTCACGCTTATTTACGTGCCCAAAATTTGTGTCTCGTACCCCTGATAATTCATTTCCAATTATGTAAGAGATATCCAATGGCTTGTATTTATACTTCATGTTCATAGTTAACAGGGGACCACTGTAAAGGAATTCATGCCTTGCTAATGGATGGCAATTTTAAATAGTAACCTGACAGACAACGAGCCTCTATAATTCAAACTACAACGACAGTAATGGAAGTCAATTTCAAACCATCACATCAGACAAAACAACTTTCGATGATCGAAATTAGGGCCACGATCATATAAATAGTAACATACACAAATTCTATTTCTATCCGAACCCACTATATTTCATTATCTTGCAATAATTTTTTAACACAAAGGTGGTTGGGTTTACTTGGATAGTGACACTTCGACAACAACACAAACACAACTAGCTCCTTTAAGCTCTGAGATCTATTCTCCTCGTAAACTTTACAAAATGATTATACCATTCAAATATTGATTTATAAAAAAAACAAGTTTACCGACATCATTTAATACCCCTTGTACTTAATGTAAAACTTAACCTAACACCATATTATTCAATAATAAGTTATTTTCAACAACACACACACTTTATCCTCTATGTATGGCTTCAAACAATTATATATAATCTCCTATCGGTGAAATCAAATATTTATGCCATATTTGATACTTTTTCACTTATCTCTAAAATGAACACATAGCCTTATCAACAAAAGCACCTTTGCAAGAACCTCACCTTTTATAACAACTTCCTTGGTTTCCAAACCACCTGACTTGCCAATAAATCACTTTGTTTCAAACAAAAGTTGCAAGTGTTACTAAAACTAAGCCTTATCCATAAAACTCCCATCGGAGGAACCAATTTAAAGTTTTATTACATCAATGCCTTATCGGTAAAACTTCCATCAGAAGAACCAAACATTTGAGAACTGCTTCCTTTCTTCCCAATTCTTCTGACTCCCCAATAAAAGCCCTAATTCATTTAAAAAAAAAGGTTAAGCTAATGCCTTATTGCGAAAACTATAATCGCCAGAACCTCATCTTTTAGAACCAGTACCTTGGTTCCCAAATCTCCTGACTTGCTGATAAAATGGTTTTGTTTCAAATGAAAGTTACACACCTTACTAAATCAAAGCCTTATCGGCAAAACTCCCATTGGAGGAACCAATTTAAAGTTTTATTAAAACACCTTATTGGTAAAATGTCCATCGGAAGAACGAAACATTTTAGAACTGCTTCCTTGTTCCCAATTCTTCTGACTTCCTGATAAAAAGCCCTAATTTATTTCAAAAAATGTTAAGCTAACAGCTTATCGAGAAAACTATAATTGACAAAACCTCATCTTTTAGAACTAGTACCTCAGTTCCCAAATCTCCTGACTTGCCGATAAGATGACTTAGGCTATTTCAATCAATTTAAGTTTCAAGTCTTACTAAACTAAAGCCTTATCGGAAACATCGAAAGAACTGATTTATAGTCTTTTTAAGGCTAAGACTTATCGGTAAAACTCCCATCGAAAGAACCAAAAATTTGAGAACTACTTTTGTCATTGCTAATTCTTCCAACGCATCGATAACAATGCCTAATTCGTTTCAAATATAGTTGCAACCAATGTTTTATTGACAAAACTGCCATCCATAGAATCTTCAAACATTATAGAACCTCTTCCTTTGATCCCAATTCTTCTGACTTGCCAATAACAAGCCTATCTTCATTTCAAAAAGGGTTCAATTAATGCCTTTTCACCAAAACTATAATTGGAAGAACGTGACCTTCTAGATTACTAACAATTTTTTTAATTAATATTATTATTACAATATTAAATATAATAATATTATATTTGTATTAGTACATTATTATAATATTATATATTTTTATATTATATTTATGTTTATTATTATATTATTATAATACTATAATATCAATTAACATAATATATCAGTGTTATAATAAAAATTAATAATATAATTAATATTATTATTAATATTATAACTATAAATAATAATAAATTTGAAGTTTACGCAATGAATAAAAAATTGAAACTAAAACACAATTATAATTATAACTAAAACACATACTATAATTACAACACTACAAGGCAGGTACTCCCACTATGTGGCACTTATTAGTTATGTATTTACATATCTAGGAGAAATAGATGTTTTAAAATGTGATAAAAGAAATTATTCCAGTTGTTTATACATAATATTAGGGAAAGATATTAATTACTGGTACAAATAATCTCAATTATTGGTAGAAGTGATTTCAAAGGCTGGGCATTACAATTGTTTATCATTGATTAAGGATAAAAAAATGCTATTTTGGACACATGTAAGGAAGCATACTTGTGGCATGGAATTTGATGACATGGTCATGAAATCTTAGATTTAAGAGTGAACTTATCAAGTAAGCTACTATTAAAATTTGACAATAATTTAGAGAGTCTTGAAGTTAGGGTGCTCAACTCAGTTAGTTCATTTAAGTTACCTATGTTAATTTTTTATTTATTTTTAGTTTATATAATTTTCAGAGGCATGAAATTAAGGTGCTCAACTATAGACTTCTGTCCTAAATACATTTAAAATACCAATACTAATTTTTATCTTATTTATTTTAATTTATATTTTCTCCACTTGGTTGTTCTTAAGAACCCAATACACGACATCTTAACCATGCAAAGCACTTCATGTCAAACACCTAGAAAAAACCCAAACCCAATACACATCTTAACCATGCGTTGATTAACCAAAGCACTCCATGTCGAACACCTATAAAAAAACCCAAACCCAATACACCACATTTTAACCACTCCATGTGAAACACCTAGAAAAAACCCAAACCAAATACACAACATCTTAACCACTCATTGATTAAGCAAAGCACTCCATGTCAAACACCTATTAAAAAAGCTAAACCCAATACACTACATTTTAACCACGCAAAGCAATCCATGTCAAACACCTATTAAAAAAACCCAAATCCAATATATGGCATCTTAACCACGCAAGCACTCCATGTCAAACACCTATAAAAAACCCAAAGCCACTATAGGGCATCTTAACGACGCATTGATTAAGCAAAGCATTCCATGTCAAACACCTATAAAAAAAACCCAAACCTAATACACATCATGTTAACCACACATTGATTAAGCAAAAGACTCCATGTCTAACACCTATAAAAGGATGTGAATGGGAGAGAATGATGAAATCAAAAAGAAAACTTAATAGGGTTGTAAGAATACAAGCCATCAGTTGGGAATCATTTGATCTGAAAGGAATGGAGTGAGAATTTATTACAATTGCAATAGTTGAAGGAGATGGAGAGTAGCATGGTGTAACACCCGCCTTGTACACCTTAAAGAAATACACTCTTATGCTATATGAAACAGGAATTTTTTTTTTTTAAATGTTTAAGATAACAAATAATGTTAACATAACTAACTACGTCATATTCTCTAAGGATACAAGGCTGCATTACTTTACAAACCAACTAACATAATTTAACATTCATCAGTAACTGATCTAAATCCAATGCATAATTGAATAACTGATTCATATTCATTGCATGTCGACAAATAATGTAATACAATCTACATGAATAAATACATAACTAAAATGTTTTTCCTTACACATAAGTACATCATTACATTGCCATTTTCAGACTACATCAGAATTACATACATAATGAATGTTCTGTTGCACAAATCTGGTACAAGGTTATACACATGCATCTTCATCAACTGGGACAAGTACAATTGTCTAAAAACTGGGGTAAATCTTTTCTGCACATGAACTTCGACAAGAGTAACCAAGGGATGATAAAGCTCTTCCACCCGACCATGTGGAACCCTAAGGTCCACCCCCCGAGCTACGAGTTAACATGAGGTCCTGAACAATAACAGTCAGGTAGACAAGACTAAACATGAACAAAGGACAACCAAACGCTAATACAACACATGGCAATAACATAAACAACACAACACAACTTTACTTCCAAAGGCAACACATAACGAATGGGGAGAGTACAACTAGGGAATGCTAGGCTGCAGTAGGGAGAAGTGTCATCACATGGCTTGTCATGGGTTGTCCTGGCAAGCCTTCCTAGGCCCTGGCCCCCATCTTGGGTTGTCCTGGTAGCCTCTCCTAACTCCCGGCCCCCATACAACGCTCATGCAGAAATCAGCATACCTTTCATGAGGACAAGGTAGTTGATCTTGCCATTCTAGGCCTTCTCATCTCATCTCAAGCCTAAACAAGCGCTTGAGCCATGAGTGAGGCATCCACATATCTTGTTTAGTGTGCTTAACTACCCAACCCCCTAATTCATTATTTAGGTTATCACTTGATAAATCTACTTCCAAAGGGTTATCCTGACTGCCACTTTGGGCGTCGGCCCCACGTTGAAAGCCACTCCCCTACCTGCAGCTAGAAGACCCTACTCAACAAACATAGCAAACATCATCATGACGACAATGATACATAAACCATGCAAGGCATTAACCATCTTGCATAACCATTAGTCTAATATGAACATATACATGTAATAATGCAAGGCATTCCCATCTTGCATATCAACTTAATTTCAAGGACATACTCTTAATACATTTTCCATGGCTTCCAACGAAGTAACTTATAAGAAAAATACTTCTTCACAAATACCAATGTCTCCCCATTGTCTAATCCAATACAACATCCCAAACAAACAAATAAATCCCAACATTCATGAAGAGCCTTTCTACACATCATGATGCATTTAGAATATTTACATTCTTTCACAATACCAACCAAATTCCTTATACATAACAAAAGGCGACATGACTTCAATAACTTAGGCCACTTATCAACACATTACATCAAGTCGAAACACAACAACCTTGGCCTCTGGAAATGAACCCTTGACAACTCACACCTTGACCATTTCATACAATTTCAAATCACACTAACTAATTATCTAATACCTTTAAATCAAATTTTCAATACAATAATCATATACCTAATCCATTATCTTAACAATGAAGATACCTTATTAAAACCGATGTCAATCTAAATTAAATTTCATTACCCATAATATATAGTCACAACGATTTTCTTTTAATCAAATAAACAATGACAACATTATTCTAAATCCTCAATTTTATTTGACTTTTAAACAATCAACCATACTTTTGAAATAATAATAATAATAATAATTATAATTATAATAATGATACTAATAATAACATTGATATTAATAGTACTACTATTAATACACACATGCATTCAAACACATTGTAAAGAAAATCAACATTCCTTAGGGTTAATCTAAGCCAATCAAATGAAATGCATACAAGAAAGCACAACTAACCTAGATTAACAATGACGGGTTTCTACAGACTAGAATTGAAACAATAAATCTTAATGCATGGAAATAAGAAAACTCTGTTTCTGCCTCCAAAATGTGACCTCTTCTCAGTGAAGTGCATCAGATTCTGTGCAGAGTCTGTGAGCTGTCTAGGGTTGTGTCTACAACTACAGATTTGTCCCCTAATGCCAGATTTGTCCCCTACTCAAAGACTGCTTCTATTCTTATGCTCACATTCAGCTTACTTAAAGCAGACAAGTCAAGCAAGAGTCGGATGAAACTTGTTTCAATCGCACAAGTAAAGCAAAGACCATAAATATATCATGTTTTGCCCCGATCTGGGTTGGATATGCAGATATGGATTACTCTGTAGGCGACAAGCAGGCAGTGAAGAAGATTTATCACGAGAAGCAGCGTCTCCAATTCTGTCTATTGCACGCCCTCAATAATTTGCTTCAAGTTGGTACTTACATTCCTTAACATTACTCCCAAGTTTTTTCTGGGTAGTCATACTGCTTGGTTTTTTTTTTTTCTTTGTTATTCATTGTTAGGGTTTGCATTCAATTTTTGTTAGGGCTTGTTAAAGTTAGGGTTTGTTCTGTTTATTGTCCATTGTTTGATATTCATAAAGCAGTGTGTGAAAAACTCATGTTCTACCTCAATTTCTTGGTCTAGATCAGGGAAATGAGGTGTTCACAAGAACCCATAGCTAATGAGTTGACACTGATTGACCCCGACAAAAGTGCTCCCTGGAATCCCCTTTCTGTTGTTTGGAAGCCTCATCACAATGCCTTAACAGGCAATTATGATATCAATGTTCTATTTGCTGCACTCGAAAGCAAAGGAAAGCGAGTGGTGTGGTACGACCGTAGAAATACTACTTCCTCCATGGATCTCAATCAGTCCTTGATAGGAATTATGTTGAATAAGCAGGTCAGGAAATTAGGTGGCTTGTGGAGGAACAGGCATTGGATTGCACTGAGAAAGATTGTTGGAGTATGACAACTATCGTCAGTGTATTATCCGGCTTGTGTTGCGAATCGAATCTTTCAATGAAAAGCTATGTTGATTCTTCAGATGCCATCAATTTATGATTCCATATCACTGATGCTCTTTAACTCCTTACACAGACTTGAGATAACCCACGAACTTCCTTTACTGGCTGCAACTTGTGATTTGAAAGGAGCGGCACTTGCAGTAATACCACGCTTCTTTTACTTTAAACACTATTTGATGCCTCAGTGGTGAAAGTCTAATATATAATGCGAACCATATGAATCTAAAATATTTGATGATACAATGCTTTAATGGGATTCACTCCACCTTGATGTTGTTATACTGCCCTATTGTGATCTGCAGAAATGCAGATATGAATACACGATTTCCTTTGAAAAATCATTCCATCAAAACTGGTGAATTCTTCTTCAACAGGCAGCAGCTATCTTCTATACCTGGAACCCACGATATGGTGGAGTCTTCTATAAAAATCAAAGTCTTCGATAGGATATTTGCTCCTCTATGATGAACCCATGAAATCCATGACTCTTCTACAAATTTCTGTATTTTCAGATTTTATTCACAAGCCAAAACATGAATGAAGCAGCTAACATCTTAGTGTTATTTGGGGCCCACGCTTCCTCTACAAATGTGGACCGACTCCCATCAACTGGGCAATGAGCTCCTCAAACACCGAACGGATGGAGGACACGGATATTACAGACCAATCTACATCTAGAAATAGTGGTCTCGCCTTATTTATCTTCAATTTGGCCATTCGCTACCCACCATTTACAAATGTAAATTAGTCTTGAAACAATACAAAACCCCTACAGCGATTTCATTCTATGGAGATCTCAGAACTTAATAGAAGTCTAATTTTAATAATATATGTCTGATAAATGTCAGACTTTTGTCTCCTCACAGCCAACAATGGTTGGCAGAAATAAGTATTTAAAACCACAGCAATCACAGACATAATTCAAACATAAGATGGCTGGAACAGATAAGCACAGAATAGATTCGTTAAAAGGCTTTAGAAACTTTTAAGCATGTGCAAATCGGCAGAAGCAAAGTGAACATATAACCAAGTGCTATAGATGATATCTTGACTGTGTTACAGCAGCGTTGGTTTATTGATCAGAGAGTATGACAAGTCGGAGGAATCAATTCTTTCTAGTCTAAAAGAGCACTAGGTCTATAACATTACCGCAACCAGTAATAAAAACTAGTGATAAACCGTTTAGTGGAAATGTTAAGATATATATCTCAGATTAAATATCGGAGGGATGCAGAAAACAACTTAATTGCAAACTAAAATATCTCTTGAAATAGAAATTCAACCAAAACAATCCATTTAGAAACAAGGAAACGATCAACACCCACATATTCAGATTCAGAGGAAAGGAATTATGCATTCAATGGAACCTGGCTTTGATTATCGAATCACCGAGTCCGTTTCAATTGCTGAAGTTCCATGCTTCTTTTCCCAGCCTTCTACTCTCTTCTTCTACCTGCAATGCTGTCCTCTTTGCCTCTACAAGCTTCCCTTTTATAACACAGTCTCTCTCATCTACCAAGGAACTCGGCACGCGATCCCATGCATCTCCCTCCTCAAGATATACTTTTATTTAATTTAATAATCTCAAGAGGTTACTCTTTTTTTAAATATTAACACACAATTCTGACAACATTTAATTTCTTTAGAGCCGACCAACCATATTGCATTTAATAAAGTTATAACATTACAACAATCTATAATTGTACAACTATATATTAATTTATTTTATTAATTAAGTTGTAAATCACTAATTACAACATAACTTACGATTATTTTATTTATTTAAATATTTATTGTAAATAATATTATATTAAATAATACGAAATTTCTTACAATCTATATTTAACAACTATTCTTCTAATAAAATAATAATTTATTTACAACAATAACCAACAATTATCGACATTATACCCAATATTATCTTTTATCAATACATTTAATTATCAACATTATACTTTCCGTAATATAATTCTAATTAAAGTACAATGACACCTTACACACTTAGACACTTTCTAACCTAGTTAGACTCCAAGGTGCAATATTACTTGTCCGCAAATCAAGATCAAATGACAGACAATGACCAAAAGGATAAACTGACAGCTAGACCACACTGACATGGGACCTCACGTTAACTCCAAACAACTGATCCATTGGTGAAGGCACGCTCAGACCTGGTAATCAGGTGGAGTCGATGCCTAGTACCTGCATCCCTGCAACAATGCATGGTTAAACATAACAAGATATATATCCACATACAGTCCTATAGTGAATGGAAATCTTAGTGGTGTAGGGTACTCGAGAGTGAGTAATACAACACTGTTCCATTCACATTTATGAATAAACGATTATCTATGTTGAACAAGGTATCTGATATTAATCAACAACATAAAACATTCAATCCTCCTACAATCCAATATCGCAATTAACATCAAAACATCTGTAACATCTAGTTTATTTATCAAATTCTAATGCATAAAATAATAGAATCCAACATCAACAATTGTTACTATATTGATTAGGTCCATAATGAATTAGCAAAATAACAAGAGATCCATCATCTACGATCTAAGATACTACCATAAAATCTAATACTACTAAACAAACATCAGTCTAATAGACGACAAGCTGAGGGGCACTACATCCTCCCCCCCAAGGATCAGGCTTACTCCTGGAAGCCTTCCAGCAAGTATGGATATAGCTCTCACATTCGGGATGCATCTTCCCAGGTAGCTGAAATCTCATCACTACACGATGGGCATCCAACCCATCCATCCCCAACATTATGTCATAGGATCCTAGTGGTATAATGCAAAGATTCGCCATGGTAGATAAGGGACCTATCTTCAACTTGCAACCATACACAAGAGAGTCTAATTCCACTTGCCACTTAACATCTTCAAGTTGCTAGGCTAGGACTACGAATGAATATATTCTTCAGAGTTTAAACAACTAGTGTAGCTTGATGAGCTAATATAAATCCTAGAGTACCCAGTGTTAGCAAACCTTGCTCTGATACCAGATGTAACACCCACCTTGTACACCTTAAAGAAATACACTCTTATGCTATATGAAACAGGAATTTTTTTTTTTTTAAATGTTTAAGATAACAAATAATGTTAACATAACTAACTACGTCATATTCTCTAAGGATACAAGGCTGTATTACTTTACAAACCAACTAACATAATTTAACATTCATCAGTAACTGATCTAAATCCAATGCATAATTGAATAACTGATTCATATTCATTGCATGTCGACAAATAATGTAATACAATCTACATGAATAAATACATAACTGAAATGTTTTTCCTTACACATAAGTACATCATTACATTGCCATTTTCAGACTACATCAGAATTACATACATAATGAATGTTCTGTTGCACAAATCTGGTACAAGGTTATACACATGCATCTTCATCAACTGGGACAAGTACAATTGTCTAAAAACTAGGGTAAATCTTTTCTGCACATGAACTTCGACAAGAGTAACCAATGGATGATAAAGCTCTTCCACCCGACCATGTGGAACCCTAAGGTCCACCCCCCGAGCTAGGAGTTAACATGAGGTCCCGAACAATAACAGTCAGGTAGACAAGACTAAACATGAACAAAGGACGACCAAACGCTAATACAACACATGGTAATAACATAAACAACACAACACAACTTTACTTCCAAAGGCAACACATAACGAATGGGGAGAGTACAACTAGGGAATGCTAGGCTGCAGTAGGGAGAAGTGTCATCACATAGCTTTTCATGGGTTGTCCTGGCAAGCCTTCCTAGGCCCCGACCCCCATCTTGGGTTATCCTGGTAGCCTCTCCTGACTCCCGGCCCCCATACAATGCTCATGCGGAAATCAACATACCTTTCATGAGGACAAGGTAGTTGATATTTCCATTCCAGGCCTTCTCATCTCATCTCAAGCCTAAACAAGCACTTGAGCCATGAGTGAGGCATCCACATATCTTGTTTAGTGTGCTTTAATACCCAACCCCCTAATTCATTATTTAGGTTATCACTTGATAAATCTACTTCCAACGGGTTATCCTGACTGCCACTTTGGGTGCCGGCCCCACGTTGAAAGCCACTCCCCTACCTGCAGCTAGAAGACCCTACTCAACAAACATAGCAAACATCATCATGACGACGATGATACATAAACCATGCAAGGCATTAACCATCTTGCATAACCATTATTCTGATATGAACATATACATGTAATAATGCAAGGCATTCCCATCTTGCATATCAACTTAATTTCAAGGACATACTCTTAATACATTTTCCATAGCTTCCAATGAAGTAACTTATAAGAAAAATACTTCTTCACGAATACCAATGTCTCCCCATTGTCTAATCCAATACAACATCTCAAACAAACAAATAAATCCCAACATTCATGAAGAGCCTTTCTACACATCATGATGCATTTAGAATATTTACATTCTTTCACAATACCAACCAAATTCCTTATACATAACAAAAGGCGACATGACTTCAATAACTTAGGACACTTATCAACACATTACATGAAGTCGAAACACAACAACCTTGGCCTCTGGAAATGAACCCTTGACAACTCACACCTTGACCATTTCATACAATTTCAAATCACACTAACTAATTATCTAATACCTTTAAATCAAATTTTCAATACAATAATCATATATCTAATCCATTATCTTAACAAAATGAAGATACCTTATTAAAACCGATGTCAATCTAAATTAAATTTCATTACCCATAATATATAGTCACAACGATTTTCTTTTAATCAAATAAACAATGACAACATTATTTTAAATCCTCAATTTTATTTGACTTTTAAACAATCAACCATACTTTTGAAATAATAATAATAATAATAATAATAATAATTATAATAATGATACTAATAATAACATTGATATTAATAGTACTACTATTAATACACACACGCATTCAAACACATTGTAAAGAAAATAAACATTCCTTAGGGTTAATCTAAGCCAATCAAATGAAATGCATACAAGAAAGCACAACTAACCTAGATTAACAATGACGGGTTTCTACAGACTAGAATTGAAACGATAAATCTTAATGCATGGAAAGTAAATAAGAAAACTCTGTTTCTGCCTCCAAAATGTGACCTCTTCTCAGTGAAGTGCATCAGATTCTGCGCAGAGTCTGTGAGCTGTCTAGGGTTGCGTCTACAACTATAGATTTGTCCCCTACTCAAAGACCGCTTCTATTCTTATGCTCACGTTCAGCTTACTTAAAGCAGACACGTCAAGCAAGAGTCGGATGAAACTTGTTTCAATCGCACAAGTCAAGCAAAGACCATAAATATATCATGTTTTGCCCCGATCTGGGTTGGATATGCAGATATGGATTACTCTGTAGGCGACAAGCAGGTAGTGAAGAAGATTTATCACGAGAAGCAGCGTCTCCAATTCTGTCTATTGCACGCCCTCAATAATTTTCTTCAAGTTGGTACTTACATTCCTTAATATTACTCCCAAGTTTTTTCTGGGTAGTCATACTGCTTGGTTTTTTTTTTTCTTTGTTATTCATTGTTAGGGTTTGCATTCAGTTTTTGTTAGGGCTTGTTAAAGTTAGGGTTTGTCCTATTTATTGTCCATTGTTTGATATTCATAAAGCAGTGTGTGAAAAACTCATGTTCTGCATCAATTTCTTGGTCTAGATCAGGGAAATGAGGTGTTCACAAGAACCCAACTGGATGCCATAGCTAATGAGTTAAGACTGACTGACCCCGACAAAAGTGCTGCCTGGAATCCCCTTTCTATTGTTTGGAAGCCTCATCACAATGCCTTAATAGGCAATTATGATATCAATGTTCTATTTGCTGCACTCGAAAGCAAAGGAAAGCGAGTGGTGTGGTACGACCGTAGAAATACTACTTCCTCCATGGATCTCAATCAGTCCTTGATAGGAATTATGTTGAATAAGCAGGTCAGGAAATTGGGTGGCTTGTGGAGGAACAGGCATTGGATTGCACTGAGAAAGATTGTTGGAGTATGACAACTATCGTCAGTGTATTATCCGGCTTGTGTTGCGAATCGAATCTTTCAATGAAAAGCTATGTTGATTCTTCAGATACCGTCGATTTATGATTCCATATCACTGATGCTCTTTAACTCCTTACGTAGACTTGAGATAACCCACGAACTTCCTTTACTGGTTGCAACTTGTGATTTGAAAGGAGCGGCACTTGCAGTAATACCACGCTTCTTTTACTTTAAACACTATTTGATGCCTCAGCGGTGAAAGTCTGATATATAATGCAAACCATATGAATCTGAAATATTTGATGATACAATGCTTTAATGGGATTCACTCCACCTTGATGTTATTATACTGCCCTATTGTGATCCACAGAAATGCAGATATGAATACACGATTTCCTTTGAAAAATCATTCCGTCAAAACTGGTGAATTCTTCTTCAATAGGCAGCGGCTATCTTCTATACCTAGAACCCATGATATGGTGGAGTCTTCCATAAAAATCAAAGTCTTCAATAGGATATTTGCTCCTCTATGATGGACCCATGAAATCCATGACTCTTCTACAAATTTCTGTATTTTTAGATTTTATTCACAAGCCAAAACATGAATGAAGCAGCTAACATCTTAGTGTTATTTGGGGCCCACGCTTCCTCTACAAATGCGGACTGACTGCCATCAACTGGGCAATGAGCTCCTCAAACACCGAACGGATGGAGGACACGGATATTACAGACCAATCTACATCTAGAAACAGTGGCCTTGCCTTATTTATCTTCAATTTGGCTATTCGCTACCCACCATTTACAAATGTAAATTAGTCTTGAAACAATACAAAACCCCTACAGCGATTTCATTCTATGGAGATCTCAGAACTTAATAGAAGTCTAATTTTAATAATATATGTCTGATAAATGTCAGACTTTTGTCTCCTCACAGCCAACAATGGTTGGCAGAAATAAGTATTTAAAACCACAGCAATCACAGACATAATTCAAACATAAGATGGCTGGAACAGATAAGCACAGAATAGATTCGTTAAAAGGCTTTAGAAACTTTTAAGCATGTGCAAATCGGCAGAAGCAAAGTGAACATATAACCAAGCGCAACAGATGATCTCTTGACTATGTTACAGCAGTGTTGGTTTATTGATCAGAGAGTATGACAAATCAGAGGAATCAATTCTTTCTAGTCTAAAAGAGCACTAGGTCTACAACATTACCGCAACCAGTAATAAAAACTAGTGATAAACCGTTTAGTGGAAATGTTAAGATATATATCTCAGATTAAATATCAAAGGGATGCAGAAAACAACTTAATTGCAAACTAAAATATCTCTTGAAATAGAAATTCAACCAAAACAATCCATTTAGAAACAAGGAAATGATCAACACCCACAGATTCAGATTCAGAGGAAAGGAATTATGCATTCAGTGGAACTTGGCTTTGATTATCGAATTGCCGAGTCCGTTTCAATTGCTGAAGTTCCACGCTTCTTTTCCCAACCTTCTACTCTCTTCTTCTACCTGCAATGCTGTCCTCTTTGCCTCTACAAGCTTCCCTTTTATAACAGAGTCTCTCTCATCTACCAAGGAACTCGGCACGCTATCCTGTGCATCTCCCTCCTCAAGATATACTTTTATTTAATTTAATAATCTCAAGAGGTTACTCTTTTTTTAAATATTAACACACAATTCTGACAACATTTAATTTCTTTAGAGCCGACCAATCATATTGCATTTAATAAAGTTATAACATTACAACAATCTATAATTGTACAACTATATATTAATTTATTTTATTAATTAATTTGTAAATCACTAATTACAACATAACTTACGATTATTTTATTTATTTAAATATTTATTGTAAATAATATTATATTAAATAATACAAAATTTCTTACAATCTATATTTAACAACTATTCTTCTAATAAAATAATAAGTTATTTACAACAATAACCAACAATTATCGACATTATACCCAATATTATCTTTTATCAATACATTTAATTATCAACATTATACTTTCCGTAATATAATTCTAATTAAAGCACAATGACACCTTACACACTTAGACACTTTCTAACCTAGTTAGACTCCAAGGTGCAATATTACTTGTCCGCAAATCAAGATCAAATGACAGACAATGACCAAAAGGATAAACTGACAACCAGACCACACTGACATGGGACCTCACGTTAGCTCCAAACAACTAATCCATTGGCGAAGGCATGCTCAGACCTAGTAATCAGGTGGAGTCGATGCCTAGTACCTGCATCCCTCCAACAACGCACGGTTAAACATAACAAGATATATATCCACATACAGTCCTATAGTGAATGGAAATTGCAGTGGTGTAGGGTACTCGAGGGCGAGTAATACAACACTGTTCCATTCACGTTTATGAATAAATGATTATCTATGTTGAACAAGGTATCTGATATTAATCAACAACATAAAACATTCAATCCTCCTACAATCCAATATCGCAATTAACATCAAAACATCTGTAACATCTAGTTTATTTATCAAAGTCTAATGCATAAAATAATAGAATCCAACATCAATAATTGTTACTATACTGATTAGGTCCATAATGAATTAGCAAAATAACAAGAGATCCATCATCTACGATCTAAGATACTGCCATAAAATCTAATACTACTAAACAAACATCAGTCTAACAGACGACAAGCTGAGGGGCACTACACATGGTATATATCAGCTACCTCAGGAATTCTCTTTTGTCCTCGCACAACTTTCTATCTTCATTGCCCACCCAAAATCCATAGCTTCTTATCTGCAGTCAAGAAAACCAATATGGAAATTGGTATTGTATGGCCTACTTCTTTTCCACACAAAAATGGAGAACTATCTCTCTCACTTTTGTTCCAAATTCTAGTAGATGTTACTTGTTACCAAGTGCAATGCAGGGGTTACTATTTTTTTGTCATGCCCCACAATTATGTGTTTGCAACCCTCTTATGAGAATTTATGTAGAGATAGAAATCGATCTAACTACTAAGTTTATCCATATTGTACAAGGAGGAAATGGAGAGCCCTATTTGGTAGTTTATTTGAACACTAATGCTGATAATTTCTCCTTCAAGATCTACCATTATTTTCAAGATTTGTGGAGGATTAAGTTTTAGTTTGTTGGAGAAATGTGGTGTAATATATTAGGTGGTGAAATGGTTGAGTGCAAGGGCATTCTTTTCTGGATGACAAAGAGGCCTATGACTATTGCTGGTTACAATATTTGAGATGGTTTTATTAAGCCTGTTAGAATACCTCCATCACCCCACCAACTTGTTGAAAATGAGAATGAAAATTATTTATCTATAGTTGCATATGGGTTGTCTGTTTTAGTGGTGGTGACCTTAACGATCTATCCGAGCAAGTGCTTGTAACCATTCTAGACGTAATCACTACTAACACATTCAATGTACTCAATTTGTCAGCTTTTAATTTGCCGCATGCAATTAACCCATATAATTTGCCATATGTTAACCCATATAATTTGCGGAATGATGTTGGTATTGTTATCTATGAGTTGTTTCAGGATGACCAAGATAAGTTGGATTGGAAGTGGAAAGAGTTTGCAAGAATGCCTCGAGACTCCCTCCCTAAATATCTTAATGTAGAATGCTAGCATCGGAAGTGTGTTTGTGTGGGTGATTACCTATGTTTTAGCAGTCTATTTGATAGTGAAGGTGTGAAGGTGTTTGCATATAATTTAGGGCAAGGATTTTGGAAACGCCTTCCTCCATGTAAAAATTAAAACATTAGATGGAGGATGATGGCATTTGAACCCAACTTCATTCTTTATCAGTTGTTAAGAAAACTGAGAGAATGATAGATAAAATGATTATGGTGATTAGGTGTTATGTAATAGTTATTGCTTGTTTTTAATATACTGTAATGATTTATTTTTTATATAATAAGGTAGAAAAAACTAGGGGCCGAACCATTTTACAAAACCAAGCCCAGGGGGCAAGAAAACAGAGCACTAACAGTACTCAACTAGCATAGAGAAAAGACTAGCAACACAGGCACATCAGCCTTGCTATAAAACAAAAACCAGCAAAGCCCAACAGATTAAGCAATGAGGCTGCAAGTAACAACAACCTAAACAATAGTGGAATTAGACCTATCAGGTCAAAAACCCTTGTCTCGAGTGTAGTTTAGTGGAACATGCTTGGGAAGACCCCGCTTCCTCCTTTGGACAACAGCCTAAAAAACATTATCTCCATCCACAAAAATAGGAGAAGAAGGAGAAACTCTCTCCAAATTCTCAGAAGGGGGCAGAGCCTATGTCACAACAACTCTAGCCCTAGCAATAGCCTGTGTATCTATAGTATCAGTCTAAGACATAATAACATCAGCAGCAGAGATCTCTACAGCAGACCTGACAGCAGCAACAACAGTAGGGGAGGTCCCTATAGCAATTCCAGAAGCAACAGCAGTAGCAAGGAAGTTTTCTACAACACACCTAGCAACAACAACAATAAGGGGACCCTGACAACATAGCAGTAACCCCAAGAGAAGACATTGCCCTAATAATAGTATTAGTAGAAACAATGATAGATGTCTCGGCAACATTCCTAGCAGAAGAAACACCAGCAATAGTAGCCTCAGCTGCAAAATCAGGAACCACCTCAATATCAGATGCCTACCCATCAGCATCAGAGGAAGATTCAGCTGCCTCTAACCTAGAAATATCCTCAGCAACACCAACTGTAAGATGTACATGTGAAGCATTCTTCCACCAGGAGGAAGAACGAGGGATCTTTAAGAGATGGCACCCAGAAGCTAGATGACTCATAGCGAAGCACCTACGACACTGACAGGGAATACCTTCATAGTCCAAAATCTATCTCTAAGAACTATCAGTAACCTGCAGCATAATCTCCACTGGGAGAGGCTTAGAGAGATCTAGATCCACAAGAACATGAGCGTATGTGGTATGAGAAAATAAGGTAGTCGCTTGATCTACCATAATAAAAGAACCCAAAGAATTACCAATACCCTCATAACAAGATTTGCACCAAAGATGCAGCAGAAGATTCAGGAGATGAATCCAAATAGGCATTCTATTGAAAGACTCAGTCAATGGGTTAAAGGAGGGAACCCAAGGTTTGAGAAAGAGGGCATGATGGCCCTAAAACCAAGCCTGAGTATGAAGAACATCATTCCGATCAGAAACTAAATTAAAAAAAAACTACAAAGAAACCCTTTACATAAGGGTAAATTTCTATTTTCCCCTCCATGATAGGGTGCCAATGCTCTGAAATCTAGAGTTTCAAATCACCCAGCCAAGGCCACCAATAGTCAAATCTACAAATCAAACCCTACTTAGAGAAATAGTCCATATTTTTTAAAACCTCATCTCCTAGGACCACTATAGGGGGAGGCAAGTCCGACTAAGAAATATATCTCCTAGAAACCAGAGCAGCAACAGCATTAGCCAACTCATCACGTCATTGAGGAGAACCACTACTAACAATCTTTGCATAAGAGGTAGCAGTAACAGTAGCAGCCCCAGATATGGATGGTGTACCAACAGCCCCAAACACCCCAGCATCAGACGGAACTCCTGCAATTAAAGCAGTAGACGAGCCCTGAAAAGCAGTAGTCGTAGACATGGACGATGCTCCAATGACAACTCTAGTAGCAAAGCCCATGGATGGCGCATCAACAATTATAGTCACACCAATAGCAGAAGAAAATACACCATCCGTAGACGCCCTAGTAGCTAACGAAACCCCATCCATAGATACAGATGGTGCACCAATAGCCACACTAGCTGCTAAGTCCACGAATGGCACACCAATAGCCGCAGACCAACCATGTAAGGTAGCAGCCGTAGACATAGACGAGACTCCAACAGAAACAGTAGCTGAACCCATAGATGGTACATGAACAGTTGCAGCCATTGCAGCAGTAGAAGAAAACCCTACAATAGATGAATCTTGTGAACCAGGAACATGGGTGGGAAGAGGAGCAGGAGAGCCCAGTTTAATCATCATTAAAAACTTACTAGAAGGTTTGAATCTGGGTTGTTGGCTCTATAGGTTGAAGCCCCACCATTTCACCATAGATTCTCCCCTCTTGGAGGGTAAGCAACATCAATTTTTAACATGGTAGAGGGTGACCCTACAGGGTTTGAACATTGGTTGTTGTAAATTAAGACCAAGGATGTACCCCCTAGGTGACATGTAGATGCACCACTCCACATGTTACAAGTTAGGATACAAGATCCTGGGGACCTCAGGAAATTTTACACTAGCTGTGGGTGGTATCTCATAGAGGACACGGGGGTGGGATTGGTTCCTTAACTTTTGATCTATATATATATTTTATTAAACAAGTGTCATGTAGTGATCAATACCTGCCCTATAGTGTTTTATTATAGTACTCGTTTAGATGTAATTTTTTTGTTGATTAGCTATTGGTACTATATAGTATTTGTTTAGTTGTAATTTTTTTGTTGATTAGGTATTGGTTGTATAGACAAATTGCATTCCAATAATTCAAAAATTAATTTTTGAAGAGTGTTTAAATGTCTTGGATAAATAAAATTGAAATGTCAAAAATAATCTAAGACTAAAATATTTCCTTAAAATGTAATAATACTAATACTTTTATAATTTAAAATGTATTAAAATATTGTAAGTTTGAATAATAAAATAATAAATGTAATAGCATGGCCAAATATTTTTCGATAGATTTTTAACTTTTGACTAAATAAAATTTAAATCCTAGATTTTTAACTCTTGAGTAAATAAAATTGAAATCCCCAAATAATCTAATTTCATAAAATAAAATGTGTAGAACCCTAACCCTAGTTGGGTATGGAGAGATTTTAAATGTCTTCCTAACATATTAATTTTATCTTAGTCACTTAATTTTTTGTTTAAGTAATAATAGTAAGTATTTTAGAGAACATGATTTTAATTATTTTAATTAATCTAGTATTGTGGTTTAGTAATAATTTTTTCTAAAGATAAAGAATTGTTTATCATTTCAAATTTGTAACTATTATATTTCTAGAACTAAATTTATTTGGAAAAATTTATGTGAACTTGTTTTGAAATGTCTTGCATAATATATTATAATGTAATAATATTATTACTATGATAATTTAAAATGCATTAAAATATTGTATGTTGGAAGAATAAAATAAAAAATGTAATAACATGGGGAAATATTTTTCATGATAATGTAGATTTTTAATTTTTTAGTAAATAAAATTGAAATTCTAGATTTCTAACTCTTGAGTAAATAAAATTGCAATCCCAAAAATAATCTAATTTCATAAAATAAAATGTGTAGAAACTTATTTTTAGGTTTAGCTAATGAATCAAAAAATTAGATTCATAAAAACTGATGATTCTTCCCTCTCATAATTATCGCCATCCATATAGGCAAGACTTAACTAGTGGGAGAAAAAATTTATGTTTTTACTTACCACATCCTCCCCTCAAACCAAAATTCTCTCACATTCATAGTTTTTTGTTGCACTCTTTGACAATCCAAGAGAAGAGGTCATTTCTTTCAGCCAATGACAATACAGATAAACTATTTTTGAATAGTTTTTTTGATAAGTTAGATTATTATAGTGATCTTTTATAACTTTGTTATTATGTAATTGATGAAATTTAATAATTATATCATTTAGATTCTACAATTAATTAACTTCTGAATAAACATTGTTTAGATAGATATTAGAAATGATATTTATGCTGTGAAGTAAAAGTTAAAGTATTTTTTTTAATTTAGAGAATAATTTCTATGATTTATTGTATTGCCATACATTTATAGATATTCACATACATTTATTCACCAGTTAGTTAGGTATGATTTATTGTATTGCTATAAATTTGTTTTTAATATATTGTAATGATTTCTATATCTTTTTTATTAAATAAATAAGGTATGGATCTTTTAATAAATAATTTATAAGTTAGATTATTATATTGATATTTTATTATTTTGTTGCTATGTAATTGATGAAATTCAGTAAGATTTTTGTCCAAACGTAAAAATTATTAATTGGTATATTCATATTTTAAAAAATATATCTAAGCATGCTAAGAGATATTTTTAAGGGATTTATTTTTATTTTTTGGTTTTTCTTTTTATTTAAAAAAAAAGGTTTTTATTTTTAATTTTTTAAATCTTGCATTTCATCCTTTTGCATTTTACATAGTTTTTTCACTTTTTTTTTTCTTTCACGAGTTCTAATTTTTTTTTTAATATTATATTTATTTTTTGGTTCCATTGTTTTTTGTGATTTTTACACCTTTTTTCCTTCAACTAATTCTAATTTTTTTTATTTTTTATTTTCTATTTTTCCTAATTTCTTTTGGGTTTTCATTTTCATATTAAAATAATACAAATTATAAAATAGTTGTTAAATATATAAAATAAAATAAAATTACTCTTAAGTAAATAAATGAACTATAAAATAGTAAATAAAGTTACTTTAAAATAACTAATCCTACAAAACCTAAAATATAAGTACCATAGATATCTTAAGTGACAAGAGATACCTATGCTATTTATATGACAAGAGATACCTATGCTAGTTGTAATTTTTTAATTCCCATAGTAAAAATATAAATATTAATTTTCTTTGTGGCTTTTAAAGATTGAAGAAATCTAACCATAACTCTCATTAAACTAAAGTAAATAATTTACCCTCTCATTAATTTTCTTTGTGATTTTCAAAGATTTGTTTATGCAAGACAAATATTAAATAAATTATAAATACTAGAATTTTTGTTTTTATTATAATTTAAGAGTAAATAATAAGCATTGCCTAATCTAACTTTCTATAAATAATAGCGGCATCATTACATCACTTCATAAATTTATTTTGTAAGAAAAAAACATCAATTTGCTCTCTTTTTATTTGATTTGATTTTTCTTAAATTTATGTTTTTTTTCTTGATTTTTAATAATATGTTTTATATTAAAGTAGTAAAAAAATTACAAAGCATCCATGATGAAAGGGAGTGCAGAACACCCTACTAGTTATATTTATAATTATTTTTAAAATATATGTCTGTCTATTTAAAAAACTATGTGGGCTGTATTTTATATTTATGTACATGGTCATAGTCATCCCCTTAATGCCACTAAATAACTCCTCTTAGTGTAATTATTTTTATGTCAGCTCTTTAGTAGTTTTTTTCAACACGCTGACGCCATTACACTCCACCACTTATTGCCACTATAGTTACACCTCTCAGCCTAAATATAAATATCATTTAGATTCCATAACTAACTAACCGATGAACAAACATTGTTTACATTGATATTAGAAATGATATTCATATTGTGAAATAAAAATTAAAGTAATTTTTTTCATTTATAAAATATTTTCTATGATTTATTGCATTTCTATACTTTCATAGATATTCGCATACATTTACAAAGTAAATACATTCACAATACGCAACAACACCCAAGGCTTAAAAATCACATATGAATCTTTCTAAGATTCAAAGAAATAGGGGGCGATGAGAGAATATCTCTAAACTAGGAGAAAAAAGATATCAATGAAACAACTTAACCAAGTATCAATATAAAACATCATTTATAAATATTATCCATTCTTCTCCCATAACTAAATTATTTAACCAACGTCCTCTACAACATCGACCATTCTCCTCCCATATCCGGCACCACAACACACCTAACACAAAACCTCCAACCTATTCTCATATGAAAACACATAAATACATTAATGCCAAAGTCTCCTTCACAAGGAATGTATTTTTTCCTAAGAGAGATTTCACACCTCTATCATCCCCACACATGGGTTGCATTTATTCTAATTGGAAGAGACAAACCCAACACAACTCTCCCTTCTCCAAAACACATATACAAACACAACAACCTAAAACTCAACAAAATAAATTACAACCAAGATCAAGCCAACATATGAATACACACAATAACAACAACATATTCATCTTGCATATTCTACAAAGAAAGATATGAATTCTACTTATAATGGTTTCCAAAAATGGTAGAGATGCTCCTTGTTAAATATTCTTCAAAGAGACTCCTCTACAAACAATATCTCTTCCAAGCTCCAAAGATCTCAAGACTCCACACTCTCACACAATAACAACAACAATAACTAAAAAGAACCTTCGTAAACTATCTAAGAGGGTTGCAAATAAAGCATGCCATCCCTATGCCGATAAGGGCATGGTTTGGTGGCTATGTTGCTCAGTTGTAGTGGAGGCCACCAGAGTTCAAACCCCCACTGGGCCAATGAGCTCGTGGGTTTGAAGTGTTCTTGCTAGGAGATGAGGTCCCTCATGTTGTGGCCTCACAAGTTCATTGCTACGGGCAAAAGCATTCACGTGGAGTCGGAGGGTGTGTCACACCAGCATCGTTGGTCATGTTAAAAAGTTTATGAAGTGCATTATCTTATAAAAAAAAAAGTATGCCATCCCTAGTATAGCTTCCCATTCAAAACTTACTAAACAAGGATTGGATGATATGAAGTAAATCTTCCTTCTTCCCCAAGCCAAATGTCATCACACTTTCTTTAATGGATAAGAAAGATAAAATCTTGTCTAAATCTCAAAAGTTATGTCCCAACAATACCCATCCCATAGGTATTTAATGGATTTCTCATCGGACAAGAGGTTAAAAATGCAAGCATAAACATTGCAGATAAAAAACAAAGACATCAAATGAATTTAGCACAACTATTAGCCAAAACATGTGAGTATAAATATGTGAAATGGAGGAAGTCGTGAGTTGAGGATAAGAGTCCTCAACCACAAGTGGTGGTGAGATGCATCCCACAAAACTAACGCAAGGTGGCTAGGTGGTTGTAAACTTGTTGACACCTCTCCCAAGTCAACCAACAACTTCGAATGAGTGAAGGATGAGTCACCCAACAAACTTGACACCTCAAATAGGAATGTGTCAAGAATACATAAAGGACACCTAAGTTAAGCTTAAAGCCTATAGTGTATGATAAATAAAATATATACACTAACACCCCCTTAAGCATAGCTTAGGTGCATACAAGAAAGATGGGTCCTGGCTACTACGCCTGGTGAGGTACCTATTTACAAAGTAATCTCTCATGAAGTGGAGAAAGGCAGAAAAGGTTGTGGGAAAAAAACTACCCTCCAAAAGAGAGAAAATATGGATGAAAATTATACAAGCAATGAAGTACTACTTCTTTCACTAATTACAATATATGTTTGCCCCCATATGAGAGAAAATGATAGAAGGTCTATGAGACCCCCCATAATACATGTCCTACTGCAGTGAGGTTGGATAGTCAACAAAGGATGCAGATGCAGATCCAAGAACGTCAAACAATGTTCCTTCCCTTAGGAAGAAATGAAACCACATGAAGATGCAAGATATCTTCTCATGCAGGAAGAAGTATGTATGATCTTGAATCATGCTAAATCTGATCCAAGGATGATGATTCCCATTGCAATGTATTCAAATAATTCTTAGGTGTCCCCATGTCGATGCCGAAGGATGCCATAATCAAATCAAGTGCATGCCTAATAAATGAAGATGATGACAATCTAGAACCATGTGTAGATAGATGTAGAGCATGAACATCTAAAGAGGATAATGGAAATGTAGTTTCATTCAAACTATCATTGAAGAGAAGGCTAATGTCTTCAATGTGTGCTTCCATGTCAGCAATGCAAGACTCTACAAACAAACAAGAAATGTCAGGTAGAAATCTATCCCAATCAGTAATGCTAGGAAGACTAATATCTTACTATAAGGAAGTGTTGGAAGCTCTCGATGGAGAAACTCTAAGATCTGATGAAGCAACAGGAGGAGGTAGTAGAATTTCTGCCAATGAAATAGGTGTGGAGACAGGAGATGAAAGAAAGTATGTCTCCATGTCATCAAGACTTTCTCGATACGTAAGTTCCTCTTTAGTATCTGTAAGAACAAAAATCACACACAGCCTCCACAAGGACCCATATGATGAGTCATAATCCTCTTCATGTACATGTAAGCATGAAATAACATCCTCTCACCAGTAATTCTCTTTTTGGCGTGTCTCCTCTTTCATCTTATATTGTTCCCATTTGTCATTTTCTCTCTCTCTTTGTTGTCGATGCTTTTTGACACTTTTTTACACTTGTCAATTTGTGTTTTTTGTGCTTGTGACCCTATTCCTAAGCCTTGTATGCATCTTGTAGGTAATTTTTCACCTTTCCCTAGTGTTTTTCATCCATTCCCACCCTTAAAATCCTTTCTAGAGGTCCCCCTAGCCATCTTCCACTTTCAATTTTTAGTTTTACTCAACCAATCAAAATCTCCCCCTATTATTTCTAGATCTCCCTTGGGAGATCCTACTTACGCAAGTGGAGATTTGGATTTTCACACTTGACTGACCTATTTTTGGAGGCAGATCCCCTTCTTTCCACCTCCTCTACCATCATCCAACCAACATTTTCACCTAGGTGCCCTCCTCTAAGGGTCACCCATGGGTCACCCCTGGGTCACCCTAACTGGTGAAAGGGGTGACCCAGTCATGGTTTCTTCTATTGAAAGACTTGAGTTTCTAACTCAAATTAGGTTTGTTTTCACTTGTTTTTGCTTCTGTTTACATGGATTGTTATCCCTAAAGTTGATTTGACTATTTCATGCACCCACACATACATAATTAACTCTATTTTATCTTTAATTAACAACTCATGCATTCCCATACAATTCACTTTCTTCACTTCTTTTTGAGTTATAAGCTTTTACTGGGTAGATCACTCCAATTTTAGCCCAGATCACACTTGATTCTCCTAAGTTAACTCTCCTTCTTCATCACTCCTCATCTCATCTTCTATCCTATAAATACCCCTCTCCCCGAACCACAAAGGAAGGCAATTTGATTTGTGCACACAGTTCTGTTGATGACTGTTTTGATGCAATCATAACAATAAGTTAAAATTCACATATAATGAACTGAAACTATACTTGAAAGACAAGAAGGAATCATTTGGTGATTCAACTAATCCCAAGTCTACAATGGTTCGGTTGGTCAAGTTCAGTTGGCCAATGTGAAGCTGTAATGTTCAAGGGGCCTTACGTAGTTTAGGTTTATTTTGTGGTTTACTGGACTAAGAATATGCAAAGAGGTCATAGATTTCAACAAGTATTCTGTTCATTTGCATACAAGTGATACTGGGCTACAAGTTTTAGAGGGTTTTCTTGGATTTTTGCAGCTTTCTTCTTTATCTGTTTATGAAAACTGTCTACTTATAGCTCTGTTATGCATGCTTCTTCAAATTTGAGACAATTTCCTTTGGATTTCTACGTTTTCAGCTAGATATTTCAGATGGGTTGGGAAAAGTTAGAAAGATCTAATCTATACCTCACTTAATCTACCGAAGGATATAAGTGTTTCTGTTATGCACTATGTAAATACCACAGTAATCTGATCAAATCCACAGTAAAAATCTTAAATGTAAGTCCTGAGCATTTTCACAAACATACATTTAAAATTGCAAGCTCTCAAAGAAGATATTTCAAAACACAAAGAAGAGCAGGAGAACACTCAGAAGATAGATGCAGAACTCCAGATTCTATTGCATTAGAAACGAATAGTCATACATGATTTACAATGTAGGAATGACTCTTAGTTTCATTGATCATACTACAGAGAACTTACAAAGCTTTACAGATACAGTAAGGCAGCCAGACATTCCATGCGCACCTTACTGCAGACAAACAGGCGACCTCCTTCTTCTACTCTAAACTATGCTAAGCTAACATGCTGTGTTTTCCTAGAATCTCTGTTGTAGGCCCTAAAAATCCCTGTTGTAAAGTATTACAGTGTAGAGAGGCACAATATAAAGACATTCTGATTGTCCTCACTACAGCAAAAACCTAACTGAACCCCTGGTTCAAACCCCTGGTTACAGCAATAAATGCAGGTGAACCAGGTCTCAAAAATATCTCTGAGCAGTGGTCAAATCTGGGCAAAATATTGCCCCTTCTGAGAAGTTCCAGCAGCTGGGTAATAACTTATGTTTGTCTGTTGTGATAATACTCTCAGCTGCGACCTTCCTCTTCACTTGAATGGCTTTGACTTTTTGCATTTCATCCCTATCTTCTTGCTCCTGAGATCAGATCTTCTGCTTCCATGAGGTCACTGCGCTGACTTTCCAGCTGCTTCCTCAACTGCAAGCCTGCAAGACAAGACAAGCAATAAGTTTCACATTTATCACATAAAACAGCATGAAATTAAAATAAGCGTTTAAATCCAGGTGACAGCGCAAAAATGGAGAAAATCAGATCAGAATGCACTCAAAAACGCATCCAAAATGCGCCCAGACTGCTCAAAATTGATCGGGTCAACCATCGCTGACCGAAAAAATGCCAGAGGCGCCAAAAAAAACACTTTAAAATGTCCACCGCCTCATTTCCCGCCCATCGGCATGATCATCCCTGTCGGTGTGTCAAAAAAAAGGTTGGTCAATATACTTCATCATCATGATATTCCGCTTCTGCATATTGGAGAAAAGAACATCATCATCATCATCATCATGTTGAAGAAGAATAGGAGGATGCGAATATAATCATGCTGCTTGGGAAAGGAAGATGATGGTGACGTCATCATGATATTCGGGCTTCATTGAAATGCTAAGGATGACGTCATCATCATGTTCGGTTAAGATCAGGGGGATATTTGTGATATCGGGTCACCTAAGGAGCATGATCAGGATGATGAAGTGAATATGACCCTTTCGCGGCCAAGGTAACCCCTTCGAAAGAAATCAGCATGATGAAGATCATCATCATATTTGCTTTTGTCGAACTTGGAATAAGACGTCATCATCATATTTCGGCAAACGGATCGTGCTTGAAAAGATATCCTGTTTGAAGGAAAAAATGTGATGATGATGATGATCAGGATATTAGCCTCTGTCGAACATAGAATAAGACATCATCATCATGATTCGCGAACCAGATCGGGATGACGTCATCATGATATTCGGAGCCTTCGTTAAACTTGAACATGACGTCATCATGATATTTCGCCAACCGGATCATGTTTGGGAAAAATCCTGCCGAAGGGAAAATGTGATGATGATGATCATCAGGATACTTGCAAAAGGTTGTATTTCATCGGCAGGAGGACTTGGCGAAATATCGGGCGTACAAACAAGATCATGATGATCTTCACAATATGACAGGATAAAAATATGATGATGACGTCATCATCATATTTGGTTTTCGGAGCACAAGGATGAGTTGGTCATCATGATATTTGCGCTAGGGTGATATTGCAAAATATGATCATGCTGTTGAGGAATGCAATATCGACCACTCTCTGAATAGATAGGGTGATCATCATGATACTCGCTAACTGGAGATCAGGAGGATATGAAGATGATGATCCTCTTTCTCGAATTATCATGATGATGATTCCAGCACTTAGCGAATTTCAGCAAATGACTCGTGAAAGATCAAGATGATATGGAGTCGTCATCATCATAATTCGAAGTTCAGCAAATATCATGATGATGACCCTGCGATAGGATTATAACACGCGCACGCAAATATGCCGAAGGTGGATTTTTCTAAGTCTGGGTGATCAGCATGATAATATAAGATCAGGTAATGTTGAATTATCATGATGATGCTTGCGATACAAAGACCGCTCGACGGGGTAACTTACCTTGACTGAAAGCCGATGTCATCATGATATTCGAACCTTAGGATATTATCGGGGGGGCGTTCAAATATGATGATGATGATCATCATCATGTAACCAAAACCAAGTTTATAACATATGACGCTCCTAAGAAAATCATGATGCTGATGATGCGCCTGAGGCCATTTGACGGGTAAAGGGAACTACCACCTAAAATTGACGTCCGGATATTGCGACTGCATGATTTTTAGCGGGTGATAGACCAAGATCATGATGATCCTGTCAACATGACTTAGGATATAAAAATATGATGATCCTCCTGTGAATATCAGGTTTGACCAAGACTTTGACCGTGCATAACTTCCACATATGGACGAATTTTCAAGTGAAGTAAAAGGCAAACCTGCATGGAATTTCAAGCTCTTTAAAATATGAGGTCACAGAAACAAAAAATAAACTTTGACAAACAGACATCATGATGATGACCTACCTTATCATATATCATGATGATGATGCACCTGACCTTCATTTTTACCAGACCGCCAGGAAGCAGAAAAACACCAGCAGAAGCAAAAAGCAAAACATCAGCAGGGGTCCCCATTTTGCTAAGGAGCATAATGGGGCGTGTTGTGAACATCACAACAACTAGCAACCAAAACAAAATAATTAAATTCAGAGTGTTCAAGGAAACTAGGTGAAATGAACTCATAACTTCCAACTATCTTTCCTGCAAATTACTATTCAGCTTGAGACTCAAAGTATTCAATAAAGATGCATGAATTTTCATTTTCAGTTTAGTTGTGTGCATGTGATTAATTATCCTCATCTTGAAGATCGGTTGAACAAACCAGTGACTGACATTAGCCTACGTAGGTGAGGATATTCCCTCATAGCCGACCGGATAGAGCCTTGCTGCCAGCGAGCGTCTATAGCCCTGGCAAGGTTATCGTTACAATTCTCCTAAGTAGAGCCCCACTGCCAGCGAGCGTCCATAGCCCCGGTAGAGTTACTTAGATGGCTTAATCTGGATTTTCAGTATAATCCGCTTTATTCATTTATTTATTATTATTATTATTTTTTTTTGTTTTCTAACTTTGAAAGATTTCATAAGATATAGCAATTTGTAACTTCATGATGATGCAAGGAGTGGGCACTTGCTGAAATTAAGCTGAGAATTGTAATGGTAGCAAGGGTGACCTCTGATTTTTCACCTAATATCTACACTGGTAGGTTCAACAAACCCAAGGATTTTAGGTGTGTCATCGTGAGAAACCTGCTTCGAATTCTCAATCACATTTATTGAATACGAAACTTCAGAAGATGAACAACTCTCTACATTCATGACAGTGACAAGTTATGTGTAAATTGCAAATGGTTAACCTGAATATCCTAAATTATATACTGTTTTGAATGGTTGCTAGTTTTGCTCCTTAATACTCTACAGTAAAATAAAGATCCCTGCTGAGGAGACAACAAACAAACCAAACAAACAGGCTGTACAAACAACACAGCAAAAGAAAAAACTGTACAAACAGAAAGAAACAAAAAGAAGACAAGCTATACAAACAACCAACCCAAGAAGAAAACAGCAAAAGCAGAACTGTACATTATCTACAGCATTTTACATTAAGAAAGAAAGGACTGCCTCATCCTGACCTTCAAGCCTAGAAGTAGTGTTTCAAATGCTGGCCATTAACTGGTAATGGCACATCTTCTCCAGTCAAGGTCTTAAGTCTAAAGGTGTTATCTCCTATTATTTCTGAGACTTGTAATGGACCCAGCCATAATTTATCGAATTTTCCATGGCTTCCTTTCTTTTCATGTGCTTTGTCCCAGCACAACACTAAGTCTGATATCCTAAATGTCTTGACTCTTGCCCTTTTGTCAAACCACCTCTTAACAACTGCTTGGTGTTTGGCAAACTTCTCGAGGGCCTGACCTCTTTTCTCCTCTAGTTGCAACATTTGCACTATTCTGGCTTCCCTATGGTTATCAAAGCCTAGATATTCATTGGCAAACTTCCAGGTTGGTATTCTCAGATTAACCGGAAGTATGGGATCAGTCCCATAAACTAAGTGATAAGGTGTGCTACCTAAAGCTGTTTTGAACTTGGTCCTGTCTACCCATAGTGCATATCTTAATAGGGTATTCCATTCTCTAGGACTTTTGGCAATTAACCTCTTGATGATGTCTAATAAGATTTTGTTTGTTGATTCAGCCAGTCCATTACCTTGAGGGTAATAATTCGAAGAAAACCTTAGAATGATCCCATATTCAAATGCCCATTTAGAAAATTTTAAAGAAGAGAAAGCAGGGCCGTTATCACATACCAATGAATAGGGCGTTCCAAACCTGGTGATAATGTTTTCTTCAAGGAACTTGATAACTACCTCAGTTGTGGAAAACTTGCAGCAGGTGGCCTCAGTCCACCTTGTACAATAGTCCGTCACCATCAATATAAACTTGTGTCCTGCAGAAGATGGGGGATTGATGACTCCGATAAAATCCAAGCCCCACTGTGCAAATGGTCTGGACTCGATCACAGGCTGCAGTGGATTGGCTAGATTTCTTCCTTTGTCTGCTGCAGTCTGACAGGTGTGGCAGCTTCTGATGTGACTCTTAGTGTCTTTGAATATAGTGGGCCAGTAATAGCCCGCTCTCAATATTTTGTGTGCTGTAGCTAAATGGGAACCATGGCCGGTTCCGTATTTGTCATGTAGTTCTGTCAACACTTTATCAGCTTCAGTTCTGTTTATGCATCTCAGATAAATTCCATCATGGTTCTTCCTGAATAGAAGACCTCCTTGCACCATATAATGCTGTGCCTTAATCTTCAAAGCTCTCCTCTGAGAAGCCTTCATCTTGCCTGGGTACTTTCCAGCTATCAAGAAGGTGCTTAAATCATCGTACCAGCCTGATGCGTCTTGGGAATTCAATACATATTGTTGTTTTATCAGATTTGGATCCATGTTTGCTATTGTCTGCACCAGCGCCTGCCCTCTAACCAGCTTTGCGGGAATGATCTCCATGTCAAATTCTTGCAGCGTGGTGATCCATTTGGCTCTTTTTTCTCCAGGCTCATTCTGCATCAGCAACATCTTTACTGCTACGTCTGGTACTATGGCTTTAATCTGGCTGCGCAGGATGTAGTGTCTGAATTTTTTTACAGCCTTTACTAATGCGAATGCCTGCCTTTCGATATCTAGATATCTCAGCTGTGCATCCTTCAGAGGCGCACTCATAAATGCTATGGGCCTCTCGTCATTATTTTCACCTTTCTGTGTCAGGGCAGCAGCGACAGAATGAGAAGATGCAAAGGAGTAGATGTAAAATGGGCATGTGTAGTCTGGACTTGCCAATACAGGGGCATTAGAAATTGCCTCCTTGATATCTTCAAATGCAGCTTTGGCTACTGGCGTCCATTCCATCTGTGCATCTTTCTTTAACATGGCATTCAATGGCTGCACAATCTCTGCAAAACCTATTATAAACTTCCGAACAAAGTTAATTTTACCAAAAAATGATTTCAATTCTTTCCTACTGTTTGGCATTCGCAAATTTTTTATGGATTCTATTCTATCCGGATCAATTGAAATTCCATTTTCACAAATGACATGGCCTAATAATTTACCTTCAGTTACGCCAAATATACATTTCTTAGGATTAAGGGAAATCCCATACCTTTCACATCGCTGGAGTACTTTTCTGAGGTCCTCAGCGTGGGTGGATGCATCCTTGGAATACACAGTTAAATCATCCATATATACAACAATGCATTTACCTGATAATCCACGGAATGCAACGTCCATGGCCCTCTGAAAAGTGGCACCTGCATTAATCAGACCAAAAGGCATTCTTCTATACGCATAATTTCCCCATTTGCAAGTGAAGGTGGTTTTTAGTCTATCCTCCCTGTCAATTAAGACCTGGTTATAACCTGAAAAACCATCTAAAAAAGACATCATCTTTGCGCCATTTACTGCTTGCAGTACTTCATCTATTGGGGGCAAAGGATAATTATCTTTTTCAGATGCCTTGTTTAAATTTCTAAAGTCTACGCACAACCTAATGTCTCCATTTTTCTTCCTTACTGGCACTAAGTTAGCTACCCAGACAGAATGTCTGACTGGAAAAATTATTCCAGCGGACAGTAGTTTTTTAACTTCCTCAAAGATTAAAGGCTCTAGAATGGTGTTTACAGGCCTCTGTTTCTGCCTAAATGGTTTGACTTCTTTTCTTAAAGGTATGACGTGAGTTATGATGGACTCATCAAATGTTTTCAAGTCTTCATAAGTCCATGCTATGACATGTTTATATTCCTTCAGAACATCCAGAACCTCTTTTCTGATTTTCTCAGAGCAAGCTTTCCCAATTAGTACATTTTGCAGATTTAGCTCAGTCCCTAAGTTATGTAAATCACACTTACCCCCTTCTGTTTTGGGTAAGTCTTTCTGTCTTATTATTCCATCGAAGTCAAAGATGTGTTCTAACTCAATTACTCCTTTTGGCAAGAAGTTGCTCTTTAAGTTGATCATATCTTCTTCGTCCCATGTTACTTCAGGCCTTTCTTGTTCATCAATAATTTGGGCCTCAAATGCCTCATTACAAGTCAGAAAATCAATAATTTGCTGATCCTCTCCAAATACCTGAAAGTGTGTAACGTTGTCTGGTATACTGGGCACGTTAACTAGCTCAACAGCAAATCGTCTTAATCCTGACAGTGTCAATGGTTCTAATGTACTAGCAGCAACTGCTAACGCATCTGGCCTGTGGTTCAGCTCTCTAGGAATATGCTCTATGTTAAAAGCATCAAATGAATCCATTAAACCCCAAACTCTATGTCTATAACTGATCATCTTCTTATAATTGCAGGCATATAGTTTCCTCACTTGTCTGACTACTAATTCAGAGTCTGAAGATACTCTGATGGTTTTTACCCCTTTCTTGATGGCCATGACAAGTCCTAAAATTAGGGCCTCATATTCAGCAATATTGTTAGTGCAGGAAAATTGTAATCTATATGCTGCCAAATGTGATTTACCTTGAGGATTTATGAGTTCAATACCTGCACCTGTGCCCTATTTTGATTTGGACCCATCACATTTTAATGTCCACATGCCATCCTTACTTTTTTGATCTTTTACCTTGGCATACTTTGTCTCTTTTATTGCCTGTGGGGTGTTGTCTTGTTTATTCATGGGTTTTTCCGTTTGGTTATCTTGCATATGTATGTTTTTAATTTGCAACTCAGAAAGATAACTACCCTTGTCTTCTATTTCTTTTCCTAAATCTGGAATCAAGGCACTTATATTATCCTGAACATATCTCTGTGCTGGATCAGGATTCTCATTTTTCTCTTGTGACTCTATCCTCCCTATGCACTTTTTGTATTCATATTCAATGATGTCTTTGCATATTTCACAATTCTCCTCAGAATGTTGCCTATCATGGACTCTACACCTATTTTTATATAACTTACATTAGACTGGGAGATTGTGTGTAACGCACTCTTCCACCTCTTGTCTAATGGCATGACCAAATTTGTCTATTGCATTGTTTTCCTCATCTGAAGAATTTCCGTCAGACTCAATGAATAGTGCTGTTCTATTGCTGACACACTTCTTTCTAATGTTTAACATCATAATCTCTTCAACCTGCATCCCATTGTTGGTAACTCTATAGACACCTGGTTCAACAGCAGCATATAATATTTCATTAGTTCGATTATACTCTGTTATCATATGTTTCATTCTGGGCTCTGCCCCTATTCTGATCTGGTTTGGGATGCCCCTCCATGGTAACCACATGTGTGAAAAGTCAGTAGCCATATATCCGTTTAATGTCTTGGACCAATCCCTACTCAGCAACATTCCATAATTTACGGGTATATCCACTACTTGAATGTCAATGATTTGGCTCACCCTAGGGTCTGAAGCTAACTGCACCTGTATGTTCATGAGTTCTCCTATCACACTAACCTCGGTCTTATCTAATTGCGTGACGACCTTGGCAGATTTGGTGGGAGTCAGCCCGAGAGTTTTACATATTCCTAAGGGCATTACGTTGGCTGAAGCACCAGAATCTACCATGCAATTGTGTATATTCTTCCCACACAACCTAACAGTTAACAAGAAAGGTTGAGTATCCCTCCTATCCGCATGTATTACTACATTTGTGTTGGAAGGCTGCTCAACTTTCTTACCTTTCTCCTTAGGTGGTGAATCACTACTAGGAACAGTTATATCAGCAGACACCTTGTTTGTTATAGATGTGTCCAGGGATTTTAAAAAAGCATTTCTGATCCCTGGGGTCTTCAATAATTCATTTAGAGGTATGCTGACCTTCATTTTCTTTATTTCCTCTGATAAGTAATTCACTAGTCTTGTTGTCTCTACTGCTTCTGTCTTACTTGTTTGATCCTTTTGCACAGCTGTTCCGTCATTATTTGTGTGCTGACTAGCTTTAAGTATGGCAGGATTGTTGCTAGCATTCTGATCTGGGGGTGTATTGATGTTATTCGGGGGAGTGGAAGTGGTGAAAGGTCCTCCCGGCCTAGGGTTGTTCCTCAAATTGTAGGTGTGGCTTTTATTTGTCTGTTGAAAGGCCTGCACCTCCTCTGTTTCATTTAATATCTCGTTTTCAGATTCAAAAGGAAACTGAAAAGCATTTAACACAAAGGCTAATTCAGGGTAAAGACTTTCACAACAGTATGGTTCATCCTCTAGCAATTCATCCTCTTTCTCTTCTGCGGTTGCAAAGGTAAACGTTTCTAAGACTAATGCTGTGTCATATTCTGAGGGTACTACCTCATTACCCTTAGGGATGAGAAATTCAGAGGTAGGAGGCTGTACATCTACGTTGAAGATACTAGCTGCCAAGTGGAACTGTGGACAGTCATGCTCAGCATGGGCATTGGTATTGTGAAATCTGCACCAATTTTTGGGTGCTGTATTGGCCATTTGTATGTTAGTTATTTGTTTTGCACCATGATTATCTGTATTCTCGAAAGGAGAAGCCAGAGTACCGTTGTTGGGCCCAGTGTTCCATGTCTTGGGTGGCCTAGGTTGATTCTGATTTTTGTTATTATTGCCCCAGGTCCTATTATCTATCACTGGCCCCCTATTTTGCATTGGTTGCCCCTGACTGGGGCCTTGATGCTGATTGTAGTTTTGGTTCTGATTGTACTGCTGATTTTGATTGAGACTATAATTCTGATTTTGGCCTTGGTTGTGATTTTGATGTGGATTGTAGTTTTGGTTGCTTCTGCCATAGAGATTCTCATTTCTTAGCTGTGTCACTTCGGTTGTTAATCTTTTCAAATGTGCAGTAATCTCTTTGATGTCTTCCCTATCCTCTTGTGCTTTTGCCACAGTTACATCCCTAGGAAGTTGGAAGAAAGGCTGACCATTATTTTGACTGTTATTGGAAGTACTAGCCGTGTAAGGAGTTATAGCCTGGATTGGAGTAGGGTTATACACAGGTGTGTAAGAAGGAACCGGATTTATTAGTGGAGCATGCTGCACAGGGACTCCATTCCATGGGTGTGCCTGATTCTGCACCCCAAAATTTCCTCCAAATGGACTGTAAGTTGTATGTCTCATTTCTTGGTTCACTGAGGCTGCCTCTTTATAGGCTTTGGATATTGAATCTATGTCAGGTTTCCTTTTGACAAACATGGCAGTTAAAGGATCCAAAGCAGCATAGTACATAGCCAACAAGGGAGCATCATCTATGGTATAAGGGGCTACTAGCCTAGAATAGGCCTTTTGAAATCTGTCATTGAAATTATCAATTAGCTCTCCCTCACCTCGTTTTATAGTAGCCAACTTATGATACAAAGCACAAGGGTCAATGGGTCCTCTAAATCTTGACAGAAATGCTTCTTCCATAAGTGCCCAGGAAGAAATGTAACCATTGGGTAAGTTTACGTACCAGCTAGAGGCCTGCTCATTAAAGGTGTAAGGAAACAACCTACACACAACATCCTCGTGCTCTAACATAGCCCTAAAACATGCTTCCTTAAATATTCTAATATGATCTTCTGGGTCTTGATGCAACTGGTATTTGGGACATATCTTTTTCGGATTTTTTGGCATGTCATGATAATCATTGAAGAATATGGGAGAATTGACATCGAAATAAGCCATTGCAGGTGTTTGAGCTTGACTTGAACTTGCAGAAATACCTGGATTGATTGGTGGATTAGGATTTAGAGGAGGATTAAGACCTCCAGGAGTGCCTGAACCAAGATTTAAAGATCTGAACAGTGATCTGTCAGGACTTACAATACTACGGATGTTAAAAGGTGACCCAGGAAGTGTTCCAGATGAACTTCCTGCTTGCGATATTTTTGGATTCCAAATTAAAGGGCTTTTACTTCGCCTTGTATCAGGTAGTTGCACAAATATATCTCCTGAACTGGACCTAGACCTAGTCACTCTGTTACTGTCATTAGCCAGTTTGAAATGAAACCTAACTCAGGCAGGCCCTCCTTCTAGCACCAGAAAACTGTTGATGACTGTTTTGATGCAATCATAACAATAAGTTAAAATTCACATATAATGAACTGAAACTATACTTGAAAGACAAGAAGGAATCATTTGGTGATTCAACTAATCCCAAGTCTACAATGGTTCGGTTGGTCAAGTTCAGTTGGTCAATGTGAAGCTGTAATGTTCAAGGGGCCTTACGTAGTTTAGGTTTATTTTGTGGTTTACTGGACTAAGAATATGCAAAGAGGTCATAGATTTCAACAAGTATTCTGTTCATTTGCATACAAGTGATACTGGGCTGCAAGTTTTAGAGGGTTTTCTTGGATTTTTGCAGCTTTCTTCTTTATCTGTTTATGAAAACTGTCTACTTATAGCTCTGTTATGCATGCTTCTTCAAATTTGAGACAATTTCCTTTGGATTTCTACGTTTTCAGCTAGATATTTCAGATGGGTTGGGAAAAGTTAGAAAGATCTAATCTATACCTCACTTAATCTACCGAAGGATATAAGTGTTTCTGTTATGCACTATGTAAATACCACAGTAATCTGATCAAATCCACAGTAAAAACCTTAAATGTAAGTCCTGAGCATTTTCACAAACATACATTTAAAATTGCAAGCTCTCAAAGAAGATATTTCAAAACACAAAGAAGAGTAGGAGAACACTCAGAAGATAGATGTAGAACTCCAGATTCTATTGCATTAGAAACGAATAGTCATACATGATTTACAATGTAGGAATGACTCTTAGTTTCATTGATCATACTACAGAGAACTTACAAAGCTTTACAGATATAGTAAGGCAGCCAGACATTCCACGCGCACCTTACTGCAGACAAACAGGCGACCTCCTTCTTCTACTCTAAACTATGCTAAGCTAACATGCTGTGTTTTCCTAGAATCTCTGTTGTAGGCCCTAAAAATCCCTGTTGTAAAGTATTACAGTGTAGAGAGGCACAATATAAAGACATTCTGATTGTCCTCACTACAGCAAAAACCTAATTGAACCCCCGGTTCAAACCCCTGGTTACAGCAATAAATGCAGGTGAACCAGGTCTCAAAAATATCTCTGAGCAGTGGTCAAATCTGGGCGAAATATTGCCCCTTCTGAGAAGTTCCAGCAGCTGGGTAATAACTTCTGTTTGTCTGTTGTGGTAATACTCTCAGCTGCGACCTTCCTCTTCACTTGAATGGCTTTGACTTTTTGCATTTCATCCCTATCTTCTTGCTCCTGAGATCAGATCTTCTGCCTCCATGAGGTCACTGCGCTGACTTTCTAGCTGCTTCCTCAACTGCAAGCCTGCAAGACAAGACAAGCAATAAGTTTCACATTTATCACATAAAACAGCATGAAATTAAAATAAGCGTTTAAATCCAGGTGACAGCGCAAAAATGGAGAAAATCGGATCAGAATGCACTCAAAAACGCATCCAAAATGCGCCCAGACTGCTCAAAATTGATCAGGTCAACCATCGCTGACCGAAAAAATGCCAGAGGCGCCAAAAAAACACTTTAAAATGTCCACCGCCTCATTTCCCGCCCATCAGCATGATCATCCCTGTCGGTGCGTCAAAAAAAAGGTTGGTCAATATACTTCATCATCATGATATTCCGCTTCTGCATATTGGAGAAAAGAACAACAACATCATCATCATCATGTTGAAGAAGAATAGGAGGATACGAATATAATCATGCTGCTTGGGAAAGGAAGATGATGGTGACGTCATCATGATATTCGGGCTTCATTGAAATGCTAAGGATGACATCATCATCATGTTCGGTTAAGATCAGGGGGATATTTGTGATATCGGGTCACCTAAGGAGCATGATCAGGATGATGAAGTGAATATGACCCTTTCGCGGCCAAGGTAACCCCTTCGAAAGAAATCAGCATGATGAAGATCATCATCATATTTGCTTTTGTCAAACTTGGAATAAGACGTCATCATCATATTTCGGCAAACGGATCGTGCTTGAAAAGATATCCTGTTTGAAGGAAAAAATGTGATGATGATGATGATCAGGATATTAGCCTCTGTCGAACATAGAATAAGACATCATCATCATGATTCGCGAACCAGATCGGGATGACGTCATCATGATATTCGGAGCCTTCATTAAACTTGAACATGACGTCATCATGATATTTTGCCAACCGGATCATGTTTGGGAAAAATCCTGCCGAAGGGAAAATGTGATGATGATGATCATCAGGATACTTGCAAAAGGTTGTATTTCATCGGCAGGAGGACTTGGCGAAATATCGGGCGTAAAAACAAGATCATGATGATCTTGACAATATGACAGGATAAAAATATGATGATGATGTCATCATCATATTTGGTTTTCAGAGCACAAGGATGAGTTGGTCATCATGATATTTGCGCTAGGGTGATATTGCAAAATATGATCATGCTGTTGAGGAATGCAATATCGACCACTCTCTGAATAGATAGGGTGATCATCATGATACTCGCTAACCGGAGATCAGGAGGATATGAAGATGATGATCCTCTTTCTCAAATTATCATGATGATGATTCCAGCACTTAGCGAATTTCAGCAAATGACTCGTGAAAGATCAAGATGATATGGAGTCGTCATCATCATAATTCAAAGTTCAGCAAATATCATGATGATGACCCTGTGATAGGATTATAACACGCGCACGCAAATATGCCGAAGGTGGATTTTTCTAAGTCTGGGTGATCAGCATGATAATATAAGATCAGGTAATGTTGAATTATCATGATGATGCTTGCGATACAAAGACCGATCGACGGGGTAACTTACCTTGACTGAAAGCCGATGTCATCATGATATTCGAACCTCAGGATATTATCGGGGGGGTGTTCAAATATGATGATGATGATCATCATCATGTAACCAAAACCAAGTTTATAACATATGACGCTCCTAAGAAAATCATGATGCTGATGATGCGCCTGAGGCCATTTGACGGGTAAAGGGAACTACCACCTAAAATTGACGTCCGGATATTGCGACTGCATGATTTTTAGCGGGTGATAGACCAAGATCATGATGATCCTGTCAACATGACTTAGGATATAAAAATATGATGATCCTCCTGCGAATATCAGGTTTGACCAAGACTTTGACCGTGCATAACTTCCACATATGGACGAATTTTCAAGTGAAGTAAAAGGCAAACCTGCATGGAATTTCAAGCTCTTTAAAATATGAGGTCACAGAAACAAAAAATGAACTTTGACAAACAGACATCATGATGATGACCTACCTTATCATATATCATGATGATGATGCACCTGACCTTCATTTTTACCAGACCGCCAGGAAGCAGAAAAACACCAGCAGAAGCAAAAAGCAAAACATCAGCAGGGGTCCCCATTTTGCTAAGGAGCATAATGGGGCGTGTTGTGAACATCACAACAAGTTCTTGCAAGTTATTGCTCTCCAATCAAGCATTCTCTTGCTCATACATGACATATGAGCCTTTTTTTTCATTTTGTTATAGGTTTGACAACAAAACTCATATCGCATTTATATGTTGTTCACATCAAGCCACGATGTTCATCAAAGCTCTCATTGATCTCTCTTCAAAAATCTTCAATAGCTTCTTTTGCTTCTATTTTCGTCTTGTTGCCAAGAGGACCACCCCACTACAAGAGGATTCGAGGTTGCCACACAATGATATATGAGGGTAGTGGAGGCTCATGTGCCTTCTTTATTTTAGGTTCCTTCATGTTTTTTTTCAATTTTTAGTAATTAGACAATCAAAATTACTCTTGGGATTAGTAATCTTTTTGCTTTTTCCTTGATAGAATAGATAGATCTTGCATTCTTAGAATAATTTGCTTTCCAAGTTCACAGATCTAATTCATTTAAAAGTAATTTCCCTTTTCTAAGATTAGTTCATTTCAAATATTCAGAAAACTTGAAAAGCATTCTTTAATTGCATTAGGTAAATTCATTGTAGCTTGCATTCATTCTTTAATTCCTAGAATAGAAAAAAGCACTTTCAATTCCATAAAACACCAAAAAACACACAAAAAGAAGTTTGGAATTCATTTAGCCTTGCATTCACAAAAATCTAAAAAGAATAAAAACATTAGCAACATAGAAGGTTTGCAAATGACTGATTCCATCACATGGTCAACTACAATCAAACATTTGGTCAATACCAATGATTCCATCATAGGGTCTTTCAATGTCAACGCAACGTAAAAACTTAGGTCCAATAAACCCTAAGTCAAACCCTAATTCTAGTCAAGGTTAGCTCAAAAACACCTATCTCTTGTCTCAGTTCACGAATATTCCTAGGACTAAGAGGTGAGTGGGTGAGGGCAACCCTTGACAAGATAGAGGAAATCTATCCAAAACCACAATAGGACCCACAAGTTCTACAACAACAAGAATAACTTAGACAAATCTTGATACAACAAGCATATATACATTAGTTTGAAAGACAATGCCAACTTGAACAAGACATCATCGAAAACAATAGCCCACCCACACAAAGGTGGAATAAAAAGAATCCAAACAAGAGAACGATGACTAGTGACCCTTTGGGTCATATAGTTATCTTTACAACAATGATCATAGAACAACACATCTACACAAGCACACAACAACACAGGCCCCAAGACTGGCTAACCCCTCTCCATGAACTCCATCTCTCCAATGAGCTAGACCACCCCTATGTCTCACCCCATCTCAACTGGCTAATTCTGTGAGAGTGAGAGTGACATGGCAGTTCATCCTATGGAAAGGAAGGAAGGGTCCGTGTGCATGCCAAAATTGACTCAATAACCCCTAGGTAACTAATGCCATGATTTTGAGTTTATATATTTTTGATAAACCTAACATGAAGAGAAAAAACCTTCATTTATGTTGTTCACATTCTAAAATCTTAGATCCCATCAAAACATTGAAACATTTTCACTTTATTCTTCATAGCCGCTTCTAGCTTTATCACCTTCATCATCACTCATTCCATTTATTTTGTGGTGTCTACGGCACCCCTGAATATGATGGAACTAGATCTAAACATAGGGAGTGTTCCTTCTAGGGAACCAAAAACTCCCTCTTTGACAGATACGTGCCACCTCACCCAGATGTACCTATCACAAACTGCTACAATTATCAAGACTCTAACTATGAACAAGACCAAAGAGAACCTAGGCATTCTCTGTCCTTTAACAATCTAGCTTAGGAACACAACCATGCCATATGAAATGCACCTCACAAAGGTAGGAGATTACTATTAATGTAATAAATCCATCAACCTGATCAACCATCCACAAGTACCTCTAGTACTCATCTTGATGATCAAGTAAGAAGGTTGGAGAGACACTTGCAAGAGGCAAGACATGCTCAAGAAGCATTAAAGATTGCCCTATGAGAAGAACAAAGAGATAGTGTTGTGCGAGAGGAAGCACAAAATCATGACAACACTTGAAGAGAAAACCCTAGAAATGAGGAAGTACCTAGAAGTACCACTCCTACAGACTTTATTGTGACTCTAGTGCAAAGAATTAGAACCTTGGAAGTAGAGCAACCTGCTCCAGAAGGAAGATAGAAGTTGTATGACAACATCTGAATGGAACAAGACTAGGGGGCATCTATAAATCCCCCCTACCCCAACTATTTTCAAAAAATACAAGTAACAACACACAACCTGAATGGGAACCGCCCTATTCAGAACAACCTAGCAATACTAGGAAACCAAGTAAATCATATGGTAGGTTACCAAAACCCTCTTATGGAGTTGATGCTATCAACTCCTCAATCACAAAGTGCCTTTTTAGGGACATATCTAGAGTACTTGAAAGAACCACTTGACTTAAACATAAGGAACATGTAGTTACATCGACCATTACCTAATCTCCCAAAGTTCAAAGGAGAGGCTGATCCAAACTTGCATATCAAATATTATACTACCACAATAAGGGAACTTCTCCCTTGGGATGGGGTTGTTGCAAAGATATTTTTGAAGATTATTGAAGGGATAGCTCTGGATTGGTACTATTGCCTACCAGAAGCTTCAATACACTCATTGAGACAATTGATTAGAGAGTTTGTCATGACATTTGATATGAACAACTCATAAAAATAGGGATCAGAGAATTTCAAACCATGAAACAAGAGCTAGATGAATCTATATCCCACTTTGTTACCCGATGGAGACAAGTCCTCTATTCCTCAACTAGTGCCCCAAACTTCGATCATCACAAATTATGCGACCTTTTCTTACATGACTTAAACAAGGATACAAGAGAAGACGTTAGAAATTACCCTACAAATCCAATGAAGAAGTCTTGGAAAGTGCTTTGAGGATCGATCAAGCTAACATCGACAGTGGTAAAAGGGTCTATGGGTCAAATGAAAAGTCGATTCAAGGGAGCACATAGGAAACAATGCTCTTGTCGTCAAGGTTCTTAAAAACAACAAAAATACAACAACAAATGGGGTAACAGATCTGTTGTGATGTTCACAACACGCCCCATTTTGCTCCTCAGCAAAATGAGGACCCCTACTTTTGCTTTGCTTTTTTTGCTTCTGCTTGTGTTTGTTCTATCTGGTGGTAAAGGGAAAAGAGAGTGAGATTTGTAAACCCTATTAAAAATATAGAAAATTACATTTTCAGTACCATTGCATAATATGGTTGGATTCCTTGTAAAAAATGAGCCAGGGTTGCTTTTTGAACCATCCTAAAAATCATCATATTTTGCAAGTTATGATCATTTAGGTAAAATGTACTATCAGGTTTTGCATGATAAACAGTCAGTTGTTTGCCTTTTTTCTTGTTGACATTCGTTTTAAATTTTGAAAAATTTCATACTTAGTGGTTCCAGGTCGTGGGCAATTTTGTCTGGGTTCCACTCTGCATGTTACATTTGATTGTTTTACAGAAAATACATCGATTCACTTTAATCGCCATTACTTATTCATTGGAAGTGTTTTCGCAGGTTTGAACCTGTGCATTAAACTTTTTTTGGTTCAATGGTTTGGGGTTCAATTGGTTCAGCATGCTCAAAAATGTCTAAAAGGGGGCGGGCTGTTATTTCATATTACAACGTTGAACCGCGCGATGAACCTTTTTCTTGGTTCAAATGTCCAAAGTTCGCGGGGTTCATTTTCTTTTTAACAGTCGCTATGTATCATTGAACCGCCACGTTGAACCTAGTGGCGGGGTTCAATGGTTCAATAGTTCATTAAACGAAAGGGGGGTCATCGGCGGAGATCTCACCGATATAAAGGCATCGGTGAAATCTGTGCAGTTGGAGCAAGGTATTTGGGGTACGCCGATGGGCCGTCTCACACCGATGGAACATAAGAAGAGCGGTGTCGGCAAGACTTACGCCAATCGAAGATAACAAGAGGTATTGGCTAGGGAATGGCGATCGGTGAAGTTTTAAGTAGCTTCACCGATATCGTTGGTCAGGCCGATGGAAGAAAGGGAGAGAGGACTTAGCCAAAATGCGAAGGAAGGGAAGACATTGGCGGGACTCTTGCTGATATAAGAGCATCAGCCAAGGTAAAGGCATTGGCAGAGAAGATAAGGAGCTCGCCGATAGGCAAGCCTCACGCCGATGAAGGCGATGAAACAAGAGGCATCGACGGAGGAAATAAGGGGCTCGCTGACAGTAGAAACTCTCGCCGATGGAACAAAGCAAAGAGACATCGATGAAACAAGGGGCATCGGTGGAAAGAATATAGAGTTCACCGATGGTGAATCACTCGCTGATGAAGAGGAAATAAAGCGCAAGGGGCCATTGGCCAAATAACGACCATCGGCCCATGTATTTTGAGACACGCCGATGGGCAATATCAGCCTGATAAGCATAAGGAAAAAAGCAAAAGAGAAAAGGGCCATCGGCCGAGGTAATACCATCGGGAGGAGGAGTTTGTGAGTCGCCGATGGGCAATCTCACGCCGATGGAGAGCAATGAAAGAGCATTGGTATAAGGTAAGACATCAGCGGAGAAAGTTTAGAGCTTGCCGATAGTATAATCTCTCCTTGATAGAAAGAAAGTGTCGGCTGATAAGGCTATATCGGTAACACTCGCGCCGATGGAAAGAAATAAGAAGGAAATAACGAGAAAGGCCGTCGGCCAAATAACAAGCATCGGCCAGGTAATTTTGAGGCTCGCCGATGGTATCTATCACGCCGATGGGCGGGAAAGCATGGAGCGATGGGAATTTTAAACCATTTTTTGGCGCCTGTTGTATTTTTTTGGTCAGTGATAGTTGACCCGATCATTTTGAGCAATCTGTATACATTTTGAACGTGTTTTGAGGGTTTTTTGAGCCGGATTTCCACATTTTTTGCACAGTCACCCTGATTTAAATAGATAATTTGAGTTTCCTGCTGTTTATTTAATAAATGTGATACTTATTGTTTGTCTTGTCTTGCAGGCTTGGCTTGCAGTTGAGGAAGCAGCTGGAAATTCAACACAGTGACATCATGAAGGAAGAAAATCCAATCTTAGGAGCAAGAAGATAAAGATGAAGTGTAAAGAAGTCAAGGCCAACCAAATAAAGAACAAAGTTGCAGCTGAAGGTATTACTACAATAGACAAACAGAAGTTATTGCTGAGCTGCCAGAGCTTCTCAGAAGGGACAATAGTTCACCCAGATTTGACACTGCTCAGAGATATTTTTTGAAGAGCTGGTTCACCTATATTTAGTGCTATAACCAGGGGTTTGAACCAGGGGTTTGAACCAGGGGTTTAGTTAGTTTTTGCTATAGTGAGGACAGTCAAAAAGTCTTTATATTGTGCCTCTCTACACTGTAATACTTTACAACAGGGATTTTTTAGAAACACACAGCAAGTTAGCTTAGTTTAGAAGTAGAAGAAGGAGGTCACCTGTTTGTTTGCAGTAAGGTGTGCGTGGAATGTCTGGCTTCCTTACTGTATCTGTAAAGCTTGTAAGTTCTCTGTAGTTTGATCAATGAAACTAAGAGTCATTCCTACATTGTAAATCATGTATGACTATTTGTTTCTAATACAATAGAATCTAGAGTTCTGCATCTATCTTCTGAGTATTCTCCTGCTCTTCTTTGTGTTTTGAAATATTATCTTTGAGAGCTTGCAATTTTAAATGTATGTTTGTGAAAATGCTCAGGACTTGCATTTAAGGTTTTCACTGTGGATTTGATCAAATTGTTGTGGAATCTACATAGTGCATAACATAACAATTAGATCCTTCGGTAGAGTAAATGAGGTATAGATTAGATCTTTCTAACTTTTCCCAACCCATCTGAAATATTTAGCTAAAAACGTAGAAATCAAAAGGAAGTTGTCTCAAATTTGAAGAAGTATGCATAACAGAGTTTAAGGTAGATAGTTTTTCATAAATATATAAAGGAGAAAGCTGCAATAATTCAAGAAAACCATTTAAAAACTTGCAGCACAGTAACACTTTTATGCAAAGGAATGAAAAGAATTGACATATCTCATGATCTTTTGCATAATCTTAGTCCAGTAAACCACAAAGAAACTCTAAACTACGTAAGGCCCCTTGAACATTACAGCTTCACATTGACCAACTGAACTTGACCAACCGAACCATTGTAGACTTGGGATTAGTTGAATCTTAAACGATTCCTTTTTATCTTTCAAGTATAGTTTCAGTTCATTATATGTGAATTTTAACTTATTGTTATGATTGCATCAAAACAATCACCAACAGTTTTCTGGCGCTAGAAGGAGGGCCTTTCTGAGTTAGAGTTTATTTCAAACTGGCTAATAACAGTAATAGAGTGACTAGGTCTAGATCCAGTTCAGGGGATATATTTGTGCAACTACCTGATATTAGGCAAGGTAGGAACCCTTTAATTTGGAATCCAAACATATCGCAAGTTGGAAGTTCATCTGGAACACCACCTGGGTCACCTTTTAACATCTGTAGTATTGTGAGTCCTGACAGATCACTGTTTAGATCTTTAAATCTTGGTTCAGGCACTCCTGGAGGTCCCAATCCTCTTGTAAATCCTAATCCACCAATCAATCTAGGTATTCCTACAAGTTCAGGTCAAGCTCAAACACCTGCAATGGCTTATTTTGATGTCAATTCTCCCATACTCTTCAATGATTATCATGAGATGCCCAAAAATCTAGAAAAGATATGTCCCAAATACCAGTTGCATCAGGACCCAGAAGACCATATTAGAATATTCAAGGAAGCATGTTTTAGAGCTAGGTTAGAGCACGAAGATGTGGTGTGTAGATTGTTTTCCTACACCTTTAATGAGCAGGCCTCTAGCTGGTATGTAAACTTGCCCAACGGTTACATTTCTTCCTGGCCACTTATGGAAGAAGCATTTCTGTCAAGATTTAGGGGACCCATTGACCCTTGTGCTCTGTATCATAAATTGGCTGCTATAAAACATGGTGAGGGAGAGCTGATTGATAATTTCAACGACAGATTTCAAAAGGCCTATTCTAGGCTGGTAGCCCCTTATACCATAGACGATGATCCCTTATTGGCTATGTACTATGCTGCCTTGGATCCTTTAACTGCCATGTTTGTCAAAAGAAAACTTGACATAGATTCAATATCCAAAGCCTATAAAGAGGCAGCCTCAGTAAACCAAGAGATGAGGCATACAACTTATAACCCATTTGTTAATGGAGGAAGTTTTGGGGTGCAGAATCAGGGACAACCATGGAATGGAACCTCTATGCAACACACTCCACTATTAAATCCAGTTCCTTCTTACACACCTGTGTATAGTCCTACCCCAATTCAAGCTATAACTCCTTACACAGCTAGCACTTCCAATAACAGTCAAAATAATGATCAGCCTTTCTTCCAACCTCCTAGGGATACAACTGTGGCAAAAGCACAAGAGGATAGGGAAGAAATCAAAGAGATCACTGCACATCTGAAAAGGTTAACAACCGATGTGACGCAACTAAGAAATGAGAACCTCTATGGAAGAGGCAACCAAAACTACAATCAACATCAAGGTCTCAGCCAGGGGCAACCAATGCTTAATAGAGGGCCAGTGATAGATAATAGGACCTGGGGCAATAATAACAGAAATCAGAATAAACCTAGGCCACCCAAGACATGGAACACTCGGCCCAACAATGGTACTCTAGCTTCTCCTTTTCAGAATATAGATAATCATGATGCAAAACAAACGACTAGCATACAAATGGCCAGTAGAGCACCCAAAATTTGGTGCAGATTTCACAATACCAATGCCCTTGCTGAGCACGACTGTCCACAGTTCCACTTGGCAGCCAGCATTTTTAACATAGATGTGCAGCCTCCTACCTCTAAATTTCTCATTCCCAAGGGTAATGAGGTAGTACCCTCAGGATATGACACAGCATTAGTCTTAGAAACATTTACCTTTGCAACTGCAGAAGAGAAAGAGGATGAATTGCTAGAAGATGAACCATACTGTTGTGAGAGTCTTTATCCTAAATCAGCCTTTGTGTTAAATGCTTTTCAATTTCCCTTTGAATCTAAAAATGAGATATTAAATGAAACAGAGGATGTGCAGGCCTTTCAACAGACAAATAAAAGCCACACTTACAATTTGAGGAACAACCCTAGGCCAGGAGGACCTTTTACCACTTCCATTCCTTTGAATAACATCAATACACCCCCAGATCAGAATGCTAGCAACAATCCTGCCACACTTAAAGCTAATCAGCACACAGATAATGGAACAACAATACAAAAGGATCAAACAAGTAAAACTGAAGCAATAGAGACAACAAGATTAATGAGTTACTTGTTAGAGGAAATAAAGAAAATTAAGGTCAGTATACCTCTAAATGAATTATTGAAGACCCCGGGGATCAGAAATGCTTTTATAAAATCCCTGGATACATCCATGACAGATGAGATGTCTGCTGATATAACTATTCCTAATAGAGATTCACCACCTAAAGAGAAGAATAGGAAAGTTGAGCAGCCTTCCAATACAAATGTAGTAATACATGCGGAAAAGAGGGATACTCCCCCTTTCTTGTTAACTATTAGATTGTGTGGGAAGAATATACACAATTGCATGGTAGACTCTAGTGCCTCAGCTAACGTAATGCCCTTAGGAATATGTAAAACTCTCAGGCTGACTCCCACCAAATCTGCCAAGGTTGTCACACAACTAGATAAGACTGAGGTTAGCATGATAGGAGAACTCATGAACATTCAAATGCAATTAGCTTCAGACCCTAGGGTAAGCCAAATCATTGATATTCAAGTAGTGGATATACCCGTAAATTATGGAATGTTGTTAAGTAGGGATTGGTCCAAGACATTAAACGGATATATGGCCACTGACTTTTCACACATGTGGTTACCTTGGAGAGGCATCCCAAACCAGATCAGAATAGAGGCATAGCCCAGAATGAAACATATGATAACAGAGTATAATCGAACTAATGAAATATTATATGCTACTGTTGAACCGGGTGTCTATAGAATTACCAACAATGGGGTACAAATTGAAGAAATCATGATGTTAAACAGTAGAAAGAAATGTGTCAGCAATAGGACAACATTATTCATTGAGTCTGATTGAAATTCTTCAGATGAAGAAAATGATGCAATAGACAAATTTGGTCATGCCATTAGACTGGAGGTGGAAGAGTGCGTTAAACACAATCTATTGGTCCAATGTAAATTATATAAAAACAGGTGTAGAGTCCATGATAGGCAACATTCTAAGGAAAGTTGTGAAAAATGCAAGGACATCATTGAATATGAATACAAAAAATGCATAGGAAAGGCAGAGTTACAAGAGGAAAATGAGAATCCTGATCCAATACAGAAATATGTTCAGGCTAATATAGATACCTTGATCCCAGATTTAGGAAAAGAAATAAGAGACAAGAGTAGTTGTCTTTCTGAATTGCAAATTAAAAACACACATATGCAAGTTAACCAAACAGGAAAACCCATGAATAAATAGGACAACACCCCACAGGCAATAAAAGAGACAATGCATGCTAAGATAAAGGTCAGAAAAGTAAAGATGGCATGTAGACGTTAAAATGTGATGGGTCTAAATCAAAATAGGGCGCAGGTGCAGGTGTCAAACTCATAGATCCTCAGGGTAAATCACATCTGGCAGCATATAGATTACAATTTTCCTGCACTAACAATATTGCTGAATATGAGGCCCTAATTTTAGGACTTGTCATGGCCATCAAGAAAAGGGTGAAAACCATCAGAGTATTTTCAGACTCTGAATTAGTAGTCAGACAAGTGAGGAAACTATATGCCTGTAATTACAAGAAAATGATTAGTTACAGACATAGAGTATGGGGTTTAATAGATTCGTTTGATGCTTTTAACATAGAGCACATCCCCAGAGAGCTGAACCACAGGCCGGATGTGCTAGCAGTTGCTGCTAGTACATTAGAACCATTGACACTGTCGGGATTAAGATGATTTGCTATTGAGCTAGTTAACATACCCAGTATACCAGACAATGTTACACACTTTCAGGTATTTGGAGGGGACCAACAAATTATTGATTTTTTGACTTGTAATGAGGCATTTGAGGCTCAAATCATTGATGAGTAGGAAAGGCCTAAAGTAACATGGGACTAAGAGGATGTAATCAACTTAAAAAGCAACTTCTTACCAAAAGGAGTAATTGAATTAGAACATATCTTTGATTTCAATGGAGTAATGAGATAGAAGGACTTGCCCAAAACAAAAGGGGGCAAGTGTGATTTACATAACTTAGGGACGGAGCAAAATCCACAAAATGTACTAATTGGGAAAGCTTGCTCTGAAAAAATTAGAAAGGAGGTTTTAGACGTTCTGAAAGAATATAAACACGTAATAGCATGGACTTATGAAGACTTGAAAACATTTGATGAGTCCATCATAACTCACGTAATACCTTTGAGAAAAGAAGTCAAACCATTTAGGCAGAAACAGAGGCCTGTGAATGCCATTCTAGAGCCTCTAATCTTTGAGGAAGTTAAAAAATTACTGTCTGCTGGAATAATTTTTCTAGTCAGACATTCTGTCTGGGTAGCTAACTTAGTACCAGTAAGGAAGAAAAATGGAGACATCAGGTTATGTGTAGACTTTAGAAATTTAAACAAGGCATCTGAAAAGGATAATTATCCTCTGCCCCCAATAGACGAAGTGCTACAAGCAGTAAATGGCGCAAGAATGATGTCTTTTTTAGATGGTTTTTCAGGTTATAACCAGGTCTTAATTGATAGAGAAGATAGACTCAAAACCACTTTCACTTGTAAATGGGGAAATTATGCGTATAGAAGAATGCCTTTTGGTCTGATCAATGCAGGTGCCACCTTTCAGAGAGCCATGGACATTGCATTCTGTGGATTATCAGGTAAGTGCATTGTTGTGTATATGGATGATTTAACTGTGTATTCCAAGGATGCATCCGCTCACGCTGAAGACCTCAGGAAAATACTCAAGCGATGTGAAAGGTATGGGATTTCCCTTAATCCTAAGAAATGTATATTTGGCATAACTGAAGGTAAATTATTAGGCCATGTCATTTCTGAAGGTGGAATTTCAATTGATCTGGATAGAATAGAATCCATAAAAAATTTGCAGATACCAAACAGTAGAAAAGAGTTGAAATCATTTTTTGGCAAAATTAACTTTGTTCAGAAATTTATAACAGGTTTTGCAGAGATCGTGCAGCCGTTAAATGCCATGTTGAAGAAAGATGCACAGATGGAATGGACGCCAGTGGCCAGAGCTGCATTTGAAGATATTAAGGAGGTGATTTCTGATGCCCCTATATTGGCAAGTCCAGACTACATAAGCCTGTTTTACATCTCCTCCTTTGCATCTTCTCATTCAGTCGCGGCTGCCTTGACACAGAAAGGTGAAAACAATGAAGAGAGGCCCATAGCATTTATGAGCGCGCCTCTGAAGGATGCACAGTTGAGGTATCTAGACACCGAGAGGTAGGCATTCGCACTAGTAAAGGCTGTTAAAAAATTTAGACACTACATTCTACGTAGCCAAATCAAAGCCATAGTACCAGACGCCGCAGTAAAAATGTTGCTGATGTAGAACGAGCCTGGAGAAAAAAGAGCCAAGTGGATCACCATGCTACAAGAATTCAACATAGAAATCATACCCATGAAGCTGGTCAGAGGGCAGGCGTTGGTGTAGACAATAGCAAGTACAGATCCAAATCTGATAAAATAGCAATATGTATTGAATTCCCAGAGCACATCAGGCTGGTATGATGATTTAAACACCTTCTTGATAGCTAGAAAGTACCCAAATAGGATGAAGGCTTCTCAGAGAAGAGCTTTGAAGATTAAGGCACAAAATTATATGGTGCAAGGAGGTCTTCTATTCAGGAAGAACCATGATGGAATTTATCTGAGATGCATAAATAGAGCTGAAGCTGATAAAGTGTTGACATAACTACATGACAAGTATGGAACCGGCCATGGTTCCCATCTAGCCACAACACACAAAATACTGAGGGTGGGCTATTACTGGCCCACGATGTTCAAAGACACTAAGAGTCACATCAGAAGTTGCCACATCTGTCATACTGCAGCAGACAAGGGGAGGAATCAGGCCAATCCACTACAACCTGTGATTGAATCTAGACCGTTTGCACAGTGGGGCTTGGATTTTATTGGAGTCATCAATCCCCCATCTTCTGCTGGACACAAATTTATACTGACGGTAATAGATTATTGTACAAGGTGGACTGAGGCCACCTACTACAAATTTTCCACGACTGAAGTAGTTATCAAGTTTCTTGAAGAAAACATCATCACTAGGTTTGGAACTCCCTATTCATTGGTATGTGATAATGGCCCTGCTTTCTCTTCTTTAAAGTTTTCTAAATGGGCATTTGAATACGGGATCATTTTAAGGTTTTCTTCGAATTATTACCCTCAAGGTAATGGATTGGCTGAATCAACAAACAAAATTTTATTAGATATAATCAAGAGGTTAATTGCCAAGAGTCCTAGAGAGTGGAATACCCTGTTAAGATATGCATTATGGGTAGATAGGACCAAGTTTAAAACAGCTTTAGGTAGCACACCTTATCATTTAGTTTATGGGACTGATCCCATACTTCCAGTAAATATGAGAATACCAACCTGGAAGTTTGCCAATGAGTATCTAGGCTTTAATAACCATAGGGAAGCCATAATAGTGCAAATGCTACAACTAGATGAGAAAAGAGGTCAAGCCATCGAGAAGTTTGCCAAACACCAAGTGGTTGTTAAGAGGTGGTTTGATAAAAGGGCAAAAGTCAAAACATTTAGGATATCAGACTTAGTGCTGTGCTGGGACAAAGCACATGAAAAGAAAGGAAGCCATGGAAAATTCGATAAATTATGGCTGGGTCCCTTACAAGTCTCAGAAATAATAGGAGATAACACATTCAGACTTAAGACCTTGACTAGAGAAGATGTGCCATTACCAGTTAATGGCCAGCATTTGAAACACTACTTCCAGGCTTGAGGCAAAGGGCAATTCATTTTGGTGTAAAGTGCTGTAAGTAATGTACAGTTCTTTTTTGCTGTTTTCTTTTTGGTTGGCTATTTGTGCGGTTTGTCTTCTATTTGTTGCTGTTTTCTGTTTCTTGTTGTTGTTTTGTTTTGTTTGTACAGTTTTCCTGCTTTTTTTGCTTTTTGTACAGCCTATTTGTTTGGTTTGTTGGTTGTCTCCTCAGCAGGGATCTTTGTTTTACTTTAGAGTAATAAGGAGTAAAACTAGCAACCATTCAAAACAGTATAAAATTTAGGATATTCAAGTTAATCATTTACAATTTACACATAACTTGTCACTGTCATGAATGTAGAGAGTTATTTATCTTCTGAAGTTTTGTATTCAATAAATGTGATTGAGAATTTGAAGCAAGTTTCTCACGATGACACACCTAAAATCCTTGGGTTTGTTGAACCTACAAGTGTAGATATTAGGTAAAAAATTAGAGGTTACCCTTGCTACCATTACAATTCTCAACTTAATTTCAGCAAGTGTCCACTCCTTGCATCACGAATTTACAAATTGCTATATCTTGTGAAATCTTTCAAAATTAGAAAATTAGAAAATAAAAGACAAAATAAATAAATAAATAAATAAAGCAGATTATACTAAAAATCCAGATTAAGCCATCTAAGTAACTCTACCGGGGCTATAGATGCTCGCTGGCAGTGGGGCTCTACTTAGGAGAATTGTAACGATAACCTTCCCAGGGCTATGAACGCTCGCTGGCAGCAAGGCTCTATCCGGTTGGCTATGAGGGAATATCCTCACCTACGTAGGCTAATGTCAGTCACTGGTTTGTTCAACTGATCTTCAAGATGAGGATAATTAATCACGTGCACACAACTAAACTGAAAATGAAAATTCATGCACCCTTATTGAATACCTTAAATCTCAAGCTGAATAGTAATTTACAGGAATGATAGTTGGGGGTTATGAGTTCATTTCATCTGGTTTTCTTGAGCACTCTGAATTTAGTTGTTTTGTTTGGTTGCTAATTGTTGTGATGTTCACAACATGCCCCATTTTCCTCCTCAGCAAAATGAGGACCCCTACTTTTGCTTTGCTTTTTTTGCTTCTGCTTGTGTTTGTTCTGTCTGGTGGTAAAGGGAAAAGAGAGTCAGATTTGCAAACCCTGTTAAAAATATAGAAAATTGCATTTTCAGTACCATTGCATAATATGGTTGGATTCCTTGTAAAAAATGATCCAGGGTTGCTTTTTGAACCATCCTAAAAATCATCATATTTTGCAAGTTATGATCATTTAGGTAAAATGTACTATCAGGTTTTGCATGATAAACAGTCAGTTGTTTGCCTTTTTTCTTATTGACATTCGTTTTAAATTTTTAAAAATTTCATACTTAGTGGTTCCGGGTCATGGGCAATTTTGTCTGGGTTCCACTCTGCATGTTACATTTGATTGTTTTACAGAAAATACATCGATTCACTTTAATCGCCATTACTTATTCATTGGAAGTGTTTTCGCAGGTTTGAACCTGCACGTTGAACCTGCGCATTGAACTTTTTTTGGTTCAATGGTTCGGGGTTCAATTGGTTCGGCATGCTCAAAAATGTCTAAAAGGGGGCGGGCTATTATTTCGTATTACAACGTTGAACCGCGCAATGAACCTTCGTATTGAACCTTTTTCTTGGTTCAAATGTCCAAAGTTCGCGGGGTTCATTTTCTTTTCAACAGTCGCTATGTATCATTGAACTGCCGCGTTGAACCTAGTGGCAGGGTTCAATGGTTCAATAGTTCATTAAACGAAAGGGGGGTCATCGGCGGAGATCTCACCGATATAAAGGCATCGGTGAAATCTGTACAGTTGGAGCAAGGTATTTGGGGTACACCGATGGGCCGTCTCACACTGATGGAACATAAGAAGAGTGGTGTCAGCGAGACTTATGCTGATCGAAGGTAACAAGAGGTATCGGCTAGGGAATGGCAATCGATGAAGTTTTAAGTAGCTTCACCGATATCGTTGGTCAGGCCGATGGAAGAAAGGGAGAGAGGACTTAGCCGAAATGCGAAGGAAGGGAAGACATCGGCAGGACTCTCGCCAATATAAGAGCATCAGCCAAGGTAAAGGCATCGGCGGAGAAGATAAGGAGCTCGCCGATAGGCAAGCCTCACGCTGATGAAGGCGATGAAACAAGAGGCATCGGCGGAGGAAATAAGGAGCTCGCTGACAGCAAAAACTCTCGCCGATGGAACAAAGCAAAGAGACATCGATGAAACAAGGGGCATCGGTGGAAAGAATATAGAGTTCACCGATGGCGAATCTCTCGCCGATGAAGAGGAAATAAAGTGCAAGGGGCCATTGGCCAAATAATGACCATCAGCCCATGTATTTTGAGACACGCCGATGGGCAATATCAGCCTGATAAGCATAAGCAAAAAAGCAAAAGAGAAAAGGGGCATCGGCCGAGGTAATACCATCGGGAGGAGGAGTTTGTGAGTCATCGATGGGCGATCTCACGCCAATGGAGAGCAATGAAAGAGCATTGGTATAAGGTAAGACATCAGCGGAGGAAGTTTAGAGCCCACCGATAGTATAATCTCTCCCCGATAGAAAGAAAGTGCAGGCTGATAAGGCTATATCGGTAACACTCGCGCTGATGGAAAGAAATAAGAAGGAAATAACAAGAAAGGCCGTCAGCCAAATAACGAGCATCGGCCAGGTAATTTTGAGGCTCGCCGATGGTATCTATCACACCGATGGGCGGGAAAGCATGGAGCGGTGGGAATTTTAAACCATTTTTTGGTGCCCGTTGTATTTTTCTGGTCAGCGATAGTTGACCCGATCATTTTGAGCAGTCTGTATACATTTTGAACGTGTTTTGAGGGTTTTTTGAGCCAGATTTCCACATTTTTTGCATAGTCACCTTGATTTAAATAGATAATTTGAGTTTCCTACTTTTTATTTGATAAATGTGATACTTATTGTTTGTCTTGTCTTGCAGGCTTGGCTTGCAGTTGAGGAAGCAGCTAGAAATTCAACACAGTGACATCATGAAGGAAGAAAATCCGATCTTAGGAGCAAGAAGATAAAGATGAAATGCAAAGAAGTCAAGGCCAACCAAATAAAGAACAAAGTTGTAGCTGAAGGTATTACTACAACAGACAAATAGAAGTTATTGCTGAGCTGCGAGAGCTTCTCAGAAGGGGCAATAGTTTGCCCAGATTTGACACTGCTCAGAGATATTTCTTGAAGAGCTGGTTCACCTATTATTATTGCTGTAACCAGGGGTTTAGTCAGTTTTTGCTGTAGTGAGGATAGTCAGAAAGTCTTTATATTGTGCCTCTCTACACTGTAATACTTTACAATAGGGATTTTTTAGAAACACACAGCAAGTTAGCTTAGTTTAGAAGTAGAAGAAGGAGGTTGCCTATTTGTCTACAGTAAGGTGTGCGTGGAATGTCTGGCTTCCTTACTATATCTGTAAAGCTTGTAAGTTCTCTGTAGTTTGATCAATGAAACTAAGAGTCATTCCTACATTGTAAATCATGTATGACTATTTGTTTCTAATACAATAGAATCTGGAGTTCTGCATCTATCTTCTGAGTGTTCTCCTACTCTTCTTTGTGTTTTGAAATATTATCTTTGAGAGCTTGCAATTTTAAATGTATGTTGGTGAAAATGCTCAGGACTTGCATTTAAGGTTTTCACTGTGGATTTGATCAAATTGCTGTGGAATTTACATAGTGCATAATAGAACAATTAGATCCTTCGGTAGAGTAAATGAGGTATAGATTAGATCTTTCTAACTTTTCCCAACCCATCTGAAATATTTAGCTGAAAACGTAGAAATCAAAAGGAAGTTGTCTCAAATTTGAAGAAGTATGCATAACAGAGTTTAAGGTAGACAGTTTTTCATAAATATATAAAGGAGAAAGCTGCAATAATTCAAGAAAACCATTTAAAAACTTGCAGCACAGTAACACTTTTATGCAAAGGAATGAAAAGAATTGACATATCTCATGATCTTTTGCATAATCTTAGTCCAGTAAACCACAAAGAAACTCTAAACTACGTAAGGCCCCTTGAACATTACAGCTTCACATTGACCAACTGAACTTGACCAACCAAACCATTGTAGACTTGGGATTAGTTGAATCTTAAATGATTCCTTCTTATCTTTCAAGTATAGTTTCAGTTCAGTATATGTGAATTTTAATTTATTGTTATGATTGCATCAAAACAATCACCAACAAGATCAAACCCCAATCAAGAAATTAAGGGACAATTATAACAGAAGAGACTCTTACCCTCCTAATGTCAATGCAATTGATCAGCCCAAAAATAATGCATACTACCATAGGGACAATTACCATAATTGGAATGACAATAGAAATGGTAATTATGGAAGGTATGAAAGACCTTTTATGAGTACAATCAATTTCATTCTTTTCATAGAACAAGGGGCCATAACATGGAATCTTGTAGAGAGTATTGCATATTCATAGCAAGACTGCTAGATGACCAACAATGGTTGTTCATAGAAATGTTCCTAAATCTGTAGGAAGTCACGTTGGATAACAAGGGAATGAGACAAATCCAATCTTCGATTGCTCTGCAAAATTCCAACATGATAATCTACCAAGACCTATTGTAACATCCACATTCTTAAAATATAGTAAAACTGAAAAAAATTACCATAGAGTAATTTAATAAGATAAAAATGAGATAGCAAATTTTTTTCTTTTATTCAACACATAATCAAGTAATTCTATTTTACAAGCTTTTCTCTTTACAAAATACTTTTACATAATATTGTCTTTCTCAAATTACAATGCAAATCAATTACATAGACAATTTTAGAATAAATACTACTGCTAAATATCTGACATATTTCTCACAAGTCCTGGCATAGCTTCTTCTTGGAGAGTACCTCCATCCACAGACCGATAGTCTGCCACACTTCTTTCACATAGGAAGTGGCCCTACCCTTCACGAGGGATGTAGACAAAAGGTGACTAGTGGTAATTTGCCTATCCTAAGTACATAGTGTTGTATCCTACTCAACTCTATCAAACCATACAACCCTAGATACCCTCTAGCTAAGTATGATTTATGATAGGATGAGCAATTCGGATACAGTGAATCAAAAATTCATGTAGAAAACAAATGCAGTACTTTGGCCAAAGTTTTTAATTTCAATATTGTTCATAATGAACATCATCATTGTGTTCACCCACCCATACTCAACTTGGATACTGTCTTATTCTGCAATTTATCCATCAACTATGTTTATACAATAGCTAAATCATGATAATAGTTTTTCTAGACTTTAGACATATCTATATGTCTTATCTAATCATTTGATTTTAGTTTGACTCTAATTTTTACATAATATCCCATAATAATATGGCTTTACAAATTATCTAAAACTCATATCAATGAGACAAGGTTAATAACAACTCATAGTTTATATAAACTGAAAATACAAAGAGTGAACTATCGTTCAAAATAGACATTTCCTCTTATACGAAGATATGAATATTGTTGGTTTACCTATTCATGATGACTTCAATAGTCATGACACATATATATACTCGAATATGATTCCTCTCAAATTCCTATCATGTTAGACTTCATTTAATCATATCATACTGGTTTCCTACAAAGATATTCTCATGTAAAAATTACTAAGGATAACATTATGATCCTTCATATTTCTATCAAAGAATTTCCATTGAGTCATCACTCGATTTATAATGAAAAAGGTATCTTCCTAAGATTAATGAGATTCTAAGTTCTCTTGGAAAACAAATATTATAGTTATTTGTAACTTAACAAGAAATTGTTCTTATACTTCCATTAACCACCTCAAAGATTTAAGCATCCTACTCAACTATGTTTACAATCCTATCATAGTTCTAAATGGTACTTGATATATATATAAGAATGGTATAAAATATCTCGATATCAACTCTCGATCCTTCTTAATGTTGAACCTTCTCTTAATCGACTGTATTTTTCTACATAACTGACAACTCATAAAGAAGACCTCTACGATGTATTAGAATATCATTCTATAGTTATATCTTTCAATAGACTGACTTCTACACATTTCTATGGTTTTTGACTTAGGCTAATAGCCTTTGATAGCATCGGCCAACCAGTGATAATGGCAACAATCATTAACTCCAAATATTTTAAACATAATGAAAACACTCTTTAACATGTTTGTTGATTAAGAATTGAATATCACAAACATATGAAAAGGGATAATATCAATTCTTTGAAGCATGCAAGAAAAGACAATATAAATCCTTACAATTCTATTATTGTTTCCACATAGATATTGAATGAAGCTGGTGATGGAACAAGAGTTATTTGCAGCTATGTTTACTATTCACTCAGCCTAAATGATGGCATCCAGACGCCTGTGTTCTAGCTGTGACCTGCTCTCTATGTTTTCCAAAATGATCCCCCCCGTATGTGTGTCCTTTGACTGTGAATCTTATCTCCCTTATGATCAAGGTGAGTCATACTAATTAATGATGATTCAAAGCTCTTAATGAAATGGTTTCTACCACTCCATCGAATGTAAGATAATTGGTAATGCAACCGACCACTCACTCATTTGGTTTACAACCGATCTGACTTTTGTAGTAGAGATAAAAACATGTTCATTCAAGGCACAAAATGTGGAGAGTTTTCAATGCTAGAAACTATAATACCATACTCCCTCTTAAAGAGGCTGACACAAGCATAACCATTGATGGTTATTATGTTGATCACTTTGAGTGATCCAAATTTCGTCATTTGAATTAATGTGGGTGTCATAAATAACATGCCCAAGGTTATTCGATTGATAAGTTTATTAAATAATGTAAGGTATTATCCTATTCAATTTATAATTACATGTATGGCTTATATTAAATAAGACTTACATATCATCGTTCACATTCAATGATTATGATTTAAATCAATAAGAATAATAGCAATAAAATAACGATTTACGAATATTGTGAATGGGTTGAGTTTACCTCCCCATCACATTCCTTTGTTAAAAACACATCAATCTAACTTGATGGAATTCACTTTGATGTTCAAGGGTCAACAAATAAACACTAAGTGACCCAAAAATAAAAACACCACCCATTATGATAATTATGTCGTAACTTTTACGTTAGATGTAAATGCTCTTGATTCATGTTCAAATGATGCCGTTAACGTTACTTACGACTTAATATGACTTACTATGACTTAGAAAGATTTTTGAATAATATAGACTACTTGTTGATTATGTTCAAAAGAAAACTAACAAGGCAAGACTTACCTCTTACGACACATTGGTTCACATTTTTGTTAAACACTTATACTCGATTTGGCAAATAAACCACTCGTAACCTGAGGTCTATATCTCTCTCCTCAAAAGATACTCTCTCTCTCTCTCTCTCTCTTCTTTGAGAGTCATCTAAGAATCTGTGTTCATGTTTGAACTTGTAATCAAACAATATATAATCAGTGCATCATTATTCAAATAATAAATCAAATCTCATAATACAATTATTAAATCGATAATAACACATTCTTTTCTATAATTTCATAAATGACATTCAATATAATCCATGTCTTTCCTTATCATTAATCTAATCATCATAATAAATTTACTTATGTCCAAGTAAAAGTAAAAAGTATAGCAAGGCAAAAATTGGGGATGTAACATATGCTTCCCCTAAAGATTCATCGCCCTCGATGATATAAAGTAGCGAAAGTAACTAAAGTAAGTTCATTTTTTTAAGTGATAACAACATTAAATAAATGAGGAAACTTTTGATAAAATTCATGGTAATCCTCCCATGTAGCATTTTCCTCAGTATATTGGTCCCATTGGACCTTACACTGCAAGACCTCTCTGTTATGCAAGCAGAGCTTGTGTGTTTCTAGCACCTTGAGTGGCTCGATTGTGACCACACTTGGATCCTACATCTGTAAAGAATTCTAATTCAAAATATGTTTATCACCTGCAATATATTTCTTCAAATAAGACACATGAAAAATATTGTGCATTCTAGACAAGGTTGGTGGTAGATCAATTCTGTAGGCAACTGGATTGACTACTTCAAGCACTTCAAAGCGTCCCACATATCAAGGGGCTAGCTTAGAAGACTTCCCAAACTTAATAGAACTTTTTTGAGGTTTCACCCTCAAAATAATTTTTTTCTCCAATAGTGAATTGCCTTGGAACACTATTTGCATCTGCATAGATCTTTTGTCTATCATTGGCTTTTGCCAATCTTTTTTTTATCAGCTTTACTTTCTCTTCCATTTCAGCTAGCATTTCTAGCCCGATGCTAATCCTATCTTCTAGCTTGTCCCAGCTTATAGGAGTTTGACATCTTCTTCCATATGATGCTTCAAATGGTGCCATCTTAATAGCAGAATGATAGGAATTGTTGTAAGCAAATTCCACTAGTGGTAAGTATTCTTCCCACTTATAGTGCTGATCCATGCAATACATTTGCAACAAATATTCTAAAACCTGGTTTACTCTCTTAGTTTGCCCATTGGTTTTAGGATGATAAGATGTACTTACATTGAGTTTAGTCCCTATCACAGAAAACAAAGTTTGCCAAAACCTTGATGTTACACGCGCATCTCTATCTAAAATAATCTTCTCAGGGAAACCATGCAATCTAAACACTTCTTGCACAAATTTACAAGCTAACACAGGTACTCCATCAGTCAAATTCCCTGGTATAAAATGTGCTACCTTTATTCAAGCTTGACCACCACAACTAAAACGGTATCATGTCTATTCCTTGACATAGGAAGACCTCAAACAAAATCCATGCTAATAACTTGCCATGTCCACTCTGGCACATCATGGGGCTACAATAATTTTGCAGGGTATTGATGCTCTACTTTTACCCTCTGACATTTTAAACAGCTTGCCACAAATCTTGTAGCATCATTCTTCATTCCTTTCAAGAAACAAAGAGGTTTAACAACTGCTAGGAGTTTGGTCACTCCTGGGTGTCCCGAATATGGTGTAGTATGTACTTCTTTCCATACTAGATTCCTTAAGCCAGCTGAAATAGGAACATACATTCTACCCTTGTACCTCAATAGTCCAACAAACTCTATTAGATAACCATCATATCTTAGATCTCTAGGATTATCCTTTAGAGCTTGCTTAACCCGTTCATAATACTCATCACCAGACAATTTTTGTAACCCCAAATCCTTGAAATTTCCATGAATAGAAACAATAGAAGCTATATGTTTTCTACGACTCAAAGCATCGGCTACTCTATTCTCTTTTCCTTTGATGTAACTTATTTCAAAATCATAGTCAGATATCAATTCTAACCATCTCCTTTGTCGAGCATTCAAATGTGGTTGAGAGAAAATATACTTAAGAATTTGATGGTCTGACTTAAGTACAAAAGTCTTCCCCAACAAATAGTGTCTCCACATTTGCAAAGCATGAGTTACTGCTCCCAATTCCAGATCATGTGGTGCATAATTCTTCTCATAGGATTTTAATTTCTTTGATTTATATGCTATCACTCTTCCATCTTGCATAAGCACTCCTCCTAATCCTTCTCCTGAGGCATCTGTAATTACCTAAAATTGTCTTTCGGGATTAGGGACTTTCAAAATTGGAAATGTAGTTAACTTTTCTTTTAAGAGATCAAATGCATCCTGACATTTGTCTATCCATTCAAATCTATTTCCTTTCCTTTGTAGGGAAGTGATTAGATTAGAAATACTAGAGAAATTTAAAACAAACTTCCTATAATAGCCAGCCAGGCCCATGAGACTATGCACCTCATGCACATTTGTTGGTATAGGCCAATCCAGAATAGCTATGATTTTTGTAGGATCAACAGATATTCCATCAGTAGAAATAATAGGACCTAGATATTGAATCTCATTTTGAAAGAATGCAAACTTTGATAGTTTTCCATATAGCTTATGTTCTCTTAATCGTTGCAAAACTATTTGCAAGTGTCATTGATGTTCTTCATTTTTAGAATAAATGGGTATATCATCTAGAAAGACTAAAACACACTTGTCAAAACAATCTCTGAATATATTGTTCATGAGATTCATGAATGTAGCAGGTACATTTGTCAAACCAAATGGCAATGCCATGAAATCATAGTTCCCATATCTGGTTCTAAAAGCTATCTTATGAATATCCTTATCCTTCAGTCTTAACTGATGATATCTTAATCACAAGCCAATCTTTGGAAATACATCAGCTTCACTCATCTGATCAAAAAGATCATCAATATGTGGCAAAGGATATTTGTTCTTTACTGTTACTTTATTAAGCATATGATAATGTATACACAACCAAAGGGTTACATCCTTCTTCTTAACAACTATAACTGAGGCACCCCAAGGTGAAACACTGGGTCTGATCAAACCTTTTGCCAACAATTCTTGTAATTGGACTTTTAACTCCATTAACTCCATAGTTGTCATATGGTAGGGTGCTTTTGATATAGGCTTAGATCCTAGTTTAATATCAATTGCAAAATCAAAAACCCTTTTGGGAGGTGGTCCTAGAAGTTCTTCTGAAAACACATCTTAAAATTCCTTAAGAAAAGGATACTTTTCTTCAAAAGATGAACTAGGGTTTTCTATCCCTTCCTCCACTTGTTCTATTTTGATTGTAAACAACTGACATCCTTTCCATCTAACCCTTTTCAATTGCTTGGTAGAGATAGGTTTGAATTTAACTTCTATTTGAATCCCTTGGAATTGGGTTTGATTTCCCAAATCATCTAAGCATTCAACTATTTTTGAAAAATAGTGAACCTTAGCTCTATGCTTCCATAACCAATTGATTCCTAGTATTACATCATAGGAACCTAGGGGAGCTACATACATGTTTACTTCAGTTGAGAAACTAGGGAGGTCAATTTTGGCTTCAAACAAGCATTGCTCTACCTAAGCCTTAGATTGGTTAGCATATTCTACTGACCAAGGTTTAGACATGTATCCAACTTTTCTAGGAAACTTAGTCAAAATTTTAGGAGAAATTTCTTTTTAGTGGCTCCTATATCAATCAAAATAGATATAGGGACTTCAAATAAAGTACATGTCATCTCAATAGGTGTGATTTGATACTCTTCTTGATGATTATCCAGAGCTGCATGAATCCTTTGTTGGAATGCTTCTTGCTGAGTAGGTAGTGTAGTACCTCTTTGTTCACCATTTTGATTCTTGTTAGGGCAACGATTTGTATAATGGTCACTTCCACAAGTAAAACATCCTCCTATGGGTCCTTTCTTATCTGAAACTTTCCTATTGTTATCTTCATTTCTCTTGAAGTTATCATTATTCTTCCCATTACTAGATCCACTCTTGTTCTTCTAAGATCCTTTATCCTTCCTCTTGTTATCATAGTGCATTTCATATCTCTTCTTATATGGTTGGTTGTTAGGAGTTCCATTAAACCTCTTGTGATTTCTATCATGATAAGCTGTGATGGATTTCAGCTTTTGCTCTTGCTTGATTGCTTTATCATACACTTGATCCATTGTTGTGGGACCATGTACATCTACTTCTCCACGGATTTGAGAATTTAGACCCATGATGAATTTTCTAATCCCAAATCTCTCAATCTTTTGATACTGTGGAACATATTTTAGGAGTCAGGTGAATTTTTCTCCATATTCCACCACTGTCATATCTCCTTGTTGAAGATTTTGAAAATCAGTCAGTTTCTGATCAAAATAGAGTTTTGGTAACCATCTCTTGCGAAAGAGTTCCACGAACTCATCCCAAGTTACCCTTAGAGAGCTTAAATTTAATTCCATCTTCTTATTCATCCACTAAGTGGATGCTTCTCCTGCCAATTGGAATGCTCCCCATACCGCCTTGGTCACCTCTGAGTAATTCCTTATCTTGAAGTATTTTTCCATTTCTGTTAACCAAGCTTCTGTAACATCTCCAGTCTCTGCCCCATCAAATTTTGGGGGAGTGACCTTCTTCAAGTCTTTAGAGTTCTCTGAGGTTAGTCTATCTCTTGCCTTTTTATTAGGTTATGTACTCTTACTATGTTCTTCATGATTTTCTCCACTTTCACCATGAGAGTTTTCACCTCCTCCCTCAGATTTTCAGTAATCATCTACTTTCTTATCCAAATCACCTAGTCTTTTCTTGGTTTCCTCAAGCATGGTTATGATTTGGTCTATCTTATTATTTGGTAGGTGGTTTTCCTCTTCACTTTCTCCTTGTTTAGTCCCTGTCCAAACCATGTTTATCGATTTCTCACACCTAAGAATATTGAGTTTTCCATTAGTTCAAGATTATAATGCCTCCCATTAAATCTAAACATAATAAACTTAATTTAAAAAATAGTTTGGCACAAAAATAACTCTTTTTTATTTATTTCATTTCAAAAGTAAAGAGTATTCTCCATTTTTATAAGATATGACTTCAAAATTCATGCTCAAGAGGAGTATATCCTTCAGACTCATTTTCTGATACATAATCTTGAGGTATATAACCCTTTGACTCACTATCAGACCTAACTTCTATGATCTCAATAGTTGGGGGTATGCAGGGATCTCGGCTAACCATAACTATTTTCTAATCTTTAACTCTTTCCAAGTACTCCCTTCTCACTCGCTTGTTTCGAGTTAAGGCAGTTCCTAGAATTTCTGTATCACTTAACCAAATTTCACTCTCATCATTGGTTCCCTCAAAGGTTTTGATAATGGCCTCACATTCTTTTTTTTCTATAAGGAAACATTGACTCATATTAACAGACTTTCTTGCTGTCTTTTTAAGACATACCATCCTGGCACAGAAAATTTTCAAACATCAGCTAACCACATAATGTTGGTTATAGGCAAGCATAGTGGTCTCATAAACCCTAGTACTGAACCTGGCTTTGATACTATATGTAACATCCGCATTCTTAAAACATAGTAAAACTAGAAAAATTTACCATAGAGTAATTTAACAAGATAAAAATGAGATAGAGAAAATTTTTCTTTTATTCAACACATAATCAAGTAATTCTATTTTACAAGCTTTTCTCTTTACAAAATACTTTTACATCATATTGTCTTTCTCAAATTGCAATGCAAATCAATTATATAGACAATTTTGGAATAAATACTGCTACTGAATATTTGACATCTTTATCACAAGTCCTGGCATATCTTTTGCTTGGAGAGAGAGAGTATCTTTCTAGTAATTTACCTCCATTCATAGACCAGCGGTCTCCCACACTTCTTCCACATAGGAAGTTGCCCTACCCTTCACGAGGGATGTAGACCAAAGGTGACTAGTGGTAATTTGCCTATCTTGAATACATAGTGTTGTATCCTACTCAACTCTATAAAACCATACAACCCTAGATATCTTCTAACTAAGTATGATTTCTGATAGGATGAGTAATCCAGATATAGTGAACCGACAATGTATGCAGAAAACAAATGCATTACTTTGGGCAAAGTTTTTAATTTCAATATCATTCATAATGAACATCGTCATTGTGTTCACCCACCCCTACTCGACTTGGATACTGTCGTATTCCACAGTTTATCCATCAACTATGTTTATACAATATCTAAATCATGATAATAGTTTTTCTAGACTTTAGACATATCTATGTCCTATCTAATCATTTAATTTCTATTTGACTCTAATTTTTACATAATCCCATAATAATATGGCTTTACAAATTATCTTAAACTCATATCAATGAGACTAGGTTAATAACAACTCATAGTTTATCTAAACCGAAAAAAAAGAGTGAACTATCATTCAAAATAGATATTTCCTCTTATACGAAAATATGAATATTCTCAGTTTACCTATTCATGATGAATTCAATAGTCACAACACATATATATTTATACTTGAATATGATTCCTCTCAAATTCCTATCATGTTCGACTTCATTAAATCATATCATACTGGTTTCCTACAAAGATATTCTCATGTAAAAATTACTAAGGAGAACCCTATGATCCTTCATATTTCTATCGAAACATTTCCATTGAGTCTCACTCAATTTATAATGAAAAAGGTATCTTCCTAATCTTAGTGAGATTCTAAGTTCTCTTCGAAAACAACCATTATAGTTATTTGTAACTTAACAAGAAATGGTTCTTATACTTCCATTAACTAGCTCAAAGATTTAAGCATCCTACTCAACTATGTTTACAATCCTATCACAGTTCTAAATGGTACTTGATATATATATATATAAAAGAATGGTAAAAAATATCTCAATAATCAACTCTCGGTCCTTAATGTCGAACCTTCTCTAAATCGTTTGTATTTTTCTACATAATTGACCACTCCTAAAGAAGAGCTCTACGGTGTATTGGAGTATCATTCTATAGTTATATCTTTCAATAGACTGACTTCTACACATTTGTATGGTTTTTGAGTCAGGATAATAGTCTTTGATAGCGTCAGCTAGCTAGTGATAATGGTGACAATCATTAACTCCAAAGGTTGTAAACATAATGAAAACACTCATTAACAGGTTTCTTGATTAAGAATCAAATATCACAGAGATATGAAAAGGGATAATATTGATTCTTTGAAGCATGCAAACAAAAGAGAATATAAATCCTTAAAATTCTATTATTGTTTCCACATAGATATTGAATGATATTTGGTGATGGCACAAGAGTTATTTGTAGCTATGTTTACTATTCACTCAGCCTAAATGATGGCATTCACACACCTGTGTTCTGGCTATGACCTAATCTCTATGTTTTCCAAAATGATCCACCCCGTAAGTGTGTCCTCTAACTGTGAATCTTATCTTCTGTATGATCAAGGTGAGTCATTCCAATTAATGATGCTTCAAAGCTCTTAAGGAAACAATTTCTACCACTCCATCGAATGTAAGATAATTGGTAATGCAACCGACCGCTCTCTCATTTGGTTTACAACTGATCCCACTTATGTAGCACAGATAAACACATGTTTGTTTGAGGCACAAAATGTAGAGAGTTTTCAATGCAAGCAACTATAATACCATACTCCCTCTTAAAGAGGTTGACACAAGCATAACCGTCAATGGCTATTATGGTTGATCAGTTTATGTGATTGAAATTCCATCATTTGAATTAATGTGGGTGTTATAAATAACATGCCCAAGGTTATTCGATTGATAAGTTTATTAAATAATGTGAGGTATTATCTTCTTCAGTTTATAAATACATCTATGGCTTATACTAAATAAGACTTACATACCATCGTTCACATTTGATGATTACGATTTAAATCAATAAGAATAATAGCAATAAAATAATGATTTATGGATATTGTGAATGGGTTGAGTTTACCTCCCCATCACATTCCTTCATTAAAAACACATCAATCTAACTTGATGGAATTCACTTTGACATTCAAGGGTTGATAAATAAACACGAAGTGACCCAAAAATAAAAACACCACCCATTACAATAATTATGTCGTAACTTTTACATTAGACGTAAATGGTCTTGATTCATGTTCAAATGATGTCATTAACATTACTTATGACTTAATACAACTTACTACAACTTAGAAAGATTTGTAAATAATATTGACTACCTGTCGATTATGTCCAAAAGCAAACTAACAAGGCAAGACTTACCACTTATGACACATTGGTTCACATTTTTGTTAAACACTTATACTCGATTTGGCAAATAAACCACTTGTAACCTGAGGTCTATATCTCTCCTTGAAAGATACTCTCTCTCTCTCTCTCTCTCTCTCTCTCTCTCTCTCTCTCTCTCTCTTCTCTGAGAGTCATCTGAGAATATGTATTCTTGTTTCAACTTGTAACCAAACAATATATGATTAGTGCATCATTATTCAAATAATTCAAATAATAAATCAAATCTCATAATGTAATTATTAAATCGATAATTTCATAAATGACATTCAATATAATCCATGTATTTCCTTATCATTAATCTAATCATCATAATAAATTTACTTATGTCCAAGTAAAAGTAAAAAGTATAGCAAGGCAAAAATTTGGGGAGTAACACCCATTCCCTGCGCATAAGGATACAAAAGCAACAAATCAAAGTGAAATGGCCCAAGGTAGAAACACTTTTGTCTCACCACAATTAGGATAGAAAGGAGAAGCTAGGATGATGGGGTTGGTCAAAATACTACATAATGAAGAAGAGGAAGAAGATCTTGAGAATCAAGAAAAGGAAATATATGAAGGTATCGTCTCGGTAGTGGAACCAATACCAGCTCTGATTAGAACTTACGAACTCATCGAAGACCTAAAGAAAACATATTCTCACATATTATTCATTGACCTACTCAGGAATTCCCCTTCACACTGCTCGACACTATTAAAAGAAATAGGGTTGAAGTAGCTCGGTCAAATTACACCTCCACCTAGCAAACATATCAACCACATAGACTATGACATAAGCCCACCAAATTCAAAACTCAAAGACCTAGATTTCTTATTCAACTTAAAACAAATGGCTTCTAAGGTAGAGTTAACCAAGAAAGGAGACCCTGTGTTGTACTTGAAAGTATGGATCCATGACACCTTCATCAAGTGAACATTAATTGATTACGAGGCAGTAGTGAACATAGTTTCGTTCTCTCTTTCATAAAGATTGGGTTATAGACATACTAATGTCATAGCCTCTAGAGACACGTTGAGAGGGTATGATAATTTCAAAGCCGCAACAATCAGAAAGATCACACTTCCTATAACCATAAAACCAAAAACTATCCTAACCACATTTTACGTCATCGACAAGGGCACAAGATATAATCTACTCCTTGGAAGGCCATAGATACATAGGATGAAAGCTATATGATCTATGGTATTCCATGAGACTTGATTCCTACACTTGGGGAAGGTATACGTCACGAAAAGAGATCCAGAACCTTTTACTATGCTAAAATCAAACACATCAAACAAACGTATAGGCATCCCCATAGATTATGAACTTCCTATGAAAAAACTTTATGTTCCTAGTTGTATGCCTCAATCAATATACATCAAATGAATGAAAACTCTAGAAAAGACTATAAACACTACAAAGATAAAAACCTTAGAAAATGATGTACCACCAAAGAAAAAAAGGAATTATTTCAAAAGAAAAGATAGTGAAGATCATGGAATGGATAGAGCAGGATGAACCTCTCCAATTATCTCTAGAAGTACTAATGATTGATCTATAGATATCTTACAAACTCTTCCCTTGTATAGGGGAGAAGTCTCATAGAACTAAAGGACTAGCGTTCAAAAGAACTACACTAGATTTGAGATATGCAAACCGTCACACTTTTCAGATCCTGAAGAAGATGTGATAGAGAGTTACACTCCTTTGTCACCCTTGAGTGACTCACGTGTCCTTGAGACACTAGAGGAAATGGAATCATATGAACCTCTTACCCAAACAGATGATTGATATAGACCATTGACACCAATGGAGGACATACATTCTATTGACAATGAGTCAACCAACACAATACGAGTTCTTTCGAGAATGTTCATGGTATCTCAACAACAAGAGAAGCCTACCACTTCTACCTTAATCCAATCAAATGAACTTGGCAAGTGGGAAGCACCTTTAGTACAAATTGAAATGGTTGAGAGACTCCAAGACGAAGATGAAGTGAGGGAACATTTAGCAAAGAATGGAAAATGTGAGTATTAGTCAGGACTAATGTGTTGCAAGTATGTGCCTAATCAGTGTTGTCATTGATGTCAATATATTTGTGTTGTCATTGGTGTCAACTATGCCCTCATTTTGTTACTTTCTTGTAGATGCTGAGGATATTGAGAAAATTAGGTCATCTGGTAAAAACAGTGAATTGTAGTGGAAACAATGCAGTACATGCAGAAGAACAGTACATAAGAATGCTCCTCATTTCCTGTAGAATGAATATATTTGCCCGTGGATTGGAATTTATGTAGAATCCTATATGAAGATGTTACATTCCAAGCTTGAGCCTCTAGAATGAAGATTTGAGTAATTTATGTTCACCAGTATGAAAAATGATTTTCCTATATGTTTGGTGGTGACATGGAGAAAGTGTTATGCTCTGTATTCCTCTGCATTGAAGTATTTTGGTTTGCATTTCTGGAATTAAGTCTATGATGATGCTAAGTGCCTTCAACTTCAATGGTTCATGATTTTGTGGTCCGTAAGCTATCTTTTACTTATGACAGTGGCTGACAATGTTGTTCTTGTACTCCGTATGAAGAATCTTATTGACAGAGTGATTAGAGATCGTGCGGTTGTTCCTAGTGATTACAATGTTCTTGTGGATTTCTCCTTATCATGCTCCTACATTTGGATTGGTCCACAAAGAGAAAATTGGATCGTGAATGAAGAATGTTCTTAGCAGACCCAATGCTATCATCAGTCTTGGCTAACCTAGTTGAATTCATCATTTGCAGAGATGCGTCAAAGATTGTAGAAGCATGTCGTGTCTTGGAGGATTATGTTTGAGTCCCAGCTAAGGCATGGCATGATCCACATGCATCCTTACATATTTCCCTTAGCTAAATTTGTATTAGGTCCAAACCTATTTTATGTATGTTTCTAATGCCGACCTTGAAGATTGTTCCAATGGTTGATGAATGTAATGTCGACCTTGATGTACATTCCAAGGTTGATGAATTGTATAAAAGCATGTAATTTACTTGGGAAAAAGTGTGTAGAAAATATGAATAAATAATTGTGAAAAAGTGAAAGAGCATAGAGCAGGAGTCATATTGTGCTTCAATGGAACTAAACCTTGGCATGGAGTAGATGCTATTTAATCAGTTCACCATTTTGGCAATGAGCCACCCATCGACAGTGAGCCATCCTTAGGCAGTGAGCCATTCCTTCCAGTGACCATTTTGGGCAGTGAGCCCTGTAGGCGGTGAGCCTCTATTTTTTGGTATTGCTATAACTTATATATTTATGTGGGATGACATCCACCATGGTTTTTCCATTTTAGGGTTTTCCACGTAAAAATCTAGTGTCTATTGTATTGGATGTGTGATTGCAATTAATTTTATGGTTTCATGCTTTCATGGTTAAATCTGATTATGAATAGTTAAGTTGTGATGGTTTGATATTCATTTGAAGCTCAATTTTTGAGACAACTGATTCATCCCCCCTCTTAGTTGTCTAGTGTATTTCAACAATTGGTATCAGAGTAGGTTCCTTAGAAGAAAGCCTAACAACTTGAGGAAGATCTAGGATGTCTTATAAGAAGGAAGCTCTGTAGTTTGATGGGACAAATTATACTCTTTGGAAGGTACGAATAAAAATCCATCTCCTTTTTCTTGGTTATAAAGTATGGAAGGCTACAAAATCAAAATATAACATACGTCAAAATGGTTTGACAACTAAAGATGAAATCAAAGAATATGAGTTGAATATAAGAGCCAGAGATGCCTTGTTAAGTGCCTTGACTAACAGTGAGTTGATAAAAGTCATGGACCTAGAAACTGCAAATGAGGTTTGGGGGAAATTGAAGAATCTTTATGAATGAGATGATTCTATAAAAGAAGCTAAACTTTAGGGCCTAAAAGCTAAATATGAAAGTTTGAAGATGAATGAAGATGAAAACATTACAGGATTCATGCAAAGTGTTGATGAACTTGTAAATGGAATAAAAGGAATGGCAGGAACCATTGGTGAGAAGGAAGTTGTGCTGAAAATTCTTAGATCACTACCAAAGTCCTATAGTCACAAGCTAGCTTCTATTGAAGAATTTATGACTATGAAAACTATTGATAGAGATCAGCTGCTCGGTAAGATTACAACCTTTGAAATGAGAGAATTTGGTGATGCCTTGCTGAAAGTTGAATCATCTTTTAAAGCCAGTACTTCAAAAAAGATTTCTAGAGCTGAGAAATACAAGGTGGATAATGACTTTGGTGAAATTAAAGATAACTTTGTTGATAGGTTGCAAAGAGGCTTCGGTAAGTTCAAAGGTAAATTACCTTTCAAATGTTTCTCTTATGGTAAAGTAGGTCATTATGCTTCCAAATGTCCTAAAAGAATTAAAAGAAATAAGAAAAGATATGAGAGTAGGCCTAGAGTTCCCAAGAAATGATACTATGTTAGAGGATTTTATGATGAAGGTGTGACTGATGATGAATCTAATGATGATAGTACTAGTGCAAATCAATGCCTATTTATTGCTATTAAAGATCTTGTTTCTACTAATTCTGCTAGATGTATGAAGGAAGAAAAACAAGTGGAAGAAAGTGCTTTGGCTATTCAGGTAGAGAAAGATAAGGATGAATGGATTATTGATAGTGGATGCTCACATCACATGACCAGTGACAAAAGTATGCTTGTAAGTTTTAAAAAGTATGATGGAGGACTTGTTAGGTTTGGAGATAATGCAGCTGGTAAGATTTGTAGAAAATGATCTATTTCATTTGATGGAAAGCATAATACTAACAATGTCCTATATGTGAAGGGTTTGAGGCATAATCTTTTGAGTGTTGTTCAAATGTGTGACAAAGTATATGATCTGAGATTCAAAGACAATGGGTGCAAGATCATGGAAAGCTCCAAAACTATGATTGCTATTGGTAAAAAGATAAAAGGTAACATCTATCAATTAAGAGGAACTAACGATTACTATTTATTGACCCAGGCAGATGAAAGTTGGTTGTGGCATAGAAGGATGTGTCATATAAACTTTGATAATCTAGTAAAGATAAGTTCAGGTTAGACAGTGAGAGATTTATAAAAACTTGTGAAACTCTCCAATGCAATTTGTAAGGAATGTCAGTTGGGAAAGTAGACAAGGACAAGTTTCAAGAGAAAAGAACAATTTTCTGCTAGTTTACTAGATCTAGTTCATACAGATCTCCATGGTCCTACAAGGGTGATAAGTCTACAAGGTGACAAGTCCTTCATGTTGCTTATTGATGATTACTCTAGAATGACTAGGGTTACTTTTCTAAGAGACAAATCAGAATCCCTAGAGAAGTTCAAATCTTTCAAGGCAATGCTTGAGAATGAAATAAAGTTGAAAATCAAATGGTTGAGGTCTGATAGAGGACGTGAGTTCACATCAAATGAATTCAACAATTTATGTGAAGAGCATGGGATAAAGAGATAGTTGTCTACACCTAGGACTCCTCAGCAAAATGGAGTTGTGGAAAGAAAAAATAGGATTGTTCAAGAGGCTGCAAGGAAAATGATGAAGGAAGAAGATCTGCTAGAAGTCTTTTGGAAAGAGTATATTCATACTGTTGTCTACATTCAAAATAGAGTTCAAGTTAAAGGTAATGGTACTCAAACTCCCTATGAATTATGGTATGGAAGAATACCTATAGTAAAATATTTCAAAATCGTTGGAAGCAAATGATATATCAGGAAAGATAAAGATCTAGGAATGCTTGATGCAAGGTGTGATGAAGGAATCTTCCTTAGATACTCTACCAAGAGTAAGACTTACCGGTGCTAAAACAAAAGGCTCAAAAAGATCAGTGAGAGTGCAAATGTGAAGGCAGATGAAGGCAAGGAAAGAATATCATAACTGAGTTGCTATGAACCAATGACTATAGTGAATTAAGAGAAAGATGAGAAAGAAGACAATCAAGATGAAGAAGAGGCTCCAAAAAGTGTTGTCAAGACTCCCAGGTATGTAAGGATAAATCATTTTGAATATTAGATTATAGGTGACAAAAACAAAGGTGTGCTAAAAAGGAAAAGAGCTACAGAAGAACAAGTGAATTACTATTTGCTTTCAAAGGTTGAACCAAAAACTATGAATGATGACTACAATGATGAAAGATGGGTAAAAGCCATGGAGGAAGAAATAATTCAGATAGAAAAGAATGATACTTGGGAATTAGTTCCAAGACCTGCTGATAAAAATGTTATTGGAACCAAATGGGTTTTCAGGAATAAGCTGAATGAGAATGGAGAGGTTGTAAGGAATAAGGCAAGGCTTGTGTGCAACAGATATGCTCAGATTGAAGGAATAGACTTTGAAGAGACTTTTGCTCCAGTAGATTAGATTGAAGCAATTAGAATATTTTTGGCATTTGCAGCCTACAAATTTTTTAAAGTATATCAGATGGATGTGAAGTATACATTTCTCAATGGTGAGTTAGAAGAGGAAGTTTATATTGAGAAACCAAAAGGATTTAATTTATTAGAAAAAGGTGATGTTGTGTGCAGGTTGCAGAAGGCTTTGTATGGATGCAAGCAAGCACCTAGAGATTGGTATGCAAGGTTGGATAAGTACTTATTGTAGTTAGGGTTTAATAAAGGTATTGCTAATAGTAATCTTTATTTCAAGATTAATGGTGATCAAATTTTGATTGTTGAAGTCTTTGTTGATGATATCATCTTTGGAGACAATGAAGGTATGTGTATGAAATTTGCTGGTGAAATAGAAAAGGAGTTTGAGATGTCCATGTTTGGTGAGATGAATTTATTTCTAGGTCTGCAAATAAATCAATCAAGTAAAGGAATCTTCATATCTCAGTCTAAGTATGTGAAAGAGTTGTTGAAGAAGTTTGGGATGGAAGACTCTAAACCGGTGTGTACTCCCATGGTAACTGGCTACAATTTGAGAAAATCTGATGAATCACCTAAGGCTGATCAGAAAGAATACAGATCCATGATTGGAGGATTGCTTTATCTAACTCAAACCAAACTTGATATCATGCATGTAGTTTGTCTTGTTGTGAGGTTTCAAGCTGATCCGAGAGAATCACATGTGATGGTAGTTAAGAGAATCTTGACGTATTTAAAAGGTACTCTAGATCATGGCTTGTGGTATCCAAAGGACAATGATTTAACTCTCAGTGATTATATAGATGTAGAGTGGTCTGGAGATATTGATGACATAAAGAGTAAAAGTGGAGGTGATTTCTTTTTGGGAAATAGATTGGTTTCATGGCTAAGCAAAAAACAAGATTCAATCTCTTTGTCAACTGTAGAAGCAGAGTATATTATAGCAGCATGTTGTTGCACTCAAGTGTTATGGATGAAGTAGAATTTGAAGGATATAAGAGTTGTGTATGAAGATCTAATTGCATTTTTTGTGACAATACAAGTGCATATATATTAAAAAGAATCTAGTGATGCATTCAAAAACAAAGCACATATCAATAAGGTATCACTTTTTGAGAGAGAAGGTGATAGAGAATGAAGTAAAGTTGGAATATGTGCCCACAAAGGATCAGTTTGCAGACATTTTCACTAAGCCTCTGCCTAAAGATACCTTTGAGTATCTCAGAAAAGAGTTAGGGGTCATTACCCCTCCTACCCTAAACTAAGATGCATAGGAGTACATCAATCCAATGGAGCTCAAAGTGTCATTCTTTGATTTGGATTGATGATTTGAAGGATACCACTCAGGGGGAGTAGCTGATGTTTATGATAAAGTAAGTATTGATAACAAAGAAAGTTTAGTAGACCAGAGCAGCATTATACAAGTATGTGCCCTTTTCCATTAATGTCAAAGGGGGAGAGAAATCATGTGAAAAACTCAGGGAGAAAGAGTGTAGATGTGTAAAAAGAAAGGGGGAGTATGTTGTCTTGATGGTCATTAAGTTTTTCACATCATATGTTGCCATCAATGTCAAAGGAGGAGATTGTTGCAAGTATGTGCCTAATTGGTGTTGTCATTGATGTCAACATATTTGTGTTATCATTGGTGTCAATTGTGCCCTCATTTTGTTACTTTCTTGTAGATGTTGAGGATATTGAGAAAATTGGTTCATCTATTAAAAACAGTGAATTGTAGTGGAAATTGTAATGCCCCAACCGGCATTCAAGAAACATAATCCAAAAAGGCACAACATTTTTTTTTTGAAGGTATAAAACTTAAATGAACATATAGGTAACTATCAATATTCTCAGTTTTGACTCAAACATCATCTGATTACCTAGACGGGTATCACTCACGACTTACACATAGGGATGGTTTAAATACACATGCATAGATAGATACACTATGACAGTGGTAATAGAACAACAATGAACAAATCAATGACAGTAGTAGTATAACAGTAATGAATAAATCAATGAAAGTAGTAGTAGAACAGCAGCGACATCACAAAATAAAGTAACCCAATCAATAGCTTCAATTGTAATTATGGTGTTATGATACAAACAGCAATCAATTCAACCTTTTCACAGCTTGAACAACAGTAACGATTACTAGAACAACAATAAAACCAGTAGTCTCAATTATGACAGCATCCCAGAACTATCAAGGTAGGGATTACAACAACATCCTGTCACCAAGGTCGATAATATATGCGGAAGAAAATCTCAATACAACCTTTGCTTAAAAGTACATCAAGAACATTATTACAATGAACTCTAGATACAATAATTAATTACATAAATACAAGATCTCAATACATATCACTTGGTTCACCGAGTTGTACAGATACATGAGAAATTACATCTAGAAAACTGGAGGAAAGAATGGAACGGCCCACGCCGACGCCACTACCGAAACTGATGCTGATGACTGGATCCCCAATGGTGGGTGCAACACCACCCTACCATGTGGATCCCTCAAGGGTCCACCCCCCGTGCTTGGAGATGATCACATGGCCATAACAAGCATAACAACAACCTGGAAGAAGGCTCATATACAAGACCTTACAAGGGGTACCACAAGACTTGGCAAACATCTAAACGAATAAACAGTCTAGGGAAAATGGTACTGACGTCTTTAATACTTCTTGGATTACCATAAGGAAGGTAATGATCATACTGCTGTCAAGATATACAATTACAGTAGCCACCTTATGTTCTTCCAAATTTTAATGAAGTATGTTCTATAATGTCACACAAACACTTGCTTAACAAATAAGTGGACCACATGACAACATAGCATCTCAAAAATCCTAAGAGCCAACCAACAAATAGGCAACATGATTGATAAGGGTGTTAAAGAGGATAAAATTAAAAATAAACAATCAGCCCAAACAACAGATTGATAGCATATATACATCATGCCTATAGCCAAAAAGGTAAGCCAATTTCACAGGTCATTCACAATTCAAAAGAAGGTCAATTACACATAATGAAAGCTCAGTTTAAGCCTAGCTCTTCAATACCAAGCATAGTAGACAAACGAAGATTATATAAGAAGTAGATCAAAATGATTTTATTAATGCTTGTACATATATAAATATGTTGGCAACGTGTGTGAATCCACAAAACTCTTTCTACTAATCCCTTCCCAAAATACCACAAGCTTTCACCGACTATATCTTGTCACAACAACCATCCATATTCCATTCTTAGTGACGTAAAACCAACTACATAAATTTATGGAAGCAAATTATAACAAGCCTTACCCAGTTATAAAAGAATAGATTACATTCCACTTACCCATGACAGGTACATAAAAGTCACCACTACTTGGACATGGTCTATGGTTTAACCAAGCTTGGATTCCACAATAGCGATCCATTTTAATTTTATAAAAAGACAACACATGGAAGGTAAGAAATGTGAAATACACACAAAATGGACTTGACTAAGGCAGTTCTGTTTGTAACTGATCAAGTAAGAGTGTAGAACACGGAGACAAAGATAAGGCAGTCTTCTTTTACAATAGTGAGTGCCTTGAAGAAAACTAAAGCCAACTCTTTGTTAATAATAGAAGATTTCTAAAAGAGTCTATTATAGAAAGTGCCCTGGATAACTACCAAAAGGACTGTCATTAAATCTACAGTAGTAAAGCAAGTGAACTGTTTAGTGGTATGCATCTAAGAGATTCGATCTCATGGAGCACAATGAATGTGGCACAAGTGGATTAACAAATGTGGTTTGAGAAACTTTCAAACAAATGCATTTGACAGGTGTAGAACTATTAAATTCCTAATGTCTTGGCAATACAACTACAGTGGATGACAAGGAAAATACTCATCTTAACCATAGACAAAGTACCCCACAATCAACTGTTATAATTCTTAAGGCCCTTCAAGTGTGTGTGGATCGCCACACAGCTACAAGGGATGTGAACCATTTTCCTCATTCCAAAAAGGGACAACCTCATTGTATAATCCTACTAACGATATGACTCGCTCCATGTTTGGGCACATTTGAGCCTAAAACTTGACACAATTTCAATGCAGAATAAATCTGATTTGTAACAGCAGCATAGAGATTCAGAAATCAGAATTATAAGTCATTCGGTTTGTATTTGAACGGTAAAATTATGTGGTAGAAATCATGGTCGATGTTATCTGCATGTGGATTGAGGAATGAAACGTTTATCTGAGTAATAGATATACATGTATTCGCTGTCCAAAACCTAGAATCATCTGATTTGTAACAGCAGCCATAAGAATTCAGAAATTAGAATTATAAGTCATTTGGTTTGCAAAGAATGGTTATATATATATATATATGTGTGCATGTGTGTGTCACTGAGACGGGGACAGGTTTCAGATACAGGACAAGGGGCCACTAGCTGCACAAATATCTCCTAACAAATAAATTGAGCAGTGGCTGCTAGCCAAAATAAGCTAAGCAGCCGCATGGAGACCTGCCCTGAGTATTTTCTATGTGATGGGATGGCATGATGACCATAGATGTGTATCTGATGATCATAGGCTATAGCTACAAATTGTATGGAGCACAGCCGCTTTGTATGTGTTACTTCTCAACTTTCCCTCTGTTGAGTAGAAGATTAGCAGACATTACAATATTATCGATTGCTAAACCAGGAAACACATATTTTGACATCAAGAAGCAACCATGTAAACAAGGGCAGCAGCTATTCTTGTATGTTAGGCTACGATGATGGGACCCACAGCAGCCCAACTACAATGTTTTTTTTTTCCTTTTTTTTTTGTTTTCGTCCCGAAGAATCGCTACCTACAACTATCCTTAAATATCATCCCCTTTAGCCGTCAAGGTCAATTTTGGCCAATAAAGGTAGGGCAAATATTTACTACATTTTATTTTAAATAAGGTGTAAAATTGCTGTTGATTGTTTCAATGGATGATATTAATGTGGAGTGGCTACCTATGGTCACTTTCCTGCTTTTTCCATGTGCATAGCCATTTATAACGTGGAGCGAGAAGTTTCAACTATCTGCTGCTTTCATTGCCATGAATTGTTTTGATGTGAGAATTCTTCTCAAATTAAAATTGTTATACCTTGTTTGGAATCATAGTAATGATTTTGTTATATCTAAACCACTCCAAGAGAAATTCTGACACCTTGATTGCTTTCAGATAATTCTGAGATTACCTTCAGATAATTACACAGCAGCAATATAAAACTATCAACTAAACATTGGGGCTTTGATTTGCAACAAGAGTAGACATTAACAACTATAATAGCCATCAAGCAGAATCCAGAGGAGCAACTAAAAATTGATGCTGTGAATTGCAACAAGACAAGACAGTGACAATATTCAACAAATCCCGGTTAGAAATCTAAGCATTTCAGACAGTGTAGACAAACAACTAAATACTATTGCTCTGAATTGGCAACAAGATAAGATTGTAACAATTTTTGTCAACTCCTGAAAGACCTCACTCATATCAACTGTTTCACTTAAGTACTCTCTAAAATGCACAAATAAATGGTTAAGAGTGCCTAATCATTAATGTCAATCAATCTTCAAATACTTAAGAAGCCACAGTTGCCCTTGCCTAATCATTCAATGTTCACCCATCAAGAATTGACCAGTGTGTGAATCAGCAGCTCATGTTGTTTATCATATATAGGTTTTTCAAAAAAATGAAAACTAAAATGCTAACAAAGATCCATATTAAAGAGATAAACCTATATTTCAAGGAGCCATACCCTGTTGTTTGGAGCATGATCAGTGTGGCAATGATCAGGGTTAAGAGCTCGTTGCAGTAAAATCCAACCCTTAAGATCATTAGATTCCCTTGGAGAAATTGGAGGACTTCCACCAAATGAGCTAGCAGTTTGGATCGTCAATGGAATGCCACTATGGAGACTCTTTCTTGATGTCAGGAGGGAATTTTTTGGGTGCGATAAAATTCGTTCCATGACTAGCTGCGAGGTGCCATTGGAGGCAAATGAATAAGGAGCTGTAACATGCACCCACCAGGCATATAGTGAAGACCTTCGATGACAGTGCCATTACTGCCGCCCAAAACCCCTTATGCCCTCCCATCTGAAGCGCCAAAAACCTCTTTTTCTCAAAACTACGAATCCCCTCGAAGGCAACCCTAAATGACCATTTTCTCCACTGCCCAGTCCCTCCGACCCTGAGCGTCCCCCCTGGTCATTTCCTTCTAGATAGAAAGAGGAGAAAACCTCCAACCCAACTACCGAATCCCCACAAAAAAACCCTTCATCGAGTATGTGAGAAAATTCCCCAAAACATTTGATTGTTCTCCCCAAAAACAACTGCCATTCCTCCACACAAAGAACCCCTTTCCAACTTTCAAATAGTCCATTTCCCAAGCTGAATTGGAAGGGACCCCCAAAAAGAAAGGTTGGGATTATCCCACTAGATGATCTTATCCCTAACATTTACAACCACTTATCTAAAAGCCATACCCTCAAAGTTCCTCGATTGGGGCCACAACCCATGCACAACAATATACCAATGGAATAAATGCAAAGATTTAGAAATGTTGGCAAAAAACAAACCCTTAAAATATATATATATTTGAAGACCGTCATGCTGAGAATCAATCCTCACGAACACACAAAGTCTTTTCCTCCTCTACAAAACTTCTAAAACCCAAAACCACCAATGGAATGCGATCTCCTATGAATGAGAAGAGTAATATTTATTGAAAAATATTTCAATAAAATGAATTTATAAATACGCATAACTATGCACTAGGAAGCTTGTTTGGGGCAACTGCATCTAACAGGCTTGCGAGGTATAGTTTAAGGACCATATTGAAAGAGTTGAAAAGAATTAATAGATTAACCCAAGGATTAACTCAACACAAAAATCATATGGTACTGACTCACAAAAAGATAGAGTAATCAAGCCATAACTAGATAGTGACTGAGGTAGTATATGACATCGGAGACTCATCTCAACCTAGAGACGATGACAAGGCTAAGCTGGTATATGGCCAATGTGTCATCTCCATCTTCCCACCATTGGGGCATTAGGCACGCTCAGACCTGTGTAGCCAGGTGGAGTCGGTGCCTAGTACCTGCACCACTTCAAACAAGTTATAACATCTGCATATACGTATCATATAATAGCCGAGGCAAAAATAGTCATCAACGGAGGATTCCAACATCTGTGATCATTCGCGTATTACGCCAATGTCAAGGTGTCATCCTCTCCACATGTACACCCAATCTAATCATGGAATCTAACCTAACAAAATATTAGTAACGCAATATCCTGTAAAACTTGAATTTCATACCTTGGTGTCACCTCAGTTAGTCTAGGGCCAGGGAGGCATTACAGAAATAGTGCAGTACATGCAGAAGAATAGTCCATAAGAATGCTTCATGTTTCCTATAGAATGAATATCTTTGCCTATGGATTAGAATTTACCTAGAAGCCTATCTAAGGATATTATATTCCAAGCTTGAGCCTCCAGAATGAATATTTGACTAAGTTATATTCACCAGTGTGAAAATTGCTTTTCTTGTATGTTTAGTGGTGACATGGAGAAAGTGTTATGCTCTGCGATTCTAGAATTAAGTCTGTGATGATACTAAGTGCCTTGAACTTCAATGGTTTGTGATTTGGTGGTCCACAAGCTATATTTTACTTATGACAGTGGTTGATAGTGTTGTTCCTATACTCCGGTTTGAAGAATCTTATTGACAAAGTGATTAGAGAGCTTGCAGTTATTCCCGGTGATTACAATGTGCTTGTGGATGTCTCCTAATCATGCTCCTACATTTGGATTGGTCCACAAAGAGAAAATTGGATCATGAATGAAGAATGTTCTTAGCAAACCCAGTGCTATCATTAGTCTTGGCTGACCTAGTTGAATTCATCATTTGCAGAGATGCATCAAAGATTGTAGAAGCATGTCATGGCTTGGAGGATTGTGTTTGATTCCCAGCTAAGGCATGGCATGATCTACATGTATCCTTATATATTTTCCTTAGATAAATTTGTATTAGGTCTAGACCTATTTTATGTATGTTTATAATGTGGACCCTGGAGATTGTTCAAATGGTTAATGAAAGTAATGCCGACCTTGATGTACATTCCAAGGTTGATGAATTGTATAAAAGCATGTAATGTAGTTGTGAAAAGTGTGTGTAGAAAATATGAAGAGATAAGTGCAAAAGTGTGAAAGAGAAGAGTAGAGGAGTCATATTGTGCTTCAGTGGAACTAAACCCTGACATGGAGTAGATGATATTCAATCAGTTCAACATTTTGGCAGTGAGCCACCAGTCGACAGTGAGCCATCCTTGGGCAGTGAGCCCTATAGATAGTGAGCCTCTATTTTTTGGTATTTCTATAACTTATATATTTTTATGGGAAAACACCCACTGTGGTTTTTCCCTTTTAGGGTTTTCCACGTAAAAATTTGGTGCCTATTGTGTTGGATGTGTGATTACAATTAAGTTTATGTTTTCATGCTTTCATTGTTAAATCTAATTATGAATAGTTAGGCTATGATGGTTTGATATTCATTTGAATCTAATTTTTTGAGTCAACTAATTCACCCCCCCTCTTAGTTGTCTAGTGTATTTCAACATGATGATCCTATCATCTTTGAGTTACCAAGAAGTTACATTGGATATTCCATGTATTTGAGGCTTGAGCCTAATGGGAGGATGAGTATAAGCTTTATCCTTCTTGATGAACAAAGGGAACCTCAAACTCCTTTTGAACTATACCAATTCTTACAACACATTCAAGATAGAAAAGATGTAATGATTTACATGCAGGAGAAATTTGACTTGCTAATGGAATTGCTAAGATGAGATGGAATCTTATATTGGACCCTACTCATCAGCAAGCCTTTCGAGACTTACTATGTCTCACATTACCAAAATAAACCACTAAACTAGAAATGATAGAATCAAATGATAGACCCTACAGGATACAAGATCTTGTTCTAAGAAGAGGTCGCATGAAAAACAAAAATAGAAGATGAAAAAGAGCATTCATAGGGGAGTGGAAAGGTCCCTACATGGTTAAATAAGACATTAGAAATGGTGCCTACCTCTTGTGCACAATGGAGAGAGAGGAACTTGGTAAAACATCCAATGTCTTTCACCTCAATAAATACTATGTTTGAAAAGCATAAAAAGCATAAAAATCATAAAAATCATAAAACATAAAAATACAAAAAAATTATAAAAATCAAAAATTACAAAAATAATTTGTTTCTTGTATTTCAGTATCATTCTATTCATCTTGCATCATAGTGAATGACTCACTCTTCTATTATTTTTAGTTTAGTAAGGAGTCTAAGGTTGCCTAGGTATATGTGATCCTTTCAGGTCTTAGAGATTCCCCATTTTCACAATCACCATTTTCCCTTTCATTCCTAGTGATTGTAATCAAAGCCTAGCTCTTAGCTTTACACTAATCCCAATCTTAATAAGCCAAGATGTTAGATCTAAGAAAATTTAGTATTGAAATCTATAGTGTTCAAACGAAGCTTGCAAGTAGACCTTCCCAATTCTTCCCTAGTAGATGATAAGTCCAACTAGATTACAAAAATTTTATGTGGTGCTTAGCCCCTTATCTTTCCTAGCCAAAAATGTTAGGAGGATCACAACTCTAAAGGAAGTAATCTAATATATGAGTGATCAAAATGAGCGTATTGAGTAAAATGAGAATTGAGAAATCAAGCTATTGCATATCAAAAGTTCCAAAAGCATTCATTTCCTGAAAAGTCAAAAAATCCAAAAAAAATGAGGAAATCAAGCAAAGCATTCTAGAAAATACAAAAAAAAGAGAAAAAACAAGAAAAAGAGTTATAAAAAAAAAGAGTGAAAGAGAGAAGATTACTGAATGTCCATATCCTTGAGTGGAGATCAGTCTAAGCTCAAAGATTCAAGGGTGACATTGTAACAAAAAATAAAAGAAAGGTACAAAACATACACACGCACTAGCTAAGCAAGGCCAAGAGTCTAGTAGTCTTTAGGACCATTTTCTACCTAGGGACCCTTGTTCTTTCCTGTTTATCCTTTACCTTAGGCCTATCTTACTTTCCATCTATGATATGAGTCTAGTAAACATTAGTAAAACTTGTTACTTGTCTAAAGTTGAAAGCTTGTCAGGTTGTCTTATCTAAATAAGGATCAGTGTTTAGCCTTTAGTGAAAGCCCAAATTTAGAAGCACCCCATTTCACTCCCACTCCCCACTTGAGTTGTAAATCCCTATCTCATGAATTTGAATAGGTCTCTTATACCAGAATGACCTACAATCCCTTAGATTGAAAATCATGCTAAAGTGTAGTCATATTGTTTGTTTCACAATGCACTCGTACCAAAATCAGAAAAAGAGTTCCAAAGCAATAAAGTCAATGTCATAACTTGTGACATTCCATAGAAATAAAAGATTCATTTAAAGCATCCCTTATATTCTTGCATCTTCATATCGTAACCTACATTTCATATATGTTCCAAAAAATTACAAAAGTATGTCATCGTTATCATACCTACATTATTAGAGTTGAAGGTCAAAACTTAATCAAAGATTTCTTAAACTTCCAAAATGCACAAGAGACGAGTACCCATATGATAGTGAAAACCATAAAAAGACAAACATTTGAATTGATACATCGAAAGTTTACATGTACAAGGGTACAAGAGCTAAGACAATATGCTCTTGAGGAAAAGTAAGGTTCCCCATACAAGGGGGCATGATTTAAAGGAAAAAAAATCAAGGGCAGTTCCCTCCAAAAGAACCCTCAAGACTCCTGCTCATCTACCTATGTGTGCCACTAGTCACTCCATGAGACCTATGGGAGTAAGGTACCCTACCATGAGTGCACAACTGTGAAGGGCCCATTGTAGTAAAGTCTCACTATCCAAACCCAATGTGTGCCATCTCACGAAGCACTAGATTCTCACCCCTAAGGATGAGATTCTTAGATTTCAAATCAGCACTCGCCTGCCATTCATGATAAGTAGGAGCAAAAATGTCAGTGTGTCTCCCAATAGTAGGGGCACACAAAGATCAACTAAGAGCATCTCTTGAGTCATCCTAGTGAAGGGGGAAACCAAACCAATATTTACCTTATGAAAAAAATTGCTCCACTCCTCAAACATTACTTGCAAAGAAAACCAAAAATGAAAAGTATGTTAGTTCTTGACAAAAAGGAAATAAAAGGAAGGAAAAAGTATGAAAATAGTAAAGAAAAGGTAGACATACGTGGGTCACTAGGCTGCTAGGTAGGGTTTAATTGCTGCATCACCTCATTAAATTGAGGAGGTCTAGGAACTATAAATGGACCCTTAAGACCATCGTCAACATCATTGACATCATCGCCACCATCAGAACCAATATCTTACATATCCTCACTCAGCCTCTCATCTGATGAATCATCCCCATCAGAAACATAGTCCTCATCAGTATATTTTGAATCATCAACCATCATCAGTGCTCGAGAAGGAGCTCCTCTTCCTCCCCTCTATCCTCCTCTCGAAGTCCTAGAGGCTCTAGTGATAAAAAAACTCCAAGAGTCAAGTGGATCTAAGTAATAGCCCTTTGGCCAATCTCACCCTTATCTTGGATAGATTGATAGCAAGTAGGCACTGGGGATAACTCCTTAGGGAAGTCCTTGCCAAACTACTGTGGGACACTCTCAACATGTGAACCTCAACTAAACCATTATGGTCTAAAATCTCTGATACACTGAGACAATACTCCCTAATCTCACCATCATGTGACCATGTCCCTTACATATCTAAGTAAGGATCAGAAGTCATATCTACATCAGTAAGGGTAGCCACATTATGTAAAGAAGTATTGAAATAGCCCACATGAGCCCACCTAGCTGCCCTCAGTAGACAACTCTCTAGAAGTGGAATCTCCTTTTGATAAGGTTTGATGTGCTTGAAGATCCAAGTCATGAACAAGGAATAATGGCTAAAGGAAAGAGCTCTCTATGATACAATATGGTAGAAATCCTTATACACCATGGGCAAAATGTCTAGCCCCCAAGCGTAGACTCTACTCTTCTAAAGACCCTATATAATTGGTGCCCAACACCATCTCAAACTAGCTGAGGTCTTGTCTTCAAACAACCTCGACGCAATCAAACCAAGCAAAAACTTCCTCAAATAACAAATGTGAAGTTGTGGCACTGAGGTGATATGAACTCTGGTCTGATCCTCAGGATGACTCACCCCATAAATTGACCCCAAGAAGTCTTGTCCTTGAAGGACTCACTATTTGGTAGAATGAGAGGGTGCCATCTCACAAGAACTCCTAGAATACAATAAACATAAAAAAGAGTGATGGCCCACTCTCCTCAAATCTATGAAAACATGAAGGTGTTCATGTCTGTATCCTCTAGTATACTAGAATGTCACAACATATACATGCTGCAGGATGAAAAACTGAGACGTGGCAAACTCTAGTAGAGCTCTCTCTCCTCAAGATGGTAAGCTCATCATGGTTCAGTGTAGCAAACATCTCTAAGAGCTATAACTGCTCTCAACAAGCAATCCATCGAATGTGCATATCCTATCAATTAGAAAGGAAGTTCATATTAGATCTCATCAACTCAACAAACCCTAAAAATTGTAAAACTTCCAAAAAATCCTAGATAAAAAGCATATAAACCACCAAATTTGCAATAAGCCTAGACGAACTTAGAAGTCAAATTAGATCGAAACAGAGTGAAGTAAATGTTAGAAAACATCAAATTTTAGTCAAAAATGATATGTTAAAGTCACCCCTTGCATGAGTCTAGATCTCCCTCAGGTGACCCAGTTGTTCAATAGGACTCTCCCAGGTGACCTTGTTGCACAGGCAGATCTCCACCAAGCAACCATGTTGCTTAGTAGGATCTCCCATGAGCGACCTGCCTGGAAAAAGGGGAAACCCTATGTCTCTATCCTTGAAACTAAAAATGCTCTAAAAACCCCATTTCTTGACTGATTTCAGCAAATGAAAGACCAATCTTACTCTAAACGACAAAACAAAGACAATGCAATAGAGAAAAACACCAAAAAATAGATAATTTTAAGAGATTTTTCACAAAATTCAACCTAGGGTTTAAAGAAGGATTTTTCATTGTTTGTGTACTTGATTCTTAGTGGAAGAAGCAATGGCCATCTTTGCGATCTCCTCGGTGATATCTACCCAATGACTACTCACACGATTGATTTCATCACCAATTCACTCAAATCTCACTAATTTGCTCTCTTTTCCTCTACCTTAGCTTAAATTCTTTCATCCATTCTTAGATTAGTTTTTTCTTTTATGCATCTCTTGTGCATTTATTTTATGTGCATTTATTTTATGTGCATTCATTCCTATAGATCTCACTGATAAAGGCAAACAACTAGTGGAACTCTCATGATCTATGGTAAGTTAGTCATTTCAATTTTCATTGTTCATTTTGATACATTTCGATGCTGGACTAATACTAGTTATTGTAGGTACAATTGCAGGAGAATTGACAATAGGTAAGGCTTAGTTCAAGAAATGGTACCCAGCTTTTATGTAGACTACCATCCTCCTGGGGTAAATATGTAAGCACAAAAATCAGGCACAACCTCCATGAGGAGCCCTATAATGAGTCATAATCCTAGTCACATACATGTAAGAGTGAAATAACATCCTCTCAATGGCAATTCTCTTGGAGATGTGTCTCATCTTTCATCTTCATTTATTTCCTCTTTGTTGTTTTCTCTCTCTTTGTTGTCGATGCTTTTTAACACTTGTTGATTTATGTTTTCTATGCTTGCAGCCCTATTCCTAAGCCTTGTATGCATCTTGTAGGTGATTTTTCACCTTTACCCAGTGTTTTCCATCCATTCCCACCACTAGGAGCCTTCTAGAGGTCCCCCCTAGCCATCTCCCACTTTCGGTTTTTATTTTCACTCAACCAATCCAAATGGCCCCCTAATATTTCCATATCTCCCATAGGAGATCCTACTTACAAAAGTGGAGATATGGATTTCCGCATAGGACTAACCTATTTCTCGAGGTAGATCCCCTTCTTTCCACATCCTCTACCATCTCCCAGCCAGCACTTTCACCCAGGTGCCCTCCTCTAAAGGTCACTCATGGGTCACCATCCGGTGACCTTGACTGGTGAAAGGGGCGACCCATGGGTGACCCAATCTTGATTTCTTCCATAGAAAGACTCAAGTTTCTAACTCAAATTAGCTCCATTTTTGCTCATTTTTGGTTTTGTTTGCATGGATTTTTATCCGTAAGGTTGAGTTGACTATTTATAGCACCCACACATACATAATTAGCTCTATTTTATATTTAATTAACAACTCATGCATTCTGATGCATTCCCATGCACTCCTCTTTCTTCACTTCTTCTTGAGTGGTAATCTTATACTGGGTAGATCACTCCAATTTTAGCCGAGATCACTCCTGAGTCTTCTAAGTTAACTCTCCAATCAAATTAAGTTAACTCTCCTTCTTCCTCACTCCCCATCCCTTCTTCTAACCTATAAATACCCCTTTGCCCAAGCACAAAGGGAGGCAATTTCGTTCATGCACACAATTCTTACAAGTTATTGCTCTCCAATCAAGCATTCTCATGCTCATACAAGACATAAGAACCTTTTGTTTTCATCTTGTTATAGATTTCACACAAATCTAATTTTGCATCCATACGTCTTTCACATCAAGCGCAACATTCATCAAAGCTCTCATTGAGCTCTCTTCCAAAAGCTTCAATAACTTCTTTTGCTTCCGTTTTCATCTTGTTGCCAAGAGGATCACCCCGATGCAAGAGGATTTGAGGTTGCCACACAAGGATATTTGAGGGTAGTGGAGGCTCAAGTGTCTTCTTTATTTTAGGTTCCTTCATGATTTCTTTCAATTTGTAGTAATTAGACAATCAAAATTGCTCTTGGTATTAGTAATCATGTTGCTTTTTCCTTGATAGAATAGATAGATCTAGCATTCTTAGAGTAATTTGCTTTCCAAGTGCATAGATCTTATTCATTTAAAAGCAATTTCCCTTTTCTTAGATTAATTCATTTCAAATATTCAAAAAACCCCAAAAACATAGTTTAATTGCATTAGGTAAATTCATTGTAGCTTGCATTTATTCTCTAATTCCTAGAATAGAAAAAGAACTTTCAATTCCATTAAACACAAAAAAAACACAAAAAGAAGTTTTGCATTCATTTAGTCTTGCATTCATAAAAACCCAAAAAGAACAAAAACATTAGCAACATAGAAGGCTCACAAACCCTTGATTCCATCACAAAGTCAACTATAGTCAAACATTTTTTCAAAAACCTTGATTCCATCACAAGGTCATTCAAAGTTAATGCGAAGTCAAAACTTAGGTCTAACAAATCCTACGTGAAACCCTAAGTCTAGTCAAGGTTAGATCACAAACACCTATCTGTTGTCTCGACTCACTTATGTGCCCAGGACTAAGAGGTGAGTGGGTGAGGGCGATCCTCTACGAGAAAGAGGAAATCCATCCAAGACCACAATAGGACCGACTAGTTCTACAACAATGAGAAGAATTTAGACAAATCCTAATACAAGAAATATCCATACAAAATTTTTAAACACAATGCCAACTTGAACAAGACATCAACGAAAACAAAAGTCAACCCACACAAAGGTGGAATATTAGATGTCCAAATAGGAGAATGGTGACTAGTGACCCTTCGGGTCTTATAGTTATTGTTGATGCATAAATATGTGGCTTTAATCTAGCAACAACATGAGAAACTCTGAAACATGGGATTGCTTCTCAGAGTGACCTCCTTATTTTAGGGAAGCTGGCTCTTCCATTCTTCAATGGGGTTTTGAGAAAATGGTTAGAAGGAAAATGAGATTTGTAGAAATAAATTCCTAGATCTAAGGTGAAGCGCCAGATTTAAAACAACTAGTTGCACAATGATAAAACTTGAAAGATTAACTAAAAATCAAAGAGTTGAGAGGCATGATTAATCATCTAGTTTGTAAATAGGTTTAACAAAGGCAAAAAGAAATAGAAAACTAAAGAAAAAAAAAAGAAAAATCAACTTAGCTATGCATAGGATATCATTCTCATTATTTGAATAGTAAAAGGTTACAGAGGCTGAAATTGTTGCACAAAGTAAAATATTACATTCTCTTGGAAGAAAGAACTACACAGGCAAAAGAAAAACATTTGTGTCTACTGCTCCAATTTTTTTATCTGAAAAATATGTGGAACTATATATATATATATATATATATATATATATATATATATATATATATATATATATATATATATATATATATATATATATATGTCGAACCGTGTCTCAAATCTACATTTATAGCCTGAAAAACCCCAACAAAATATCTTCAACGACCTCCAAAAAAATCTGCAACTATCTCCATGAAATCTAGCATAAAATCTGGCTAATAATTGTAACTAAGACTAAAAATCTCTTTTGTATTAGTGGCTGGAAAATATCTTTGGCCTGTCTTTAGCTTGTATGAGAAAATAAAATCTCCCGCCGATCTCCTCATTTAGCTTGCCATAAAGAATGAAGCAGCTGCAATTTTAGGGTTTCATCTTCTCTTCTACCTTCCCGTGGAAGAGTTACTTTGTATCTTGTTTCATAAAGCCTCATTTTATAAGTAGAGGGACCCACCATTTAAAAATGAGAGGATTTATAAAATATTCTATTTAGAACTTACCTCTCTCGTAAGCTTTAGAATATGAGAAACTTTAATAAATTCTTGACTTATTTAGAGGGGCCCACCACACATAAGAGATTCACATTATTAAAATAATGCTTAGCCTTCTTGAAAGCTCATGTGACCATTAACAATTTTAATTAGTTTCAATAAAATGAAATAAAGCATTTCCCTGTGTCTCTTTAGCGCTCTCCCACCTGTCCACTTCCGAGGGTCTTGAGCTGCTTCTCAAACTTCTGCGGGCAACTCCACATGACACATTTTGAAGCCTCTTGAGAAACATTTATCAATACTCTCTCTTTTCATCTACAACTTGCATGTGGATCACTCCGCTTATTGCTTTTGCTTCCCTATTTCTAGCTATCGATCTTCATTTAATCCAACGGTGGTTGTAGCATCACATTTGAAACCCTAAAATCTGTGTCATTGATAATGCTCTGTATCTAAGCCTTATTGGCTATGTGTAGCTTGAGGGGCTGATCCTCTCATTTCTATGAATGGTAGCCTCATTCTGATATGATAGTGTATACAATGGCTACACCATGTTTTGCTGGGTAGTGTGCCTATATTAGTTTAAACGTAGAGATCTTTTCTTGACACTTCTTATTATTCACTTCTAAGACTTGTACATCTATTGTGCCAGTCACAACACATGCCTCACCTTTGACTAGCTAAGTGCTATGATCCCATATCTTATTTATGGATTTGGAAGTGGTTCTAAAATCTCTTGCCATTCTTATTTTGTAGTCACCTTGATATGGTTGTGAGGTACGCGTCCTGAGAATGGCTTTGCTTAAAAGGTGTGTGTGGTGATTTGTATACTGACACATTGAAATTTTTTGATAGGGTGTGCACAAAATGCACAATAGTTCATGGCGAAGGGCTAGGCAAGTGAGCCTACTCACTATGAATTCCAGTATCTCTGGTTTGGAAGATCAATGTCTTATAACTGGGCATAGACTCACAAAAACTAAAACTAAAACATCCATTAACTAAAAATAGAGTGACACCCAAAATCTGTGTAACTAGACTAAAACACAACTGATCACTGAAAATGGCTTCTTAACTGAAACCAATTAAAACTGAGGCATAGCTGAATAACTAAAATTGGTATTGCAAGTGAGACCAACTCACCATAAATCTTTTATCGCAGCCAAAACTTATTGAAAGAAAACTAACTGAAACTAAAACTAATGCTACTATTGTAGCTTTATTTGAACTCCTAATTCTAGCTTACTAACATATTAAACCTATAGGAATATGTCCATTCATCGAGACAACAAAATAACTACAAGATCTGATGACTCTTCTCCACTGAATCCATACTGAACTGATAACTGACTAGACAAAATACATGAAAAAGTATAATAGAAACTTGTACCTCTTTGCCTCTCTGATCTTTGGAGGTTCTTCCTCTACACAAAAATACTAGTCATGCTGATCAACATGCTTCTCCTTCTTCAGAGGGGGGTAGGAAGGGAAAACTAGGCATTAAAACTTGTTCCTCCATTTGTATTTGAAAACTTCTATCAGTAATACCCCATTAGTGATCTCTTTTGCTGGCCTTTTAATAGGATGATGACTCATGAAAGTGTCTAGGCTAGGCTTACAGGTGACATAACAGCTAATAAGGGTCTGGAACCTGATTAGAATTCCCTCTTAAAAGAAAAAAGGTGTATAATAGGGCTTAGTGCATGACTCTTGGATCTTGGAAATAACCCTTTGATTCTCATCCTCATGAATCTTTTGTTGCATCTGTGGATCCTCATGAAGAAGAAGATAATAACCATCTTCAAAAGTAGAAAATAGATCCTTGTAGGCATCTACCTTTGTTTCAACATTTTCTTTATGATCATCGTAGACAAACTTTTCAAAGTGACCATTTACACATTCAATGATAGGATCTTCTACATTCAGTAACTGATAGCCTCATTGAAAAAGCAAGAACAAATCTTCATCATGTTGTCCCTCATGTATATTTGTGCTATGTTCATGAAACAAATAAAGACAATCACCCTTTATAGACTCTGGCATAATATCATTTGCAAACTCCTCAAAATGAGATACAAATGCAGCGTCAGGCTAGACCTAGTACTTTTCAGCTTCTAGAAGTGTCACTTCATAATCAACTTCTAAATCTTCTCCATGACTTGACTAAGTTTCTGAAGTAAACCTTGATGCATATGCATGATGTTGATAACTAGAAGGACACATAGGAGCCATTGTCTTTCTTATAATTTGATTCTTGAAACTTGATTCTTCTTGGATATCAAAGTGACAAAGCACCTGATCTATGGCTTCTATGGGCTGATTATAGTGGTCTTGCTATTCATCAGGGTCATGAGGCATTAAACATGGACAACATGATACAGTTTTTGATATTTTAACTCATTCATCTCATGGGTGATGGTTTTTATAAGTTCTTTTACCTCCATCATCTCCTCATGATTCGGTAAATCAACATGGAGGGTGGGTGGACTAAACTTTGTATCTATCTGGCTACAAGAAAGGACTTGAGATAGGCTATTTGTATAAGCCATTAGAGGTGTTAAAGGCAGAGGAGGCAGCTTACTGACCACTATGAGGTTACTTTCAGCCTTAATAGAAAGATCATATGACTGGGGAAGAGTTTCACCTCCTAAGGCTTGTATCATCACAAAGATCTCAGGGTCTAAAGCCTTTAAATAGTACAAGAATGCAAAAACTAGAAGAGGCCTGATATCAACTGAGAATTTTTTTCATACCTTGCCAAATCTTGAATTGAAATCATGTATGGGCTCCATTGGATGCCTCTTGATGGTAATGTGATTTTGGGTGAGAGTACTGACATCTGTTCTCTCTCTAAATTGATTGTAGATGAGCCCACCAAGCTGATCCCATCCAGTGATTGAACTGGGCTGCAATCCTCTATACCATTCTTTTTCTTTTCCTTTGAGAGAAGATGCAAGCAACAAGAGAGTATGATTCTCAGTAGTGACATTATTAACAATGCATAAACTTGCAACATCTTGAATGTGATCCACACGAGAAACTGAGCCATCTCAAAGAAAGTGAGGTAGTGCCTTCGAGGCTATGTCAGGAACTCAACCTTGCTATTGAAGAACAAGAGGACTTGAATCCCAAGTCACAAAGGGTAGATCTCTTTGAATATTTAGATGCACATAGATACTAGGGGCTACCATGGTCTGTAGGTGCAAAGATCTGAGAAAGAGCCTTCAATAGAGTCACCAGATGGATGATTCATACTCCAATGAGCAGATATTTCTATGAGTTTCTATCAAAATCAAAAAATGTAGGCAATGATTCACTAAAAACAAAGAGCCAAGTATTTGAATCCAGTCCCACCGAGCGTGCCAAAAACTGTTTATGCATAAATCTATGCATTTAATCCAACAACAACATGGGAAACTCTGAAACGTGGGATTGCTTCTCAAAGTGACCTCTAGATTTTAAAGAAGCTAGCTCTTCCATTCTTCAATGGGGTTTTGAGAAAAAGGTTAGAAGGAAAATGAGATTTGCAGAAATAAATGCCTAGATCTAAGGTGATGCGCCAGATTTAAAACAACTAGTTGCACAATGATAAACCTTGAAAGATTAGCTGAAAATCAAAGAGCTGAGAGGCATGATTAATCATCTAGTTTGTAAACAAGTTTAACAGAGGCAAAAATAAATAGAAAACTAAATAAACAAGAAACAAAAATCAACTCATCTATGCACGGAACAACATTCTCATTATTTGAATAGCAATAGGTTACCGAGGCTGAAATTGTTGCACAAAGTAAAATATTACATTCTCTTGGAAGAAAGAACTACAAAGGCAAAAGAAAAACATCTGTGTCTACTACTCCAATTCATTGATTTGAAAAATATGTGGAACTTTGTATATATATGTCAAGCTGTGTCTCAAATATGCATTTATAGCCTGAAAAACCCAAAGAAAATATCTTCAATGGCCTCCAAAAAAATCTGCAACTATCTCCATGAAATCTAACATAAAATCTAGCTAATAACTGTAACTAAAACTAAAAATCTCTTTTGTATCAGTTGCTGGAAAATATCTTTGGCCCACATCTTTAGCTTATGTGAGAAAATAAAATCTCTCACCAATCTCCTCCTATAGCTTACTGTAAAAAATGAAGCAGCTGCAATTTTAGGGTTTCATCTTCTCTTCTACCTTCCCGTGGAAGAGTTACTTAGTATCTTGTTTCATAAAGCTTCATTTTATAAGTAGAGGGACCCACCATTTAATAATGAGAGGCTTTATAAAATATTCTATTTAAAACTTACCTCTCCCATAAGCTTTAGAATATGAGAAACTTTAATAAATTCTTGACTTATTTAGAGGTTCCCACCACACATAAGAGATTCACATTATTAAAATAATGCTTAGCCTCCTTGAAAGCTCACGTGACCATTAACAATTTTAATTAGTTTCAATAAAATGAAACAAAGTATTTCCTTGTGTCTCTTTAGTGCTCTCCCACTTGTCCACTTCCGAGGGTCTTGAGCTACTTCTCAAAATTCTACGGGTGACTCCATGTGACACATTTCTTAGCCTCTTAAGAAATATTTATTGTTGCTCTCTCTTTGCATCTGTATCTTGCACGTGGATCACTCCACTTTTTTCTTTTGCTTCCCCATTTCTAGCTATCGATATTCATTTAATCCAACTGTGGTTGTAGCATCACATTTGAAACCCTAAAATCTATGTCATTGATAACACTCTATATCTGAGTCTTGTTGGCTACGTGTAGCTTGAGGGGCCAATCCTCTCATTTCTATGAATGGTAGCCTCATTATGATATGCCACCATATACAATGGTTATGCCATGTTTTGTTGGGTAGCATGCCTATATAAATTTAAATGCAGACATCTTTGCTTGACACTTCTTATTATTCACTTTTGAGACTTGTGCATCTATTGCGCCAGTCACAACACATGCCTCACCTTTTACTAGCTAAGCTTTGTGATCCTGTCTCTTATTTCTGCATTTGGAAGTAGTTCTCCAATCTCCCGCCATTCTTATTTTGCAGTCACCTTGATATGGTTGTGAGGCGTGCCTCCTGAGAATGGCCTTTGCTTAAAAGGTGTGTATGGTGATTTGTATACTGACACATTGAAAATTTTTGATAGGGTGTGCACAAAATACACAACAGTTATCTTTACAACAATGATCACAGAACAACACATCTACACAAGAGTATAAAAACATAGGCCCTAGGACTAGCCGACCCCTCTCTGCAAACTCTAGCTCTCCAACGAGCCAGGCTGTCCCTGTGTCTCACCTCCTCTCGACTAGCTAATTCCATGAGAGTGAGAGTGACATGGTGGTTTGTCCCATAGCAAGGAGGGAAGGGTCCATGTCCTCGCCAAAATTGACTTGACAACCCCTAGGCAAGCGACATCACCATTTTGAGTGTACAGTATCATCATCATACAAAGGATTATTGACATCATCAAGGGAAATAAGTATGTCTATAGAAGGATCATCTAGGAATGGAGGTTCATTGGGGTCTCCATACATCTCCCATAGTTTGGTCCAAAGAGCTCTAGGGCAGTCAATGTGTGATAGAGGAACCCATTGAGTGTGGTTCATAACACTTAAACCAATTAATCCTAAGACATGATTATTCTTATTTTCCAATACAATTTTCTACCAATATGTCTTGGTTTAGGAATAATTCCATACATATATGGCAATAGGTTAATCCATCGACAATGCGCCATGATACCATTTCGCCAAGACTTATACTTTCCATTTTCCAAGGGAATGACATATGGGTGACTCATTATCCCCATTAGTTGACTTAGATAAAATATCCCCTTTTGAACTTTAGGTTAGTTCAATGATTAGAAAATTCCTATGTATAATCCCCCAGAATAATACATGAAAGTGACACTTTATAAGATTAGTGCATGAATAACCCTTCATCTTTGATAGGTAGAAATACAAGAGTTAAATACACCCTAATTTTGGCACTTTATTATACAATGTTATAGGTCTAAGCATGTCAATAAAATTGATCCCTAATACTTAGCCTTTGTTACAAAAATTTGCAATTAAGAACTTACATTTGAAAAAGAAGCTCTAAATTTCTCCTCCTTGAATTTGTAGTTTATTTCCTAATGTATTTTAATAAACATTTGTCTATTAAAAAAAATAAAAGTTTAGTTTATTCTTGTACATATCCTTACATAATAGCCTGTGGACATTCGTTCTTGCATGAGATCTCTCTTAGGATGCACAAGAAGAAGAAAATGTTCACAAAGAATCGGCTATTAGTAGTTTTTAGGAACTTTGAATTTGCCACAAGAGGAATTAGCAATATATGAAGTTCGAAAACTCATAAAACACTCGACAATAAAGCATCGACTATTGATAATTTCTATGAACTTTGAAACCTTCAAATAAAGTTCCATTTTTCCAATGTGAAGTGAAAATATGATAGAGAAGAATTTGACCAAGTTTTTAAAAATGTCTAATTTACCAATTAAGTATTACTTGAAAATTTTCACTTTTCACGACATTTAATAAACTTTTAAAAATGGCTGATAGAAGTAAATCTTTTCACCTTGTCTAAAGGGATGGTAAATAAATTTCCAACCACTTTTTTTAACCAACTTGGACAAAAATAATAATAATAATAGATTCTTAAGTCTTCAGACTATAAGAAAAATATAACTATTCCCAAAATAGTATTGGAAACCAAAGTGCCAAAAATGGGAAAATTTAGCTTCTTTGGCTGGAAAGAAAGTTACACCTAGGAACTAACCATTTGATGTGTGATAACTTCATGAACTCTTGCTCCTTAATCCAATCCTTCATACTTGAAAACCCTCATGATGGTTGCTAAAATAGTGAAATAGTCTAAAAATTGAGTATGATGACATTTACTAGCAACCAAAGTTTAAAATTTGTCACGTTCAAAATGGTGGGTAACAACAGGCTCTAATTGGGGACTATTTTTTGTGCCAAAAAGTAGAGAACTCTAGCATCTCTAGGAAAACCAATGTCTTATTTGTTGGGCCATAAAGTAACCATTCAATAGATTCATAGAAGAGAACTGCAAAAGACTTGAGCCAAACCAAAACAACACACAAACAATAGAAATATAAAGCATTTCCAAAACACCAATGTACCCTTAACTAGGTAGAACAAACTCCAACCATGCAGAAATATCATGTGAATCCATTAATTAGTTTAGAAAATAAATGCCTTTACATAAGAGGAAGATGTACCCATGAAGCACCTACAAACTCAGAATCCACCTCATGATTTTACAACAACGGGACTTCTTGAGTGATATGTCAAAACCAAACAACCACATTGCATCATAGACCTCTAAAATCTCCTCAACATGTTTCTGTACATAATCGTTTCTACCTACAGTAGACAAATTGATATCACATGCCTAAAAATAACCATGAATACTCAAACCATCCGAAGATTGGTCATCACCTAAGAGTATATCAAGAAAAAATGGATGTGGATCGAGCTTAAAATCTATAAACTATAGGTCTGATATAATCACTCCTTCTCCACATAGAAATTCATCATCAAATGTATCAAAGAACCAGTTTGGGATATAAACCAAATTGGGTTCAACAAGTTTATCTATTTGATCATCTTTATCAAAACTTTTATGGTTGTTTGTAACATTATCCTCTATTCTTTATTTAAAAATATTCGTATTCAAATTTTCAAAATGAAATGTCTCAAAAACAAAATCATTTTTGACCTATTTTTGTAGCAACACATCTGCATTGCCTTGTTTAGGATACTCAAAAACTTCATACGCACATTGCATGCAACTTAGAGGGAGGATATTTGAGCCTCATCCATGTGCTTTGTAGTTTCAAATTGATATTCATATCTTGTAAAAGTAAACACTTCCATTTCAATGGTAGACAAAGAAGTCATTATATCCATGCTCTTCGCTTCACATGATTGTTTATCTTTTACATGACGTGATGACCCATATTCATCCTCTTCATAGTGTAGGTTATAAATTTTATATCTTCCTTCAACATTAGCCTTGATTCCTGCATCACTTGTCTCATTTATAGAAAAATGCCGTTCATCAAAAACAATAAAGTCGAAACATTCAACTGAAGGAGGTTGCACATATTCAAAATCTATAGGTTGACGAGTTTTCTTTTGCATGTTATAGTTCATCATGGGTTCACTACTTGAATTATTCACAACCTGATTAAGTTTCCAAAGATCACTTAAAATTAAATCATCATCAATTTTTAGAGCCTCTTGTAGAATAGTTTCAATGTCACATACCTTACTCAATTTTAGGAAAAACTTGACATCATGATGCAATGCAAAAATGAAAATACACAACTAGTTTTGCTTACTTGGCTGAATAGAAGAAGGAATTCTTTTAAGCAACATGTTGTAGCGGTCTATGAAGTCTCAAATTGGCTCATCTTCTCCCATTTGAATGTTAAAGAGTTGACACAACAAGCTAGCTTCATCAACAACACCTTCATGTTTTCCAAGAAACTTATTATTTAATGTGTCCCAGTCGGTAATGCATTTGTCTTCCAAATACTGAAACCAGTTCACTTTAGGCCCAACAAGAGATTAAATAAATAACCAAACAAAAATATTTTAATCACTTACCCCCAAAATTTTCCATAGGATGTGATCTTCTGCATCTTGATATTTCTCTATGCTAAACTTCACGAAGTGCTTTGTGTAACCATCAGTTAGAGGTGAATATTAAGGAAAAGACAAGGGTCCAAAGTGTTTTCCCCATGGCTGAGAAGAAACTAATGCCATACTGCAAACTTGAAAAATATAACAAGAGTTCTATGATTTTTTCTGAGTAAATTCCACCACATAGAGTCACCAACCTCCTTTCTTAGGGAGCTACCTTTATATTTCTAGGGAAAAAAGAGCACCAGTTCTTTAATTTTGATCCCCAGCAAAGTCTTCAAAAATCTATTGGTATACAGATTTTGTCACCTAACTCTATATTCTCTCACCCAAACATAGGACAACTGAACCAATAGTTGAATCAATTGCAATGGTATTTTGCAATGATTCTCTTCTTATTTTACAAGGCATGGCTACCTTCTATTGATGTGTAATGAATGAAAACCATGTGTACTTTTAACCATAAAGCACAAAAAGATAGTAGAAAGAAGGAAAAAGAGAAAGAAAGAGAGAAGAGAAATTAAATTGTGTATTTCTCAAGAGGGAAGAAAATAAATGAATAAGGAGCATAGAATCTCTCCAAACCTGTACACCAAGAATAAGTATAATAGATTATAACACATGAAGATATCGACTAGACACACAGAGGAAATATGAACTTTAGAACATACTTCTCCATTAATATTCAGAGCTCAAAGTCTCTAGTATATCCTTTGTACGTACCTCTTGGGTTATATAGCCAGATAAAAATTAGAATCGTTTACAATCAGCCTCCTCTCTCTTTTTAAAGGGACCTTTTTAACCTTTTACAATTTCTCCTTGAAAATAATTCGCCTTCTTTTCTGGCAACCAATTCTCGAAATGACTCCTCACTACTCAATTCGCCAATCTATTTTCTAAAGGGTGACTTTTGGAATTCCAATAGTTTGAAACTGAAATTATTCAAATGACAAAAATAAAGTGTGGCCCCATGATGAAATCTTATGTCAATAGGAAGCCACACTAATACAATGAAATAAAAGGCTAATGAAATGAGGCCATATTGACACAAAAATTACATGACACTAACATGGCATAAGCATGATGAAAATTCAGAGAAAGTAGCTTCTAGCAACTAAACCTGCTCTTTCTCAAAAAAAATGTTTCTAGATAGTGCAAAGGGTCATGTTGCGTTGATTGAATTTATTATATTGTAATTCTCAGTTGATTCCTTTTTCTATAATATTTAAAGGAATTAAGCCAAATAGATACAACATACTTTGGAGATGTACATCTGTAAAGAAATGCACCTAGACATGGGAGGTGCAACTATGAGGTTGACTGAGTGAATATCTATTAAATTATAGGAGAGAATCCAACCTATTAATCTATTGTAGAGGTTCTAGTATATCACTTTAATCCCTCTCCATATGAGTCCTCCACTTGAATGATGGCCTTTAAAACATTAATGGTTGTCTTCTTGTCTATAACTTCATTGTACTCACCACAATAAAAATTATGAACATAATTTGGGCAACTTGTACCACCTAAGCACTCACACTAAATTAGTAGCTCCAAGGCTACTTGAAGCAGTTTAGGAAAGAGCGGATGTGCCTATGGTGCAATATCAATACTTCCAAGATGTCGATCAAATAACAAAAGTCTCTCTGGGAAGTAGTGGCTATCATGTGGATTGGCACATTTTGTACCTAAATCTGAAGGATTGCACATAATATACAATGGCATTATGTTGAACAATGCATGAGACGCAACATACAGGCCTGCACAGAAAGAAAGATTTTCGTTTTCAATATCTTTTCTAATTTGATGCAGCACTCATATCTAGACTGCTTGTGACTCAAACGAGTACTCTAGAAGAAAGAGATCAATAACTTATCAAAAGCTTCATTGCTCCTACAACAAATACAATGGATTCAAATCCACTTTGTAGTTACTTTACACAAATTTACTTGAGCAGTAGTTGCTTGGCGCTCCAATCCTAAAATTTTAAGTGGAGATGCCTTGGTGATTCCTGAAAGAGGAAAGTGACCCATACATTGGATCTAATTAACAACAACTTTTCTCCACAATAATCTCTCAATTCTTCTCACCATTTGCACCTTGAGTTCCCAATACAAAAGTTTCATCTGAACCTAACCTAAATGCAACCAGTCCTTCATGAGAGAAATGGTCTCCATTGTTCATATGATTCCCATGTTTGTAAATCATCTCTAAAGGAACTTTAAAATAAAATGAAGATCGCTGTAAGCCAGAGGGTCTAGCTGTATTATTTGCAATTATATCATGTGAAGGTGGAGAAAATACACTTCTATCCCTTCTAGACAAAGATGAGAACATCTAATTAACAAGTTAATCACCATGAAAACAAGGTGTAATAAGATCAAGTGAGTGACCTATAAGCAATGTCCTAGTAGATTTTTTAGTACACCCTCCCACATCATATAGGTTGCATAGATCTATCATAGCTTTTCCAAAGGTATAAGACACTGGACTTAGACTAAAAAAATCCATTTTTAGATCCATTAGCCAAATGATGAAGAAAGTGTGTAATAAGAGTTGCTCCTTGTGGAATGTCATCTCCATTAGAAGTCAATCCAATACTGACTGGAGGCAATCCTGGGCTCAAAGAATTTTCAGACCTATCATAGATTTAATGCTTCAATTATAATGCAATAATTTGTGAAGTATTCTACCAGCAGTGCATAATTTTTCACATTTCATTGCACATGCTTATGGTCTTCAACCATAGCTCCAACCAAACAAATGACCTTCACACCTACCACCTAAAGTTGTTGTTGTGTGCGATTCAATATCCCATTCATATATCTCTATGCCAAACTCGACAAAACCTTTGTAATAGTTCCAAATTTGTTGACTCCTCCATTTCTATATACTCTCATGTAGAAATGCTCATAGTCTAGTGAATTTAAATTATCAAATCAACTTCATCTATGCAACAATAATTCCAACTGTAATATCTATTAAAGCACCTATTTTTGATGAGCGGAGAGGATTCTATCAAATTATATGGGATATGGAATTACATATACTAATTAAATCTACCTGAAAGCTTTGTATAGATCTTGCAATGAGTACGAAAAGCTCCCATGCCTTTTTTTATGGTTTCACATTTCGTATGCATATATTAAAATATATCCACTTGAACATTTCTTTATATTGGTTTTAATATGATATTTCAATGTGATATAGACTAGGAGCATGGTTATGAAGGAAGTAGCCTTTTTACGTTACACTTTCCAATTGTATTTGTTTGAAAATTTCTAAATTCCTTTCAAAACTGATACACCTCATGCATCTCCTATAAGAGCACACAAGACGATTAAAATGAAAGAAAATAATCGACTATCAGTAGTTTTTAGGAACATTGAATTGGCAACAAGAGGAATTGGTAATTTATGAAGTTGAAAACTCATAAAACACCCGATAATAAAGCATCAACTATCGACAGTTTTTAAGAACTTTGAAACCTTCGGATAAAGTACCATTTTTCCAATGTGAAGCAAAAAGCCAATCGAGAAGAATCTGATAAAGTTTTAAAACTTTCTAATTTGTCACTTTCCACGGCGTTTAATTATAAACTTTTAAAAATGGCCTATCGAAGTAAATATTTTCACCTTGTCCAAAGGGAAGGTAAATAAATTTCCAACCAATTTTTTTTAACCAACTTGGGCAAAATTTATAATAATAATAGATTCTTAAGTCTTATGACTATAATAAAAATATAATTATGCCCAAAATAGTACTGGAAACCAAATTGCCGGAAATATGAAAATTCAATTTCTTTGGCTAGAAATAAATTTACACCTAGGAATTGACCATTTGATGTGTGATAACTTCATGAACTCTTGCTCCTCCTTAATCCAATTCTTCATATTTGAAAACCCTTGTGATGATTGCTAAAATAGTGAAATAGTTTGAAGATGATGAGTATGATGACATTTACTAGCAACCAAAGTTTAGAATTTGTCAGGTTCAAAATGGTGGGTAACAAATACAACTATAAGGAGAGTGTATCATTCTCAAAAACTACAATGCCAACATTATACAAAGAAAGATAAGTGTATATTCACTCAAAGTAATAATTTATATATAACCCACTCATAAAATATTGCACATAATTTCTACTCAATTTAATGTATTTTAAATTAACATTTCAACATATACAAAAGCTATAATATATAATTTTATAAGGGCCATTATAGATAACTTTATCCTTGTATCCTTGATATGGTCCTGATTCACTATTGGATGAAAGACTCACTATTAGACAAGGGAAACTCCTCGGGTTCTTCTTCGTCAAAGTCTATCAACACATAGTTCGAGGAAGTGTGGAACCATTTGTACTCTTCTATGACTTCCTTGCAAATAATTGGTGTAGTTCACACACATCCAAAAGTCATGTCCCAACTCATTAATAGTTTGACCATCATGGTTTTTCTCCCCCTCTTAGTCATCTTTTCTTTGCCTTTATTTGTTTTAATTCGATTTAAGGTGGTTTCTATAGTTTTTATAAATGATATCCATATTTCTTCATGTCGAGGTACCTCCGTTGGTTCAGTCCCTTTCTTAACTACAAATTTGCTTATATCCTTTCCTCTCGATTTCTTGTAATGTCCCCATTTTTGCGAGCATTAGTTTTCAGAGGATTAGCCTATTTTCTGACCCTCGTAGGCTAATGGAGTTGTTTAGAGGGTCCTGTTTGGCAGTTATCAGAGCGTTTCCTTCTCCGGAGCTTAGTTTGGTTAAGGATTGGCCTTCGTTTGACTCAGTTCCTCACACTTGCTATTTATAGTAAGTCACCATTTTAGGGGAGTCGATATTGCTATTAATAGTTAGGCACCTAGTCGTATTTTGGATTTGTCATCAGGGATGGTTCTAGACTCATTTTGTACACACTTACTATTTATAGTAAGTTACCTGGTGATTTGGACTCAATGTTTCTATATATAGCAGGGCGCTTGGACATGTGGTAACTTCAGTGTTGATCCCAATTCTTAGTTGGCTTGGATAAATAAGGTCTATTGTGCAAGTTATAATATTTAATTATTAATAAAGGTGACTTTATTAATAATTAAATCATTCAAGGCATATTATAAAGTTATTAAAGTCACTTTATATTCAATGAGGCCATGACCCTCAACTTAAATGATTTAAAGTGTAATTAATCATTACCTTGGTATGGGCACCCAAATATTAAAGTATTTCATAAAGTTAATGTGCAGACAAGTTATATTATTTTAAATGATATTAAAGTGCATTTATTATTTATGAATATGAGAGCCCATGTTTGAAGACTTATTATAAAGTTTTATGAAAAACCTAAAAGTAGATTTCAAAAGGGGATTAAAGGCACTTAAGAGTTGAGAGGTTATAAAAGGTTTCAAAAAGCAAATCAAAGGCATTATTGAGTGATCATTTGACTTTGCTTTGGAGGATTTCTTGAAGTCTATGCATGAGACCAAGGGTTTCAGCAGATTGTCTTCATATCAGCATTGGAGAATGAAAACTCTTCATTGTTTGTGCAATCTTGAGGCTATGAAAGATTAGCTGAATCATTGCCTAAGGAGAGCTTCATTCTGGAGTTCTATTTGTGCTTAAAGGTGAAAGATATCATTAAGGGTTTGAAGATTAATGAAGAATAATTAATTACATACTTGTAGCTTCATTCTTGGCAACCATTTATATTAGATTTCAAGATTTTTTGTTGGCTGCTATAGTGCCATGAATAG